>CM053758.1:39096396-39126404 GCA_028658305.1 Pachyuromys duprasi | reverse complement strand
GGTGTAGGACTGAAGACCCTATTCAGGGAAACAGGGACTGTTTCAGTCATGATCTTGATGGCTGACTCTTTGACCCTCCCCCATACAAGCCGGGGAGTGACAGACTGGCTAGATCCCAGGGGAGGACATTGCAGCCAGCCCTGAGGAGTCAGGATAAGTGGGGTTGGATGGAAGGGAAGGAGGTCCTCCCCTGTTGGTGGACTTGAAGGGGGCGGGGAGGAGGGAGATGAGGGAGGGAGTGGGAGGGTAGGAGGGACTGAGGGAGGGGGCTACGCCTGGGATTCAAAGTACCTAACCTGTGATTGAGATAAAAATAAATGAATTAAAAAAAATAAATTCTGAGATCCTACAGGTGACTAAGAACTTGTTCTTATCAGTGGACTTCTGAATTTTTGGTATCCAAAAAAAAAAATTCCACCAAAGGCCCAGCATTTCTGTTTCATACCACTTGACCCTTTGCCTCTTAGGACATTGACAGGGCTTGTCTCTACTTATAAAACATACTTCAGGGATATGTTTTCTCCTTTCTCCTGGAAGAAGCCTAGACTTTGCTCTATGAACTCAGTAAACTAGCTTTGCCATCCTGCTGGACTCTTTCTACTGAGTTAAATATTACATTCATTATTCATTTACATGGGCTCCCATCCTTGCTTTGTGACCAGGGCAATAGTTTTTCACAAAGCTGTCTTTGTAGCTTCTGAGGGTTTTTTGTGTTTTGCCCTTATTTCCAGACTTTTACTGTCCTATGCGATCACCTATTGCTCTGATTTTTGAACAGAATCCTGCAAAAGACTCACCTTGTGCATGGCTTTCTGTGTTTGTAGGCTTGCATTCACTGGTGTTTTTAGGAAGAACTTAGTGGGAAGCATTTTATTATGAGTGACTCTTTTAGAATAGGGAATGATTAAAAATATTAAACAATTCAAAATAAAATCACATTGTCAAAGTTGTTGCTCTTATTGAGGCCAGTAGGCAGGAGAGTTGAGGCTGAATTTGTGCCTGCATTCATGAACTGTGGAAACATACCGACATCTTGCCAGACATGTTTGTGACACACCTTTTCTTATTCATTTAGAGGGATGCAACACTGATTTCACCAGTGTCTGATCTGTGCAGGCAGGATTATAGAACCTTATGCTCAGTAAAATTTAAATGAGTATCTGCATTTCTTTTAGCATGAGCCCTGAAGAACTTGGAGTCACATAGACCCATTGTATATTTCTTATACAGTTGAGTCTGTGCTTTAGGATATCAACTAACTATGACTTTGCATGTTTACATTTGCTAGCTGCCTCCTACTTTCTCCTTTCTAACATGTGAACCACATAGCATATTCACTATGTATAAACTACTCATTAATCACTTCTGACTAAACTGATTATTCATTTGATTAACTGTCATTATATTACAGTACTTGTGTTCAAGTTACTCTTGTTGTACTTCATACTGTTTTTAAACACCAAGAGTTGACATTGGCAACTCAAACATTATAAGTGACATTCAGGCTCTACTTTCCCACCTGTCTTAATGTGGTAGACCATGGACCATAACAGATCTTGAGAAGAGGAAGCGGGAAGGAACTGGATTAAAGAGCCCTCAGGTGGTAGGAAGTGTGGGAGAAACAGATTTCCCAGGAGGCAGGCTTCAGTGAAACAGCTCATTTAATTGGGAGAACAAAAGCTACTTAAAACTTTGGGGAATAGGTTGAGGTTTTCCGGGTGAGTGTATATCATTGGCCAGTGCCAAGGTGCTGGAAACATCTTATTTGCAAAAAGAGGAATTCCAGGTGTTTGATGAACATGACCTTACGAGGAGATAGAAGGTTTAGCCTGTATCCTGGCTGCCAGGCTACATGACCATCTCAAGGGTAGCAGAGACAGGGGTCAGAAGGCTGGCCACCTGTGCTGGGACATGCAGTCCCAGAATGGGGACGGGAACCAGCCTTACTCCTGCCAGTCTCGAGATGAGCTTTTAGGGGTTTAGACACACTTAACTCTTGCTGCCGGCTGGCTCCCTTGGTTTCACGGCTCTCTGGCCCCACAGTAATGAGAAGTCAAAGTGCTTTTCTTGAGTAACAAGCTGGAAGTTCTCAATGAAAAACAATCATAGGCTGAGGTTGCTGAGTTCTATGGTAAGAAAAAAATTTCCTTGTATCTTATGGTAAAAAAGTCAAAATCAGTTATTTTCCAAATAATCTCAAGTTGTAAACATTATGCTCACAATGTGTGGCAAAGGTTCAGCCAAGAGGGAAAGGCACTGAACTTGTGTGCACATGTGTAGGAAAGAGTAGACAGGGTGTTCTAGTTTCATATCTGTTACTAATAGAAAATACTCTGAGCAAAGGCAACTTATGGTAGGAAAGACTTAGGTTTTTTTTAATCACTTGTTTTTACTTTTGAAAATAAATTTGAACTATATACACTGAGGAGCCAGAAAGGCCGTCTCAGAGTGTGGATGATGGTCCGGCTGCGAAGCTGCTGAATATACTCCTTGATGTGGTCGACTGCTGTCTTGGAGGCTTCAGGTGGGGGTGGGGGTGGGGGCCCTTCCACCAGCTTCACAAAATAGTGGCAATAGACCTTTTCCATGATGCCGTAGTAACCTCGGCCACGGTAACGGATGGGCTTCAGGCACTGGCCTCGACCTGAGGTAGACGATGCCACGTACAAGTTGGATCTGAATTCCACATTGTGGTCTTTCACTGCCATGTCTTGTGCTTCTAGGAGAACCTCTTTAATTATTTGAGCTTCCTTTTCATCACTGAACTCCAACTGGGCCATGTCGATGGACATACCTTGTATCAATTTTGCCAGATACCACATCTTGTCCTTGCCATATTTTATTTGTCTCGGACAACAGTAAATTTCTGCTGGTCTCTGAGCTTCGCCAGGCAGTTGAGGTGGGTAAACAATGTTATTCTTCTCCTATTTTTGAGAAATGTCAAAAGAAGCACTTGTGTGGATACATGATTGGGGTGAAACTCGCAGCATCTGCGTTGCCCAGATCCTCAGGTTAAGTACCCACAGTGAACCCAACTCTCGTAGAACCGCTGCCGCTGTGTTTGACCCTACGGAAGTCCCGGAGTTCAGACGCTGGTTGACTGCCAAGACTTAGTTTTTAAAACTTATTTTTATGTGTGTGAGTGTTTTGCTTGAATGTAAGTGTGTGTACAATGTGTGTGTGTGGAACATACAAAGCAGAAGAGTCAGAGCTCCTGGAATTGGAGTTACAGATAATTGTAAACTGCCATATGGGTGCTGAGACGTCTGGAGGAGCAGCTGTGCTCTTAACCATAGAGGCATCTTTCTAGCTCCAGGAAAGGTTTTAGTTGTCAACTGTAGATCCCTGTTCATGAAGGAAAATCAAGGCAGGAACTTAAAGACAAGCATGGTTACTATACCTTGCAGCATACTTTTAAGACAAGGAGCTCATTTCACATCCAAAGAAGATCATCAGGAACTGTTGAGGATGACGCTTGAAGTTTGGCTCATACTCAGATTGCTTTTTATATAGTTGGGACCACCTGCCCAGGAATGGTGCCACCCACAGTGAGTTGGGCCCTCCTACATCAATTAACAATCACGGAAGTTCCCCACAAGGGAGTCTAATCTAGGCAACTCCTCATTTGAAGTTCTCCTCTCAGATAACTCTAGGTTATATCAAGTTGATAGGTAATGCTAACCAGAACACACATGCACAGTATTGCTTGCAATTTTAGGCATCCACTGGGAGATTTTGGAATGTATTCATGCAGATAAAATTAGAACATTATGTATTTTACAATAACAAAAACTATCATAGCAACTATTTAGTAATTAAGAAAATCAACTTTTAAAATAGGCAAATTAAAGTTTTAAAAATATTCTAAATGTATGTATTTTGCTTGCTTTTATGTAGGTGTACAAATAGGTGCTTGATGACAAAAACATCAAGGAGGTGTCTCAGATCCCCTGGAATTTGAGTTACAGATGGTTTTGAGCTGCCAAGTGAATGCTGGTCCTCTGCTAAATTAGCAAGTAGCAAGTGCTTTTAACTACCAAAATATTATCTTTCTACTCTCCCAATCTATCTACCTACTTCTCTCTCTCTCTCTCTCTCTCTCTCTCTCTCTCTCTCTCTCTCTCTCTCTCTCTGTCTGTCTGTCTATCTATCATATAAGATTTTAATTTCTGTCTTTGAGTTCTGGAAAAATCGGCAAAGATCTTTTATTTTTTACTTCCCCTACTCTCAGTATTTCGAGCAAGTTTTCACCCAATAGACAAAGCCAGAGCTCCCTTTCTCCTCTCTACTCCCTTAAGTCCCCATCCGTCTCTTCCTTTAAAGTAGATAATTTCCAATCATCACTTGTGTCTCTTGGTGTCCATTTTCCTATAATAGTAACAATTCAGACAGCAGGGTGATGCTGAAATTGCTTCTTTGTTGATTTTTACTTCATTCTCAGCATGTATTTACTAGGCATTGACCACATGCAGATCTTTACTAATGCAATCCTTTGGTTCCCTCACAAACCCACAGCCACCTGGGAGGATACAATAAGCATATAGGTAACAATGTACTGTGAGTTACAGATGAGTTAAAGAAGACACATGCAGCAGAGGCCCTGGAAAGAAGGGGACCATCGTAAAGAAAAAGGTTTTAAGGCAGACAGGTGATGAGGCAGTGCTCCTCTGAGCAGGAAAAGCAGCTTGGGCAAAGAACAGTGAGATCAGAACACTCAAGATTTGTGGTGAAGCTGGATTACAGGTTCACTGTAGGAATCTGTGGGTAAGGCCTTATTGATGCAGGGTTTGAGCCTGAGCTTATAAGACATACAGATGGCTGCCAAGCAGGGAAATGGAATGATTAAATTGGGACTTTGGAAAGATGACTGATAGCTGATAACTTAAATTTTATATAATGGGAAAAACTGGCAAAGGAGAAGATTGGGAATGGACAGTAGCCTTGGCAATCCACAAGAACTAGTGACTTTAGAACTCTGGGAAAACATATTCTTACATCAATATCTATATTTATATTTATATCAAGGGAAAGAAAAGGATTTGGTGAAATGATGCTGGGGCTTGTCACTTGCATGTGAAAGAATGATAATGATAATCAAATAATCAAGACCATCTGTTGATAATACAGATCCATACACCAGGCAGAAGGACAAACAGAAGAGTACTGATAATAGCTAACAGAGGCAATTGATTGTCAAGTCAGTTTACACATCTTTGGTGCTGGGATGTGTTGACCTTTTCTTGTTCTTCTTTCATCATTTTCGCCAGTTTCCTCTTTCCTGTATCTTCCTCTCCTTCTGGATTTTTGGCCACATTTATTACCGACACTCCACACATAGCTGTCTATTTTGCTTTTGTGACCTCTGATTTTAATTTCTTGTGTGTCTCTTCTGTTACCTTTCTCTATCTGGGCCCACATTCCTAGTCTCTTACTCCATTGTTTGCTCCAAAATATTTCACTAAGAGGCTCATAGGTTTCAGAGGCTGCCTGTAGAGTGGTGACATCTATTTGTTTGTTACAGTTTGGGTCTTAAACGTCTGCCAACAACCATGAATTATAGGCATGGTTGTCAGCTTCTGACTTCTGGGAATTAATGAAACCTATAAAAGATAAATCAGCTGTGAGGAAATTGTAGGTCCTTGGAACTTTCTGTCTCTCTGCAGTCTGATAAGTGAGCATTTTCATCTATCTATATTATTTTGCCATGATTGCCACAATACCACAGGCTAAGTGGGGCCAGGTGACCCCAGACTGAAATCTCTGACAATGAGAGTCTCATCAAACTCTTCCCCTTTAGGGTGATATTTTAATGACTAAACGCTGTCCTATTTGTGGAAAGCTGACTAATATTCTTTCTTGCTTGCTTCAAGTCAAGGAATCTCACAGTGAATCCTTACCTCATTACAGACACTCACTTCTAATGGGACACTTACTTACCAGTGAACCTTCCCATTGTTGCCCAGTGACTCCAGCTGTTCCTTAGCATGAATTTCAGCCACCATGTCTCCCTGTTGGAACAATAGGGTCTTTTTCATTCCTACTTTCCTATTTCTTAGTCTTTAATATTTCTCCAGGTGATGCTTCTGTCCCATCCTGACCCAGACTGTCGATGAGGCTTCCACAGACCCTTTCCCAGTCTTGCCTTTGACTAATCCCACCTGAACTATGAAAATTCGTGAATGATTTCTGCATGGATACTGGTCTTCCCTCTAGGAGACACTAGGCAGTTCCCAGGTACTGGCATCTCCTGGGTGGAATCCAGTAATTCTGTTAGATATCCTGCAGTGCACAAGGTGGTGCTCACAAAACTTATCTTACCTAAAATGGCAGGAACATTAAGTTGAGCTTCCCAGGCCTAGGACAAAAGTTGTAAGGTACTCTAGGCTCTCCCACTCTATGAAGCAGCCTGCACTTTTGCTGTTGGCTTTTTACCTCTGACCCCCAACCTCCTCCGTCTAGCACTATGGATATGGTTACCGCACCCAGGTGCTGCCTTGGTTTAGCTTCCCCTTAGTTCTTCTTCCCTGTAGGTCCATGCCTTTTTCATCTTATAATTCCAGATCTTCTACATTCCAGATCTTCTCTCTGTAAAGAGTTCCCTGGTGCTCAGTCTTCTACTGGCAATGATCAACCAGGAACTCTTCTGAATTCTCATAGCTCCCTCTGTGGTGGCCAACAAACCTTCTTTCTCATCTCTGGAGAGATAAAGCTGCCATTGGAAGATAAACAGGAGAAATGGCCGAGAAATTTATCTGATTCATGGGGGCCTCACTTTCCCAACAATCCAGTAGGGTTTAGAAGGTAAGGACAGTGAAGTTTCAAACAATTTTAGAAGAGGATTGAAGTATTTGTGGGGAGATAAATGAAGCCTCAGGATGGAAAGTAGCTTAGATCAACATTTGTCTGGTTTCTCTGTGGGATGTTATCTTTCCTGTAAGCTAATCTTCCAGTGGATCCAATCTTCAGTTCCATAAAAGAACTTGTCTTTTGCATGAACTGGCAAGATGGCTCAACAGGAAAAGGCTCATGCCTCTAAGCCTGAAAACCTAAGATCAATGCCAAGGACCTACATGGTAGGAGAGAACTGATTGTAGTAATTTGCCCTATGACTGCCACACACACACATGACACAAAATAAGTTTAAAAAAAAATTTTTAAGTCCTTTTTTTGTGTTTCAGGAGGTGTCATGATTTGAATAAGAGTAACCCCCCATTGGTCATATGTTTGAATTTTTGGTTTCCAGTGAGTGGAACTGTGTGGGAAGTATTGATATATGTGTCGTAAAGTTGGAAGAGGTCACTGGGATGTGTTACTAGGGATGAGCTTTGAGGTTTCAAAAGTCCATGCCAGGCCTAATCTTACTTTCTTTCTGCCTGCAACTTACAGATCAGAAGTGAGCTCTCAGCTACCTCTCCAACACTATGCCTGCCTGTCTGCTGCTGCCATAATGCCCACCATAATGATCATGGATTGATCCTGAAACAGTAAATAAAACCCCAATTAAACACTTTATTATAGAATAGTAACTAAGGGAGGAGGGAAACAGAGGTAGGAGACAGGATTTGGATGAAAGTCAGAGAGATATTGGGTCTGAAATAGCTGTGGCTTTAACTCAGAAACCAGCCTGTAAATATATCATATTTGCCCAGTTATTATACCAATATGTTGGTTTTTGTTACTTTTGTGATTGTTATTCAACTCTGAGAGTCTTGGAAATAGAATCATGCCTTTTACAAACCGATATTTAAAATATGAGCTGATTTCATTGGCCATGGTTGAACAATAAAATGGATGACACAGTCAGTGGATGGACAAGGAAAATAGAAACTGGTGTTTCAGGACATCCAGGGCAGTTTCTGCTTCGGAACTAATGCCCCATTAGTAGAAAAAATCTGTATAATACGTAAACATCATCAACTTAACACTGAAAAATCAGTGCTCTACTTAATGTTAAGTGTGTAATACAATTCAAGCCAAAGCACATTTGTTTGGATAGTATCACGTTTATGTAATTGCTAAATACATGGGGATTCTTAGGAGGGATGTTTGAGTGACAATGGTCCCCAGAATCTCATGTATTTGAACAATTGATATGAAGTTGGTGGAACTGTTTGGGAAGAATTTGAAGGAGGTGTGGCTTTCTGGAGGAGGTGTGCTACTAGGGATGGGCATTGAGGTTTTAAAAGCTCACACCATTCCCACTTAGTGCTCTCTCTCTCTCTCTACCAAGTACTTGTGGATGAGACATAATCTCTCAGTTACTGTTCCAGGGCCATGTTTGCATGCCTGCTGCCACGTTCCCTGCCATGGGGCTTATAGAGTCATCCTCCGAAACTATAAGTAATTCTCCAATTAGAAGCTTTCGTCTATCTATCTATCTATCTATCTATCTATCTATCTATCTATCTATCATGGGACAGAGTCTTTCTATGTAGCTATGTCTATCATGGCATTCACTATGTAGAGCAGGCTGGCATCAAACTCATAGAAATCCACCTGCCTCTCTGCATCCTCACTGAGTGCTAGGATTAAAGGCATGTGCCACCACACCTGGTTGTATGCTTTTTTTTTTCATAAGCATCTTCTCTTTCATTGCTGTCACTCTACAGAAATAGAAAAGTAACTAATACAGAGGTTGGTATCAGGTAGTGGTGTATTGTGACAGGCCTCACCATACTGGTTTTGAGAAGAATGTGGAAGACTAGAGAAGAAATTGTATGAGGTAAGTGGAACTTAATGTGCCAGTCTTGTAAGCTTGGAAGACAGTAGTGCTGAGAATACTGTGGACTGTAGAGGTTTCAAAGGGTGTCATATAAACAACTAGGCTAAGCATCATTCTCATGATATTTTGGTAAAGAATGTAGCTGTTTTTGCCCTGTCCTGAGAATCTGTCTGAGGCTACATTGAAAAATTTGAGATTAATTTCTTTGATAAGAAGATTTCAGGGCAGACTAATATTGACCTCATTGGGTGATTATTAGTGACCACTCTTACATACAACTGCAATGAAAAAGCAAGTGGTAAAAAAAGAAGTACAAAATGTACAGTTTGAAAAGAAAAAGAACTCCAGGAGATTTAATATTCGAGCCAAGGTTTATGCTGAGGGGGAGGAGAGAGCTGATGAAGATAAGATCACACCCAGCTAATCTTGCAACTTGAAATGTGAAAGCTTACACAAGAAAGTATCAACAAATCAGTGTATTATAAATGTAATTCAAAGAGAGGGCTATGCCCCATACCTAGCAGGCAGGAGAATTTAGCAACATAGATCAGTAGGTCTTGGCTTCAGAATCATGAGGGCCTAGGAGGGTTATTGGACCTTCCTCTTTAGTTAAGGAAAGCTTCTGAGGTCAGCTGTGTTTCAGGGGAGTCTCTGAATGGAGGCCCAGGGAGGCGAAAGTGAAATCTGCATTGTTTGGAGACCCCAGGACACAGTGCCAGAGCCATATCTGTCAGGGAGATCTGCAGACAACTGGTAGAACCAGCTAAGAGAGAGATGTGTGTTGCAGGCAGTAAAGCCAGGAGGTCAGAGACATATAAGCCAGGCATTGAGCTACAGGATTTAGAGTTTACCCTGCCTTGTTCCTGTATTACTTTTTTCACTACTACTGCATTTGTCTTGTTTGGAATGGTTATGAATATTCTGTGCCATTGGATGTTGGAAGGATGTGCAAGGGGGTTACAAGTAAAAGATTGTCTTTTAATTGAGTCTCTGAAAATGTTTGGATTTTGCATTTTGGAACAGTGTTGAAAGACTATGAGGACATTTAAAGTTGAACTAAATGCATTTTGCTTTATAATATGGCTACAATCCTATGGCAGGCACGGAATGGAATATGGTGGCCCAAATGAGAATGGTTCCGATAGGCGCATATATTTGAATACTTCATCTACAGTTGGTGAGATTGTTTGGGGAGGCTTAGGGGGTGTGGCCTTATTGAAGGAGATGGGACACTTTGAGGTTTCAAAAGCTCCTACCATTTGCAGTAGCTCTCTCTCTTTCTTTTTCTCTCTCTCTATCTCATGCTTGCTGATAGTATGTAAGTTCTCAGCTACTTCTTTTAGGTCATGTCTTTCTGCCTAACTGTGCTTCCTGCCACAATAGTCATGGACTCACCCTCTAACACTGCAAGCAAGCCCCCCACCCCGCTCCAAGCTTTCTTTGATACGTTTTCCTGGTTATATATCTTTTTGTAGCAATAGAAGGAACTCAGATAGGAGGAAAAACTTACATATGAAATAAAATGTGACCAGGTTTTGGATGTTGGATGGTTATCACGCATCATTGTAATTCATATTTTTTTGAGGATAATCAACAATGTTGCCTTGCACAAAACTTGCATCCTTTATTGTCCTCAGCTGCAAAATGTGAGGGCTTTGGCATTTCCAGCAGGGCTCCCACTGCTTTTATTTTATTTTATCAAGTTCAGGATTTAGGATGCTTAAGTTAACTAACAGGGTGTGAATGGCATCCTGTAGAAAAAGAAAATTAAGTTGGGCTATTGATAAAGGAGTACATAATTCAGACAGCAAGGATTGATATGTGTATGTTATTATATGTAATATATTATATTAATATGTAATAATTCAAACAGCCAGAAAGAAAATTCATCCAGATTACAAATGGAGATGCTGACTGAATCTGTCAGTATAGCCAACTGGACTAAATATACACATCAAGGAAGTCAGCAAATTTCTCATTAGTTTCCATAAACTTTAATGGCTGCCATGAATACTTATTCTTCCTCCAGAATAGAAAGTTGAGGCTTGCCTCAAGAGGACATCATGGAATAGGGGCTTTGAAGGCTTTTGAATGCCAAAGCTGTGCTGAAAATGACTAGAAGTTCTCTCTTGTTTAGGACATAGAAAAGCCACTTGAGTAATTGTGTTATGCTAAGTTAAAAAGTAAAACCTGAGGGTGAATACATTTGTAAGAGGCTGAGAGTTTTGTTCTGTTTTTTTTTGGTTTTTTTCTGTCTTCCTCTGCAGAGTCCCAGTGCTCATTAAAATGGTAAAGATTCAGAGAATCCCTGCAGCAAAGAGACTGGGTAAGGTATTTACATAGTAGTTAATTAAAATCAGACTTCAACAATCCATTAGCTAAGTTGGACTAAGTCTGACAAGTTCTTTCATAGGATGAGCATGGAGATGAATGTAAATATTCAGGGGTTCAGCATGTTTGAGGAAATCAAATTCACAAGCTTATTTATGTTTCTGACATGGATCCTATTCTTCTATTAGATAGCACAGGGCCCACAGATAAGGGTAGCGTTCTCATCTTCCACTTGAAGGGTGTACTGGTTTGAACAGGAGTGTTTGAATGCTTGATCTATAGGGAGTGGCACTATCAGGAGTTGTTGGAGTAGATGTAGCCTTCAAGAAGGAGGCGTGTCATTGTGGGGGTGGACCTCAAGACTTCAGGAGCAAGCCAGTTATCTTCCTCCTGTCTGACAATCTGCATGTAGAACACTCAGTTCCTTCTCCCATAACATGTCTACCTAATCATTGCCATGTTTCCCACTATGAAGACAATGGACTAAACCTCTGAACTGTAAGCAAGTCCAAATTAAATATTTTCCTCTATAAGAGCTGCCACGGTCATAGTGTCTCTTCACAGCAACAGAAAGAAATCCCAACTAAGACAGAGGTCTTAAAAGTACTGTATCTATTTATAATGGGACCTTGTATGTTCTACTTTGAGTTCTGGGTAAGAGCTGTTCCCTAACTAGACAGTGGAAGAATTTAAGTGAAAATCTGAAAGAAAACAAATGCATACTTTCAAGTTTTACTGAGAAGTGAATACAAGGACTGATTTCTGTGATGAAATACAATGACCAAATTTTAAGTTGGGGAGGAAAGGGTTTATTTGGCTTACACTTCTACCGTTACAGCACATGACTGAAGGAAGCCAAGATAGGAACTAGAATAGGGTAGGAACCTGGAGTCAGGAGCTGATGCAGAGGCCATGGGGAGATGCTGCTTAGTGGCTTGCTCATCATGGCTAGATCAGATTACTTTCTTATAGAATTGAGGATCATTCGGCCAGAGATGGCACCATCCACAATGGGATGGGCCCTCCCACATCAATAACTAATTCAAAATGCCCTATAGCTGGATCTTATGGAGACATTTTTTTTCAGTTGATGTTCCCGTTTTTCAGATGACTCTAGCTGTGTCAAGTTGACCAAAAAAAAAAAAAAAAAAAAAAAAAAAACTAGCCAGGATAGAGACTGAGATCGCCAAGAGGAGATAACTCTGTAAAACAAGCTGCACCTAGGCACCCTTCTGGGTGAGCCTTGGCTGCAGTTTCAAGTAGAGCAGAGGACTCTGGTTGAGGCACCAGAATGGCCCCAGGGCCAGCTTGTTGAGTGTCTTGTAGCCAACCCACAGGTGTAGAGGAAGCCCATCCTAAGCCCACAGATGACCAGGCTCCCTTGTCTTGGGAACTGCTTATTTACTGCCACCAGTTCAGCAAAGACTCCTGATGATTACAGATGAATGTTGTTCCTATTAGGAGACCTTGGCATTTTAGCATTTTTTTCTTCTAAACACTGATTATGTAACTGCATATCCTCCACTTTATCTCTACAGTATTTCAATATTAGATATAGCACCCACTGATAGAATTATAGGGAATTTATTCACCTACATTCCTTTAAAAATGTTGACATTTACCTGAACTATTCTAAGTGGGATTTGATCCTGTCTCTTTTAATTAATTTGCTTGTTTCATGGGTATGGAGGGTTCAGTTCAAAACTGAGTATCTTGAGACTTCTATTACTTTCTACCTTACTTTTCTGAACAGAGCATCTTACTCTGTTAATTTGGTTATACTGGCAGAGCTCTGAGACCCTGGAATCCATTCTTGTCTAAACCCTCAGTGTGGGAGTTACAGAAGTGCAATGCCACACCTAACTTTTAATCTGAATTGGATTCCTCATCCTTGTATGGCAGGCATTTCACTGACTGTGACATCTCCCTAGCCTGCTTCAGGTAAATTCTAACATCTGTCCTACATCTTCTGTTGGGCTATGTCAATCTGTATTTATGTGTGAGTATGGCTGTGTGCATTTAAGCACACCAGTTTGCTAAGTGATCCTGTTTTTTTATGCAATATTCACATATATGAATGAGTGTATACCCATGTGAATGCACAAGGGAGAGAAAGACAGACAAAGAGTATAAGGAAAAAAACATCTGAGTTCCATCCCTTGTAAAGCAAGGATATATGTGCTTGTGGACTTGGATTTGGATCTGGGCCTAGTTCAAATGCATCTTCTGTCATTTGTGCTCTCTGGAATTGCTGGTGAGTCATAATACCTGGCAGAATAGAACACTTTGTAACAGTCTTGAAGAATAAAAGATGATCTTAACCAAGATCTATTTATTCTAAACTCTAAAGCAAGATCTAAAAAATAAAAATAAAATAAATAGGTAGAATAGGATTGCAAAAAAGTCCCACACCCTTAAAGGATTCTCTTCAAGACAATAGCATTCTAACACTTGAGCATTTAATGGGCAGATGTGAACTTTCAGTCATTTACAAATGCCCATGATCACGTTTCTGAGACGAACAGAGCTCCCGATGTCCGAAATGAAGGTCGTTCCTGAACAACGAATACAGGATCTATTTATAAAGAGAAGATCTTCCCTAACGTGTGGTTATTCCTCGCAAACCTGATGATAGAAAGTTTCCCCATACACGTGTGTATTTCAGCTTCAGAAAAACAAAAGGCACTTCAAGGCCTTAGCCAGTTTCAAGGCAAGCATGAGGAAGTTTCAGGAGTTGATAGTGATGCACCAGGATGCTTTCGATTTCATTCAGTTGTTTAGATAAAAACATCAAGAAGTTGATGCAGCTGAACCATATAACACTCTATACATTTTTAAATATTTCATCTGTGTAAAACCTTCCCCCCAAAATAAAAAAGAAAGTTATAAATGACTGGCCTGCTGCCATCTTCCAGCTATTTCTGTATCTTCTGATATACCTCCTGGTTATGGAGGATTTAAAATAAGTGTAGAATTTTTTTTCTCTTCAAAGATGCAGCTTTTGCTTTGAATTCCTGCAGAGACAGCTCTTTAGTCTCTTTCCACAGACTGGCTTCAAAGATCTATTTTCTCCCCTGGAATTCTCTTGGACCTGTGAAGTGTGGTCCCTGCTGCTCCATGGCTACTTTTGGAGCTGTGTTTCCTACTACAAATGGCGGCACTCCTGAAGAGGGTTCTTGAGAGCCTCCTGCATTGATTTTTATCAATATTTTATAAACTTTCACTTTATAAATAGTTATTCACAGGTAGTTATTCTGCCTGGTTCTTTTTTTTTTTGTTGGTAAAAGAGAAAAAGCAGAGTCTTGACCTTGCCCTCCTCGGGTTGGCAGTCATGCTGAAAGCCAGAGCAAGTCACAGGAGTAAGTACATTTCTCTGCTCCATGGAAGGAAGTTACATGCTGCCAGAGCCTTCACAAGGATATGCAGAAACAGCTGTCAGAGAAGTGTCCTGGGTGTGAAGAAAGATGACTTGAACTGAGCTTGGCAAAGGCAGGAGGTGGTGTGGGAAGCTGGTCCAGGAGGCTCATTCACAGGATTTGAATGTCATGTAGTAGGAGAGACTAGGGCACCATTCAAAGAATTAGAAGGTGTCAGCAATAGGATAGCAGGAGCATGCAACAAGGGCAGATGCAGCCTTTAGCTGTGTCAACTTATATCAGTTTCTGGGTTAAGTGGTACATTTTATTTAGGATTGGGACTTGGGGTTTATGCAATCAAGTTTTACTTCTTATGTATTATTTTATGGTGTTTTTTGGTTTTGTTTTGTTTATTGAATCAGGGTCTTTCTGTATAACTAAGCTGGCCTTGAATTCATCTACTACCTTTGCAGCCTGAGCACTGGCATTTAGGTGTATGTAACCGCAGGCGGTTTCTCTTTGAGGAGACCATGTTAGATGGATAAGCAACACTGCTTATCTTGGTCAGGTTGCACATCAGAGCAGAACGCTGATGAGTTCCTTCCACTTGTGGGGGTCACCCAGCTTTCCACTCTGTAAAGCAGAGCCAAAAGTGCATGGAGAAAGAAGTTCTTTAGTGGGTGGAGACAGGGACCCATATCACCTTTTCCTTTCCCCACAGGTTGGAATTTTTGTCTGGTGTTGTCTTTCCTCAGCCCAAATACCTTCCCGTTACAGTTCTTGATGAAGAGACTTCCTGGTGACAATGTTACTCTATTTCACTTATTCAAAAATACCATTTTCAGCTGGGAGCACTGATCAGTAGTAAGGTATTTCTTGTTTTTTAATGCTAGCCAGCTTCATTCTTAACATGAAGAGGAAATCTTTTTCTTAATTACTGTTATTTCCTTTTTTGAAAAATATGTTTAGTGAGTATTAAAATCCTAAGTTGGAAACTTTATCTTTGAACCTTTTAAAGGTCTTTCTTTGTCTTCTAGTTCACATGATCTCTGAGAAAATGATAGTAATATTTTTTTACCGTTTGTTTTGTTAGGCAATTGTGTATCTACCTCCCCATGATTTCTTTTAAAAACTTATGTTAGTTGCTTAGCTTATACAGTACTTGTGTGTTATGACTTCTTCACACATCCTTAGCATTGGTCATTTCCTCCCTACTTCTATCTCTCCACCTCCTTTCCTGTTTAATTCCTCCTGGTGGCTTCTAAGGTTTGGAATATTATGTTGTTTTGATATATCTTGCTCTGAAGTTTTCAAAACTTTTAGACCTGATAATATTTTTAGTCAAATTTACAACAAAGGGGCCAATTAATTTTTTGAATATCTTCTACTCCACAACTTCCTCTAACTTTTGTATGTGTGTACATTGAATTGTTCTATGTTTGTTCACAGCTCAGTGAGGTTGGCTTATTTTTACCTAAATTTTCTTTGTGTTTTAGCTAAGATAATTTGTATAGAATTGTCTTTAACTAGTCTAATATTTTCTGTTAGCTAGAGATTAATAGAGGCAATGTGGAAATAAAAGAAAGAATAAACCAATGTCAATGGGAACAGATTGTCTTTTAACTAGAGCAATGAGGGCAATAGCATGGCATGAGGAATTGGTGGTTTTTGGGCAGAGCTGTTCCCGGGGTGGTAGAATCTATCTGCAGATGTGTTCTCCTGCAGTCTCAAATTTGTAATTACCAATGGAAGCTGATGTGGTCTGAGCAGGGGTGGGGATGAAAAAGTAGGGGAATTGGAATGGGTGGTATGGGGTAGGTGGTGTTGTGGGGTAGCTTGGTGGATGGAATGGGGAGTGAGAGATGTTTTTCTCAGGAGATGGAATATTTCTTAATTTATGAGACCACACTCTCCTTTAGGTTTTCTTGTCAGAAGCTTTTCTGATTCGAGCAGCCTGAAGTAGGTATCAGTATGTTATTAGTTTAGGAGGTCGTATCAAACTTTGGACTTCCTCATCAGGAGTTTCCTGGAGTCCAGCAGCTAGCAGATGTTAGTAGCTGTCTTAGATAGGGTTTCTCTTTCTGGAAAGAGACACCCTTACCATAGCAACTCTTATAAAGAAAAATATTTAGTTGGGGCTGGCTTACAGTTTCAGAGGTTTACTCTATTATTTTCATGCAGGAAGCATGGTGACATGCAGGCAGACATGTTGAAGAGGTAGTTGAGCATTCTACATCTGGATTCTCAATCAGCCAGAGAGACAATGAGCTACTGAGTCTGTCCTTCAGCTTATGAGGTCACCCTAGTGACATAGGTCCTCCAACAAAACCATACCTACTCCAACAAGGCCACACCTCCTAATCGTCCCACTCTCTATGAGATATATAGGGGTTGTTTTCATACAAATTACCATGGTAACTATCAACATTCCAGGCCCAGCTACTTTGTCTTCCCTTGGATTTTGGGCATTAGCCATTATTTCCCTTACAGGGTCTAATCTTTTAACCCACTGCACTAAGATTTCAATTTACAGAATGAAAATTTTAAATTTATCATTTTAGCTCTATAAAATTTCAGTTTTTACCTTTCTTTTTTTCTATTGAAACATCCTCTCAGTCCATCCATTCTCTCCATCTTTCTTATAAGCCTTTGAACATAGTTTAAACATCTGTGCTGCTTTTTCTTTTTTCATTTTGTCACAAGCCTGTGCACATATAGAAAAAAACAATCTTAATTGAGAAAAATGCCTCACTAAGATTGGCCTGTGGGAAAGCCTCTAAGGCATTTTCTTGATTAATGTTTGATGTGAGAGTACCCAGCTCTCTGTGGGCAGTGTCACCCCTGGGCAAATCATCCTGAGTAATATAACAGAGCAGGCTGTGTTGGATTCTAATACTTATATTGTTGTCATTATTAGAAAGTACTTTACTGTGCATCACAGGTCATTTTTCCCTTTGCCTCCTAATACTGGAATAGAAGCTGAATGATCCCATAGCAAGCTGGCATTGATGATTCCAGAGCAGATGATTCTGAGCTAAGGGGGTACTTTGTGTATTGTTTAGCAACAACCCTAACTTCTCCTAACTAAGTATAAGCAATATCCTCAAGGTGTGACAACCTCAAACAAGTCTAAATATTGCAAATGCCCCCGAGGGAATGAAATTGCTCAAAGCCAAGAACCACTGAGGGAGCACTGTCCTGAATTAGCTACTATTTAGCTAATTAGCTACTATTAGCCACTATTAAGCACTTTTGGGGGTGCTTAAAGTATCAGTTCTTTGAATGCTTGGGGCCTCACTATTTTGCATGTTTAGGACTTTGAAATCTCCATTCAGCTTACACATTTCCCCATCTTTGATTCTCTTAGACCCTACTCAGTCTCATTCTGTACAAAATATTGAGGCAGATCTCCATGAAGTTTGTTGAAAATTTCTCAGTCAGCTTCTGTCTTCCCCTATATCCTACCATGAAAATTCTATCCTTCTTAGCATCTTAGAATTTAGTTTTCATTTTGGGCTCAGATTTTCTTCTTACATTTATAAAATTTTCCAAACAGGAGTCTTGGGTGAATGAAGAGCTGTCTCCTTGTGCTCTGTTCTCATGTCTTGTCTTCTCTTGTCTTCTCTTGTCTTCTCTTCTCTTGTCTTGTCTTGTCTTCTCTTCTCTTCTCTCTCCCCTCCTTTCCCCTTCACTCCCCTCCTCTCCCCTCCTTTCCTCTGATGATCACAACGCTATGTTGTTTCCTTTCTCTGACTGAAACTTCATTTCATGTTTTATCTGGTTTAAAATTACATTTATTTAATTTTGCAAGTGTGTGAGTATGTGAGTGTATTTGTTGTGTTTGCACACACACTCACACAAGTGTGTGCCACAGTTCACATTCGGAGGCCAGCAGCAAAGGAGACAGAGAACAACTTGCAGTTCTCTCCTTCCACCATGTGGGTCTTTGGAATCAAACTGAGATTGTCAGGCTTCGTGTCAAGAGCTTTTAACTGCTGAGCCATCTTACCAACCCTGTTTATTCATTCATGTAATTGTTTACTGTGGGAGGGAACTCTAGTTATCATTACCTTGTCTAAGGATGATGATAAATGGCTGTCTCTTCAGTCTACATGCATATTGTTCAACTGATTATTAGTTTTCACAGAACTCAGCTATTATCATAGCCATTAGAAGGCAGGGATGCATCATATAATGAAAATGCAGCTATTCTTTGCGACAGCATTCTAATTCTGGTTAATCATTACTAAGTGGTGATCACTACAGGGCATAACTGATCACCTGGTGACCCGGACCCTTTCTGTTATTTCAATCTGAAATGACTCCCACAGGGAACAGCTTGTTCCGTTCCTGTTTGCGATACTTAATCTCCACTGTCAACTTGACTGCATTTTGAATCACCATAGGAACACAACCCTTAAACATGTCTATGAGGACGCATCCAGATAGGTTTATCTAAAGAGGGAAGACCACACTGCATGTGGGCAATACCACCCTATGTGCTGCGTTCTAGGGTTGACTGAAAGAGAGAAAATAGGCTGGGCACCTCTCTCTACTTTCTGTTCCTGCTCCTACTTTCTCTGCTATGGTGGTCTTCACTGCCTCAAACTGCCTCAAAATTGCCCCTTAAGTTGCTTTTGTCAGGTATTTTGTAACAACAAGAAGAATGTCTGTAAACCTAAAGAAGCTAAGCAAGGAAGACCCTAGGTAAGATGCTCAGTCCTTATTCAGAAAGGCAAAAGGGACAGACATCAGAAGAGGGAGAAAACAGGGAACAGGACAGGAGCCTACCATAGAGGTCCTCTAAAAGACTCTACTCAGCAGGGTATCAAAGTAGATGCTATGATGCATAGTCAAATTTTGGGCAGAGTGCAGGGAATCTTATGAAAGAAAGGGGAGATAGAAAGACCTGGAGGGGCAGGAGCTCCACAAGGAGGGCAGTAGAACCCAAACCTCTGGGAACAGGGGTCATTTCTGAGACTGATACTCTAAACAATGACCATGCATGGAAATAACCTAGAACCCCTGCACAGATGTAGCCCATGGCAACTCAGTGTCCAAGTGGGTTCTGTGGTAAGGGGAACAGGGGCTGTCTCTGACATGAACTAAGTGGCTGGTTTTTCGATCATCTTCCCCTTTGTGGGGGAGACAGTCCTGATGAGATCTGATAGGCTATGGTCAGATTGAAGGGAAGGATGCCTTCCCCTATTGGTGGATTGGGAAGGGCATGGGAGGAGAAGAGGAAGGGCTAGAGCTGGCATACAAAGTGAATAAATTGCAATGAATAAAAAAATTAAAATAACAATAATAAAAGAAAAATGTAACGAGTATGGTGATGGTGCTATTTGGGAAGACAGGGGTCTTGCTGGTAGGTTACCCAAAAGTGAATCTTTGATGGTTGTTGACTGGCCCCTGGTTCCCACAGTACCCTCTGCTTCTTGGTCCTCTGTGACGTGAGGAGCTCTAACACATGCTTCTTCCTCCATAGGCCATGCAGCCATGCTTTCTCTGCTATGATTGACTGAAACCTTGAGAGATTTTATTCCCAAATAACCATCTATTTTATTCTTCCTTTAGTTCTTACTGGGAGGTGTGTTGTCACTAACATGCTTTCCTCAAACAATAACCAGGGATAAGTCACAAAAAAAGTTGACATCTTTTTCTCCTTTCACCCTTCTGAGTTTCACAGGCTTAATCCTGGATGTTACAGTGTCTCTATATCCTATCTACAAATGTACTTTGAGCATCAAAAGTCAGGGAGATGCTTGGTACCCCCTTTCAGTTCATTTTTAGATTGGTTAAATAAATTTCCTGCAGAAAAAAAATGATAATCTAGAAAAAGATGATGAGTGATGTGGGTTCTGTTCTTAAGGCCTTTGATCTGATAACTGACTGGTGTCTTCTCTGATCCTAGTGTCCTTAGGGACATCATTACTAATGATATTACCAGTTCTAATATTCAGAAGGTATCAGAACATGGCATGTGTTTGCCTTTGTTAAGAGAGTAATCATAGTTTAAGGGAATCCCTGTATTTCATTCCAGGGATTGAGTATGTAAGCAGATATAATTGTGTGTATATGTATGCGTGTGTGCTGTATTTCACTCCTGTGACTGAACACATAAGCAGATATAGCTAAGAGAATGAATGTAGTGGATATGTATATGCAAATGTGCATTTCCTGGCAATAATGAAAATTGTGTGGGGCTGACAAGTTGGCTCAGTGAGTAAAGGCAATTGCCACCAAGCTTGACAATCTTCATTTGATTCCTGAAATCCATGTACCTTAACATAGGTATACCTTCCCCCCTACAATAAATATATTATGTGTGTGTGTGTGTGTGTGTGTGTATGTAGAGAGCACTGTGGAATATTTACAGGTAGTTTGTGATATGCAAAAACATTAACAACATGTAGCACTGAGTAAAACTTATGTTAGTTGATCATCAAGACCACAAAATGTTGTGTGTTATTCTCTCATTTAGGCCCTATGTAGCATGTTAACATACAAATCTGTTATGTCTCATTGTATTTTCCTTTCTTGTTTTTAGGAAGGAAATGTATTTTCAGAACTTTAAGCTCTTGAATTTTGAGTTATCATGCACCCCCTTTATGCTTTGTTACTCTGACCATGTAAGTGTCTGTTCATCTTTGATAATAACAGTAAGTTGAGAAGAGGTAGCAATTCAGTCAGAGCAAGAAACACGCACACTGTTTTCGGAGCCAAGCCTTCACAAGGAAACACAGGTGGTGCATGGCCTGCACCTCTTGAAGTTTCACTCATGAGTTATTTCCCAGAGTGGAACCACTAGGTTCACGTCTGTAATTCTCCTGGGCAGCTACCAGCTAGTACAAACTAGTTTTCAATGCGCTGAGATAGATTTATTGAGCTGATAATACTTGCTCACTCTTCTTTTTCACTGATTTATTTAACTCTTCTAACTAATTTAAATTTAATAAAAAAAGAGAACTTTGCACATTGTTTTACTGAAACAAGATTCATCATCTCCAAACACACCACCACAGTATTTGAGATTAGTGCAAAAGTGGCAATAACTGTTGCCGGATTTAATTAAAAACAACAAATCATTTGGTCAGTGGTAATGGATGCTCCACATAGCCGATTGGCTGCATGGTGGTATAAGGTGCCAGAGTTTTAATCTTAAAACATTTAACTAGACAAGATGATTGAGTGGATGGCTTTGCTTTTTCTTTATCCATGTACTGTCTTTTGATAGCATGATGGCTCTTCTCTGACACTGGGACCCTGAGGATCTGCTGGTCAGAGAAGAAATGTACTGTGTTTCACTTTGAGTGCAGAGTTAGGAAGAAGAGTAAGAGGGAAAGTAAGACAGAATGAAACAGTGTATTTTATGGCCACAACGCTTTGTTCCCCATCACTCTCACACACAGGAAAAGAAAAATAGACTAAAATGTGCTGAAATTTATGTGTAGCTATTTATGGTGAAGAACCATTTATCTAATAATTGGAATTTCCAAAAGACACTGTTCCTTTCTCTATCTCCTCTTCCCCTTCCAGCTGGCTCAGGGGTAACTTACAACCTGATTACCTTCAGAATTGGAGAGTGGGACAAGTACATGATGAATGAGAATGCTTATTCAGCAACATAAAATGGCCATGAAGGAGATGCTTTCTTTTGAAATATGCAAGGTGCTTAGATTTTTCTTTCCTTATTTTCTTTTTCTTCATCTTTTTCTTTCTTCTTTCTTTTTTCTCTCTTTTTTTTTCGAGACAGGGTCTCACCATGTAGCTTTGGCTATCCAGGAACTCATTATGTATACAATACTGGCCTCAAATTTATAGAAATCTGTTTCTTGAGTGCTGAGATTAAAGATGTGAGCTACCACAACTAGCTTTAAACTGTTTGCCAATACAGAGGTACTGTTGTTTTTACTCATCTGCAAGAAACACCTGGAGATGTCCTAAATACCACAGGTTGTAGATGTGTTTAACTCATTTTAAAAATATAAATTGGCTTTATATTACCAACATTTCCTTAATTTTATTGATTTAGTGTGTGTGTGGGTATTTGTGTATGTGTGTTTGTGTGGGCATTGAAGCCAAAGATAAATATTAGGTGCTTTCTTACACCAATCAGTTTGATTCACCACCAGGACTGGACTCAAATCCTCAAACTTTGCACAAAGACTATCAACTAAGATATTTCTGTTTTTTTCTTCTTCTTTCTCCTTCCCCCTCCTCCTCTTCCTCTTGTCTCTTTTTTTTCTAATGTAGCAAAGGCAGGTTTCTAACTCACCTTTCTCTTATCTTAGCCTTGTGAATGCAAAAATTGCAACTGTGCAGGACCACCCCTGTGCAGAGTGTTGAAGCCTGTGTATGCATATGCACCATAAGCTTTTCAGAGAAAAGTTTGGCTGGGGAGGTTTGGGCTCCTGGAGACCAGATGATATGTGCGTACAATCACTTCTTGCAATAAGTAATGGTTCACTGGGTATAGGATATGGATTTTCTGATTGTAGTTCCAGCAGAGCTGGGTTATGGTCAGTTTTAAAGCTCAGTGTGTATCTCTCACAGCTCAGACGCCCTTTCTTGGTATCTTTCTTCTTATGGCCTTTGATCTTCAGTTCGGCCTACTTTTGCTTCTTCTTGACAAAAGATTAATTCTGAATACTTTAATCCCACTCAATATGTAACGTTCTTAAGGATATTCAAACCCAGTTAAATATATAATAATAGAATCAGGGATGTCATATCTTTTAAGACTTCTGTACCTATACCTAAGGTGTAGGGAGAGAAGGACCAGAGTGGTAGGGTATGCCATACCTGTGATCCCAGTACTAAGGAGTCAGAAACAGGATTATCTTGAATCCAAGGTCATCTTGGGCAATACAGTAAGACCTTCTCTAAAAAAGTAAGAAGAAACAAGCCAGCAAGCTAACAAGCCTGATTTCAAGACAAAGATGCACTTGTTCTTTGTCAGGTCAGATTTTGATCCAAGATCAGGAGCCTTTTCAAAGATAGAAACTGAAGTCAATTAAAAAAAATCTTTCCCTTTTGTTTTCTGCAATCACACACACAAATATACAATATATGTATGTATACATCAAATATTTACTTAAAAGACTTACAAGTGAAACAGGGAAGTATGAATTTTTCCAGCCCAATCATTGACTCTGTGAAGGTGGAATTTTCCTGTGTGGCAGTGTCAGTTTGTACTGAGAGGGAACAGGAAGAATGGCTGGGCAGAAGCTGGATGTTTATCTAGAAGCACAGCTCCCAGTTTGTCCAACCTATAATTTAGGTTATGAACTAAGGTAGATTCCTTGAGCAGAACTGAAATTTACAGTGTGGCTTCTGGTGGCTAATATTTCAGATTCATGGGCCCTGGTGTGCAAGCCGATAGCCTCATCTGCTATTTTTTGGAGCTATTTTTTGTTTTGTAGCTCATGCCCTGCTGTTCTGTTTCTAACTACTACCAAGTGCAGAATTCAGAGGGTGGGCCATGCTGCAGAGTGGCTTAAAGCCAGTGAGGAAGGAACATCAGCATGAATGGGCTTCAGCCAGCTCAGATGGTGGAGAGAAAAGTCCTTCACTGAGAAGTAGGATTGAACTTCAGGTAAATAGGACTTTTTCTAATCAAAATTTGTGGAGAAAATTGTAGCTCACATACCATTGTAAAAGGCAACACAGAGATAATGTAGGATTCCTTATCTCACTGGTTTACCACAGCCCTACCTTGAAAAATCATATCAAGAGACTAGTTGTTGCAGCCAGGACTCATTGTTGTAATTGTGTGTGTGTGTGTGTGTTTGTGTGTGTGTGTGTGTGTGTGTGTGTGTGTGTAGAGCTCTTATTTTATGTGTAGGTACTTGATGCTTGGTTACAGGACATTAAAAAAAAACTCTGATGAGGCAAACATTGAATGACTCTGAATGAGAGGACAGAGAGGTTTCTGTGGTCCTGGGGACCAAGATGAGGGTAAGTATATACATTGGTTTGGAGGAGACTGATTGCACAGAGAGCTGCTCCAGATCTGAGTTTGTTAGACCTTAACATTTATTGAACAGGTTCATCTCATATGCATAACAGCTAGCATTCTTTTTACTTCTATTTTATTTCTTTCAATGCTGGGAATTAAGCATAGGCACTTCCTACAATTGACTAAAGCTGAGGTTCTCATTTGGACTCCATAAATTCTTTTCTCTACTCTTCAAAACACAGAGAGGGATAAAAGCATCTCAACATGTGGGAGTCAAACTCAGGTGTGGAACGTTCAGCTGTCATTAGTCCTGTGGTGACTACTGTAGCATGTATGTGGAAGAAGAGTCCATGGAGGTTGAAGATGCTCACAGTTCAGTAGAAGAGTAAGAGGATGAACCTCACACCATGCATTCCTCCTCAGGATAATACAGAATGGATTCAACCTTAGCAGGTTCAGAGCTGGGAACTCCCTCTTGACCCTCTCTCAGTTTGCTCCTCCCACAGCACTTAGTTGAACCAAGATTGTAGGAAAGCTTGTTTTGTTTGACTAAGTGAAAAGTTTTATAAACACCATTACAGAGCATAATGTCTACCATGTCAAATTGACATATGGATATAAAAACATAGAAAATATAAACACTACACTGTTGGTTAATTTTGTGTCAACTTGAGTGGGTCATAATGTAGTCAGAACACTGTTTCTAGGTGTCTCTTCCAGGTGTTTCCAGATGAAATTAGAATTGAGACAGGCAGACTCATAACATAGCCGTCTTTAGTGTGAGGAGGCACAATCTAATTTGAAGAGGACCTCCATAGAAGAAAAGGAGGAGGAATTTACCTCATTGCCTGTGCTTGAGACACTCTTCCACTCTTTAGTGTGATTTACAGCTAATAACTACTCCACTCTTCAGGCTATTATACTCTAAATTATACCACCCTATGTTCCTGTATGTCTAGTTTGCAGATCGTGAGGCTTTTTATCTATCTATCTATCTATCTATCTATCTATCTATCTATCTATCTATCTATCTATCTATTTATCTATCTATCTACCTACCTACCTATCTATCTATAATTCTACCTTGAATAAAGTTTCCGAGCTGCACCTTCAAAATTAAAAAAAAAAAACCTTTTCTTTTTTCTGTTAGTCTGTATAATTTTATTTCTGATTTTTTTTACAATTTATTCATTAAATATCCCAATTAAAGCCCTCTCCCTCAACTCCTCCCACGTTCCCTCCCTCTTTCCTCCTATCCCCTTCTTCTAGTCTACTGAAAGGGGGAGTTCTCCTCCTCTGCCATCTGCCCACAGCTTATCAAGTCTCATCAGGACTGCCTGGATCCTCTTCCTCTGTAGCTTTGCAAGACCACATATCCAGGGGCAAGTGATCAAAGAGCAGGAAATTGAGTTCATGACAGGGGTAGCCCCTGTTCTCTTTACTTGGGACCTACATAGAGACTGAGCCGCCAAGTGGCTACATCTGAGCAGGAGGTTTAGGTCCTCTCTATACATAGTCCTTGGTTGGTGCAACAGTTCTACTGGAACCCTGGGCTCAGGATTTTTAGCTTTGTTGGTCTCCTTGTGGGGCTCCTGTACATGCTATATTCTTCTAATCCCCTTCTTCTTACATAAGATTTTCTGTACTCTGCCCAAAGTTTGGTTGTGAATCTTGGAATTTGCTTCAATCCCCTGCTGGGGTGGAGCCTTTCAGAGGACTCTATAGTCGGCTCCCATCCTGTTCCTCCTCTTCCACTGTTTCTGGTGTCTATTCTGTTTGCCATTTTGAATGAGATTTCAGCAGCCTCCCTAAAGTCCTCCTTGTTGTTTAGCTTCTTTAAGTTTGTAGATTTTAGTATGGCTATCTTACATTATACAGCTAATACGTGCTTACCTTACGCATGTCTTTCCATTTCTGGGTTACCTCACTCAAGATGATTTCTAACCATTTGCCTGCAAATTTCATGATTTTCTTGTTTTCAATAATCCTTTTCAAGACTGATCAACTTCAGTGTTTGTGAAGAGTTTGGAATGTTCCAGATACATAGCTAAATAATAATTTATCTTGTGGTAAGGGTCCATCCAGAGAAAAATGAATGCAACATAGCATAATTAATATTAGTATTTGTGTGCACCTATATGACTCTGTTGTGACTCTATACATGGACTGCCCAATCAGAATGTACACTGTAATGTAAAAGAGGCTAGCATGTACATGGAGTTAATAAAAGTATATAAGGAAATGTTGTACTGTACTTGGAGTTAAGTCTTTACACATAATCCATTAACGTATGCTTGCATAAACAAATATTGCTCTTTGACAAAAACCTCAGTGTCAATATCTTTGCAGAAACACCCCTTAACATTTCTTGGGGGCTCTTTTGGATCATTGGAGACAATGATTCACCTCTCTTGGGGGGATGCGAACCCAGAGATGCTGGGAGAGGTGATCTAACATAGTGGCAGTAGCCCAAATGATCCATAGGTGAATAACCCTTCCTGTGTGCTGGGACAAGGATTCTAAGAGCACAAGGGACCTATCTCAGCCAAGCAATCAACCAAGGGAGTTCTGCTCCTCAAACTGTCAAAAGCCTAAGCTCATTTTGGTAAGTCTGTCCTATGTGGTAAAAGGGTAGTCTGATCACTTTCTAGAGGAATACAAGTAGTCTCATAGGAGACAAAACTGCAACCCTAAGACATGGCGTGACATGTTAGAGAATGTGAATGTGAGTTAGATGGATAAGAGAGTTCTAATTCAACCATAAGCTAAGATGACTATGGAATCCCAATCTATTGTCCTCAGTAATCCTTATATGGCTTATGGTGGCCCTTAGAGTGATCCTGATGTTGGGGTTATGTAGTCTCACCAGTGCTAATAGGTACCTGAAACATTTACACAAGAAGCATGGGTAGTGATATGATGATGCAATTGCTTACTACTCCTTTCCCCTTTTGTGTATGGTTGTAATCTTTTAGACGAAAAAAAAACAGGTGTTAAATGAGATTTCCTCTTAAAGTATACGATAAAATTCTCAAAAAGGCATATTATTTTTAAAAATAATTTATTATTCGCTCATATATTACATCTGGACTGTAGTTTCCACTCCCCCTTTCCTCCCAGCCCCTTATCCCCAACCTTCCCTCTTTCCCAGATTCACCCCACCTTAATTTCAAAAAGGCATATTCTTAGTGTTAAGTTGACTCCTGGAAAACCCTGTGCATCCTGAGAAATATATTGGCCTTAATTAAGGTAGAATGGCCCTCTGAAGGGTCATCAGATAAAGAACTTGTTAGCAGATTGTTCAGAACTAGCACAGGGGATCGGTGAGGGAGACTATGATACCCTGACCCTACACTGCATGTTGCCAAGACATAGACCTTTCTTGACCATCTAGGCTGAAAGCCTATCTGGAAGGAAACTGTGAAATCATGATGGCCCAAATGAAGGCTCCTTCAAAACTCTGACCACAACTGAGAAGGCATTTTTTTTTTCTGGGGAATGCAGGAGGACTCTCTCTCACCTTATGTCTTACTGTATTCTTTACTGCCACCTGTACTTCCCAAACACACCACAGCTGAAGTATACACCAAAGATCAATATGCCCTCAAAGATACCCATCCCATTAAGTCATTTGAGTTATCCTGACTAGAGCCACTCAGAGATGGCCGTCCTAAACCTGTATATTCCAGCAAGGAAGTAACAAGGGGACTTTGCTTGCAATTCCCCCTCTTGATACCAAGATGCCTTAAAAATATAACTGACAGAATTTTGGGGGATCTATGTACCTTAATCAAGACGGCTGGTATGACGGCCTGTTTTCTATCAATTTGACACAAACTAGAGCCGATTAAAAGGAAGGAACTTCAGTTGAGAAAATGCCTCCTTAAGATCCAGCTGTAGGGTATTTCCTTAATGATTAATGAGATGGGGGAGCTTACTATGGGTGATGATATCCCTGGGCTAGTAGTTCTAGGTTTTAGAAGAAAGCAGGTTGTGCAAGCCACCATGAGCAAGCCAATAGCAGCATCCCTCCATGGCTTCTTCATCAACTCCTGACTCCAAATTCTTGCCCTGTTTGAGATCCTGTCTCAGCTTTTTAAATGATAGACTACAATGTGGATATGTAGTCCAAATAAACTCTTTCCTTCCCAATTTGCTTTTAGTCATAGTGTTTTATCGCAGCAATAGTAATCCAAGCTAGGGCAGCTGAACAGAAGGGACAAATGCTCTGTCACATATATGCTTTTTTTTTATATACCACCACTGGTCTCCTGAACTGTAAAAAAAAATGATAGTGCCTCATTTACTGAGAAGCATCAGGCTATGACTGATCTAACGTAGTTAATCATCCAGACCTATGATTCCATGTAGACTGACTAGCATCAGGTTTTCCTGACTCTGTTTAATAATGAAGAATGTCACAGACTTACACAGAGTAGACTTTACTGCAATGATTACAGAAATACTCTCCCATAAGGACAACAAATTCTTAGGTTCGGTCCATCATCAGTTCCCTAGGGAACACCACCACTGGGACCCTAATGATGTCTGGGAATTTCAGATACTTAAGCAGTACCAAGAGGCTCTTTTAAGTGGCTAGAAGGAAAGAAAGCAAAAGGTCAGGAACATGAGCAAGTTCTCAAAGGTACTCTAGGGACCTGAAAAGAGCCCTAGGAGATACTGGAGGCTATGGGAAGCATTCTATATTTGTACCCACTATCAACTCAGAAACAGCAAATGATTGCTGCACTGCAATCATTTTTGGTCAGGCCCAGGGAGACATCTAATGCAAACTACAGAAGGCACACAATTTCTCCAGAAGGGGTGGCAGCCAACCTTTCAAGGTTGCAATAAAGTTTTTCATCAATTCAGATCAAGATGTCAGACAAGAAGCAAACTGAAAAAGGAAAAAGAAGTCAGATACCCTTAGTGTCATTCTAGTGGAAGAATTAGGACACTCTCAGAGAGGTGCCCCATTAGGTCAGGGCCAAGGTCAGAAAAGTTGCTGCCAAGGACTGCTTTGCCTGGAGATGAGATTGGGACAGAACCAATGTACCCTTTGCCTCCAAGATCACTGGAAGAATGGATGCACCCAATATTCAGAGAATTATCACACAGTAATAGTAACATCACACAGTTCATGAATGGAAAGGGAGAAGCTGGCTGATTGAAGTATAACATTAGCTAATGTAGGACTTTATGAAACCTGTCTCAATTATTTTTTATTAATGCGATAAAACACCACACCCAAGGAAACTTAAAAGTAAGTGCTTAATTTGCCTTACAGTTTCAATGGGCTAGAACCCATGATGGCAAATGAAGATAAAGCTGAGAGGTCATACCTTGCTCTGTATCCATGCATATGACAGAGAAAGGAAGGGATTCCATGCGTCTTTCAAAAGCCCTATGACATATCTTCTCTAACAAGGCCACATCTCTTAATCCTTCCTAAGCAGTTTTCCCAACTAAGGACGCAATATTCAAACATCTGACCCCAGAAAGAAATTGAAGAAGATCTTAGAAGGTGGAAAGACCTCCCGTGCTCATGGATTGGTAGGATTAATATAGTGAAAATGACCATATTGCCAAAAGCAATCTACAGATTCAATGCAATCCCCATCAAAATACCTTCACAATT
>CM053758.1:39063323-39095896 GCA_028658305.1 Pachyuromys duprasi | reverse complement strand
TTGGTGGACTTGGAGGGGGCTGGGAGGAGGGAGATGAGGGAGGGAGTGGGAGGGTAGGAAGGAATGAGGGAGGGGGCTACGCCTGGGATTCAAAGTACCTAACCTGTGATTGATATAAAAATAAATAAATTAAAAAAAGAAACAAAAAACAAACAAACAAACAAACAAAAAAACCCATCTGATCCTATAGGGGACCATTCTCATTCAAATTACCGTATTCCATTCCTTGGTCCCCATGGGCTTGTGGACATGTCATAGTGCAAACTCCATTTAGTCCACTTTCAAATGTATTTATTTATTTTTATTATCTCAGTACAGTTCAAAAGTCCAAAATCTCTACTGAGACTCAAGGCAATCAATCTCTTATCATCCATGTAAAATAAAAAGGCAAATTTCATGCCCCCAACATAAAATGGCACAGAATTCAAATTACTACTCCAAACAGGAGGAAAAAGAACATAGTGAAGAATTACTGGACCAAAGGAAGACCCAGCAGGGCAAACTCTAAATCCTGTTACTTTATGTCTGGTGTCAAAGGTGCTGGATGGTTCTGTCTTTCAGGATTTTCTGCCTGCAACACATTTTTTTTTCTCATGGGTTGGTTCCACTCCTTGTATGTAGTTCACCTTGCATACAGCATCCCAAGGCTCTGATATCTCTAACATCTCGGGGTCTCTACCACAAAGGAGTCCTCACTTTCACAGCTCCACACAATGGCATCTCTGGATCTCCAGGCCAGAGACTCCCCTGCCACATGCCTGGCCTTAGTGTTTCTTCTTCACTTGAGTACCCTTCAAGACTAGAACCGTGTAGGCAATAATGTCATGTTTGACTACCAACGTGGAGTGAACCCTGCCATCCTTGAACCACATTCATAGCAGTTTTGATTTACTGATGCACTTTAGGAGCATGACATATCAGTTTCAGAAAAGACCCCTGAGCCCAAACTTCTTGGTTCTCTTGCTCTCCTTGTGAAGTTCCTGTCCCCTCCAGGTCTTTCTATCTCCCCCTTCTTTCATAAGATTCCCTGCACTCTGCCCAAAGTTTGGCTATGAGTCTCAGCATCTGCTTTGATACACTGCTGGGTAGAGTCTTTCACAGGACCGCTATGGTAGGCTTCTGTCCTGTTCCCTGTTTTCTCCCTCTTCCGATGTCTGTCCGTTTTGCCTTTCTGAATGAGGATTATCTTATCCAGGGTCCTCCTTATTGCTTAGCTTCTTTAAGCGTGTAGATTTTAGTGTGTTTATCCTATATTATATGTCTAATATCCACTTAGAAGTAAGTATATACCAAGTGTGTCTTTCTGCTTCTGGGATACCTCATGCAGGATGATCTTTTATATTTTTCACCATTTGCCTGCAAATTTCATGATTTCCTTGTTTTTGATTGCTAAGTAGTATTCCATTGTATAAATGTTATACAATTTCTGTATCCATTCCTCAGTTGAGGGACAGCTGGGTTGTGTCCAGATTCTGGCTATTACGAATAAATCTGCTATGAACATGGTTGAGCAAATGTCCTTGTTGTGTACTTGAGCATATTTTGGAGGTATGCCTAGGAGTGGTATAGCTGGATCTTGAGGTAGCACTATTCCTAATTGTCTGAGAAAGCACCAGATTGATTTCCAAAGTGGTTGTACAAGTTTGCATTCCCACCAGCAATGGAGGAGAGTTCCCCTTTCTCCATATGCTCTCCAGCATGTATTGTCACTTGAGTTTTTGATCTTAGTCATTCTGATGGGTGTAAGATGAAAGCTCAAGGTAGTTTTCATTTGTATTTCCCAAATGACTAAAGGCGTTGAACATTTCTTTAAGTGTTTCTCTGCCATTCCATACTCTTCTATAAAAAATTCTCTACTTAGCTCTGTATCCCATTTTTTAATTGGATTACTTGATTCGTCACTTTTTAACTTCACCACCAGCACAGGCTCTAAGATGAACAATCACTAAATGGGACCTCATGAAACTGAAAATCTTCTATAAAGCAAAGGACACTGTCATCAGAGCAAAATGACAGCCTACAGACTGGGAAAGGATCTTCACAAACCCTATATTTGACAGAGGGCTAATATCCAGAATGTATACAAACTCAAGAAGTTAAACAGCAGCAAATCAAGTAATCCATAGCCTATTTTTAAAATTGGTATTTAATTTTCTTGGTGTTTAGTTTGTGTGTGTTTTCCTTATGTATTCTAGATACTAATCCTCTGTCAGATATATAGCTGGCAAAGGTCCCCCCCCCATTCTATAGGCTACCTCTTCAGCTGACTAACAATTTGCTTTGAAATAAGAAACTTTTTAGTTTCATGAAGTCCCACTTGCTGATTCTTGTTCTTATTACCTGGGTGGTGGAAGACCTATTCAGAAAATTCTTGCCCGTGCCTTTTTTCTAGTTCCAGAGATCTCGGTCTATTTTTATATCTTCTATCCCTTTAGAATGGGTTTGTATGCAAGGTGAGAGGAAAGAATCAAGTTTCATACTTTTGTCTATAACTATCCGTTTCCAGAGACCCACTTAATAAAGATGTGCTCTTTCCCCCTACTGTACAGTTTTGGTAACTGTGTCAAAATCACATAGGGTATATATAACAAATATGTCTCTTCAATTATATTCCATTAATCAATGTGTCTTTTTTGTGACAATACAATGTTCTTTTACTACTATGGCTTTTTAGCACAACTTGAAATCATGTATTGTGATACATCTAGCAGTGCTTTTGTTGTTGGGGATTGTTTGGTTCCCCTAATGTCTTTTGTGTTTCCATTGGAATTTTAAATTTGATTTTTATTCTCTGTGAAGAATTGTGTTAGAATTTTGATGTGGATTACAATAAATCTGTAGATTTTTTTTTTGTAGGATGGCAACTTTCTAGCACTAATCCTACAGTGAGAATGGGAGGTCCATCACATGATGTCTTCCTTAATAGTGTTTTGAAAGCTTTCATTGTGTAGGTTTATCATTTACTTGTAAGTTTTTTCTAGTGTTTGGTTTTGTTATTATGTATTTGAGACTATTGTGAATGGGATTGTTTTCCTGATTTTATTCTCAGTCTATTTGTCTTTGATACATAGAAAGGTTACCAACGTTTGTACATTAATTTTGAAACCTTCCACTGTTTATTAGCTTTGGGAGTTACCTAGTGAAGTTTTTGAGACCTCGTATAGAGAATCATACCATCTGTAAAGACTGATACTCTGACTTCTTCCTTTCCTACTTGTATTTCTTTTATTTCCATTTCTTATCTTATTCCACTAAGACTTCAAGTGCTGTATAAAATCTGAGAGGCTAAAATAGATGCCTTCTTTTGGTCTTGATCATAGAATACTTTGCATTTACTCCAATTAACATGTTTGTGACTATTGATTTGCCATAAGTAGCCTATTATGTTGAGATATATTCCCTCCACCCTTAATGTCTCTAGGGTTTTTGCCATGAAAATTTGGATTTTAAAACATTTTTTATGTATCAATTAAATAATCATGTAATTTCTATTCTGGAGTCCATTATTAAGTGACCTATTTATTTTGAATTACATATGTTGGACCATCTCTGTATCCCTAAAATGAAAGCAACTCAGTTGTCATGTGATGGATGTGTTCTTGCATCTGGTTTGCAAATATTTTATTGAGAATCTTTGTTTCTATATTTATCAGGAGTACTGTGATTACCAGGGAGTCCTTTACTAGACTGCAATGCCTGTGGGTTGGTAAAGGTAATGGGACATGGGCTATTCCAGAGACAGTTTCAGGAAACAGTGTCTGCTTTATTGTACATGAACAACTGCTTATATGGTGAAGCCTATTGATTGTGGTTGGTTAACATGTTACCTTGGATTGAACTGTGAGCACTCATACCACCAAGGTCTCTATGTGGAACAAGCACATTAAAACAGACGTGGAGAAGTCAGCAGGCCGCCTACAGATACTTACACTCCTTCAGAATTAAATGCTCTGACCTCTGGGAATATTCAGAAGCATAGTGGGCCATGCTTCTTCCATAGAAGCACAGCGTGCCAGGTAGCCTGGCTGTCATGTCATGCCTGAATTTTTTTCCAACAAGAAAGATCATTTCGTAACTTTTTGTTTTGTTTTGGTATTAGTGCATGTTAAGTTTGTAAAAGTAGTTTGGAAGTTTTTCTTCCACTTTTATGTTATGAAATAGTTTCATATATGCAAACTTATGAAAACAGAGATCATGAATTTGACTGAGTGAGGTGCGTGGTACCTGGAAGAGGCTCCAAGGAGGCGAAAGAAGAGGAAAATGGTGCAATTATATTATGATCACCCAAATCGAGAAACAGGGGAAAAATATAGATGAGGAATAGTTCAGAGTAGGCAAAAATCTGGGTAGAGATACAAGATAGTGGAATCACTGGCACGTTGTATTGGAGAAAGAGAGCTTGGTGGGTATATACGAAAATGATATCGCTGATCTGAATGCTGGTTTTCTCAGCTTGGATAATCTATGTTTTGTTTCCTTAGTCCTGGTCTTTCCTATGTTCTATGTTGCTTTTAAATGATTTCATTTTTTATCTTGTGTGCTCCCAGCTCACCCTGTATGTGGTACTTTTTGGACTGTGTTTCGTGGGCTGTTGTTGAGACTAACTCTGTCCAGCCATGGTTGGTATACTCCCACAGGATGAGAAACAGCTAGTAACTATGAGGTACTCAAAGCTGTATTTAGAGTTTTTTCTTAGCTTCTACAGTTTATTCTTTTCTTGTTGGGGTGCTAATGGTAGCCTTGACATTTGCCTGGGGTGGGGAAATATGTGGCTTCCCTTGCTATTTCAGCATCAAGTCCATTCTGATGATAGAAAAAGTTCTTGAAACTGATGGCAGAATATTTATTCTGAGGTATTGATCAAGTCAATACTGGGAGTTGGAGGAGTACCTGATAGAGTGATAAAATACTCCTCATCTCTTTAATTGTAATCTTGTAATCAGTTACCTGATCTAATATGCCTTCTATTTCACTATCTTACCTGGAAGACTACAAGTCTAAATTTTTATTTAAAATCAGAAAGAAACATGTGACATTAACAGTGGTCACTTACCTTTCATTGGTAAAATAGAAATGTTTAATTTTTATTTTATACCTAGATATATGTGATATAGGATACCTTAATTAGTTAATCACAGAACATGGGCTTTTAAAATATAAAACCCTATTAATGTTGTTATTGGATATTAATGTTCTATATATATAATTTTACTAAGAAGAGCCAATCCAAATTTTTGTGTATTCCACAGGAGTCTAATAGACTTACAGTTAGTTTAAGGTAGTTAGAAGTCAGAGTATGCTGTGAGGGCTTGTTTCAAGTCTTTAATTTTTGATATGTAAGTGGGAGAAACATCTAATTTCTTTCAAAGGTTGCTAGTGCACTAAGATCCAATATACTATAACCATCCTCTATTTTGTACTTTTTGTATATGTGCCTATTTGCCCAACCCCTGAACATGACTGAGATTTGACTCTCTATCACACCACTTATAAATTAGCAAATCACATCAGATTGTGAGGTCCAGATCTGACCAATAGGATTAGAATAAAAACTAAGTGTTTATTCTAAAAACAAATCAAGGGCCAGAAACACAAGGTTTGGCACTCCCGATACCATGTTCCAACATAGTAACAATTTTGTGAAGTTTTTATAAAACAGATCAAAGGCAATTAGAAATCAAGTTATTTAAAATGGATTGGTGTGACTATCAGGTGTGTGTGTCTATCAGGTGTGTGTGTGACTATCATGTGTGTATGTGTATATGTTACAGCAATGCAGGAGAATCTCTGTTATAGTTCTCAAATGTCCTCTGATGACATATTTAAATTTACATTATAATCATAATCATAAATATAAATATTATTTAAACCGAGAGGTGGAATATAAAGGTGCCTAAAGATAGCCAAATATAGTTTGGATCCAAATTTGTAACACTTCCCTCTGCAACCACAGTCCTCGAATCAGCCTATCAGCCCTGTTGATGCTTTGACACAGACATGTTCAAAATTGTGCATGCATGTTCAAAAGGGCCAATAAGAATGCCACCTGGGCAGAGAATGCAGCATTATAACACAAGAATAAAAGCAAAGCTCACTTCAGGTCACCTACATGAGTCTGAGTAACTAAGTGATTATGGCTGGCTCCTTGTAGTTTTCTTGGTGAGACTTCATCTGAACCAAAATAACAGTTCCAAGAAGTATTAAGAGATATTTAAAGGATGAGAAAACTCTTAAAGTTTCCATATGTGTGTGGGTTTATTTCTGGGTCTTCTATTTGGTTTCATTAATCCACAGTTCTGTTTCTATGCCAATACCATGCAGTTTTTATTACTATTGCTGTGTAGTACAGCTTGAGGTCAGGGATGGAGATACCTTCAAATGATCTGTTGTTTTGAACACGTGCTCAGATGTGGCCAATTGGCAGCTCAGTCTCCATGTAGACCTCCACGTGAGGGTAGAAGGGGCTTCCTCTATCATGAACTCGGTTGACTGCTCTTTGATCATTTGCCCCTGGTGGTGCAGCCTTCCCAGGCTGTGGAAGAAGAGGATCCACGTAGTCTTGATGAGACTTAAGCTATGGGCAGATGGCAATAGTGGAGAACTCCCCTTTTCAGTGGGAGACGTTGAGGGAGGAAGATTCAATTGAGATACGTAATGAATAAATTGTGAAAAATAATAAAAAACAACAAACAAATAAAGCAAATAGTATTCTGTTGTGTGTATTTACCATATCTTCTTCCTCTTTTCTTTTTTATTATTAATTTTTATTTTTTATATTAATCACGTTATTTACTTTGTATCCCAGCCATAGCTCCCTTCCTCATTCCCTCCCAACCCTACCCTCCCTCCCTCATCTCCTCCCTGCCTCTCTGCTGCTAGGGGAGGTCCTACTCCCCTTCCATCTGACCCTAGCTTATCAGGTATCTTCAAGACTGGCTGCCATGTCCTTTTCTGTGGCCTAGAAAGACTGTTCCTCCCTCGGCGGGGGGAGAGGGGAAGGTAAAGGAGCCAGTTGTTGAGTTCATGTCAAAAATAGTTCCTATTCCCCTTACCAGAGAAACCCACTTGGTTACTGAGCTACCATGTGCTACATCCGAGCAGGGGTTCTAGGTTATATCCTTATATGGTCCTTGGTTGGAGAAACAGTTTCATAGAGGGCCCCCCCTGCCCTGATATATTTTGTCCTTGTGGAGCTCCAGTCCTCTCTAGGTCATACTAACTCCCCCTTCTTTCATATGATTCACTGCACTCTGCCGAAGGTTTGGTTATGAGTCTCAGCATCTACTTTGATAAACTGCTAGGTAGAGTCTTTCAGAGGCCCTCTGATACCAGATCTTCTTGATCCATTCTTCAGTTGAGGTACATCTAGATTGTTTCCAGATTCTGGCTATTATTAATAAAGCTGTTATGAACATAGTTAAACAAGTGTCCTTTGGTATGATGAAGCATTACTTGGGTATATGCCCAGGAGTAGTAGAGCTGGGTCTTGAGGTAGTACTATTCTCAATTTTCTGAGAAACTGTAAGATTGGTTTCCAAAGTGGTTGTACAAGTTTGCATTCCCACTAGCAAAGGGGGAATGTTCCCCTTGCTCCACATCTTCATCAGTATGCTCTGTCACTGAGGTTTTTTTTTTTTTAATCTTAGCCATTCTGACAGGTATAAGATGAAATCTCAGAATCATTTTGATTTTCATTTCCTTGATGAATAAGGATGTTGAATATGTCTTTTAGTGTTTCACTGCTATTAGACATTCCTCTGTTGAGAATTCTATGTTTAGCTCTGTGTTTTATATTTTAGTTGGGTTATTTGTTTTGTTGCTGTCTTATTTCATGAGTTCTTTATATATTTTGAATATTAACCTTCTGTTGGATGTAGGTTTGGTGAAAATCTTTTCCCATTCTGTTGCCTCCCATTTTGCCCTATTCACAGTGTCATTTGCCTTACAGAAACCTTTCAATTTTATGAGGTTTCATTTATTAATTGTTGATCTTAGTCCCTGAGCTGTTGGTTCTGTTCAGGAAGTTGTCTCCTGTGCCAATGAATTCAAGTTTATTCCCAACATCCTTTTCTGTTAGATTTAGTATCTGGTTTTACATTAAGGTTTTCAATTCACTTGGACTTCAGCTTTGTGCAGTGTGATAAATACGATCATTCTTCTACATGCAGACCAGTTAGACCAGCACCATTTGTTGAAGATGCTTTTCTTTTCCCTGTTGTATAGGTTTGGCTTTTTGTCAAAAATCAAGTGTCCATAGGTGCATGAGTTTATTTCTGGGTCTTCAATTTGATTCCATTGATCAACCTGTCTGTTCCTATGCCAATATCATGCAATTTTTATTATTGTTCTGTAATATAGCTTGAAATTTGGGATGGTGGTATTTCCACATATTCTTTTATTGTACAGGATTATTTTAGCTATCCTGTTTTGTTTGTTTGTTTGTTTTCCCATAAGAATTTGAGTATAGGTTTTTTAAGGTCTATACAAAATTGTGTTGGAATTTTGGTGTGAATTGTGTTGAATCTATAGATTACTTTTTGGAAAGATGGCCATTTTTCCTGTGTTAATCCTACTGATCCATGAGCATGGGAAACCTTTCCATCTTCTGATTCTTATTCAAATTCTTTCTTAACAGATTTAAAGTTCTTGTCAAACAAGTACTTCACTTGCTTAGTTATAGTTACATTAAGATATTTTATATTGTTTGTGTCTGTTGTGAAGGGTGTCCTTTCTTTAATTTCTTCCCCTACATCCCGGAGATGAAGCCTACTTGGTCATGGTAGATGGTGTTTTTGATGTGCTCTTGAATTTGGATTTGGTTTGAGAGTATTTTATTGAGTGTTTTTTAATTTTTTTATTTTTTGCAGGGATGTTCATAAGAAAAAAGTTCCAAAATTCCCTGTCTTTGTTGAAGTTTTGTATGGTGTAGGTATCATGATGACTGTGACCTCATGAAACAAATTTTGCAATGATCCTTGTTTCTATTTTGTGGATAATTTGAGGAGTATTGGTATTAGCTTATCTTTGAAAGTCAGGTAGAATTTTGGGTTAAAATCATTTGGATGTGGGCTTTTTCTTGTTGGGACACTTTTCATGACCAGTTCTATGCCTTTAGGGGTCACTGGTTTATTAAGATTGTTTACCTGATCTTGATTTAACTTTGGTAAGTGGTATCTATTAAGAATAATGTTGATTTTATTTACATTTCCCAATATGTAAAACCTTACTCCACTTAGTAAAGGTTTTTGAAGTAATACCCAATATTTCTTTGGCTTTCCTCAATTTCTGTCTCTTTGTCTCCCTTTTCAGTTCTGATTGTGTTAGTTTGGATATCATTTCTCTGTTTTAAGTTAGTTTGCCTAAGGGTTTGTCTATCTTGTTCATTTTCTCAAAGAACCAATTCTTTTGTTCTAATTGTTGATAATTCTTTGTATTGTTCTCTTTGCTTCCATTTTATTGGCGTCAGCCCTGAGTTTCATTATTTCTTGCTGTATACTCCTCTTAGGTGTGTTTGCTTCTTTTTGTTCTAGAGCTTTCAGGTGTGCTGTGACGTGGCTTCTATGATGTCTCATAAATTTCTTCATAAAGGTGCTTACTGTACAAACTTTCCTCTTAGTACTATTTTTATTGTGTCACATAAATTTTAGTATGTTCTTCTGCCATTTTCATTGAATTCTAGGGAGCCTTTAATTTCTGTTTTTATTTTATTCTTGACCCAGTGGTCCTTCAGTAGAGAATTATTCATTTTCTACGAATTTGTATATTTTCTGTTATTTCTGTTGTTCTTGAAGTCCAGCTTTAATCTATGGTGGTCTGATAAGATACAGCAGTTTATTTTCATTTTCTTGTATCAATTGAGATTTACTTTGTGACCAAGCATTTTATTAATTTTGGAGAAGGTTCTGTGAGGTTATAAGAAGAAGGTACATTCTTTTTTGTTTGGGTGAAATGTTTTGTAGATATCTTTTAGGTCCATTTGAGTCATAATATCTGTTAGCGCCATTATTTTTCTGCTTAGTCTCTGTCTGGATGACCTGTCCATTGGTGAGAATAGGGTGTTTAAGTTGCCCACTATTAATAAATGTGGTTCAATGTGTGATTGAAACTTTAGTAATGTTTCTTTTATGATTGTGCATAACCTTGGATTTGGGGAATAGAAGTTCATAATTGGGATGATATCTTGGTAGATTTTTTCCTTTGGTGAGTAATAAATATCCTTCCCCATCTCTTTTGATTAAGTTTGGTTGAATTTCTGTTTTAGGGATACTATTATTGTTACTCCAGCTTGCTTATTGGGTCTGTTTGCTAGGAAAATCTTTTTCCAGCCCTTTACTCTGAGGTAATGCCTGTCTTTGTTCTTGGTGTGTGTTTCTTGGATGCAGCAGAATAATTGATATTCTTTTCTTAAGTAATTTATTTATTTTTATATTAATCACAGGTTATATATTTTGTATCCCAGCCATAGCCCCCTCCCTCATTCCCTCCCACTCTCCCCATCCCTCCTTCATCTTCTCCCTGCTCCCCTCCAAGTCCACTGATAGGGGAGGACCTCCCCCCCGTTCCATCTGACCCTAGCTTATTGTGTCTCTTCAGGTCTGGCTGCAATGTCCTCTTCTGAGATCTAGTTAGGCTGCTCCTCCCTCAGGGGGGGAGGGGGCAATCGACAAGACAGCCATTGAGTTCATAACAGAAATAGTCCCTGTTCTCCTTACTAGGGTATCCAGTTGTATACTGAGCTACCATGGGCCACATCCAAGCAGGAGTTATAGTTTGTATCCATACATGGTCCTTGGTTGGAGAAACAGTCTCATAGAAGACCCCTGTGCCCTGATCTATTTGGTCTTTGTGGAGCTCTTGTCCTCGCCAAGTCTTACTAACTCCCCCTTTTTTCATATGATTCCCTGCACTCTGGCGATGGCTTGGTTGTGAGTCTTAATATCAGCTTTGATATTCTTTTCTTATCCTTTCTGTTAGCCTGTGTCTGTTTATTGAGGAATTGAGTTCATTGACGTTGAGCAACATTAAAGAGCAGTTGTTGTTGATTCCTGTTATTTTGATGTTGATTGTTGTTGTTGAGAGAGAGAGAGAGAGAGAGAGAGAGAGAGAGAGAGAGAGAGAGAGAGAATTTTCCCCTTTTTGGTTTTGCTTGTGTGAACTTATATATTTCCTGTGTTTTCTTGGGTATAAGTAACTTCCTATGGTTGGAGTTTTCCTTTTAGTAACTTCTGTAGGGTTGGATTTGTGGTTAGATATTGTTTAAATTTTGTTTGTCATGGAATATCTTGTTTTCACAATCTACAGTGATTAAAGGTTTTGCTGGGTATAGTAGTCTGGGTTGCCATCTTTATTGTCATAGAAACTGTAAGACCTAGGTTCTTCTCACTTTTAGAGCCTCTTTTGGGAAGTTGGATGTTATTTTAATAGCTCTGTCTTATTATAATACTTGGTCTTTTTCTGTTGCAGTTTTAATATTCTTTCTTTGTTCTGTACATCTAGTGTTTTTGTTTGGATGATTTTTTTTTTGTCCAATCTATTTGATGTTCCATAAGCTTTTTCTACATTTATAGGCATTTCTTTCTTTAGGTTATAGAATTTTTTTTTCTGTGACTTTGTTGAAACTATTTTTTGGACCTTAGATCTGGGAATCTTCTCCTTCCTTTATTCTTACTATTTTTTAGATTTGCTGTTTTCATAGTGTTCCAGATTTCCTGAATGTTTTACTTCAGGAACATTTTAAATTTAGCATTTTCTTTGACTAATGTATTGATTTCTTTAATCATATCTTCTACACTTGATATTCTTACTTCCAGATCTTATAATCTCTTGGTGATGCTAGTATCCTGTTCTCTTACCTAGTTTTTCTATCTCCAGGATTTCCTCAGTTTGTGTTTTCTTTATTTCTTCTATTTCCATTTTATGGTCTTGAATTGTTTTTTTAACGACCCTCACCTGTTTGGGTGTATTTTCTTGTATCTTAAAGGGATTTATTTACTTTCTCTTTAAAGGCCTCTATCATCTTCATAAGATTGGACTTAAAGTCATTTTCTTATGCTTCAGTTATGTTAGAATATTCAGGGCTTGTTGTGGTAGGGTAGCTGGGCTCGTGTGGTACCATATTGCTCTTGCTGTTGTAGATTATATTCTTCAGCAGGCCTCTACCCATCTGGGTTTTATGATTATTATGCGTTTAGGTAATGATTTTGGAGTTTATTTGTGTTAGATGTGTGTGTTTTGGATCCCCTCCTTCCTGGTTTCTGTTTCTTCTCAGTATTCTGGCCTGAGAGGCCTGCGGTTCTAGGGACTAGTGAGTCTTTGGGCCTAGTAGGGTGTCTGCACTCCAATTTTCATATCCCATGTGACTTCTGGAGTTTGGGGTGCTAACAATTCTTATGGCATTTCCAGTAGCCCAGGGTCTGGGGTCCCTGGTGCTTGTACAGCCTCTGGGAATGCAGGCAGTGCTGTGGAGGGAGTGGCTGTTGGGTGTGCTTTAAGGGGAGGAAGCATAGGGTTTGTGGAAGGGTCTTATCTGGTATCTCTGGACTGGGAAATGGAGTGCAGGGGTGATGGGGTGCAGTTTACTGGTCTTGGGTATGCTTTAAACAGGTTTGGTGAGTAATATATCTTGAGTATTTTTGCATTAATGTTCATGAGGAAAACTTGTCTTTAATTCTCTGTCTTTGTTGAATTTTTATGTGGTTTGGGTATAAGTTTGGGTGTCAGATTTAACATTTTTTTCTCAATGTATCAATTTCCTCTATTGTATCTTGAGTCCCTGAGATTCTTCTTTCAATCTCTTATGTTTATGATGTAGTTTCTGTTTGCCTATATAGATTTTTCATCTCTAGAATTCTCTGTTTTTTTATTGTTTCTATTTCAATTTTCAGGTTTTGAAGAGTTTCCTTCAGCTGTTCATTTATTCAATTTTTCCCCCTTAGCTTTCTTGGCATTTTTAAAGAGATTTATTGATTTCATCCAATTTTTAAATCTTTCTCTCAATTTCTTTAGGGATTTTGAAAAAAAATCTTTTTATAAGGACCCCATCATCTTCAAAAGGTGATTTTAAGGTCATTTTCTTGTGCTTCATTTGCACTGGGATATTCAGGTCTTGTTGTCATACAATAGTGGGATTCTGGTGACGACACGTTGCTCTGGTTGCTATGCTAGTGGTCCTTCACTAGCATTTACACATCTGAGTTAGGGATGATAAAAGGTCTAGGTGCTGATTTCTGAGCTTGTCTTCTTTAAATGGGTGCTTTGTTCCTTAGTTTCTGAGTCTTCTTTTGTTTTCTTGTCCTTGCAGCCTAGATTTCTGGAGATCTGTTTGACATCTGAATGTCTAGGGTTCTCTGACCAGGTTGGGGACTTGACTTCTCGCAACTTGCTTAGTCTTTTGTGTAGCAGGTCTCTGTTTTCTGACTGGTATGGCCTGTACCCTAGCATCTGGAGACTGTTGGAATTGAGGTCTGGTGGTGAGGTGGGAGGGGGAACTTGGTATAATGGGTCTAGGGAGTGGAGGAGTTCAGCTGGTAGGGGCTCACTCATGGTTCTTCTGACTGGTTTGACTTGCAAAGCCAATCAGATCAATCACCATGTTTTAGTATAAAATTTAAAAATTTATTCATTGACAATTTCATACATGTACACAATGTATTTTACCCACACCTGCTGTCCCCCTGAAATTCATGATAGAAGAATGAAGGAGAGGGGATATGTGCCTTGCTGCCAGTAAAGCCTTGGACTCTCTCTGCACTCAGTCAATGTTCTACAGCAAATTCGTGTCCTCCCTTATTTTTCTTAGTATTTATTTTGTTTTGTTTAGTCATAGGGAACACCCTAAAATTACTATTCTTTTTTATTTTTTATTTATTACAATTTATTCACATTGGATCCTAGCTGTAGCCCCTTCTCTCATTCCCTCCCAATCCCAGCCTTCCTCCTTCTTCTCCTCCCATGTCCCTTCCCCAGTCCAATGATAGAGGAGATCCTCCTCCCCTTCCATCTGCCACTAGCCTATCAGGTCTCATGAGGACTGGCTGCTTTGTCTTCCTCTGTGACCTGGCAAGACTGCGCCCCATTCAGGTGCAGGTGATAAAAGAGCCAGCCACTGAATTCATGTTAGAGACAGTCCCTGTTCCCATTATTAGGGAATCCACTTGGAAACAGAGCTATATGGGCTACATCTGTGCTGTGGTTCTAGGTTATCTCCATGGATGGTGCTTGATTGGAGCATCAGTCTCTGAAAAGACCCCTGTGCCCAGATTTTTTGGTTCTGTTGCAATCCTTGTGGAGCTTCTGTCCCCTCCATGTCATTCTATCTCCCACTTCTTTTATAAGATTCCCTACACTGTGCACAAAGTTTGGCTATGAGTCTCTGCATCTGCTTTTGATTTTCTGCTGGGTAGAGTCTTTCAGAGGCCCTCTGTGAGTAGGCTCCTGTCTTGTTTGAATTGAACACTGGAGCTTTCCAGAAGTAAGGTCAAGCAATAATAGAAACTGTAGTAAATAAAGAACATATAACCAATTTATGTGCTTATGGGTGTTCCTCAAGTGGTGATTAGTTATGACCATTTGTATTAATATAAATGCATTACTTTCCAAGCACCTGAAAATTAATTGTATTCCAAATTATTTGCCATCCTAGGCTGTCAATTATCTTTTATTTTCCAAATCTTTTGTGGTTAAAGGCATTTTCATGCTGCTAGGAAATAGAAGGATCAGTATTTCATTATTTTTACATTAATAATCATATTTTAAATTATCTGGATTCTCTCCCTGAGGAAGAAACTGATTGTTCTCAAATTATAAATGTCTACAATAGTCTTCTCCCTCTGCACAAGCCAGCTAGAGAAATGCATGTTCCATGAAATTTTGTAACACAAATGTCTCTCAAGGCAATAGCAGAGACAAGTTGGGATGAGAGCCAAAGAATTGTTGGATAAGTGGTTCGGTTGCTAGGAAAGATGGGTTGGATTTTTTTCCTTGTATAATTTGGTACTTCTGCATGGAAAAGTAGAACTGTGTCTCTTTTGTCTCGTTAGGCAAAATCTGTGCATGTAGATAAGTTATTAACTGTGTTTCTATCTTTTATCATGTGGTGCTCCAGTTTGCCTTACAGCCAAGCAGGGAACACTGCTTGCTCTGGGCAACCTCTTTTCAAGTCCCTGACTGCCACTTCCCTCATTGCCCATTTCATCATCCCTTACCACCTGTAACTCCCTTGTTGTGAGAGGCCCTTCTCATGATGATGATATGTGTGTTTTTCATTAATTCAAGGCCCACATTCCAAACTATCCCAATTGGGAGTCTCTGTTTTCTAGACCTATTTCTCTCAGAACCAGGCCCCAAACAATTAAGGGCAGTCATATGCCCAGAGACAACTAATGGTATTCAGACTTTCAATCCTGAATCTATATGCCCTGTCTGAACACAAGCACAAAGCAGAGAAACTGAAGTTAAAGTGGGGGTAAGGCCATGGATTCTCCAGTCTACAACCAGTGATGTACTTCCTCCAGCAAGGCCACACTGCCTTCTGAAACAGTGCACAAACTAGGGGCCAAGTGCCTAAATAGCTGAGCTATAGGGACATTTTTCACTCAAACTAATGAATAGGTTACTAGAAAATGTTCTAAAACCCTGTATGCTTTAAAGAGAAACACGACATATGACAACAGATGCAATAATGCAAAGAATGAAAATAATGGTTGAACAATTTAGAAGATAATTTTTGATATGAAAATACTAAATAGACTCTATGTAGCACTCATGTTAAAGGGTCTCAGCTAGTATAACTGCCCATCCCTTCCCAGCAACACACCTTTCTTCTCACCCAAATTTGCAACAGGTTACCAGGGAAGAATACCTCCTCTTAGCTTGTTTCCTTCCTTTGAGAAGCAACTGATTCCTGCCAGATGCCTACCATACTCAAGTCCTAGCTAGAGAACAAAGACAAGAGAAGGAAATTAAAGGAGATAAAACAGGAAATGAAGAAGTCAAAACATACTTGTTTGAAGACAACGTCATTACATACATAAAGGACCATAAAGACTCCACCAGAAGACTTCTCCAGATGATTTAGCAAAGTGTCAGGATATAAAATTAGTGTACGTAAGTCAGAAGCCTTCATACAAATGACAAACATACTGAGAAAGAAATAAGTGAAACAATATTATTCCCAACATCCTGAAAAAACATCTTAGAATAAATTTAACTGAGAAAGTGAAAGACTTGTACAATAAAAAATTTAAGATTCTGAAAGATGAAATTGAAGAAGATACCAGAAGATGGAAAGGCCTTCCATGCTCATGAACTAGAAGGATTAATCTTATAAAGAAGGTCATATTAGCAAAAGCAATCTACAGATTCAATGCAATCCTCAGTGCAATCCCAACATAATACCTCATGGGAATTGAAAAATAATATTAAATTTCATATGGAAAGACAACATATAGGACAGTAAAATAAGTTCTGAACATAAAAACAAACAAACAACCCTGCTAGAGGTATCACCATTCCAGATTGCTAGTTATCCAACTCAGTTAAAAATAAAAAAGCAGGAAATTGATTTAAAAACAAACACATTGATTAATGTAAAGGAACTGATATATATATAAGCCAAAACTCCTACAGCCACCTGTGTTTTGACAAAGAGGTCAACAGCACACATTGGAAAAATGATAGTGTCTTAAACAAATGGTGCTGGTCAAACCAAATAGCTATATGTAGAACTATGAAACTAGATCCCTATCTCTCATATCCAAAAAGCACAACTACCAACAGATTGAGACCTTTCACATACTACCTGATACCCTGGATATGACAGAGAAAAATATAGTGTATAGACTTGAACACATTGGCACATGAAAGGATGTTTTGAACAAGACACCAATAACACAGGCATTAAAACCAAATTAATAAATGGAACCTCATGAAACTAAAAAAAAAGCTGTATAGCATAGGATACCATCATTAGCATGTAGGGACATTCTACAGAATAGTGAAAAAAACCTTTAAGAATTATACTTCTGTCCAAAGATTAGCATTTAGAGCCTACAGAGTACCACAACAAAAAACAAACAAACAAAAAACAAAACAACCCCCAAACAAAAACAGTAAAACAAAGCCTAAACATTAAGAAAACAAAACCTCCAAAGTTAATAAACTGTAATTAATAAAAAACTAAATTAATTGAAAGATGAAAAAAGAAAAAGAAAACAACGCAGCTAAGAAAAAGTGCATGGTATTAAACAAAGAATGTTCAGAAACAAAAGAAAAGAAAAGAAAGACAGACAGAAAGCAAGCAAACAATACAAATGACTAGGAAACATTTTATAATTGTTCAGCATCATGAGTCATTATGGAAACACAAAATAAAATTACTTTAATATTTTATCATGGGCAGGAGGCTACCACAGAGGGCCTCTGAAAGATTCTACCCAGCAGGGTATCAAAGCCAATGCTGAGACTCAGAGCCAACATTTGGGAAGAGAGCAGGGAATCATATGAAAGAAGGGGTGGTGAGCCCTGGAGAGGACAGCAGCTCTCAAGGGGAGCAACAGAACCAAAAAAATCTGGGCATAGGGGTCTTTTCTGGTACTGTTTTTCCAACCAAGGGCCATTCATGGAGATAACCTAGAATCCCTGCTCAGATGTAGCCCATGGCAGTTCAGTCTCCAAAAGGGGGTCCTAATAAGGGGAACAGGGTCTGTCTCTGACATGAACTCAATGATGGGCTCTTTGACACCCCTCCCTCCCCATGAGGAGCTAGCAGCCTTTCTAGGCCACAAAGTAGGACAATGCACCCAGTTCTGATGAGACGTGATAAGCTAGGGTCAGACTGAAAGGGTAGAGAACCTCTCCTATCAATGGACTTAGAGAAAGGCATGGGAGGAGATGAGGGAGGGAGAGCAGAATTGGGAGGGAATGAAGAAGGGAGCTATAGCTGGGATAAAAAGTGAATAAACTATAATTTCTATTAAAAATAAAAATAATTAAAAAAGATTTTATCTTACCCCAGTCAGTATGGCTAAGATTTAAAATAATAATAATAAAAAATGTTGGTGTAGATATGGGGGAAGGGAAATGCATATCCACTGCTATTGGGAGTACAAACTGGTACAACATGTAAGTTCTGTGTGGATATTTTTCCAAAAGTTAGAACTAGATCTACTACATGATCTAGCTATACCACTCTTAGGCACATACTCCTAAGACTCTATATCTTACTATAGAGGTACCTGCTCATCCGTATTTACTGAAGTTTATTCACAATAACCAAGAAATGTAAAGAGTCTAGATGGCTATCAACTAATGAATAGACAGTGACATTATGCAGTATTTAGGAAAATGAAATTCTAAAATTGATAGGTCAATTACAGGAAGCAGAAATTATCATTTTGAGGTAATCTAGACCCCAAAAGACAAACATTGCATATTTCCCTGTCATTTATTGATACCATGTTTGAACTTTTTAAATATATGTTTTATATTTGAAATACCCATAGAGGTCAAGAGGTCACATGGGACAATGTTCAGGTTGCAAGCTGGTGTTTCTCAGCTATCACGGCTGCTGAAAATAGTAGCACCATCAGCCAACTGTCACTGGTGGACAGTTACATATCTTATTCAATAAGAGAACAACATATTCTTCTTAAGTGCACACAGAAAATTCCAAGAAAAAGCACATTTGGGACCATGATACTCATCTATGAAAACAGAACCATATATAGGATTCTAAGTTACAGTGCAATTAAATTTAGAACCAGTAACAGCAAGATAATTCTCAAACAGTTTGAAATCAGAACATATCTTAAACCTGCACAGGTCAATGAAAAATTTTGATGAGAAAGTCAAGAAAAATAGTGCAGTAAGTGAAAAAAAACTAAATCTCATCAGAAGTAGAGGTCAGAGAGGAATTTATGCCATTGAACATAAATGCTAAAATTTAAATACTTAAAACCAATAGCATAACATTTCTTTTTGTTAGACTAGGAAAAAGAGGAGCAAACGTAAGGCAAGTAGAGAACTATGAATCATGAAGATCAGCAGTCAATAAAATTGCAGAGGAAATTCTATGGACTCTGACCAGTCAAACCTGTTTTTTAAAAAATATCAATAAATCACTAAGCCTTTAGCTAGGCTAACCATTATAAAAAAAAACAACAAAAAAGAAAACCAAATAGAACAACAACAACAGAATAAACAAGAAAGATATGGATAAATATACTGAAATAAAAGGTCATCAATGTTATTCCACGGAAGTCAGATCGACAATAATGCAACACTGTGAATAACTCTTTGTGAAGTTGAAAACCTAGCTGAAATGGAAGGGTTTTTCTGAAAAATCATAAACCACCTAATCTCACAAAAAGAGGTAAATTTAATCTATAAGAACCTTCAGAAATCTCCATATATGCAATCTCCCTTTGTATATTACATGTTAATTTATATTGATTTAAGAAATGGAATCATAATAGTTTTCTGAAAATAAAAACAATGCTTAATCTGCCCTCCTTCTTTTCCTTTCTTCATCTTTCTCTGCGTGTAGCTCAATCTGGCTTTAAACTTGTCATCTCCTCGTTCCAGTTTCCCCAGTGCTAGGATTACCATTGCACAACTGTTATGCCTGGCATGAATCGTTTTACTGGTACACTTAAGAAATAACAGCATGGATTTTCTTTATTGGCTTTTGAAAAACAGAAACAAAAGTAGGCTCTGATCAGTTTCCAATGTCAGCATCACTGGGATACCCACAATATTGAAACACACCAGTATCACCAGGACAGCAACAGTACTGAAACATGTTACAAGGAAGGAGAACCATGTGCAGTACTTTTCCTGCATATAGGTACAAAACTTCAACAAAATATTATTATATTGAATGTACAATACATGAAGATAGTTATATTGTAGATCCACTGGAACTTATTCAAGTATCTAAGAGAGTATAAACATCCATACCCAATTTATGTAATCACATCAACCAGCAGAGAAAGAAGAAAAAAAATACATCAACATGTCAATTTACATAGAAAAGAGCACAGGACAAAATATAAAATCTGTTCATGATAGGAATGTCCAGCAAACTAGTAAGGAAAGGACACTTCTCAATTTGACAAATGACATCAACACACAAACTACAGCAAAAGTAGGACTAAGTGATAAGAAACTAGAAACTTTCCCGAAGATCAGGACTGAGGTGAGGATGCCATTTTCCCACTTCTTTTCAAGATTCCACAGAAGTTCTAGTAGCAAAATGAGACAAACAAATAAAAGGCACAAACACTGGGACTAAGAAATAAAGCTGCCACTGTTCATAGAGGAAAAACACTTCAGTAGAGGACAAACACTGCTCATAAGGAACAAACAACACTGCCCATTGTGCTCTAAGAATTCCAACAGTATCTGTCTTGGGTTATCAGATCTCTGCACATGGGCTAAGTTGTGCAGTTGGTTTCGCTGGTTCTGAAGCTCTTGATGGGGACTAAGTCTGACTATCATCCAGCTTACAGACAGCTTGTATGAAAGTTTTCAGCCTCCAAAACTGCATAAACGCAAAGTGACTAAGGTAACACTATTTTGTTCTTATTCTACTTGTGTTTGTTAGATACTTTTCAACCCTCTACCTCCAGTAGCCATGGGCATCTTAGCAACACACTTGGGATTTCCATGATCCTGACAGGGGTCCAGATGTATTAACTACAAATAATTTGTGTTTCAAAATTATTTGTCATATTCTGTTCTGCCAATACAAATGCTGAGGTTCAAAGAGTACTTTGAACCTCATCTAACATTGATGTAATTGTGGGTTTTGTTATTTAAAAATAATGTACTCTTGAACTGTGAGGCTTTTGGTTGCTCTTGGTTGCTCTGACACTTTAAAAAATTTATTTACTTTTCTTATTAATTAAAGTTTATTCACTTTGTGTATCCCAGCTGTCGCCATCTCCCACAACCCCTCCCAATCCTACCCTCATTCCCTCTTATCCTCCCATGGCCCTCCCCCAGTCCACTGATAGGAAAGGTCCTCTTCCCCTTCCCTCTAACCCTAGCTATCAGGTCTCATCAGGACTGGATGCATTGCCTTCCTCTGTGCCTGGTAAGGCCATCAGGGAGAGGTGATCAAAGAGCCAGCCACTGAGATCATGTCAGAGACAGTCCTTGTTCCAATTATTAGGGAACCCACTTGGATACTGAGCTGCCATGGGATACATCTGTGCAGAGGTTCTAGGTTATCTCCAAATATGGTTCTTGGTTAGAGTATCAGTCTCAGAAAAAAAACCCAGAATTTTTGGTTCTATTGCTCTCCTTGTGGAGCTCCTGTCCCCTCCAGGTCTTTCTCCCTCCCACTTTTTCATGAGATTCTCTGCACTCTGCCCAAATTTTGGCTCTGAGTCTCAGCATCTGCTTTGATACACTACTGGGTAAAATCTTTCACAGGACCTCTTGGTAGTCTCCTGCCCTGTTTCCTGTTTCCTCCCTCTTCTAATGTCCATCTCCTTTGCTTTTCTGAGTGAGGATTGATCATCTTACCCAGGGTTTTCCTTCTTGCTTAGTTTCTTTAAGTGTATAGATTTTAGTATGATTTTCCTATATTATATGGCTAATGTCCACTTATAAGTGAGTATATACCATGTGTTTCTTTCTGCTTCTGGGATACCTCACACGGGATGATCTTTTCTAGATCCCACCATTTGCCTGCACATTTTATGATTTCCTTCTTTTTAATTACTGAATAGTATTCCACTGTGTACATGTACCACAAATTCAGTATCCATTCCTCTGTTGAGGGACATGTGAGTTGTTTCCAGATCCTGGCTATTATGAATAAAGCTGCTATGAACATGGTTGAGCAAATGTCCTTGTTGTGTACTTGAGCGTATTTGGATATATGTCCAGGAGTGGTATAGCTGGATCTTGAGGAAGCACTATTTCTAATTGTCTGAAAAAGCACCAGATTAATTTCCAAAGTGGTTGTACCAGTTTACATTCCCACCAGCAATGGAGGAGGGTTCCCCTTTCTCTACATCCTTTCCAGCATGTATTGTCATTGAATTTTTTATCTTAGCCATCCTAATGGGTGTAAGGTGAAATCTCAGGGTCATTTTGATTTGCATTTCCCTGATGACTAAGAACGTTGAGCATTTCTTTAAGTGTTTCTCTGCCGTTTGATATTTCTCTATTGATATTTCTCTGTTTAGCTCTGTAGCCCATTTTTTAATTGGATTATTTGATTTGTTGCTTTTTAACTTCTTTAGTTCTTTATATGTTCTGGATATTAGCTCTCTGTTAGATATAGGGTTGGTGAAGATCCTTTCCCAGTCTGTAGGCTGTCATTGTGTTCTGAGGACAGTGTCCTTTGCTTTACAGAAGGTTTTCAGTGTCATGAGGTCCTGTTTATTGATTGTTGATCTTAGAGCCTGTGCTGTTGCTCTTCTGTTCAGGAAGTTGTATCCTATGCCAATAAGTTCAAAGCTCTTCTCCACATTTTCTTCTAACAGGTTTAGTGTGTCTGGCTTTATGTTGAGGTCTTTGATCTACTTGGGCTTTAGTTTTGTGCAGGGTGATAAATATGAATCTATTTGCATTTTTCTGCATGTCGATATCCAGAAAGACCAGCACCATTTGTTGAAGATGGTGTTTTTTTTTTTTCCACCTGGTTCTGGTTTCTTTGTAAAAATGAAGTATCCGTAGGTGTGTGGGTTTCTTTCTGGGTCTTCTATTTGTTTCCATTGATCTGCCATTCTGTTTATATGCCAGTACCATGCTGTTTTTATTTCTGTTGCTTTGTAGTACAGCTTGAGATCAGGGATGGGGATACCTCCAGATGATCTGTTGTTGTACAGGATTGTTTTAGCAATTCTCGTTTTTTGTTTTGTTTTGTTTTCAGATGAAATTGAGAATCGATCTTTTAAGGTCTGTAAAGAACTATGTTGGTATTTTGATGGAAATTGCATTGAATCTGTAGATTATTTTTGGCAGGATGTCATTTTCACTATGTTAATCCTACCAATCCATGAACATGGGAAATCTATCTTCTGATATCTTCAATTTCTTTCTTCAGAGATTTGAAGCTGTTGTGTTTTTTTTTTTTCAAAAAGTTCTTTCACTTAATTGGTTAGAGTCACCTGAAGGTACTTTATGTTATTTGTGGCTGTTGCAAAGAGTGTAGTTTACCTAATTTCTTTCTCAGCCTTTTGTCTTTCCTATACAGGAGAGCTACTGATGTTTTTGGGTTAATTTTGTATCCGTCCACTTTGCTGAAGGTGTTTATCACCTGGAGTTTCTGGTTGAATTTTTGGTGTCCCTTATGTATACTATCATATCATCTATGAATAGTAATACTTTGACATCTTTCTTTCCAATTTATATCTCCTTGAGCTCCTTTAGTTGTCTTATTACTCTTGCTAGGACTTTAAGTACTATGTTGAAGGCATAAGGAGAGAGTGAGTAGCCTTGCCTTGTCCCTGATTTCGGAGGGTTTGATTTAAGTTTCTCTCCATTTAGTTTGACGCTAGCTATAGGCTTGCTGTATATTGCCTTTACTATGTTTAGGTATGTGCCTTGTAACCCTGATCTCTCCAAGACTTTAAACATGAATGGGTGTTGGATTTTGTCAAATGCTTTTTCGTCATCTAAGGTGATGATTATGTGGTTTTTCTCCTTCAGTTTGTTTATATGGTGGATTGTACTGATGGATTTCTATATATTGATGCACACCTGTATGCCTGGGATGAAGCCTACTTGGTCATGGTGGATGATATCTTTTATGTCTTCTTGAATTGGTTTATTTTGTTGAATATTGTTGCATCAATGTTCATAAGAGAGATAGGTCTCAAGTTCTGCTTTTTTGGGTGTTCATGTGGTTTAGATATCAAGGTGACTATGGCTTCTCAGAATGAGTTTAGTAATGTTTTTCTGTTTTCATTTTGTGAAATAGTTTGAAGGGAATTGGAATTAACTCTTCTTTGAATGTCTGGTAGAATTCTGCACTGTAACCATCTGGCTCTGAGCTTTTTTTTTTTTTGGAATGGAGATTTTGATAACTGCTTCTATATCCTTGGGGGATATAGGAGTATTTAATCTATTTACCTGATCTTGATTTAATTTTGGTAAATGGAATCTATCAATAAAATTGTTGATTTCATTTAGATTTTCAAATTTTGTGGCATGTAGGCTTTTGTAGTAAGACTTAATGTCTGTCATGTCCACCACCTTTTAATTTCTGATTTTTCTCATTTGGATAGTTTCTTTCTTTCCTTCGTCTTCTTCTTCTTCTCTTTTTTTTAGTTTGGTTAATGGTTTGTTTATCTTGGCGTCATTGATTTTTGAATTGTTTTGTTTGTTTCCAATTTATTGATTTTAGCTCTAAGTTTGATTATTTCCAATCATCTACTCCTCATGGGTTTGTCTGCTTCTTTTTTTCCAGGGCTTTTAGGTGGGCCGTTAAGATCCTTGTATGAGAAATCTCAAACTTCTTTCTGTAAGCACTTAGTGCTATAAAACTTTCCTCTTAACACTGCTTTCATTGTGTCCCATAAATTGGGGTAAGTTGTGCCTTCATTTTCATAGTATTCTGGTTTGGCATCTGTGGTCTCTTAGACTCTGCATAATGTCTGCCCGGGGCCCTTCTGGCTTTCACAGTTCCTGTTGAAAATTCTCGTGTGATTCTGATATGTCTACCTTTATATGGTACTTGCTTTTTCCCTTGCTGATTTTAATATTTTTTTGTTCTGTAAATTTAGTGTTTTGACTATTATATGACATGAGGAGTTTCTTTTCTGGTGTAGTCTATTTGGTGTTCTGTATGCCTCTTTTATATTTATGGACATCTCTTACTTTAAGTTGTGAAAATTTTCTTCTATAATTTTTTTGAAAAAATTTTCTGGACTTTAGAGCCTGGATTTTTTTTTTGGTCTATTCCTATTATTATTCCTATTCCTATTATTTGAAGATTTTGTCCTTTCACGGTATTCTTGATTTCTTGATTTCTTGCAGAGTTTTCTGATTTTACTTTTTTTTTTTTGAGAGATGTATCAATTTCTGCAAGTGTATCTTCAGCCCCTGAGATTCTCTCTTCCATTTCTTGTATTCTGTTGGTGATGCTTAGCTTTATGGTTCCTGATCTTTTCTGTAAGTTCTGAGCTACAGGGTTTGCTCTGTTTGTGTTTTCTTTTTTGATTCTAATTTTGTTTTCATGTCTTGCACCATTTCCTTCATCTCTTTGAATGTGAATTCCTGTCTTTCCATGATGGCCTCTATTTTTTTTAATTTATTTCCTCTTCATGCACCTCTATTTGTGTGGCTCTATTTGCCTGTATTTTTTTGAGAGCTTTGTTTCCTCTTTGGTGACTCTACTTTTGTGGCTATTTCTTTGAGAATTTGTTCGTTTCCTCTTTATGTGCCTCTAATAAAACAATAAGCATAGCTTTAAAATCATTTTCCTTTGTTTCTGATGAATAAAATATCCATTGATTTTGGAGGTTGCTGGTGAATCCACGATGTTCTGATTTTTGTTGGATGTGTTCTTATGCTGACCTCTAGCTATCTGCTTATCTGTAACCTTTGTTGTTTGTTCCTGAAGTCTGTACTTCAGACTAGGTCTGTCTGCCTCTGGTGTCTGGAGTATTCTTCAGGAAGATGAGAGAGGTTCATCAGTTTAAGGGTGGATGTTGGTGTTTCAGCTGTAGCTAAGGGAGGAAGGTTGCAGGCACATGTGTGCAAGTGCGGGCCTGTGCTTGGCAGTGTGCCTTCATGGTAGGGTGTTAGAGTGTGTAAATGCCTGGAAGTGTGGAGCTTAAGTACAGGAGGAGTTGCTAGTGTTGTTCATAGGTGCAATGTACATGCACAGGTTCCTTGAGTACCTCAGTGTCTTCCAGGCTTGCTGTGCTGTCCTTCTGGTATTCATATCCATCTGGGCTCCAAGGATTATCTGCCTGGACTCCACTGGTAAACCCACAGAACAGGAGCTTCAATGTTGAGAACACTGTCCCAAGGATCCCTATATTGCCCACAGTGGTGGTGTTTGTGGGAAGGTTCCGATGTCTGTCTGCTGGCTTATAGGGACCCTGGATCTGGGGCTCTGCAAGTAATCACTTGAAGGCACACTCACTCACTGGCAGGCCTAATGGGAAAGCACAGAGGTTTTCCCTGCTCTCTACTCTCAGATTTGGGCCTGCAGGGGCAAATGAGAGTATAGGAGATCTGTCAACTCAGTGGTGTCCACTGTTTGGCCACCTGCCTGGGAGAACTGTACTTGGGGCAGCCGCCTCTGCTATGTCAGTCATGGAGCAAGGAGGTTCCTGCTTAGGCTAGACACTGCTGCAGACATGAGAAGCCTGTACTACAGCTGTCTCTGCTGTCTCAGATACAGAGCACAGAGGCTCGTGCTTGGGGCAACCACTCCACCCTCTTGCAGAGCAGTGCAGGTGTGTGCGTGTGAATATTTGCCATTCCCATCCCTGGAGACGTTCAAAGATCCAAATTGTGCAAGCTCAGGTTGTCCTCTCTCGCCCAGGAAGCCTCAATGCCAATATTCTGGCTTCAGCTGCCCCTCCACTCACCAATTTCTGAGTTTTGGATCCTGTGCCCTTCAGATAAGGTGAGCACTGGTCGCCACTATCTTGGAATCCCTAAGTTGTTTCGACAAGAGATTAGTATGGCAAATGGCCAGGCATGAAACATACAGCTGTGTGTGGAACCTGACCACCACAGTGGCTAACTCACTGTGGAGGGACAAAGGAAAGATGCTGAGTGTCTGGTGACAAGTGTGAGACATGTCTCAAAGCACAGATGACCAAATTTAAGAGTCATAGAATGAAAAAAAAACCCTGAAGTACTTTAACTTGAAGGCAGGGTATGCCAAGCACTTTGAGGTAGTTTCACACATAAGTAACTGCATACAGAGGAGGGCCAGAAGCCAGCTCCTGACAATCACCTTTGCACTAGCCTCAAAAAATGTCAAGTGAGCAGTCTGTGTCCTGTGCAAACATTTTCCTCAAATAAAAGTGGAGAGAAAATGAAGAATATGTGGCTGAAAAGTGCAGAAACAAATGAAAGCATAGAAAACAAAGCAGTCATAGCCTCTCAGAAAGGATGGGATTTGGAAAAGAGAAACGTGGCCATGAAATCAGCACAAGAGAGTTTCCTACAGTAATTCTTTATGTCCTTGATACTGCATCAGTGTTACTGATAGATAGGGAATTATAAATCTCTTCATAATGTAGGAATAAAACTTTCGTAGGGGTTATATCTGTTTTCTTGGCCACAGAGCTCCATTATAATCCTAACCAAATATTCAGCCTCCACTAACTGTTGGGTGTCTTTCCCCTAATACTTAGGACAAACAGCTACACTGCCTCCATTGTCTCAGCCCCCCACATAAAATCTCAGAGGCCATCACCTGGAAATTTCCCAGAGCTTCAGACCTGTTTCACTTTCTTTGTCACAGTCTACAGAGGGATGTTTCCTTTCTGTAATAGCTCTCTCCTTACTCAGCATTCCTTTAGACAGACTCTACTATGTATTATTGAACTTAACTTCCATGTCTAGCAATGAAATGCTTTGTAAGCTTCCTGTTATGTAATGTAAGCTAAGATTGATAAAGTAATTTGCACAAAACTACTCAGCCATCCAGCCACAGAATTGCTTCTGAACTCGGATGACACAGACTCCAAATCCTAAATTCATGCCTTACAAAATTAGAAATGTGTTCATTGTCTTTGTTTTAGCAACAGCCTTCAAATTCTAAAGAGGAAAATGGTGCTGGTTCCACATGGTGTCTGCCTGTGTAGTGAGAGCATTGTGTCGAGCTCTGAGGTATGGTAATATTGGACAATTTCCTAGGATTCTCCAAATAGATGATTTTAGAGATCTCAACCTGACCTCTCAAAATTTACTTTTTTCTTGAAGTTGTAATTTTAGAACCTGAAGCAGAATACAGGTTTGTAATTTCTCTCTCTCTCTCTCTCTCTCTCTCTCTCTCTCTCTCTCTCGTGTATGTATGTGTGTGTGCGTTTTACCATACTGGAGATCAAACTGAATCTCATACAGAGTGGGTAAGCATTCTACCACTGAGCTATATCCCAGTCTTAGAATCCTAATGAAATTCTCTAACTGAGAAGCTCTTGAAAGAAAACCAATATCTTCCCACAGGCACTCCAAGAGAAGAGCAAAGGAAGAGTTCAGGGTGTTCCTTCTTATGACATTCAGTTCTGGAGCAGCTGCACTCTTAACACTAAAGCAATGTGTTAACTTCGCATTGCTGATGTGTTTTAAATGTTGTGCTCAAAGAAATGGACTATAACAGCAACATTTTCTTCTTTCTGTTAAGGGAAGTCAAGCGTGCCTAGTTGCTATGAAGTTTGCTACTTCTTGATTTACTCTCACTTTACATGGTATCTAGTACATTTTTGTGAAGGATGGATATGCATATGTGTGCTGACTCATTCTGAGTGATAGAAAACACACACCTCTGAATGTGTCCAAAGCCTTTAAAAATGAACATATCAAATACCAGCACTGGTCCTGATTTATCTGTCTTATTCATTCTTGGAAAACTGTAGTGTACATCTAATAGCTGACCAAAGTTCGACATCACAGCCCATTTCACAGCCCTTAACTCCTAATTGAAATTTCACAGCACAACACTTAAGACATAATTTCAAAGTACATCTTCATTTAAGTAAATGTTATTCTAGTCATTTAACTGCATGTATTTTCTCTCCACTCTATGCTTCTTATGATTTGCTGTTGCTTCTCTAGTCATTAAACCTTTGGAGTATTTACCTGATAACATCTAGACTGTCCTAGTTTTCTGTGGGTTAACCTCATCATTTAGCTAATGGTCTTACCCATTTGTGTGTCTGTGAAGGAAGGAAAACATTTCTGTTCTCACAGGAGACAGTAGCTCTTGGCCCTCACAGGGCTGTTGTTGTTCAAACTGTCAGCTCTGGCCAATTTCCTTTCATACACTCTCAGGTTTGAACTTACAACGAGACTCTACAGAAACTCAGCAACACACAAGAAGCACAGACAATGTCTGAACAATAATTCATTTCAAAACATAAATAAATGGCTGTTATAAAAAATCAATCCATTTCTTCTTTCTTCTAAATAGATTTTAAAAAATAATTATAGAAACTTTAATTAGTCAAAACAATGGAATAGCACTATGAATCTTTCTCACATCTATTTTCTATCTCAAGAACTAGAAATATTTTCGTATCATTTTTACCCTTCACACTCACAGCAGTTTTGTTCATTAATTTTGTATAGATTTTTTTGCTAGATAATTTTAAGTTGTAAATAATTTTACCTGTGAAGTACTTTGTTCTATTAGAGCTAATATTTTTACCATTACCACCAAGGCATTTCACCTATATGAATTAACAATAATTCTTCAACTTCATCTAATACCAAGTTCATATTTAAATGATCCCAGTTGTCATCTCAGACCCAACAGTGCAGCTCTGTGCTGGATCACATGGCTCCAGAATCAATCCCCAACATTGGAAGAAAAGCTTGTCATTATCATTTCATAATTGTGCTTTACTTAAATGAGACCCCAAGTGCTTCAACGTCCTGACATATATCCCTTTTATATTTACAGATTCAACCCCCCACCCGTTTTCCTACAGGCTTGAGACCTGTAAGTGAAGCTAGCCTCCAAAACTCCCCTTCTCACTTTGTTCTAACTTGGGAGTTGGTGTCATTGAAAGGTCATTTAAATATTCCCGACAAATATTCCCTGGTTTTAGGCTTGGTGGCTTTTTTTCTTAGCCCCTTTAAGAAAGTCTGCTCCTGTTTTACCAGGTTGTCCTCCTGCTTACCTTTACAGCCAGAGACTGACACTGCTAGAAATGGTGGGAAGGGAAACGGAGCCTAGATAGGGGAGGATACTCTGGACAGGACCAAGCAAGGAAGAGAGGAAGTGCAGAGGGGTGGTATCTGGGTGCAGGTCAACAAGAATGTATAAAAAGTTTAACCAAGGTCCTAGGATGAATGAAATCCTTCTGATGCACCTGATGGGAGCAGTTAGTCTCTTTGTCTTGTTCTTTTTTCCTCTCTGTGGCTAGTGTTACTGTTTCTGTCCATCTGTAACTTTGTGTCCAGGACCCTTGGGAGATTTCCTTTAATTTCTGGAGGGTGTGGGTTTCCCTTTGTACCACAACACCCACAGGATCCCCACTTTCTCTCTCTTGACAGCTATTGAGTTTTCCCTAAGGATAGGTAACTGTTAATTTGTGTACAGACCATCAGGTTCTCTACCTTTACACTCCTAGAAGGATCAGCCACCATTTCGGTATCTGTGCCACAGATCTGTCAGAGATCCTATCCACTGAATGCTGCTTTCAAGTCCTTGCCTCAGATCTCTAGCTGTCACAATCTGTCAGTGACCCCTTGCTCTCCAACTGTCACTTCACTTTCCTGTCTGGTCTTCCTTCCTTCCTTCCTTCCTTCCTTCCTTCCTTCCTTCCTTCCTTCCTTCCTTCCATCTTTTCTTCCTTCCTTCTGGGCTGTGAAATTCTTGGTTTGGTGGAACAAAGTCAGGGGTACTCCTAGACTACCATGCTTCACCCAAAACCCTAATCACAATATTTTGTCACAAAGATGAGAAAAGTAACTAATTCAATAGAAGTATCCAAATGAAATGGGACTTGGTGATAATTTTAGATATTACACCAGGATAATATCCAGAAAAGAAGAAACATTAAGTAAGCTTCATTAAAATTAAAAACTTCAGATTTGTGAACACCCAACCCAGAGAATGATATAACAAGCAAAAGAATGGGAAAAAATATTTGCAAAAGACATATTTAATACAGGTTTAACAAACACATACAAATAGGGGCTAGAGAGATGCCTCAAATGTTAAAACCATTTGCTACTCTAACAAACTACATAAATTCCAGCCTGAGTACCCAGCAGCTAAAAACCATAGGTAACTCTGGTTACAGGGAATCTGTCCCCTCATCGGGTGTCCACAGACAGCAGGCACTCACTTGTTACACAGACATAAGGGAAGGCAAAACATCATGCACATAAATTAAGAGAGAGAGCTAACAGAGAGTGTGTGTGTGAGAGAGAGAGTAAAAAACTCAAGAATAGGATATAAACCTCCTGATTAAAAAATTAGGGGAAGAGTTAAACATCTCATATGGATAGAAATATGACAAATAGGCATATTGTAATGGACAAAATTCAATGCAGTGACACCAACAAATACTGATGAGGATGCGGAATAAGAGAAACCTACTTGTGTCCTATCAAAAGGAAAGCGCTATAGGCACTTTGGAAGACGGTTTAGCATTTTCAAATAAACATAAATGCATTCATATTCCTTTTTACTCATCTCTCTTGGAAACTTATGTTCACACAAGAAACCTATGCATGAATTTTTAAACAGCTTTACTTTAATTGCTAAAACTTGTAAGCAACCAAAATATTTTTCAATAGGTAAGTAGTTAAACTGTGACACATCCAGGCAATGGAATATCATGTATCACTTAAATTAAGTTTTCTATGAAGCCATAAAAGACCCTCGAATGCAAATTAAGTAAAAGAAAGTAACTTAAAAATCTACATATTACCTGATTTCAAATACATGTCATTTAGAAAAGGGAATAACTAAGGATGAGCAGATGTATCACAGAGGATGCTAAGCTGAGACAGTGTTCTGTATCATACAATAATGGTGCCATGTTGTACATCTTTCCAAACTGCAAATTCTACACTACAGGAGTGAACCCTTGTGCAAATATGTATGTTGGATGATAATGACATACAAATCTTGCTTCCTTGATTGTAAGAACTGTACAATTCTCATATGGAATGTTAATGGTGTGGGCTGTTGATATTGTTCCATATTAATGGTGTTGGATGCTATACATACGTAGGAATGGAGGTAGAAAGCTAAAAGACTTAATATAGCTGTAGAATTACTGAACACACATGAAACGTTAATCATAAAGAATGTTTGTTTCTTCCACAGAGTTTTTTAAAAGATCAAATGTGGTGAAAAGTCTATAACATCAGCTCTCAGAAAGACAAGGTCCAAAGACTAATTTCTTTTTTTTTTAATTTATTTATTTTTATCTCAATCACAGATTAGGTACTTTGAATCCCAGGCATAGCCCCCTCCCTCATTCCCTCCTACCCTCCCACTCCCTCCCTCATCTCCCTCCTCCCCGCCCTCTCCAAGCCCACCAACAGGGGAGGACTTCATTCCCTTCCATCCAACTCCAGCTTATCCTGTCTCCTCAGGGCTGGCTGCAATGTCCTCCCCTGGGATCTAGCCAGTCTGTCACTCCCCGGCTTGTATGAGGGAGGGTCAAAAAGTCAGCCATCAAGATCATGACTGAAACAGTCCCTGTTTCCCTGAATAGGGTCTTCAGTCCTACACCGAGCTATCATGGGCCCCATCTGTGCGGGGGTTCCAGGCCACATCCACACATGGTTCTTGATTGTAGAAACCGTCTCATACAAGACCCCTGTGCCCTGCTCACTTTGGTCTTTGTGGAGCTCTTGTTCTTCCCAAGTCTCCCCAAGATCTATCATTACTTCTCGCCCTCTGTCAG
>CM053758.1:39026781-39062823 GCA_028658305.1 Pachyuromys duprasi | reverse complement strand
ACTTCTTGAGTTCTTTATATATTCTGGATATTAGCCCTCTGTCAGAAGTGGGATTGGTAATGATCCTTTCCCAATCTGTTGGCTGTCGTTTCGTTCGGATGACAGTGTCCTTTGCTTTACAGAAGCTTTTCAGCTTCATGAGGCAAAGACTAATTTCAAAGCCAGTATACATCGTCTACAAAGTGAGTTCCAGGCCTGTCTGGATAGTGAGACTCTGTCTCAGAACAAAAGCGACATCTCTCTCCAAATAACAATAGAAGCCAATTACTAGCCTGCTGCCTAGAGGAAACAGGACTTGGAACGCAGGAAAGCTTAATATTCCTGTACATGGCAGGTTTGGTGATGGTTTAAACTTGCTTTAGAGAGTACAGCTGTTCCTGAAATGTGTCAATATGAATGCAGCAAATTAATAAGCTGATTCTGGGGATTTCTTAAACATACAGAAAAATGAGCAGTTTGTTTAAAGTTTTCATAAACTACTATAATCATCACAGCTTCACATATTCTTTTTTCTTATAATTACATGGTGATCAGGCCAGCCATGGTGGCACACACCTGTAATCCCAGCACTCAGCGGGGCAGAGGCAAGCAGATCTCCGTAAGTTTGAGGTCAGCATGATCTTCAAAGTGAGTCCAGGACAGCCAAGGATACACAGAGAAACTCTGTCTCAAGAAAGAAAGGAAGAAAGAAGGAAAGAAAGAACAGATTGTCGTCATATCCACTCCCTATCGCCTCCCTGTTTTTTCTGACTCCCTTATTCTCAACTAGTTTTCCTCTTTTCCCAATGTTTTCTGTGTATGTGAATGCACACGTGTGTACAACATGTAGATATGTCCAGATGTATGCACACGCTTGGGCCCAAATACCCACATCTGATGTTGTCTTTGGAATGGTGACAACCATACCATGTCCTCAAAGCAAAGCTTCATAGTGTTCTTCTTCATTCTCTCACTCACGATCTTTCCAGCTCTACTTCATGATGTTTCCTGAGTCTTGGAGGGGTGTGTCCTATTTAGGCCAGAAAGCTCAATTGCCAGTTATTCTCAGCACTCTCCCTAGCCATGAGTCTCTGCAATAACAATCATCCACTGCACGAAGGAACTTTTCTTTCCCATGACAACATCAGCTCCAGTGTATGGATATGAACATAAATATTTAGACAAATTTTTAACTCTTTGTCTATTTAGCAAAGATGTATGTAGCATATTCTCCCCTGGGCCTGTGACCAATTATAGACTTTTGACCAGATGTGTGTTCAACTTCAATGGAGCAGACCTTAAATCCAATCAGAAAGCAGCTAGTTACCACCCAAACAGTCCTTCCACTATTGTACATTTTGTCTGGCATGTCAGAATTTTAGCACACAGGGTCTATGACTGGAAAGACTAATAATGGTTTTTCTCTCCCAGCAGCATATATAGCACTATGTGTAGTAACCGTCAGTAAGAAAGCTTCTAGCTCACTTCCAGCTTCATTGCTCTATGGCCTGTTCCAAGATGTATGGGAGAAATGTCTTTGAGGATGGGGAGATCAAAGTGTATCTGATATGAAAGTAGAAGGTGGTACTTTTGTGGAAATCTTTAAACAAGAATGGAGTAGAAAAACAGGAGGAAAAGAAAGGTTTGGAATATGGTATAAAACCAAATTGAAGATGCAAGGAAACCACAAAAATCTAGTATAGCATAATACAATTAAAAATTTGTAGTTTTACAAATTTAAATGGAGGTACCCTGTGTGAGTTAATAAAACTGCCCCTAGAAGCCACACAGTTATGAACAAAGTCTCAGTGCTGAGTCTGGGGGAGCTACTCTTGAATAGTTTCCAGAAAGCCTGCAGAGAGAGGGTCCATATATGTATGGACCTATATATAGGATATATAAGGAGCTATGTAGGATATATATATATAAAAAATATCTTTATTATATATTATTATATAACATATTATATAAAAAATATTATACATATATTATTACCTTTGCTTGATATCCACCAGAACTAGGCAGAAAGACCCCGCTGCTCAAGTTTTCCCTATTCCCCACATCTTGCTTTAGTGTGAGTTTTTACAGTTACTGAGTCATGCTATTATTATGTTGTTATTAACTAAGGCCCCTCGTTTTCCCAAACTCATTCTGAGCAGTAAAGTTGTGGGTTTTAACAAATGTGCAATATATCACCTTAACACAGAAAAATGGAACACAATGGATGTGTGATTTCTTTACTATTGGTCCATCCCAAACTCCATGGATTCCTAACAAATACTAATCATTTTTTGTTTTTTTTCCTTTCTAGAATGATGTGTTCATAAAACCATATAATTAGCTTTGATTAATATAAGAATCTTTCCTTTTTTAGTAATGGTCTTCTATGTCTCTTTGTGAATTGGCTACTTGATTCTTATTGCTGGAAAACACATTATTTTATAGCTGTAGCAAGTTTGTGTGCTCACCCTTTTATTAAAAGATTACTTGGTTATTTCCATTTGGGGGAAACTAAAACACACCAATGTAAATATTTATGTAAAAGTTTCCATGTAATTATAAGTTTTTTTTACTCAGTTGAATGAATGTTTGGTAGCATGATGACTGAATCATATGGTCTTGTTATCTTTATAGTGGTAAAAAGCTGCCAAGTTTTTGAAGTGGTTGCACAAATCTCCAGTTCCGGATGAATCCAATGGATATTCCCATTGTTTGGCTTCTTTGTCAACTACAGTTTATATATATATATATATATATATATATATATATATATATATATATATATGTCATTTCGTTATGGGTGCAGTGGTATTAATGCTTAGGTCAATAAAGACTAATAATACTGCGTATTTTCGTGTTTGTTTATTATCTATATATTGTGTTACTTTGCTAACACTGTCTAAACTTAGAGTGCTACAACTCCAAGATCAAGGTAGTAGCGTGCCTGGTTTCATTTTATACCTTGTTAGCATCTGGGTGTCCATATTAATTCATGGTCTTCAAGAGACAGGACCAATGGGTATGTATGAACAGATATTGGCATATGAAAGGAGTTAATTAGGGAACCAGTTTGAAATAATCCATGCAAGAAAGATACAGACCTTGACTGTTGACTAAGCCGATTGAGAGTATAAGGAGCAGGAGTCCAAGATGGCGGTGCCATCCGAAACTCTAAAACTGGTGAGTGGAGGGGCAGCTGAAGCCAGAGCATTGACATTGAGGCTTCTTGGGTGAGAGGAGACAACCAGTGAGTGGGGACAGTTTGGATCCCGGTCACCAGTGGATGTCTCCAGGGACTGAGAGAGGTGAATATTCAACCCCCCTGCACAGCCCTTGCCGAAAGCACGGGCTTCTCTGCTGAGCGGAGGCTGCAGTGACTGCCCCAAGTGTGAGCATTCATGCTTCGACTCAGATGTCAGGAGCAGCAGCAGTAGAGGCCTCTCAGGTCTGCAGTTCTGTCAGGGCAGTGGCTAGAACAAGCAGGATACTTCCTACTCTGTGACTGAGACAGCAAAGGCAGCTGACCCAAGCAGGATCCACCATGCTTAGTGACTGAAACAGCAGATGTGGCTGCCCCAAGTATGGGTCTCCCTCCCTGGCAGCCAAAAAGTGGACACCATTCTGCTGACGGATCTCCTACACTTTCATTTGCCCCTGAAGGCCCAAATCTGAGAGTGGAGAACAGGGGGAACCTCTGTGCTTTCCCATGAGGCCTGCCAGCAACTGAGTGTACCTTCAAGTGAGTGCTTGCAGAGCCCTGGATCCAGGGTCCCTCTACACTAGCAGACAGACATCTGATCCCTCCAGCCCACACACCCACTGTGGGCAACATAAGGAATCTTGGACCAGCATTATCAACATTGAGGCCCCTGTTCTGTGGGTCTACCAGTGGAGTCTAGGCAAACAATTCTTGCAGCCCAGACACACTGAATACCAGGAGGACAGTACAACAATCCTATATGACACTGAGGTATTCAGGTCACCTGTGCATGTGCTTTGAGCAGTCTAACATCACCAACAACCCCTCCTGTGCTTAAGCTCCACCCTTCCAGGTATCTACACACTTGAGCACCCTATCATCAAAGCACACTTACATGCACGGGTCCGTGCTTGCATGCACCTGCCACCTTCCTTCCTTAGCTACAGCTGAAACACCAACATCCACTCTTAAATGGATAGACCTCTCTCCAGACACCAGAGACAGACTGACACAGTGTGACATACAGACTACAGGAACAATCAGCAAAAGATACAGATAAGCAGATAGCTAGAGGTCAGCATAGAACACATCCAAAATAAACAGGGCATCATGACTTCACCGGCAACCACAAAATTCAATGGGTATTTTAATTCAATGGAAACACAGGAAAATGATCTCAAATCTATGCTTATCCAGTTATTAGCGACACAAAAAGAGGAAACAAACAAACAAAGTTCTCAAAGAAATACTGACAAATATAGCCAAACAAATAGAGGCACGTGTAGAGGCACAAATACAGGCATATAGAGAGGAAACTAACAAAAAAATAGAAGCCATTATGGAAAGATGGTATCCATATTCAAACAGATGGAGAAAAGGTACAAGGAATGAAAAAAAAAGGAATTAGAATCAATAAAAAAAATAAAGACAGAAAACCCTGGAGCCGGAGAACTTAGAGAACTGATAAACACACACAGACACACAGACACACACACTCACACACACAAAGGTGATCGTCACCAATAGAATATAAGAGATTGAAGAGAGAATCTCAGGCGCTGAAGATACAGTTGCAGAAACTGATACATCACTCAAAGAAAACATAAAATTGGAAAAATTCCAAACACAAAATATCTAAGAAATCAAGGACACCATGAAAAGATGAAATATAAGAAAAACAGGAATAGATGAAAAAACAATCCAGACTCCAAGGTCCAGAAAATATTTTCAAGAACATAGTAGAAGAAAAAATTCCCAACTTAAAGAAAGAGATGGCTATTAACATATAAGAAGCCTAAAGAAAACCAAATAGACTAGACCAGAAAAGAAACTCTTCATGTCACATAATAGCCAAAATACCAAATCTACAGAACAAAGAAAAATATTTAAAACAGCAAGGGAAAAAGTCAAATAACATATAAAGGTAGACCTATCAGAATTACACCAGACTTCTCGACAGAAACTGTGAAAGCCAGAAGGACCTGGGCAGATGTCATGCAGGAACTAAGACACCACAGATGCCAAGCCAGAATACTATATCCAGCAAAGCTTTCAATCAACATAGATGGAGAAAACAAAATATTCCCTGACAAAACTAAAATTAAACAATACCTACACAGGAACCCAGCCCTCCAGAAGATACTAGAAGGAAAACTCCAATCCAACGAAATAAACTACACCCAAGAAAACACAGGAGATAGATAAATTCACAACAAAAATTTAAAAGAAAACAATTATAGAAACATGGTAACACCACAAACTCCACAGTAAAAGGAATTAACATTCATTGCTCACTATTATCTATCAACATCAACAGATTCAACTCTAATAAAAAAACACAGACTAACCGAATGGTTGCGGAAACAGGATCCAATATTCTCCTGCATCCAAGAAACACACCTTTTTTGAAATGCTTTTCAAGCAAACAGACCCAGAAACCAAGTTGGGGTAGCTATCTGATATCTACTAAAATAGACTTTCAAACAAAATTAGTCAAGAAAGATAAGGAGGAACACTTAATTCTCATTAAAGGAAAAATCCACCAGGAAGACATCACAATCTTGAACATCTATTCCCCCAAAACAAGAGCACCTGCATTTTTATTTAATAAATGTTATTAAAGCTGAAATCACACATTGATCCCAATACCTTAATAGTGGGAGACTTCAAACTCCACTCTCATAAAGGGACAGATCATCTAGACAAAAGCTAAATAGGGAAATAGTGGCAGTTACAGAAATCCCAAATCAAACGGACCTCATAGATACCTACAGAACTTTTCACCGAAACCCAAAAGTATACACCTTCTTTTCAGCAGCTCACAGAACCTTCCCAAGAATTGACCATATAGTTGGTCACAAAGCAAGCCTCAACAGATACAAGAAGATTGAAATAATCCCCTGTATTCTATCTGACCACCATGGACTAAAGCTGGACCTCAACAACAACATAAATAGCAAAAAACCTACTTGCATAGGGGAACTGAACAATTTGCTACTCAATGACAGTTGGGTTAAGAAAGAAAGAAAGAAATTAAAGACTTCCTAGAATTCAATGAAAGCAGTGCTAAGAGGAAAATTCATAGCACTAAGTGCCTTCACTAAAAAAATTTGTAATATCTCATAAAAGCAATTTAATGGCCCAACTGAAAGCCCTAGAAAAAAAAGAAGCAAATACACCCAAGAGGAGCAGATGACTGGACAGAATGAAAATCAGGGCTGAAATCAATCAATTAGAAACAAATAAAGCTATTCAAAGAATCAATGAAACCAAGAGCTGGTTCTATGAGAAAATCAACAAGATAGACAAACCCTTAGCCAAACTAACTAAAAGGCAGAGAGAAACTATCCAAATCAGCAAAATCAGAAATGAAAAGGGGGACATAACAACAGACACTGAAGAAATCCAAACAATCATTAGGTCTTACTTCAAAAGCCTATATGCCACAAAATTTGAAAATCTAAATGAAATGGACATTTTTCTTGATTGATTCCGCTTACCAAAGTTGAATCAAGACCAGGTAAATCAATTAAATAGTCCTATATCTCCTAAGGAAATAGAAGTGGTCTTCAAAAGTCTCCCATCCAAAAAAAAAAAAAAAGCCCTGGGCCAAATGGTTTCAGAGCAGAATTCTACCAGACATTCAAAGAAGAGCTAACTCCAATTCCCTTCAAACTATTTCACAAAATGGAAATTGAAAAAACATTACCAAACTCATTCTGAGACGCCATAGTCACCTTCATACCTAAACCACATGAACACCAAACAAAAAAGCAAATTTAGACCTATCTCTCTTATGAACATTGATGCAAAAATATTCAATAAAATACTTGCAAACCATATCCAAGAAGACAAAAGATATCCACCATGATCAAGTAGGCTTCATCCCCGGCATGCAAGTGTGGTTCAACATGTGGAAATCCATCAATGTAATCCACCATAAAAATATCTAAAGAGGAAAAACCACATGATCATCTCCTTAGATGACAAAAAAGCATTTGACAAAATCCAACACCCATTCATGTTTAAAGTCTTGGAGAGATCAGGGTTACAAGGCACATTCCTAATCATAGTAAAGGCAATATGCAGCAAGCCTATAGCCGACATCAAACTCAATGGAGAGATACTTAAATCAATCCCACTGAAATCAGGGACAAGACAAGACTACCCACTCTCTCCATATCTTTTCAACATAGTATTTGAAGTCCTAGCTAGAGCAAAAAGACAACTAAAGGAGATCAAGGGGATACAAATAAGGAAGGAGGAGGACAAAGTATCAGTATTGACAGATGATGTGATAGTATACGTGAATGACCCCAAAACTTCAACCAGAGAACTCCTTCAGCAAAGCGATTGGATACAAAATCAACTCAAAAAAAATCAGAAGCTCTCCTGTATACCAAAGACAAAAGGGCCAAGAAAGAAATCAGGGAAACACCTTTCACAATAGTCACTAATAACATGAAGTATCTTGGTGTGACTCTAACCAAACAAGTGAAAGACCTGTTTGAAAAAAAAAAACCTTCAAGTCTCTGAAGAAAGAAATTGAAGAAGATATCAGAAGATGGAAAGATCTCCTGTGCTCGTGGATCGGTAGGAGTAAGATAGCGAAAAAGCCATTCTGCCAAAACAACCTACAGATTTAATGCAATTCCCACCAAAATACCAACACAATTCTTTATAGACCTTGAAAGAAAAATTTTCAACTTCTTATGGAGAAACAATAAACCCAGAATTTCCAAAATGATCCTGTATATCAACAGATCTTATGGAGGTATCACCATTCCTGATCTCAAGCTGTACTAGAGAGCAATAGTAATAAGGACCAAAGAACTCAACATAAAACTAGATACACTAAATCAGTTAAAAGAAAAAGTGGGGAAGATCCTAGAACTCATTGGCACAGGAGACAACTTCCTGAACAGAACACCAACAGCACAGGACCTCATGAAACTGAAAAGCTTCTGTAAAGCAAAGGACAGTTTCATCAGAACAAAATGACAGCCTACAGACTGGGAAAGGATCTTCACCAACCCTATATCTGACAGAGGCCTGATATCCAGAATATATAAAGAACTAAAGAAGTTAAAAAGCAATAAATCAAGCAATCCAATTAAAAATGGGGTACAGAGCTAAACAGAGAATTCAGTGTAGAGGAATATTTAATGGCACGGAAACACTTAAAGAGATGCTCAATGTCCTTAGCCATCAGAGAGATGCAAATCAAAACGACCCCAAGATTTCACCTTACACCCACCAGAATGGATAAGATCAAAAACTCAAGTACAACATGCTGGGGAGGTTGTGGAGAAAGGGGAACTCTCCTCCATTGCTGATGAGAATGTAAACTTGCACAACCACTTCGTTAATCAATCTGACGTTTTCTCAGACAACTAGGAATAGTGCTTCTTCAAATCCAGCTCTACCATGCCTAGACATATATCCAAAATATGCTCAAGTATACAACAAGGCCATTTGCTCAACAATGTTTGTAGCAGCTTTATTCATAATAGCCAGAACCTGGAAACAACCCAAATGTCCATCAACAGAGGAATGGATTCAAAAATTGTGGTACTTTTACACAATAGAATACTACTCAGCAATTAAAAACAAGGAAATCATGAACTTTGCAGGCAAATGGTGGGACCTAGAAACGATCATCCTGAGTGAGGTATTCCAGAAGCAGAAAGACACACATGATATATACTCATTTATATAGACCTATAAGATAGGATAAACATACTGAAATATATACACCTAAAGAAGATAAACAAGAAAGAGGACCCAGGGTAAGAAGATCAATCCTCACTTAGAAAGACAAATAGGATAGACATTGGTTGTAGGAGAAAACAAGTAACAGGACAGGAGCCTACTACAGAGGGCTTCTGCAAGACTCCACGTAGCAGTGTATCAAAGCAGATATTAAGACTCATAACCATACCTTTGGCAGAGTGCAGGGAATCATATGAAAGAAGGGGGAGTTAGTAAGACCTGGAGAGGACAGGAGCTCCATAAGGACCAAATATATCTGGGCCCAGGGGTCTTTTATGAGACTGTTTCTCCAACCAAGGACCATGTATGGATATAATCTAAAACCTCTGCTTGGACGTAGCCCACGGTAGCTCACTATCCAAATAGGCAGCCTATTAAGGGGAACAGGGACTATCACTGACATGAGCTCAATAGCAGGCTCTTTGACCTCCCCCTCCCCCAGGGAGGAGCAACCCTGCCAGGCCACAGAGGACTTTGCAGCCAGTCCTGAAGATACTTGATAAACCAGGGTCAGATGAAAGGGGAGGAGGTCCTCCCCTATCAGTGGATTTGGAAGGGGGCAGGGAGGAGATGAGGGAGGAAGGGTGGGATTGGGAGGGAATGAGGGAGTGGGATACAGCTGGGATATAAACTGTAACTAATATTAATTTAAAAAAAAACAGACACACTAAACCTGTTAGAAGAAAAAGTGGTGAAGAGCCTTGCAGTTACTGCCACAAGAGACAACTTCCTGAACAGAACACCAACAGCACAGGCTCTAAGATCAACAGTCAGTAAATGGGACCTCATGAAACTGAAAAGCTTTTGTAAAGCAAAGGACACTCATCATAACAAAATGTCAGCCTACAGACTGGGAAAGGATTTTCACCAACCCTATATTTGACAGAGGACTAATATCCAGAATATAGAAGAACTCAAGAAGTTAAACAGCAACAAATCAAGTAATCCAGTTAAAAAGTGGAGTACAGAGGTAAAGAGAGAATTTCCTGTAGAGGAATATCAAATGGCAGAAAAACACTTAAAGAGATGCTCAGTGTCCTTAGTTATCAAGTAAATACATATAGAAACAACACTGAGATTTCACCTTACACCCATCAAAATGGATAAAATAAAAAACTGAAGTGACAACATGCTGGAGAGGATGTGGTGAAAGGAGAACCTTCCTCCATTGTTGGTGGGAATGTAAACTTATACAACCACTTTGGAAATCAGTCTGGTGCTTTCTCAGACAGTTAGGAATAGTGCTTCTTCAAGATCCAGCTATACCTCTCCTGGGCATGTATCCAAAATATGCTCAAATATACAAGGACAGTTGTTCAACAATATTCATAGCAGCTTTATTCTTAATAGCCAGAATCTGGAAACAACCCAGATGTCAACTGAGGCATGTATACAGAAACTGTGGTGCATTTACCCAATGGAATACCACTCAGCAATTAAAAACAAGGAAATAATGAAACTTTCTGGCAAATGATAGGAACTAAAAAAGATCATCCTGTGTGAGTTATCCAAGAAGCAGAAAGACACACATGATATATCCTCACTTATGAGTGGATTTTAGAAATATAATTTAGGAAACAAACTAAAATTTTTATACTTAAAGAAGCTAAGGAAGGAGTATCTTGGGTAAGATGATTAATCCTCTCTCAGAAAAGCAAATGGGATGGACTTTAGAGAGTGAGGAAACAGGGAACAGAACAGGACCACAGAGGACCTCTGAAAGACTCTATCCAGCAGGGCATCAAAGCAGATGCTGAGATTCATAGCCAAACTTTGGGCAGAATGCAGGGAATCTTATGAAAGAAGGGAGAGATGGAAAGACCTGGAGGGGAATGGAGCTCCACAACAGAGCAACAGAACCAAAAAAATCTGGACACAGGGTCTGTTCTGAGACTGATACTCCAACCAAGGACCATGTCCGAGAACCCCTGCACAGATGTAGTACATGGCATTTAACTCTCCAAGTGGGTTCCTTAGTAACTGGAATAGGTACTGTCTCTAACATGAATTCATTGGATGACTCTTTGATCACCTTCCCCTGAGGGCAGTGCAGCCTTACCAGGCTACAGAGGAAGAAAATACAGCTAGTCCTGATGAGACCTGATAGGTTAGGGTCAGAGGGAAGGATAGGAGGACCTCTTGCTTCAATGGACTTGGGGAGGGGCATGGGAGAAGGTGAGGGAAGGAGGATTGGATTGAGAGGGAACATGTGAGGGGGCTAAAGCTGGGATACAAAGTGAATAAACCTTAATTAATTAATTAATTAATTAATTAATTAATGAAAAAGAGAAGTGACAAGTTAGCTATAATTTGGTTCAGACACCATTTTAGAGAATTAGAGAATTAACTGTGCTAGATGCTTCTAGTTAGAATTTGAGAAGGTATCTTTTCAGAGTCATCTTGAAAAAAAGCTACTTTTATCCTCAGGAGATACACTTTCAGATTCCTAAAGGATGACTGAAGGTAGTAGAGTGCCCTGTAATCTGGTACTTTTCTATTTGAACTGAATACTTATCCGTAAACTATGCCTGTAACCACTGAAGTTTATAATTTAACTGAATATTCTTATAATTTCATAGGAAAAATGTTTTGCTCATTGCACCTTACAAGTTCAATATAAGAATTTTCTATTTCTACCCAGGTGCAATCCTGCAATTCTAGCAGCGCTCAGGAAGGCAAAGGCAGGCAGTTATCTGTTTGTTTGAAGCCAACCTGGTCTACATTGTGAGTCCAAGACAGCCAAGGCTACACACAGAAACCCTGACTCAGAAAACAAATTTTTTTTTCTATATATAAATGGCCATTATCATTGCTCTTATGAGTTTTAACCATTATTACATAAAATAAGTGTTATCCAAACACAAACAATGTGATACTACTTCAGTTGTGACTATCATGATGGCTAATAAGTGCTTCCCAGGCAGGTAACTTATACAATGAGGATATGCTTGACAAAGGCATGATTCATGTCTGTGACATTCTGTCAGGCTTTTCACAATAGCATGTAATTTAAAACTTGTAAATTCTTTATTTCTGGAATTTTTCCATTAATATTTTCAGGTTACAGTTAACGACAGAAAGGGAAGCCATGAATAAAGGGGCACTACTGTGTACATTGAAATTTTGTAGGTTTCCATGAGCATGATTCCTTCCCATATTGCTTTGTATTGACTTCTAAGTCAGTATGCAGGTAGTTACTGCAACTTTTTGCCAATGATGCAGTCCTGTGCTAGAGTGAAGTTCGTGAAGGTGGGACTTACATGTCTTGGCTTACACAAGAGATGACAATGGGAATAAAACTCTACATCTTTCTAGGAACTCCTTGGCCTAAGACAGCTCACTGAGATTAGAGATGCACAGCTGAGACAAAGCTCAGTTTCGTTGGCTCCTGGTATGTGTCTCTGTGTGTCTGTGTTAGCATCAGTTTAAAGATGAATGAATGTTAAGCCCTAGAAGTCTTTACTTCTAAATTTGTGCAGAGTGCATCACAACATAAATTGTGTGATGTTGGAAAGAGAACAAAACATCAACCCAAATACCCACAGCAAATTAAAATACAGTGAAAGAGGTTCAGTGAAAGGTTCTCTGTTTTACCTTATCTGAATTTTGAAAAGTGACTTCACCTCTTCTGTGACTTTTCTTATGTTCTTCCTAAGCTCATGTAGGAAAAGTATATGTATTATAAGTCCAACATCACTCAATATATTATCAACACAGATGTCTGTCATTGGAGTTGAGCCATTCCTTTAGAAGGGGCATCATAATACATACACTCTGTTGAGTTGGTCCCAAGTCATGGCATGATCAAGCTGAGATTCACACATGCTGGATGCTCAGGAAGTGGTTTTTGGATGATAAAGGAGTGAATGCTAAGTGACAGCCCAGACTCTCACAGCCAACATGTATGCATCTTTGTTTTTCTTTAATATGAAACCAGTCACAGGCAAATGTGTCTCAGATGCTTCCTTTCTGTGGCTTGAAGTGATTTTTACCTCTGACATCGCTGAGATTTTCATATTACAACTTGATAAGCACAGGCTAAGATGATGTTACTTTATATTGAAGAAACATTTATTCTTCTTTTGCACCATCTGACTTTATAAAACAAACAACAATCTTTATTGAAGATGGTTTATGGTAGTCATAATGTTCTGAGAGATTAATTTGTTTTCATAAAGTAGCAAACATACCAAAGAAAAGAAAATCTAACTGAAGGTAAATGTTGAAGATCACAAAGCCCATTCTTGTAATTTTGAAACAAACAAGCAGGCAAAAGCACTTTGAACATATCTTTATCCTTGAAAAGCCATTAGGAAACATTGCTTATGGCAACTAGAAGACCCTGCTCTTTCATAAGTGGACCTTTTCTGATATGTTGCCATGGGGACCAGAGCTGTGTCATCCAAAAACACTGTTGACCGAGGGAAGAGCTGATGAACAAAAGCTGCAGATGGATTATTAGGGGAAAGCACGTATCCTTTCTTTCTCTTTCTTTTTTTCTAATTCATATTTGATTTAAATCTAAGGAGCAATGGCACCACATTGAAATGGACACATCCTGTGGACTACTAAATTCTAGTCTGCTCTTATCTTTATTCAGTTTTTAAAATTTGAAGGGTTTGTTTTAAAATTTATCAACCTAGTCATAATTTGATGAAGGGTTTAATGGAATAATAAAATGCTGCTGAGAAAGGTAGATTCAGGGTTTCCTGATGGATCCAGGGATGGCTCTCAGACAGCATGGAAGACTGGAGAAGTTCAAGCCCTGCTTGAGTAGAAAGAGAACTGTACCTAAGATCATTGAAATCAGCCTTCTGAGGTCTAAATTTCAGTTTTGAAAACAGAGGGAATAAAGTCATCTGTTTTAAAACCACATAGACATGACTAATTTGCAGAGAAATTTGAAGCCATATACTGGTGTGATCAACAGTAAATGTTTTCTTCTTAAGCAGTGGTGGGCAGTAGAGGTGTTAGTTACCAAAGCATGTTGTCAGTGTTTCACACATAGGAAACGAAACAGCAATCCTTATAACATCCTCACAACAATGCTGGGACAATTCCAAAATAAATGTTCAACTAACTCCAATAAATTCTGAGGTGATAAAGCAGAGATGCTTGCTAGAGGACATGCTTAAAGATTCTGCTCCTTTCAATGAAGTAGATGCTTTCCTCAAGGCATAACATCTCCCCCATTATCATGCAATCTGTAAATAATGTGAATGCTATCCTGTGGATGGTCACTTTTTGATGTAGTAATGTTGTAAACACCAAGCTTATGAGTAATGAACATTTGCTCCCAGGAAGAAAACCAGTGTTAGCTTCACACTATGTTCTGGTTGCATTTTCATTAATTGAATATAACAAAAATAATTTCATATACATTTTTATAAAACATCATTTCATGCATGTCTATATAAAGACTTTGTATCTGCAACTTTTCCTCTTGCTTGACCAGTTGCTTGACAGGAGGCTATTTAGGGAAGAGAGCTTTTGGGAGGCTTGTGGTTTGTGGGGAATGTGGTCTTTCAGTAGAGGGAATACATGGAAGAAGGAGAGGCTATAGTCAGAGGGGTAATAATGTGGGTGGCAGGTTGCACCGTACAATAGCCAGGAGGCAGAGACATAGGAATGCTGGTGCTCAGCTTGCTTCCTTCTCTTTGCCTTTTATATTCTGTCTGGAATTCAGGTACAGTCAGCCTGGGCTTTCCCACCTTATGAAAACCTCTTTGAAAATGTTCTCATGGATACACTCAGAAGTGTTTCTCCTAGGTGACGCTAAAGTCACCCAATTTAATAGCCACTATCCTCTTATTTAATTAGCATTGTGATTCATTGACAGTGAATATATAGCCAGAACCACTATAACAGAATGAGTGAGGCTCCTTCACCACACTTTGCTCTGGGAAGCACACGGTATTCTCCCTGTCCCAAGGTACACTTGATAATTCCTAAGCGCTATAACTTGTGACAACATTTGAGCATCGAAACCACCAACTAAAGCTACAAAAATGTGAAAAATGTGGTGGTACTAAGAATACCACACATACACAATGAACTTACATGAGTGTTAGAGCTGAAAATGAAGAGCCACCTTGCTCTCCCTCACTTTAGATTTTAAGTGTTTTTAGGTGTTCAGTCTTTAACTGACCATGAAAACATCACAAGTATTCACTCTACAGTTTTAAATAAGTGCTAGTGAATAGGTGAGTTTTTAAACATGCAATCCTCAAATAATGAGGACCAGCTGCTATTTCTACCTTAGGCTTTTATTTAAACAAAACTTATAATAATAAAAGACCTCCTAATGGATAATTTTGGTAATTAGAGAAATAGAAGTTATATCTATTAAGTTAATTCATGATGAATTCTAGGTTAAATGGAATCTTTACTTTCTTCTCTGTATTTTACACAGAAAACAAAACTATTATTTTAACAAGGTCCTCTGGATGATGACACTATGTGTTTTGAATTTCAAGCAGGTCCTTCAGCTTGCTGGCTAGAAAGAAAGAATTATTAATAACTAGAAAAAAATGGAGAAAGGAAGCCTCTTCCTCCAGAAGGATGTTCATTAATTTGCTTGCTCATCATTCATTTAACAAGCCCAAGTATTTTGGGGAATTAATAAAGTTCTGAGTTCTGCAAACCCAGACATGAATAGACAGCCTAAGTGGTTGTGGTGTGAGAGGAGCTTATGTTAGGAAGGAAGATGACACAACAAAGTGTTCTTATATAGTGGCTAGATGGTTATAAGCACAAGAGGGGTGATGTAGCATCTGTGGTTGAAATAGATAAGAGAACTTTTGCTTTAGCAGCCATTGGGTCTATGAAATAACCTGGATGTTAATCTTGCATGGACATTTTTTCACAGAATAACTGGATGTCGGTAGTCTTAAAAATCACTGTGAAGGAGGAAACATATCCTACATACTCTACCTTGGAGGGTCAAAGTTACAAAATGATCAGGAACAAGTGGGTCTTCTGTTCTTGGTATTTGAAGGAGCATGAGCAGTAGAGTATGGAGGGATAGATCTGAGAGAAGCCAGGGCATGGGCTGGACTAGGGGTACCACTTAAGTACATGAGAGGAAGTGAAGAAAGGGCTTGCAGATCTGGATGTTCTGTGTCCAAGAGAATTTGGGAGAAGTCTATGTTGGAGATAGCCACTGAGACCTTCTGTGTTTGTGTTTTTGCTCCATTAGAAGAGAAACTAAGAGACCTCATTTAAAAAGGAAGGGGAATATGCTGATGCAAATTGGCACCATCAGAGCATTATTTGTCCATTTGACCTTTCTTTTAGCTTTCCTCCACACCACTGATGCAATGTTCTTTGCCATGATGGTCATACATTCACCTTGTGAAATAGTAAGCACCCATTAAATAACTTTCTTCTGTAACTTTTCTACAAACCTTGATCATGATATCTCTTTATAGTAATTGAAATGTAATTGGGACAAGACATTGATACTAGGGAGTGTACTATTGTTGTGGCAGGTCTAATCATGCTGGTTTTTGGAGGAATGTGGAATACTTTGGGACTTTGGGCTAGAAAAATCAGTTGTGCAATGTAAGTAGGGCTTACTGGGCCAGTCTAGTAAGAGCTTGGAAGATTGTAATGCTGACAGCACTCTGGACTATAGAAGCACAACTCAACAGGTTTCAGAGGGAAACATATTAACAGCAGGCTTAGGAACCATTCTTGTGATAATTTGTAAAAGAATGTGGCTGCTTTCTGCCCATATCCTGAGAACCTGCCTGATGCTAAATAGAAAAGTTTGGGACTATTCTCTTTGGTAGAGAAGGTTTCAAGGCCCAATGTTGAATGACTTGAATCGCTTATTATTTTTCTGCTTCCTATGGCCTTAACTTTGATTGTAATTTAATAACAATTTTATATAGATTTATTGTATTTTTTGAAGACATAATGTTGACTCTATTGTATGGTCATTAGTGAGTACTTTTATGCAGATATTCAATGAAAAAGAGTATGTGGGGGCAAAATGAAATACAAAATGTACAGTTTGAGGGTAAAAAGAGAACAAAAAATTAATGTTGGAGTCAAAACTTGAGTTGAAGGAGAAAAAGAGAGGTCCATCAGTGCTAACTGGAATAAAGGGAATGGTATCTTCAGGGAAAGACCCCACCAAGATAATCCTTTAATTTATAAACAGGTAAGCTATTGCAACAAAAAAGCATCAACAAACCAAAATTTATGTAAATGTAATTAAAAGAAGTGGCCATGCTCAATACCAAGCAAAACTTGGCTGCATAGGACATGAGGTTCTCTGGATTGTAGTCATAAAGAGCAGGAGTAAACAGGTTGTGGAATTCTCATTAAGGAAAACTGCTGAGCTCAGACATGGGGCAGGATATTCTTTACATGGAGGTCTCAAAAGGCTAGTCTGTCTGCAGCTCCTTGGCAGGTGTCTCACATGTCTGACATCTCCAAAATCCTGATATCTTTATACACTCTGCTTCACCTTAATAGCTTCACACAATGATATAATGATATAGGTACAAGTTTCTGAGGTCAAGTGGTGAGATTAGCCTCCATAGGCTCACATGTTTGAATGTTTGGTCTGCAAATGGTACAGCTTTTCAGGAAGGATTAAAAGGCATGGCCTTCTTAGAGGAGGTATGACTAGGGGTTGGCTTTGGGGTTTCAAAAGACTTAGGCCATTCCCAGTATCTCCCTTTCTCTGTCCCTCTCCCTGTCCCTCTTCTTTCCCCCTTCCCTGTCATTCTCCCTGTGCCTCTCCCTTTCTTTCTACTTCTTCCTCTTCTTCTCTCTCTCCTTTGCTCCCTTCCACTCTCCTTTTGCACATTCTTGTTGATCAGACGTAAGCTTTCCATTTCTTCTCCAGCACAATACTTGTCTACCTGTTGTCATGCTCTTCAAAATGGTGGTCATGTGCTTACCCTCTGAATACATAAGCCCCTATTAAGTGCTTTCTAATATTGGAAACGACTATCAGAAGCAGGGGGATACTGGGCCATTTTCCAAGAGTGTAGCAGAATGAGGCAGAAGAGATGGGGCAGAACACTAACAACAGCCTCAGCTCTAAAGCACTTCTACAAATTCGGGTTCCATGTGGCACACTATACCCAATGTGAGATCCTAGGCCTATGAGGCTGATGATTCTTGTCTAGGTTTTGAATCATAATCGTGACCCTTTCATCTTTGCTTCAAAGTAGAAACCAGAAATAAATTGTATATGCTTTGAGGATTGTTGAATCTTTATTTAGTTGCCTTGGGTAAGCATATAGAGTCTAGACATGTCAGCAAACCATGCACACACACAGGGTTGATCACCATGGGTAAAAGGTGACATCTTTTTATATGGCCTTTGTTTTATAACATCTCCTAGATTTTATAACATCTCCTAAAGGTTGAGTCCTTTATTTTACCAATAAAATCTCCATGACTATAGGAAGGGCTTTCCTTTTACTTCTAAATGGGTCAGGAAGATGGCTCAACAGCCAGACAATCAGCAAGCATGTGGACCAGAGTTCAGAGACACAGAACTGGGATGATGTCCCAAACTGTTCAATTTATCTTGAGGCAGATTCTTAGGACAAGGGCGAAAAACACCCAGATTCTTATACAAAAATATCATAGGAATGGTCCCTCAGCCTAGTTGGTAATCTGTTTGACTCTGAAACCCCACCTATAATTCTAGTATGTGAAAGAGAGAAACAGAGGATCCCTGGAACAAGCTGGCTAGCTAGACTAGCCTTATAGGTAAAGTGGAGACCTTGCCTCAGTGAATAAGAGGGAAAGAACTGGTCACTACACATTGTCAGCCTCAGTCTTTTACCTGGACACAGGTGCATGCACATCCACACATACATAGCACATAAAACAAGAAAAAGGGAAAACAAGAACAGCTACAAAACCTTGTGATTTGCTGCCAGCTCTGTGGTTTCTGATGTTTTCAACACTGAGTAGGTAAAGAACCAGGAAAGGTCTGAGCTATCTTGATACCCCTCCACACCTTCTTCCATCCTTCCTTCTTCCTTTTTCTTGCCTCCCTGCCTGCTACATAAATCACTGTGTAATGCAAATTTAAAAAGTCTGCCTGTAGCTCCTGTGAGAAGAGATCATCCACAAAAGTGGATTTCCATGGAAACCAAATGCAAACTGCGGTAGGAAGGCGAGGGGAAGGATAAATTAGATTCACTGCTTCGTTTCCATCAACGTCACAGGCTCCCATTAGCACCTCTCCCTCATTTTTTTAGTATGTTCTCTTTTAGACCAGAGTGTTTTCTTCTTTTTTATGCCCTCCGTGCAGTTCAATTTATTCAATCTGGAAAGGGATGATTTATTTCAAGTGCTTACCTTTGTGAAGAGCTATTACATAGAGAATGGTGACCATTTTCTCTTTATTACTAGAGAAGGAAGAAAAACAGAACCTTCATCCCAGTAGAAAAGTGAGCATTAAGGAGAAAATGCCCAACCTACTGTGTCAGGGTTGTTGTGACAATATAATGTGGCTTTTTGGAACCCTTTAATGGTGGGACAATGACACAGCAGTGTGCTGGGCCAGCCATAACAGAGCACCACATGTTTGCTGGCTTAAACAATAGAATTCATGAACTTACAGCTCTGAAAATCTGAAGGCCCAGAAGGTAAACTGATGTATATCATCATCATTTATAAATGAAATCTCCCTCTTTGGCTTTCAATCACACATCTTTCTAGTCTCCTTAGTGCCCCTTTTCTCTGTGCATACACATCCCTGGTGTGTCTGTGTTCAAATTTTGTTTTCTTATAAGGACACTTGTCAGATTGGATTAGGAGCAATCTTGATGGACATATTGAAATTCATTGATATACATATATGTATTTATGTATGTATGTACACACAGAAACAGACACACACACATACACACATACACACCAAGAAAGTAAAAGGTGGACTACTTGGGAAAGAGACCAACAGAAGGAAGGAGATAAAAGGGAAAAGTGAGTAAATATGGTCATAATGCATGGTATACATGTGTGAAATTATCCACAATGTTCTAAAATTGAAATTAGCAATGGCTTCACAATATTATGAATATATTACACTAAAACATTTAATAATATATATTGGAAATTATAATGCTATGTTAACTATGTAACGATAAAAATTTTATTAAAAACAACAACAAATAAGGACCCTATATTCAAACATAGTTATGTTCTAAGGCTCTGTGGTCAGGGCTTTAACATACAAGTTATAAGGGACACATCAGCTCATCATAGAAGACTCTACCAGGGGAAGGTGTTTTAGAATGTGATGTTGAAAAGCCAGACAAATACTTCCTCAGAAAACTGAGTTCAGTAACAGGACACTGAGGCCCACGGAAAGTACTCAATGAAGGATGCTTGGTTGAGAGATGTGAGACCTATTGGGCATGTCCCTCCCAGTCCAGCCAGCCCACACTTTACATTGTGGGTCTTGCCATAGGATAAGCCTCCATTAATTCTCCATTAATTCAAGAAGATGTAAGGGTTCTGGTACTGTGAGGGACCTACTGCTTCAGCCCCTCAAGGCAAGCACAGAAGTCTGCTTTATGTGGACTATGAGCTGCACGTGGGATGTGTATCTTCCATTGTGAGTGAACAACTGAAGATTTTCTAAGAGCAAACACAGAAAGGTAGTTCGTGTCGAATATACTTCTTCAAAGCAACTTCAGATCACCATCTCCCAACCCTACTGACTGTGACATAGTGAAGCTAATTTTGGGATTCCAGTTCTCCCACCTCAAGTGACCAGGGAGAGAATTTGAATTTCTTTAAGCTTGAAATCAGCCACAGGAGGCTGCACTTAGTTCCAGGGAATTTGGATGGAGACTTTTAAATACTAATGAACAAAAATGCCATCAAGGATCTTATTGAAGATGAAGAAAGTTTCAGGAACTTGACAGGCAGTCTGGGTGGTCTGTGGTTCACAATCATTTCCATTAAGCACTCAGCAGGTAAATGAATTAGAGCACCAGTTGGCTACCCTGAAACTTCCTGCTGAGCAAGGCCCATGAGCAGGCTGTGCAGCATCCATGGGAGTTGATGTTCAATTGTAAACCAACCCAGAGTAATTAGATAAAAACTGTAGTTGTTTGTCAAGTTTACATGGCTCTGTTTAAGAAGAATTGTGTTTCCCTTGTGGTGGTGGAATTGTTGAAATTGTTACTTAACAGGATGTTTCAAAGATACCTCAAAGATTCAGTAGTCATTTGCCACCCTGAGAAAGTTACTATTGAGACTATCATGCTAATGAGATAAAAAGAAGCCTCTTCTGTCATAAACAAAGGATGCTAGGGTATAGCCCAGCAGGTGGTGTGGGCTTCATGTCTCTTGACCTCTGCATTCCATGGGGGTAGTATGGATGCTCATGCAAGCTGTGGTAGTTTGAATAGGTATGAAACTCATGTGTTTCAATGCTTAGCCCATGGAAAGTGGCTCTATTAGAAGGTGTGGCCTTGTTGGAGAAAGTATGTCACTGTGGAGGTGGGCTTTGAGGTCTCATTTATTTTCTTAAGCTAAGCCCAGTGTTTCAACATTCCCCTTCTGCTGCCTGCAGATCAAAATGTAGAACTCTCAGCTCCTTCTCTAGCACCATGTCTGCCTGCACACTGCTGTGCTTCTAGCCATGATGATAATGGACTGAATGAACCTCTGAATCTGTAAGCCAGCCTTAAATAAATGCTTTATTTTATAGGTGTTGCCTTGATCATGGTGTCTCTTCACAACAATGGAACCATAACTAAGAAACACAGTCAATGTGCATAACAAGTTTGCATTACAACCAGGAACTCTGAGCTAGGAAATCAGTGGTACAGAAGGAGACATTGTGTTCCTCTTGTGGTCAGGAAATAGACTGACACCTTCCTCAGAGATACTTCCCAGTGCTGGTTACTGTGCACATATTATTCAAATGGTAGCTTGTGCTAAATCCTATGCAAGAGGTGCAAGTCATCCACAGATATTGCTCTTCCAAAAGGACTTTTTTTTTTCTCTCTCTAAAATATATCTCCCAGCATCTTTGACTTCAGGGAGATGCAGACATGTTACAGTTTATAGTCAATACACAACAAAACAATGAGTAGGTTTTAGTTTGGCCAGAATCTTAGTCTTAAGGAACTGTTTCATGTTAGAAGCATATACTTGAATACTAAGATTTCTATCTTCTCCATTACATACTTGAGCCTTGTGGGGACTCTCTTTTCCTGGAAATGTACTGGATGGGTCAAAGAGTCTTTTGTTGAACTAATTATGTGATAAATTGGTTAAATGAATACAAATCAAAATAGTAATAGTAGATGATAGTAAGTTTCTTTTTAACACATATAAATACTAATGCACATTTACATTTATTATAGAATTTAATTTCAAACCTGAATTGGTTGTTTTATTTGTTCATATAAAGACAGTCAAAGACAAAACACCTCCATTTCAAAACACAAAACAAAACCCATTAGAATGCCGCAGAATCAGGGCTTACATTCAGAGCTCTGACTTTTAAGAACAGAAAATTTTACCCAGCACATAGATTCAATCAAGAGAAGAAAAAAATTACTTCCTGATTAAAATAGAAATAAAAGTCATTAATTCTATCAGGAAAGAGAATAGCTATGAGGCACAGAAGAATTTATTTCCTTTCTACATCCATTTTGTGGTGCTTAGTACTTTCTAGGGTGTGCTTTTGCCTCATGCAGGATTGTTATCACAATTTCACTGATTGGCATGGCATCTGCTCCCCTGGAACCTGACCTGACTGAATATATGAGGGAAATGCTGCTTGTTATATTACAAAGCTGATTCTGAAGTTATTCAACGAACGCTATCCAGAGACTACAAAAGAGCATGTTACCACTCACAAAGCCTCCTGCATGGGAAGCCATCAGCTACAGAGTGTAATCACCAGCTTATATTAGGTCAACTTCAGAGGCTGACTATGGTTTTCCACCTGCCTTGAGGGCTGTTTCCCAGTAGCCCAAAAGGGCAAGAGGGGCAGGAGACGAGGCTCAGAGCTTGGAAGGACAGTGAGCACAAAGGAGATGGAACACTCCAGAAACAATTTCAGGGAGCTGGTTCAACTTTAATTCCAGAAAACAAAGGCTATATACTCCTTGGGGAGTGGGTGGGGGGCTCCAAGGAAAGGTATACACAATTGGTAAAAACTTCAAGGGTACTTTAAGGTTGCTTGATCTGCATTAAACAGCACTCTCCTATCATATGAACAGGAGCACAGTACCTAATTATCCTATAGGCACAGGGAAGGGAAAGCCAGCAGGGAGCTATATCAAAGGCCATATATCAAATGTGGTTAGGGACATCTATGTTTAAAGACACTTTCCAGATGATGTCAGGCAGAAAGCAGGATGCCCTGCTGGTGAGAGTCCTGCATCTTAACAGGAGCTCAGGATGGCTACCTCAAACAGCAGGGTCCTTCCAACAGCAGACTTGAAAGGAAGTTTTAATATCCTCCTTGGTAGGTTTAGGAGATGTGCGCGTGTATGTGGTGCTAGTACTGGTGGTAGTGTGGGGCATCCTCCTCTAATGTCCTGCTTATCTTCTTGAGACTGAACCCAGAGATCAATTTTTTAGTTGGGCAGCAAGCTCCAGTGATTATTTTGTTCTTATCTTAAGAGTTAATACAACTGAGCCTGTCAATCACCTTGTCCAGGAGACCACTCCTCAGGTAATCTGATAAACCTGAAGACATATGATCCCCTTAAAGAGATAATGCACTTACATACTCTAGAAGCTGCCCTTCAATGTAGCTGCTTTTAAATCTTCTCTGCTAAGTCTACCTGTTTTTCTGAGTTCTCACTAAAAACCAGTAAATTTTCTTTTTCACTTTCTTTTCACATATTGACTCAAATCCTAAGCTTGCTCTTACTTTCTGGACATTCTTTCTCTGAAGAAACCCTTCCTGCCTGGCAGCTGCTTGCTTACCTACATGGCTGAGCCTGCCTGCTTTTTTGGCTCTGACTCAAAGGTTATGTCCTATGTTTTCCTCTTAGCCACCTTCCTTCTCTGTGAACTGCTGATGTTTACAGCTTGTCTGCCCTTTTGTTTTGGTCATAAAGTCTAATAAAATGTGCTTTGAGCTCCTTCTGAGTCTGTTTTAAAATTCTTTTAACAGTGAAACTAAATACTCACAGAAGGGAAGTCTGGCTCCACAGTAATAGGTAACAGTTTGCTCCATCCCTACTTCCTCAGCTCCCCCACATAGCTCTACTGCCTGTCAGGGTTTTGGGAAAAAAGAGCATTGACTAGGAATGCCAGCTCATTGCCTTGTTGGTGAGAAAGGAACATGTTCTTGCTCTGTATCTCTGTGTCACCGGGCCCCTGCACAGACGTGACAGAAGAAGGAGGTCTTAGACCCTCATACGCCCCTACATCAAGCTTCATCTGGAGCACTGTTACTCAAATGCTAAAAACACACTCAGCGCATAGAGACTTCGTGCAAGCAGAAGTTGTGTTTTGGTGGTTCTGGGTGGGGTCAAGGTCTCAGATATGCCTAAAGCTTCCAGGTACTGGTGGTTTGTTGAACACATTTTGAACAGCCAGAATCTTGAGAAGTTTCACCTGTGATTATCGCCTCAATTTGTGTTTTCAGTTTCTCAGTGAGATTTTTGAGTTATGATGAGTTTGCAATAAAGGCTACATAAGTTAACGAATATAGTTTGATGTGTTTGCCTCTGTGAAATCACTGCCATGTTGAAGGTATTCAATATAACCATTATTCCTCTCAATTTCCTTGAAGCGATTTGTCATCGTTTTTTTTTTTTTTTTGGAAAGAAAAAGTTTATTTCAGCTTACAGTTCCACACCACAGTCCATCACTTAAAAAAGTTAATGCAGAAATTCAAACTGGGCAGGAACCTGGAGGCAGGAGCTGATGCAGAGAACATGAAAGAGTGCTTGTAACTGGACTACTCCTCATGGTTTGTTCAGCCTGCTTTCCTATAGAACACAAGACCGCTATTCCAGAGGGGGTATCACCAGCCTGGTTTCTCCCACATCAACCACTAATTGAGAAAATGCACCACAGGATTTCCCAAGGGCCAATCTACTGGGATGTTTTCTTAATCACTCTCTTCCAAAATGACAAGAGACCAACAAAACTAAATGATTTGTAATCTTGTAAGTCCTCAGGTCTCTATCTCCAGCCAGCTATTCTCTGTTCTGTCATCATAGATATGCTTATATTTTCTAGAAATATCTATGAGTACTCTCTTTGTTGTTATTTTGCTTTGTCTTCTGTGGTTGAGCGTAATTATTTTGAGATCCATTTATACTGTGATTTGTTTCTTTTCTGGTTGACATTTGCAATACTGATTGTAACAGAGGAAGTCATTATGGAAATTGTAAGCTTCTGCTTTCAAACTCTTCAGCAGATTTTTGAGCAAGAGATCATATGATAGGTGAAGGCTAGATCATATGGTAGATGATGCTTTAACATCTTAAGACATTTCAGTACCACTAGCAGAGGATGAGGGCTCCAGCTCATCTGTACCCTTGTAAACATTTTAATAATCAATCTTCCTAAACCTTATATGGTCTCAGATTTTGAGGTTCAAGAGGGACACTGAGGCAGATTTTTTCCAAGCAAGAGATTACTATGCCAGGAAGATGGCTGAAGCTCTGAGGAGCATTTGTCCTGATGAGGGTAAGCGGAAATCATCTCTTAGCAGTTTCAGAGAGTGCTGGAGAGTTCCCATTCCATGTAGTTGATGAATAGCCAGAAATAGGTGCTTTCAGCCATGTTTAAGCATCAGAAGAAAAGTTCTACCTTTTCACTAATGTGTCCATTTCATAGGGTGCTTGGTAAACTTCCTTTGGAGAAGTGAGCACTAGACTCAAGGATAGCCACAGTAGTGTGCCTGCCCTTTCTGTACAGCACCTGTGAGGGAAGCAAGAGGAAGAGGCTGCTGCAAATCAGTGGGCAAACCTGAACTCCTAACCCTAGCCTCACAGCTGTGACATTCTGGTATTGTATAGTACTGGTTCCCTGTGGTGTCAGTGTGAATTTGCCATGACTATGAATGTAGAATATAGCTTTTTGTGTTTGCATGATGTTTCTCTGTATTCCTTAGGAAAATGCTTGCTTAGTTTTTTTTCTATTAGAATTATTGTCCACTTTATTATTTGATTGTGGGAGATTTTATAAAAAACGTTCTACACATGCCTTTTATCACATAGATGACTATGGGTATTTTTCTACAAATTACCTTATCTTTCACAAGAAAAAATATCATTTTAATGTTTAATTTTTCACATATTTGTATGAATTGAGAAAAAGTATAGTTGAGAGCATGTATATGAAATCTTTGCTAAACTCAGCTACAAAGACTTTTTCCAATGTATAATTCTAGAACTTCTTATTTTACATTTTACATTCATAATTCCGACCATACTTAGTTATTTTTGTTTAGAATATATACCTACATCACATATACATATATAGTTCAGTAATAGAGTTACAATTGCACCAGTGACATTTACCAAAAACCTGACTTAACTGCCCTGGCAGCTTTGTAGCATCAGCCGCCCGTGCATGTGTCCTTACACATGCGGTCTTCTTATTCCGGTACCTTGATCCAGCAGGCTCTATGTTGTTAGAACATTCTCTTTGTGACTCAGGGTGGGTCCACATCTTGATCTGACTATTATCAACTTGCCAATTTCTTCATTGTTAATGTATTTTTGGCAATACCATGCCCCCTGCATTTTCATTTGGGGTCCATTTTGCCTGTTTCTCTAAGTAAAGTCACTAAGATTTGGATTGGTGGTACAAACTATCATTAAGTACCTTGGCAATACTGAGTCTCTATCCATTAACAGAGTGCCTCTTTCTTTTTGCTTTGCTTTTTCATTTATCTCCGCAAAGATTCTAAGAATCTTGAAAGGCTTGAATTTGAAATACTAATTAATCATTCTTCACAGAGATGCCATAGGTACAATTATTTATTATATATTATAAAACCAAACTATCATTATCTTATTCCTATTTTAGCTGTGAATTATAATGTTGATATTCCAAAACTACTCTTTCAATGTTCTGTTGCCTGTAGATTGCCAATAATGGTAGCTGATTACACAAACACTCTAAAACTGAAGAGCAAAATTAAGACATCATTATGAAGAAATGTGTTCTGTCTGAACAGCAGCCCATTAAAACCTGCTGATTATTTCAAGACAGAAAAACACTTATAATTAACTTACAACAGATTTTTCTATTATAAAGAATGAAACTATCAGATACACCTTCAAATACTGCCAAGAAGATCAATTGAAATAGAGGAAGTCAGGAAACGACATGCAGACATTGATAATACCTTGAATTGTGAATAGCTAGCTACCCAGGAGAGAGCACCATTGTTTAATCCATTCACTGTTAAGGTAACTGCATTTTGTGAAAGAGAGGCTAGCTAAAGCATCAGAGGACCTGGGCTTGGAACACGCCTATGTTGGATGTAAGCCTGATGGTTCCTGCCCCTAGCAAAGTAGCTGGTGGGAATTACAACTTTGGGAACCTCCATGGGAACTCATCTTCCATGTGACTATGTCTGAGTTTGTACCTACAGAAACCCCAATTTGTTTTTCTGTGCAATGTGGATAAAAAGCACATCTAAGCTTGGTGTGGTTTACATTGATAGCTAACAAGAGACAGAACAAGAGAGAGTGAGAAACGAAGAGAAATGGGGTAGGGAGGGAAGGAGAGAAGGAGGGAAGAAAGGGGAGACAGGGAGGAAGAGAGAGAGGCAGACAGACAGAGTAAGAGATAGAATTCAGTGTGCATTGCAAGGATTACAGAGAAAACGCAAGTAATATGCTTGGGGACATACCTAGAGGAAAGTATTACCATATTTCATAAGCAAGACCATTTTTAAGGAGATATGGATGTTTTGGCCAATTTTTGCAATGATTATGGCTTTTCTGGATAAGTGTGTAACAAATTCCAAGATCATAAAATTTGACTTTCTATTGCAACCACTTCTCTTTAAAATTGAGTTGATTCCTTATTTAAGCTGCTTTTAAATGCTATTCTACTTCCCTGCCCCTTGACCACCAAATTTAACAGGGAATGACCAAGGTAACAACACTCATAGATAGTCCATTTATTGAAAAATAGTCCCTTTTGTTATGTTACAAAAAGAGACTATGGGTACGTGCCATTGCAGAGAGTACATTTCATCACATCAACTGCTGTGGTCAGGCATACTTGGCTTCACTGAGTTCTGACTCTCAGCTAGAAGACAATAAAAGGTTTTGGAGTGTGACTCTCTCTTTAGATAGCACAATGTGGCAAAGAAATAAGACAAGGGGCAGAAAGACATGTTATTGCTAATAAAATAATCACTAACGACTACAACAGCAGTCATTATGTTTAATGCAGTTTCCAACATGCATCATAATGTTTTAATTCTGTCGTTAGTGGCAAGGCAAGTGTTTTCACAGCTTCTGGCGCAGAGGCACCTTTTCTTTCTGAAGGATGTTAGGTTTCACTGAGACTGTCATTGTATGGTGTTCAGCGATGATGTCTTCATATTCCTACTTTGTCTTAGATCCCTGCTTTGACCTTCCCATCTCACCTGTTCTCACGCAGCACCTGAGAATGGAAAACTCTCTATCAACAGAAGAAGTAGAATTAGCAAAGCCACTTCAATCTTCTCTTTTTGAACTTGTGTAAGAAAATCTAGCAGAAAGGATCCAGCCCCTGACAGGTGCAGATGCTCAGTTTAAGGGACAAGGGCAGTCCTGGGGGCTCAAGGGAGCTAGGGCTTTGACTTCTCAGAAAGCAGCTAAGACAGAAAAGCTATTTATGGTCTCAGTTGAGGTGAGCAGCTGGGGAAGGGGAGTGACGCAAACACAGGAGATTTGGTGGCCACTGAGATGAGCACTGTGGTTGAGTCACTGTGATTTATCTACAATGGCTGTTCTCAGTTTCCCAGCTACATGAGTGCCCATGAGGTTCCCTGCTCTTGTTTCATGTTTATCCTAAATTAGAATGCCTATTCACGGAGACCGACAGAAAAACCTCTCAGCTGCATGGCCTAAATAACTTAGCAGCTTTGGTTCCACATGTCTCAAGGATGAGGCAATTCTGTCCAAGAGAAAGATGCAATACACACTAAAGATCTCCCTGCATGTAATAACTCTGATCTCTACTCTTCTGAAGTGGGTTGAATCTGTTCTCATAGAATAACCCAGAGTTTGTGCATGAAGAAATCATACGTTTGTCTATGTACCTATGTTTGCGTGAACTTATTTTCACATTCCTCTTCATCAGATGAGGAAACAAGTGTAGATGAATGTGTTAGCTTCTGGTTACTGTAACACATTGCTGAGATGATCATCATAAAAAAATGGAAAGGTTTATTTTGACTCAGTTTGGAACTTTCACTCTATTGCTTTGGGGACTGTGTGGAGACAGTACAACACTGTGGGATCATATGGTCAGGGAAATTAACTACATAGTGATTAGAAAACAATGTGAGAAGAAATGTGCAAGTCCTACAGGCAGCTTCAGGGACACACCCTCATGTGAAGTGTCCTAATATACTCCATCTATAAGCCCCGCCTTCTACAACCTACCAAAAACCATCAACACAGGGCTTCTGGGGGTGGGTCACTTCTCCAAGCTACATATAAGCCATGCTACTCTGAACACAGCTGAGCCCACTTCACTTGACTATAGTTCCAGCCTATGAAAATATCCCTTCACGCCAAGAAGATGCACAGAGATTATAATAAGCTCAGAGATTAATTTTAAATTAACGATAATGATGACGATGTGTGCACACATGTGTATGTGTCTGTGAATGTTTGTGTGTGTGTGTTTAGAGTTGGGGTATTAATCCATACCTGAAATCTCAGCACTCAGGAAGCAGAGGCAGGGTGATCACCCATGAACTCAAAGAAAGCCTGGTCTACATTGCAAGACACTGTCTAGAAAAATAAAGCAAAATTTGTGAAAGCATTAGATAACTCTGATTATACATTGTAAATGCATAAGGAAATTAAAAACAATAAAATTAACATCTATGTAGCAATGGTAACTTGAAATATTAGCAACTTAATAAAATATAAGGGGAGTTTGCTTCAAATTTAGCTTCTCATTGATGGATCCACAGTAGAATAGACATCTGTGTTGGTGTGTTTGAAAATGGTCCACATAGGCCCATAGGGAGTGGCACTATATAAAAGAATTAGGACAAGAGGCCTTGTTGAGTAGGTGTGACTTTGTTGGAAGAAGTATTTACTGGGAGTAGGCTTTGAGATTTCAGAAGCCCAGGTTCTTCCTACTATCTGCCGATCCAGATGTAGCATTATCAGTTAGGTAACTCCAGCACCATATCTTCCCGCACGCATCACGCTTCCTGCCATGATGATGGACTAAACCTCTGAACTATAAGTCAGCCACAGTTAAATGTTTTTCATCATCTTTGCTGTGATCCTGGTGTCTCTTCACAGCAGTAAAAACCCCAGATAATACAACATATTTTCTGAATCCTGAGCATACTGTCATCACATGCCATACTGTTTGGAGCATTCCTTTCAACTCATTCTTTTTTATTCCCCCCAGTGGTAGAAAATGCTTGTGACCATGACTATAATATAAACTTTCTTTCCTCTTTTTTGCCAACATCACCACCATGAAGATATCTCTGTTCTCACAACCACTTCCCTAGTTCATGATAACATTCTCCTTCACCAAGACCCTGGCGGCTTATCAATAGCTTCCATAACCAGCTATTTCCTGAAGAACTCAGCATTTCCTAACTCACTTCCTCCATCACCACCTTCCATTTATTTACTTTTGTACTTCCATCTTTTTCATATTTAAAAGATGGCCACTTCCATCTTTTCAGATTTTTTTGTGTCCTCACCAAAAGGTATTGACAGCCCTGTTGGAAATCATTTGGCTGTGTAAATGTGAGTGATTTGCTTTGAGCTGTTGGTTCCATTTTCTATGTATAGAGGTCTGCTATAATGCTGAAATTATCCTCCATGGTTCAGGGAGCAGAGAGTGCTCAGGATATATACCAAATAATCCTGGTTTTGATACCTGTTTGATTTTGTGCATGGCATTGTATCTCTGAGTAGTGTTTACTGTGTTATTAATAGGCTGCCTTGGAAAATGGTTCTGAAGATGTGATTTTCTGTGAAAAGCATTTTGTTCAGTATCTAGAAGCATGGTAAATGCCAAATCACTCTTCCTATCCCACAGTTAACATTAGTATGGAGTAGAGGTTGGTTACGGTCAACAACTTTCCCTTGCCTTTTAGCACAATACTCCTCACATGTGATGACTTTTGTAACCCTTCTCCCTAACACACAGAAAGGGAATGTTTTGTCTGAGTGTGATATGTAAGGTATGATCCCTTGATGACTTTCTTCCCAAGTGAATTTCTGAGTAATGAACTAAGCAGTCTCAACTGCAGAACAAGCAAGTGAACACTGCTGGCCTCACATGCTCACACTCTATAATGCAACCCACTTGCTACTCACTTTGCAATGAACACAGTCCCTTCTAGCTGAAAGGAAGTCATTGACTTTTACATTCTTGGTGTCATCTAGGTGCTTCCGGTTGTGATGAAGTTAGTGAACTCAACAAGGATTTCTCAGAGAGAATTAGGTGGAGAACAGCACTACTCATTGCTTTTCTTTTTACTTTATGTGTACTGTTGGTATAATGTTCTTGTGGAATATATATAATTTACCCTTGTTCATTCAAATACTCATTTCTCTACCCCACTATCTAGTTTCAATCTGGACATTGAATTGTGATGTTTATTCTAAGCATCACCTGTCTCAAGTTTGGGTAAACATGCCACCATTTGTTCTTTGTATTGTCAATAAAACAACCAGCCAATGCTGAGCAATAGAGAGAAAAGAGTGGGATGTCATGGTCTGGAGGGAAGGAGAAGGAAGCAAGTGGGGGAGTGAAGAAGAGAGATCAGTACGAGAGGACTTGGAACCATGAAGAGAGATGAACCAGACCTCAGATATGACTAAAAGCAAGTATAATGTGGGAAATCTGAATGGGAGGAAACTATGTGGGCTTAGAGGTTTAAGATGGATTAACTATTGCCCAACATTGTGCTCTAGGTTAATTAAATAAATGCTAGTCTCTGTGTGGTGATTTGTGTATACAGCTAGTTTAGGAAAAACTGCTGCTTAACTAAAAGATAAATATAAATATTGATAATCAATAATGTTGTGCATATGTTTTGTTTGCATGTATATCTGTATATATCTGTACACATCTGTATATATACATCTGCACTACATACATCTGCACAGCATGTGCTGGAGTGTCTGTGGACGCTAGAAGAGGGTATTTGATATCCTGGAACTGTTACAGTTACAGTTGTGAGCAGCCATATCTGGTGCTTGGAACCTGTGGCGGTGTGAACAGGAATGACCCCCATTGAGTCAGAGATTTGAATGCTTTGTCACCAGGAGTGGTATTATTTGAAAAGATTAAGAGTTGTGGTATTGTTGGGGGAAGTGTGCCACTGAGGATTGTCTGTGCTTTGTGAGGTCCAAGTGAGGTCCAGTGTCTTCCGTTCTTCCTGCTGTCTGTGGATTCAGCTGTAGAATTCTCAGATCTTTCTCCAGCACCATCTCTGCTTGTGTACTATCATGCTTCCTGACATTCAGATAATGGATTAATCCTCTAAAAACATAAGCAACTCCCAATTAAGTGATTCCCTTATAAGAGTTGTTATGGTCATGGTGTCTCATCACAGTACTAGAACACTGACTATGATAGAACCAAACCCTGTTCCTCTGCAAGAGCTATTAACAGCTGGGCTTTCTCTTGGGCCCAAACCCTTGCTTTCTTTATGATTTTCATGCATATAATTCCTGGGTTTTCCCCCTATTCTATTAGACAGAATAATTAATTTGTTTATTCCTCTTGATGACAGTTCTTTCACTAATTATATTCACTTGTTAATTTTTCAATGGACATTTGGTCTGCTCTGGCCTTATCTTTTTTTTCAAATAAAGTACTTCTGTCTTCGCCTGTTCTCCCTCTTCCCCTGGCTCCTTATCACTCTTTCTCTTATTCTTTCCCCTCCCTTACTCCTTTATTTTCCTTCTCCTCTTCTTCCTTCTCTCTTTCTCTCCTCTCCTTTCCTTCTTTCTCTCTCAATACAGAGGACTGGACAACACACCAATTTTTTTCTTCTATGTGGCACCTAACATAAAAAAATGATTTTTTTTCTTGTTCATACACCTATGTTTAGATTTACTTGGTCTTTAATCCACCTACCCATGACCTTTAATTTTCTGTGTGTGTGAGTACATGCTGTGAAACAGGGTTCAATTAATTTTTTATCAAAGGCACTATTTATATCACATTTATCTTCAGTGACAGACAAGTCTGCAGGAAATCGAGCTCTGGATGTGTGTCTGTTTCTAGGCAACATGTTCTTTCCATTTGTCACATGTCTGGCCCTGTGCAGTGCTATTCTGTTGTAACTACAGCTTTGTGGTTTCTCAGGTTCTATGACTTTGGGAATGCCAGAGATATCTTTAGCTTTTGCAGTCATTTCTGTAAATTTCTATAGTCAGCTTATCATACATTACACTAAAAAAGGAAAATTAATATAATTTTGATAGGAATTGTAATGAAAGTTATAGGTTAACTTGGGGAAAACAGACATATCTGTGATATCAAGTTGTTTATCCAGTTGTTCTAATTCCTTAAAAAATTTATTCACTGTATTAATTGGGGTTCTTTAGAGAAGCAGAACTGATAGAATACACACACACACACACACAAACACACTCTTTCCCCTCCCCTGCCACAGAGGTTGGTTAGAGAGTTTACAAACTATTGTCTAGCAATCCTAACAATGGCTTTCTCTGGACATAAAGAAAAGACCAAGATTTCTGTAGTTGTTCAGTCTATGATGCTGGATGTCCCAAATAATTCTGAGTCTATGTTGGAATTCTGAAGAGGTAGGTTCTAACACCAGTGAAGGAGTGCTTCAGCAGCATGATAGATGAACTTGCCAGAAAGTGTGAGTGCAAGCATGCAAAAATCTTCTTTCATTTTCTTTTATGTGGGCTGGACTGTCACAGCATGTGTGGCCTAGATTTAAGGTGAGTCATCCTACCCTAAATGACCTAATCAAGAAGCTGTCCCATAGGAGTGCTCAGCTGCTTGGGTCTAGTTTATTCCAGATGTAGTCAAGTTGACAATTAAGATTATCCACCACAACTTTATTCCTTGCCAACATGATATACAATCTGTTTGCTATGCCATGCTTAATTTCCAAATGAAAATATAATCCCACATGACACAATATAACTAATCCTTGTACAATCAAAACCATATTATATATTTTAGAATAGATGGCCATGTCCCTTAAGGAATGCTTAGATTTTTAGTGTCTCATACCGTAAAGATGATAATTGCTGATATTATCTCAATTGATGTCATTTTACAAAGAAATGGAGAAGCACAAGTATAACTTTATATATATATATATGTTATATATTTTATATATATGCACAAGCACATTCTTGAAAAATAAAACATAAACACTCATGCAACTTACAACTCACTTTTTAAAAAATTTTTTTGCAAATAGTTACTTGGCCTTAGCTGGTATTCATAAATACATTCCTCTACTACCCGGTAACATCAGTAAGCACTTCAGCAGGTCTTGGTTCTTTTCCTAGAGAGGGGACCCATACCTTCATTCCTGAAAAGTTTGGGTTCTTTGTCATTGTGGCTAGATTTGGTTGTTGTATTTTCCCATTGACTGTAGTCACAGGACATTATTATTCCATGTTTTAATTACTGTTCTATTGATGTGAAGAAACATCATGATCAAGTCAATTTATAATACAAAGCATTTACTTGGGGGCTTTCTTACAGTTTCAGAGGGTTAGATACTTCATATGTAGGCCTGAATAGTACAACCAAGTGAGGAATGGGCTGTCTTTAGAATCCAGATAGGTCCAATAATCCCCTTGTTTTCTTGATGGTGAGAGAAGCCAGGTAAAACACCTTATTTTTTTATCTAGAAGAATTACTTCTGCATTCCCATACCCTGGACTTCCAGAAATTTCACATAGATAGAAGGCTTTTGATTTTTTGTTGGAATGCTTTACCATCTCTGATGCACATATACATTCCCAAGAGATACAATTCATGTCTACCTGGATGAATCAGAATATGTCATAAATATAGTGGACCAGTGAGACATTTTGTGGAAAAGACATATAGTCAAGATCCCTTAAAACAAAGTCATGACACAGGACTAGAGAGTTAATATACCCTTGAAGTAAAACTGTAAAGGTATATTGCTGGCCTTGCTAACTGAAAGAAGATTGTTTCTGGTGGTCTTTATGGACAGGTACAGAGAAAATGGGATTGGGTGTATACCATGTCTCAGGGAATGTGTGAATATGCTCAAGTAAGGATGCCGTATCTGGTTCACCAGCTGCATTTGGAGTTACAATTTGATTAAGGTTTCTACAGTCAGCTGTGATTCTGCATGACAGGTGGGAACAACTATCCCTGCATCTTTCAGGTCACTGATGGTGGGACCTATTTCTTTAGTTCCTTCTGGGATGTGATATTGGTTTAGGTTCATTATTTTTGTTGGTAGAAGCAATTCCAGGAAGGCTTCTGATTTTTTTTGAGTTGATTTTGTATCCAGCCACTTTACTGAAGGTGTTTATCAGTTGAAGGAGTTCTCTGGTTGAATTTTTGGGTCACTCATGTATATTATCATATCATCTGCAAATAGTGATACTTTGACTTCTTCCTTTCCAATTTTTATCCCCTTGATCTCCTTTAGTTGTCTTATTGCTCTAGCTAGGACTTCAAGTACTATGTTGAAGAGCTATGAGGACAATGGGCAGCCTTGCCTAGTCCTTGATTTCGGAGGGATTTGTTTAAGTTTCTCTCCATTGAGTTTGATGCTAGCTATTGGCTTGCTGTATATTGCCTTTACTATGTTTAGGTATGTGCCTTGTATCCCTAGTCTCTCCAGGACTTTAAACATGAATGGGTGTTGGATTTTGTCAAATGCTTTTTTGTCATCTAAGGAGATGATCATGTGGTTTTTC
>CM053758.1:39001556-39026281 GCA_028658305.1 Pachyuromys duprasi | reverse complement strand
AGGAGATCTCCATCTACAGCACAAGACCTTGGAATAAACACATTTTATACTTAGATGTTACTTTCTTCAGAGAGCATTTCAGTACTTCTTATTCAAAGGATTTTTAAAAGTTAACAAGTGTTCCAGGCCATCTCCATAAGTGGTCCTTGCCTGGAGTATTAGTTTCAGAAAAGACCCCTGTGCCCAGACTTTTTGGATCTGTTGCTGTCCTTGTGGAGCTCCTGTCCTCTCCAGGTCTTACTGTCTCCCACTTCTTTCATAAGATTCCCTGCACTCTGACCAAAGTTTGGCTATGCGTCTCAGCATCTGCTTTGATACCCTACAGGGTAGAGCCTTTTAGAAGCCCTCTGTGGTAGGCTCCTGTCCTGTTCCCTGTTTTCTCTCTCCTTTGAGGTCTATCCTTTTTGCCTTTCTGAATGAGGATTGAGCATCTTAGCCAGAGTCCTCCTTCCTGATTAGCTTCCTTAGGTGTACAGATTTTAGTATGTTCATCCTATATTATATATCTAATATCCACTTATGAGTGAGTGTGTCATTCTGCTTCTGTGATACCTCACTCAGGATGCAGAGGTAGCCTATGGCAGTTCAGTATCCAAGTGGGTTCCATGGTAATGGGGACAGGGAATGTCTCTGACAGGAATTGATTGGCCTGCTCTTTGATCACCTACCCCTGAGGAGAGAGCAGCCTTATCAGGCCACAGAAGAAGACAACGCAGCTACTCCTGATGAGACCTGATAGACTAGGATCAGAGGGAAGGGGAGGAAGACCTCCCTTATCCGTCGACTGGGTGAGGGACATGGGTGGGGAAGAGGGAGGGTGGGATTGGGAGGGGAACAGGGAGGGAGGTACAGGGGGGATACAAAGTGAATAAACTGTAATTAATAAAAATAAGTAAATAATAAAAGAAGTTAACATGGCAGTTTATGAAGTACCTGCTATATTGGTGGTATGTCCCCTATGTGGTGGCAGCCAGTTATCTTGTCCTGCTCCTCCAGGATAATGGAGGCTGCCCATCCCAGGGCCCTGAGATCACTTCACCAGAGTGTCAACACCTCAGAGTGCATGCATCTTTCTACCCAAGCTTACTCTAAAAGTCTGCAGATACCTCCTGAAAGCACTGGTGTTCGGAACCTGTTCTTCCTTCATCCTTTTGCTCTGCTTTCTCAGCTTACTTCTTTTCATTATTTGTGTCAATATTTGCTCTCTCATTTTCTTGTTGCCATTTCTCAAGTCCATTTCCAAAATAAGCTTTGTCGTCGTAGTTTTTGGTTTGTGGCATTGGTCTTACTCCTCTGAATGTTACACCGGAAAATTCTGAGCACTAAGAGTGAGGAATGTAGTAAAGCAAACTAAAATCAACTGTCATTTAAACAAGACCTAATGTAGTATATGAGAAACATAGCACATTACAGTTGTTATTTGACCTTGAGTAACATTTAAAGAGAACTACACTGACTTAAATGGAGTCATAGATGTTGTCTTAGGGTTTCATTGCTGTGAAGAAACACTATGACAAAAGCAACTCTTATAAAGGAAATCATTTAATTGGGTCTGGCTTATAGTTTTCAAAAGTTTAGTTCATTATCATCACGGGGTGGGGGAAGCATGGTGACATGCAAGCAGACATGGTGCTGGAAAAGGAGCTGAGAGTTTTACGTCTTGATCTACAGGCAGCAGAAGTGTCCCACTGGGTGTATTCTGAGCATAAGAGACCGAAAAGCCTGCCTTCACAGTGACATATTTCCCCCTACAAGGCCACACTTATTCTAATATGGCTACATACACCTCCTAATGTAACTTCTTATAGCCAAACAGTCAAACACGTGACTGTATGGAGGTTATTCTTTTTTAAACCAACACAGATTTTCCTTTCTTTCTTTCTTTCTTTCTTTCTTTCTTTCTTTCTTTCTTTCTTTCTTTCTTTCTTTCTTTCTTTCTTTCTTTCTTAATTAAAGGAAGAAAACAGACAGCCTTCCCAGCCTTTGTCAAGTAAGTAATGGTACAATGGGTTTTAACTGAGTTTGCCTCTTGGTCTTTCTGAGTGTGACATGAAGTCAGAGACTTTGACATAGGTTACCTTTTGTTTTCCTGGCTGTTGGGATAGGAACACTCACCTTCTATAATACTGCACAACATCCTGAAGAGTATATCTTTTTTGATGATTTTCTGAGTTGAAAAAAAAAATACCATTTCATTTACTGAACCATGTCACCTATACTGGCGTGGGTCATGTGACTTAGATAGCTTGGCATTTCCTTCTCATGGTACAAGTTGTTCCACAAGCTTACAAGAGACTTAGGAGCTTGAAGAATGTTAGGTTTCAGAAACCCAGGACAAATGGATAACTGGCCTATTAACATACCAAAGTAGATGCTGGCCAGCTCTCCTAGCATCTCTCAGTACCTGTGGCTCCTCCCAGCACCTCTCACCTTGCCCCCTACCCTAATTTTTTCCTTCCAAGGTCTGGGCTTCCAATTCCCTTTTCCAAGCCTGACCCTTATATAACTCAGTCAGTTTTTGCTCTGGTCTCTTGGCCTCTTCGCCTGGGCCTCTTGGGTTGGTTAGTGGTCCCTCTCTAACTTTTCTTCCCCCTCTTTCTTCCTATGGTCCTGGTTCATCTGCTGACCATGTTCAGCCTAAATTCTTCCCTCATATCTACAATAAAAATCTTCTCCATACTTTATGAAGATTCGTGTCCTTCTCCTTTTATTTCATGTTTTCATTAAAAGAGAAGGTGTGTGAGTGTGTGGGTTGTGATGCCAATCTTAGGTTCCAAGTGGAGGTGTCCACAATAATACACATACAGAGACAAAAAACTAAGTAAAAATGTTGGGCCCCAAGGATGTGGTAACAAGACTAAGGGAATTTGCTATCTTTTGGACTCAAACTATCTTCTAACACAAGGAAGGCTTGATTCACAGCCATGATAGTATGTGATAGGAGGTGGCAGGAAAAGAAAGAGGTAGAATTTAGGTGGAGGGTGTTCAGGTCATAGAAAGGATACAGCCTGGAAAGGAGCTCTGGGGCCCTGGCTCCTTTCTTTTCCTATTTTGTTTCCTGTTTTGCGATGTTGTGCTGCTTTGTCACAGACTCAAAGGCAACGCGGCCTGTTGACCATGAGCTGAAACCTTTGAAATGAAGATGTGAAAGAAACTTTCCTCTTAAATTATTTCATGTGTATCATGGTTTTATGTGTTTGTATGTGCATGAGACAGCCTTTGAGTTCATTCCTCAGGTTTCAGGTACCTTACAATGTTTATCTGTTTGTGCATTCATGTGAATGTGGAGATAGGTTTTTTCCTCTTTTTTAATTTTAGTTTTTATTAATTACTTTATTCACTTTGTATCCCCCCATAAACCCTTCCTCCTCCCCTCCCAAACCTACCTTCCCTCCCCGTTCTCCACACATTTTAATTCTTGTTTTGGAGAACTGCAAATTCTTGTTTTTAAATTATTATGGGGATTGTGTTGAATCTGTAGATTGCTTTTGGTGGCCATTTTCTTAATATTAATCCTACCCAATGCATAAGCATGGGAAGTTGTCCATCTTCTAGTGCTTTCTTCAGTTTCTTTCTTTCTTTCTTTCTTTCTTTCTTTCTTTCTTTCTTTCTTTCTTTCTTTCTTTCTTTCTTTCTTTCTTTCTTTTAACTTTTTAAGTTTTTCACTGAAAAGGTCTTGGTTAGGTTTATTACACAGTATTTTACTGTTCTCAGGAACTGTGAGTGGGATTATTCCATGATTTCCTCCTCAGCATATTTGTTGGTATGTAAGAAGACTACAGATTTTTGAGTTATTAATTTTGTATCTGACCTCTCTTTTTTAATGTGCTTGTCAGCTCTATGATTTTTTTTTGTGGCATCTATAGAGCCTTTCCTGTATAGACCTGCACTATGTGCAGATATAGCTGACTTCTTTCCTATTTGCAGGTCTTTTAGGTCCTTATTTGCTCTTACTGCTCCAGCTAAGACTTCAAATACTCCATTGAATAAGATGAAGAATGGTCATTTTTGTCTTACTCTTCATCTCAGTGGGAATGCTTTGACTTTTTCTCTATTCAGTATGATATTGGCTATATAGGTTTGTTAAATATAGTCTTTATTATGTTGAGATATCTTTCCTTCCAACATCCCTAACACTTTCAGGGTTCTTTTTTCTTTAAATAAGTGATATTGCATTAATCGACATAATGATTTCTGCCTTTGAGTCCATTTATATGATGAATTACACTTATTGATTTACATATGTTGAATAAACTCTGATAACAAATGCAACCTGTTAATCACGCATTATAATGTGCTCTTTAATTCATTTTGAAAATATTTTGTTAAGAATTCTTACAGGGGGTGGCAGCACACACCTTTAATCCCAGTACTCAGGAGGCAGAGGCAGGTGAATCTGTATGAGTTCAAGACCAGTCTGGTCTACAAGGGGAGTTTCAGGACAGTCAGTGCTGTTATACTGAAACTCTGTCTTGAAAAACTAAAATAAATAAAAGAAAATGAAAGAATTTTTCATCTATATTTGTCAGAGAGATTGGTTAATAGTATTATTTGTATTGTATTCTTATCTGGTGCTAGACAGTTTTGGTGGGAGACCATATTATTATTGATTCAATTTTGTTTCTTATTGAATTGCTTAAATTGTTTATTCCATCTTGGTTTAGTCTTGGTAGATCATATGCATTTACAGATTCATTTCTCTTGAATTTTCTAACTTAAAGGATTGCATATCTTTACAATACTTTCTAATAGTTTTCAAATTGTCTGCGGTATCTGTTGTGATTTCTTCCTTTCATTTCTAATTTTATAAATTTTGTCTCTTTTTAATTTTATTTTATTAGCTTTCTTGCATTTGTTCTTTTGGTGTTAAGCTTTTTCTAATTTCTACAAGTCTCTAGGGCTACGCTGTTGGATGTTGGATTATTTACTAAAGATCTCTTTGTTTTGTTTTGTTTGTTTTTAATGTAGGCACTTGAGGCTATAAATTTCACTTTTAGGACTACTTTCATTTCATCCAATAGATTTTGTTGAGCTGTGGTTTTATTTTTATTCAATTATAGGATTTAAATAAAATATTACTTAATTACTTCAATCATTTATTTATCCATTATTCAATAGTGAATCATTCAGTCTCCATGAACGTCTATGTGTTATGTGTTTTCTTTGTTGTTGATTTCTATGTTTTTTTTCCACTGTGGTCAGATAAATACTGAAAGTTATTCAGTTTCTGTGTATTTGCAAAAAATTGCTTTGTGTCCTATTATAGTTTGTACTTTAGAAAACAACCACTCTGTAGGTTGCTGAGAAGAAATGCTTCTCAGTAGTATTTGAGGTAATGCTTTACAGATGCGTGTTGTGTAGCACTTTCCTTTGAGATTAAAATCTTCCATCTTAGAGGAAAGATAGTTAAGATACACGATGTTAAAGGAGAGGTGAAATAACAGATATTATAAAAAGGAATCGTCTTAAGATACATGACTGTAGGAGGCTTATAAGTCCCTTTGCTCACAGATAAATGCTAGGGAAGCCAGGAATGTTCAACATCAAGAGTTGTCTCTTCCAAGAGAAACACATAATAACCTGTTTCCTGTCCAGATGACTGGGAGCTGTTAATAGCTTGGTGACCTTTGCACACTGGCCACTCCACACTGGATGCCCCCAACCTCAAATTCTGTCTTGGGCTTGTTTGTCTCAGTCAGTGTATAACTCTGTCCTTCCCTAGACCCTGTTTTCTAGGTTAATCTATAGAACTTGTCTTTACAGATGGTACTTGCACTTTACAAAGAGTTTCCATGTTCCTGTCTTAAGATTTGTTGTACACACAGGATTGAGTTAATTATTTCTAGGAAACTTATTTCCAAATTGTGCTTAACTTAACTTAAAATAAACAACATGAGGTCAAACTCTCAAAGTTTGAATCCACACTGACTACTGAGTCATGTGAACCAAACTTGCCTTCTTGCCTCTGAAGTATTGATACTCTGCTGGGTGTGTGTGGGGTGGTGTTTGTACAGACACATCTCCATACCCACTTTACAGGATGTTTCCTGAAAAGGGACACAATAGGATGTTCTAAGGGGGGGCTAGCAATTCAGTTCCATAGGGAAGCTTGTGTGCTCAGAAAAAGAAAACTCAATAGCCTCAGAAAGATTTTGAAACTAACCAGATTCATTAGGACCTTACTTCAAGCATGGATAAGTAGCAAGGAATTCTGAGAGAAATATTTTTATTTTATGTTTTTTATTGAAAATAATATTTTTCTCACTTAATATATCTTAATTATGGTTTCCTCTCCTCAGAATTTCTTGCCTGCCACTTCTTCTCCCATTTGGATCCACTCCATTTTTGTCTCTCATTAGAAAAGAAAAAGAAAAAAGACTTCTAAGTGATAAAGAAAAAATAAAATGAAATAAAACAAAAATTAGCACATCAGATTTAGACAAGACAAACCAACAGAAGGAAAAGAGCCTGGAAGAAAACACAAGAGTCAGAGACTCACTTTTCCACACACTCAGTAGTCTCATAAAAACACTACACTGAAAACCATTGTGTGTGTGTGTACAGACATGCGCTTACTGTTTCAGTCTCTGTGAGTTTATGTGAGCTTTGCTCAGTTGAGGGCCTTGATCTCCTGGTGTACTTCATCTCCTCTGCCTCTTATACTCTTTTTGCCTCCTCTTCAACAGGGTTCCCTGACCCTTCAAAGGAAGGATTTGGTAAAGACATATCATTTAAGGATGAGTGTTCCAAGGTCTCTCATTCTCTGAATAATGCCTGGCTCTGGATCTCTATTTGTTCCCATCTGCTGGAGGAAGTGCCTTGTATTTTTTTTAAAGTTCCAAGAAAAAAAGCGAAGATTATTTTTGTGGAATTTATAACTTTTTGGTTTTATATAATTGCCTTTTGCTAACAAATATGGAAGATGAAAAGAATGTATACAAAATTATTTCATGGATGTTAAATAAAGCATAAAATATTTATGTATGAAACTGATAATACAAATATTATATATGAAACTGAAAATAAATTGATTTGGATAAACAGCCCCAAATTTATTACCTTAATAAATTTTTATTCTTATTGCCTTTTGTTAAGATGAAATAAAATTTTCTTAAAATACAACATTTTTCTAAGACTTTTCCCTAAAATGTCGTGTGGCATCTTCTGTCTCCAACATAGCTTATTGGAATCTTGAATTTAGGAATAAGACACACTGCTGTTATTTTTAAGCACAATTCATTTCCTTATAATTGCAACCATCCAAATGTAACAACACCAACACAGTTATGTATTTATATTACTTTCTCTGATTATACTTCGTAAAATCAAATCTTTTCGAGAATGCTTCACAAATGTCTATTGCATAACCAATTTTTATGGCCAAATAATATATAATTCTTGAGTTTTCATCTGCATAAAAATGCATATGAAGATTGTGAAATCAAGATTTATTAAAGCAACTTCCACTGGGGGGAAAAGTCCCTGCAAATCCAAGTTCTGGAGTTCGAATAGGGCTAGGGAAAAGTGGCTCCCAGCGTAACAGAGTCTGTAATTCTCACCACTGTCCCTCTCTGCTCTGGGCTCTTCTGCTTTGCTTCTCTTTCATTTTGGACATTCTCAATTATGAGTTGCACAGTAGTTGACCACACCAAGGAGCCCCACTGTCTGCAGCCTGGCACACAGAAACTGGAAAGTCACAGGTCAGAGTTCAATTTAAAAACAATCCTCTGTTTCTGGTAGTCACACTCTCCCCAAATTTTGATTCTTTGTGAGTGGGTTTCAGATGTGTGAACCCATATGCCATCATTAGCATCATAGTGAGGGAGGAAGAGAAGAAGTCCCTCTGAAATGAGATAAAAAAAAAAACCCACCGAGGAGGTCAGTGGCAAGGAAACTTTTAAGGCTGATTTCGATAACATTCCCTGGCTCCTGTAAATATTTGGCATTTAGAGGCTAGAGAGATGGCTCAGCAGTTAAGAGTTTCCTGCTCTTAAAGAGGATTCAAATTCAATTCCCAGGATCCATGTCCTGATGCTCACAACCACCAATAACTCCAGATCCAGAAAATTCTACAACCTCTTCTGGTATTTGTGGGTACCTATGTGCCCCCCCATACACACATTCACAGTCATACAAAAATAAAATAAAATGATACACTTCTATAATTATAGATGAGTGCTTTATTCAGCAATCATTAGGGATGCAAATCCAGAAACCCACTGCCAGATATTATGCAGAAAATGAAAGACTTTGGAACATTCAACTCTAAGTGGGATGTCTCCATCAAATCCCTCTTCTCTAAACTCAGAGACTGCCACTGAAGAGGAGATCCCCATATATAATGGCTTTCAGTTTAGTGATTTTACAGGGCTCCTTAGTGTGTGAACGAGTGGGTCTCTGATTCTTGTTGGTTTGCCTTGTGCAATTCCAGTGTTTTAGTTTTTGCTTTATCTTATATTTTATTTTGTTACATTTTGTTGTGGCCTTTTAGAAGCCTGTTCTTTTCTGATGAAAGACAGAAGGGGAGTGGGTCCAGATGGAAGGGGAGGTGGGGAGGAGCTGGGAGAAGTAGAGCAAAGAGAAAATAATCAGGATATATTATATAAGAAAATATTCTATTTTCAATACAGGGAAAAACAGAATATATACTGGACATTATCTGTACTTTCCTTTTTTGTTCAAATGGAATTCCCAGCTTGAAGCATTAGCTTCTTCAGTGGTATTTCGTGCATGAGCAATTTGCACAAGCACTTCCTCCTTCAAGTTCAAAATGCATGTTGATATCACAAAAGATACTCCCATAGTCACTAAATAGTCTTCTGTGTCCCTGTATCCAAAGCAGCCAGTACTGTGCCTTCCTGTGCTCACACACTCTGATTATGTCACAGAAATGAAATGTGTGCCTGGGATCCCACTCACTGCCAGAACACCTTGTGTGTGTGTGTGGGGGGGGGTCCTCCATTTCATGAGTACAATCAATATTGTCATTCATTTTGTTGTTCCTTAGCTTCTTTCAGCAATATTATATAATATTATATAATTATAATATAATTATTATATTACATACGGTACTACTTGTTAAACCTTTATACAGCTATTTTATTCATCCGATGCTATTGTGGATGCGATTATTTACTTAATTGTATTTTTAGACTGATTGTTTAATCCCAGTATGCAGATATTGTATTCTACATACCTGTGTTTGTTCTTTAGTTCTAGCAGTTTCTTGTGGATTCCTTGGATTGTTAATATGTACAATGATAGCGCTCACAAACAAGACACTTTTTCTTCCTTTTCAATGTGGATATCTTTTCTTTACATGGCTTGCCTTGTTGCTGTTGCTGCATCTTCCATTATAAATTAGAATGCAATAATACAAGCAGATAATTTTTTAATTTGCATTATTAACAATAATAAAATCATTCATAATTATTCAATAACTTTTAATGCAAATTACTGCAATGTTTTTAAATTTTTATTACAATTATTATTAAAATAATTAGAAGCATTGTCCTGTTTAAGGTATTAGGGGGAAAGTTTTCAGATTTTTGAGAATAAGGTTAATTGTGGGTTCTTTAAAATATCTTTTATAAGAATGAGAAAGTTCCTCTTTAACAAAACTTCTTGTAGATTTTAGTCATAAGCAGGTTTTTATGAAAGGCTTTTTCTCTGCCTATTGACAAATTACATGGGTATTTTTGTTTATTAACTTTTATATGACATTGATTTCCATGTGTTGAACCATCCTGGAGTTTCTGGGATAAGCAGATGATCTCTTCTAATCCGTTTTTTATGGTTAAATTCAGTGTTAGTATTTTGTAGAGTTTTGAATCTGTGTTTACTGTGACTTTTTCTTCTTATTTTAATGTCGGGACTGAAGCTGATGTCATCAAGCAAATGAGGGAGCATTCCTTTTTACATTTGTTTGGAAGAGTTTGCTTTTAAGCAACAGAGGAATGTGTTTCTCATAATTTTTTTGTTGGGACACTATTATTACTGATCCAATATCTTTGCCTGTTGTAAACATATTCAGAATTTCCCCCTTGTTTTTGAACCAATTTTGGTAGTTTCTCTGATTCTAGACATTTCCTACCACCCCTCTGTATTATATTATGTGTCTACTCAAGTTGTTCATAGGATTCTCTTACATTTCTTCAGGCTTCTGCATGTTCAGTACCAATATCCTCTCTTTGGTTACCAATTTCATTAGTTTGAGTATTTCTCATAATTTTGAGTAATTAAATTTTTAAGAAGTATTAACCATTCTATTTTGGATGGATTTAATTAATTATGTTTTCTGTTTATTTCTATTTTTCCTTCTCTAATCATTATTCATTTAATTTTAGTTTGCTTTTTATCTTCTCCCTTCATTTATTTATTTATTTATTTACTTACTTACTTACTTAAATAAAGTTACATGAGGTCATATTCACAAAATTATATAACATGCTTTGTCCATGTCCTCCATACCATTAGTTTCTTAATGGAATAATATGGGAAAATCTTTCTTGTCTTTTAACATAGCATTCGCCACTGGTTTGACTTTCCCTAAATGCCTTGCTTAACCCTTGTTAGGTGATTCCAATATTGGACTGCTTTGCATATAGGACTTCTGTGTTACTGCACTAGATATCTCAATGAGTCATAGTCATCAGGAAGAGTAGGTTTTGGAAGGTTCATACATTGCTAGAGTTCTAAGCATTCTAAAGTATGTGTGAAAGAAGTTTGTTTGGCAGTTCTAACAGGGTAGTGCAGGTATCCTGTGCTCATGTATTCCTATGACCTAAGGCCAGCCCTCCTCTATTGGGGGAAGATAGTCCTCTTTGAGTGGGAAGATTGCATACGGAGCAAAGAAGAAGGAAGTGAACACTAGCCAGCTATTCAGTGGGATAAACTAAACGAGGGGACACTGAAGTCAGGATGTAATAAATAATATTTTTTTTCAAAAATTGTTTATCATCTAATTGAAGAAATACGTTTAACATAGCACTCACCAAAAAGCAGAGGTCCTTGGTGACCCATATTTCTCAATTTCTTTTGTTGGTCACATATCCAGATAACCTCTCAACCTCTCTCTCTCCTTTTTTTTGTAACACTTGCCTTTCTGTCCCACAACTCTTTATGTCTTGTGCCATGCACTTTTCTCCATGATGTTCCTTTGCTGGGTGCCCTTATTTTTTTTTATCCTGTACATTATCTTTAAAGGTTACTTTCACACATTATTTTCTGAGCTATGATATCAATCCCTTTCTTTGTAAATTACATGAAAAGATATGATTTTATGTTGATTTACACTATACTGACTGCTCTTGACTAAACATTAATTTGACACTTTTTTTCCCTCAATGGTTTATAAAAGTCTTGGCATACAGTAAATGTCCAGTAAATATGAATTGAACTAAATGAAATCTGGGCAATTATTTCATTGCTGACAGTTTTAGTAGTCACAAAAGCAACACAGATTATGAAACAGGTTAAGGAATTGCCAAAAATGAGGGCTAAGGAGCCACTTTGGAAGCAGAGGAGATTATTTCCAGCTTTGGGAGGCTTTGGGAAAAGGAAACATAAAGAATCAGGTAAGGTGGGGCCTTCCAATTAGAAAGTATAGGAAATGAAAATTACTTAGATCATCATGGAAATAAAGAGATTGATAAACTTGTAAGACAAAGCGTCTGGAAGGCAGATGTGGAGGGTGAAAATGTGACAAGAGCAAAAGGTTACCAAGCATGAGCAATAAACAACAAACTAAAAATTAAACTTAAAATGTCTCTGAGGTGTTTGTGGCAAGACACCCTTCTGCCTTCACAGGAGTCCACTGCAGCTTTGATTCTAGATGCGCGGCAAGCATCCAGTGCAGTGGTAGTGCAGATTCCCTGTGCACTGGCTCAGACACACATTACTGGATGCATGACTTATAGACGTTGTACTATAAAAAGGTTTCAGCTCTTGCGGAAATATGACTGTTTAATAATGGAGGACTAAAGCTTTCAATATTTCCTTTTTATGATTTCTCAGCATTCAAATTCCAGATTACGTTTTTGAATTACCCTGAGATAGAATATTTTATTTTGAAAAATACTGTTTGAATTGCTGATTTGACTTTTTGTTTAATTTTTATTTTAATTACAGTTTATTTACCTTGTATCACAGCTGTAGCTTCCTCCCTCATTCGCTCCCAATCCCACCCTCCCTCCCTCATCTCCTCACTGCCCCTTGTTAGTCCACTGATAGGGGCAGTCCTCCTCCCCTTCCATTTGACAATAGATTACAGGTCTCATCAGGACTGGCTGCAATGTCCTCCTCTGTGGCATTGCAAGGCTGCTACTCCCTGGGGGGAGAGGGTTGTCAAAAAGCCAGCCACTGAGTTCATATCAGAGACAGTTTCTGTTCCCCTTACTAGGGAACCCTCTTGGATACTGAGCTATCATGGGCTACATCTGAACAGGGGTTGTAAGTTATATCCAGACATGGTCCTTGGTTGGAGAATCAGTCTCAGAAAAGACCCCTGTGACCAGATATAGTTGGTCCTTATGGAGCTCCTGTACTCTCTAAGTCTTACTAAGTCCCCCTTCTTTCATTTGATTCCCTGCACTCTGCCCAAGGTTTAGTTATGAATCTCAGCATCTGCTTTGATATACTGCTACGTAGAGTCTTTCAGAGGCCCTCTATGTTAGGCTCCTGTCTTGTTTTTTTCTGTCTTCCAATGTCCATACCATTTGTCTTTCTAAGTGAGGATTGATCATCTTACCCCGGGGCCTCTTTCTTGTTTAGTTTCTTTGGGTGTACAGATTTTAGTATTTTATCCTATCTTTTAGGTCTAGTATCCACTTATAAGTGAATATATACAGCATGTGTCTTTCTGCTTCTGGGATTCCTCACTCAGGATGATCTTTTCTAGATCCCACCATTTGCCTGCAAATTTCATGATTTCCTTGTTTTTAATTGCTGAGTAGTATTCCACTGTGTAAATGTTATACAAATTCTGTATCCATTCTTCAACTGAGGGACATCTAGGTTGTTTCCAGGTTCTGACTATTATGAATAAAGCAGCTATGAACATGGTTGAACAAATGTCCTTGTCTATGAGTGGTATAGCTGGATCTTGATCCTAGTTGTCTGAAAAAGCACCAGATTGATTTCAAAAGTGGTTGTACCAGTTTACATTCCCACCAGTAATGGAGGAGGGTTCCCCTTTCTTGACAACCACTCCAATATGTATTGTCACTTGACTTTTTGGTCTTAGCCATTCTGAGGGGTGTAAGGTGACATCCTAGGGTTGTTTTCATTTATATATCCCTGATGTTGAGCATCTCTTTAAGTGTTTCTCTGCCATTCGATATTCCTCTGCAGAGAATATCCTGTTTAGCTCCATACCCCATTTTTAAATTAGATTACTTGATTTTAACTTCTTTAGTTCTTAATATATTCTGGATATTAGTCCTCAGTCAGATATCCTTAGGCTGTCGTTTTGTTCTGATGACAGCGTCTTTTGCTTTACAGAAACTTCAGTTTCATGAGGTCCCATTTATTGATTGTTGCTCTTAGAGTTGTTCTGTTGATGTTCTGTTCAGGAAGTTGTTTTCTATGCCAATGCATTCTAGGCTATTCCTCACTTTTTCTTCTAACTGATTTAGTGTGTCTGGTTTTATATTGAGGTCTTTGATTCACTTGGACATTAGTTTGTGCAGGGTAATTAATAGAGATACACTTTCATTTTTCTGTATGTAGATATCCAGTTGTACCAGCAAAATTTGTTGAAGATGCTGTCTTTTTTCCATTAAATGCTTTTGGCTTCTTTGTCAAAAATCAAGTATCATTGGTATCTGGATTTATTTCTGGGTCTTCTGTTTGGTTCCATTGATCCACCGTTCTGTTTCTATGCCAATACCAGGCAGTTTTTATTACTATTGCTCTGTAGTACAGCTTGAGATCAGGGATGGAGATACTTCCAGATGATCTGTTGTTGTACAGGATCATTTTGGAAATTTTGGATTTTTTGTTTTTCCATATGAAGTTGATAATTTTTCTCTCAAGTTCTGTAAGATTTCTGTTGGTATTTTGATGGGAATTGCATTGAATCTGTAGATTGCTTTTGGCAGAATGGCCATTTTCACTATGTTAATCCTACCGATCCATGAGCAGGGGAGTTTTTTTTCTATCTTCTGATATCTTCTTCAATTTCTTTCTTCAGAGACTTTAAGGTTTTTTTTTTTTTTCAAACAGGTCTTTCACTTGCTTGGTTAGAGTCACCCCAAGGTACTTTATGCTACTAGTGGCTATAGTGAAGGGTGTTGTTTCCCTAATTTTGTTCTCAGCCATTTTGTCTTTGGTATATGTGAGGGCTACTGATTTTTTCAAGTTAATTTTGTATCCAGCTACTTTGTTGAAGGTGTTTATCAGCTGAAGGAGTTCTCTGGTTGAATTTTTGAGACCGCTTATGTATACTCTCATATCATCTGTAAATAGTGATACTTTGACTTCTTCCTTTCTGAATTGTATCCCCTTGATCTCCTTTAGTTGTCTTATTGCGCTAGCTAGGACTTCAAGTACTATGTTGAAGATATATGGAGACAGTGAGCAGCCTTGCCTTGTGCCTGATTTCAGTGGAACAGATATAAGTTTCTCTCCATTGAGTTTGATGTTGGCTATAGGCTTGCTGTATATTGCCTTTACTAATTTACGTATGTGCCTTGTATCCCTGATCTCTCTATGACTTTAAACATGAATGGGTGTTGGATTTTGTCATATGCTTTTTCAGCATCTAAGGAGATGATCATGTGGTTTTTCTCCTTCAGTTTGTTTATATGTTGGATTACATTGATGGATTTCTGTATATTGAACTACCCTTGCATGGGTGGGATGAAGCCTACTTGGTCATGGTGGATAATATCTTTGATGTGTTCTTGGATTTGGTTTGCAAGTATTTTATTGAGTATTTCTGCATCAATGTTCATAAGAGAGATAGGTCTGAAGTTTTCTTTTTTTGTTGGGGCTTTGTGTGGTTTAGTTGTCAAGGTGACTGTGGCTTCATAGAATGAGTTTTGTAATGTTCCTTCTGTTTCTATTTTGTGGAATAGTTTGAAGAGAATTGGAGTTAGCTCTTTTCTGGAGGTCTGGTAGAATTCTACAGTGAAACCATCTGACCCTGGGCTTTTTTTGGAAGAGAGACTTTTGATGATTGCTTCTATTTCCTTGGGGGGCATATAGGACTATTCAATCTTTCTACCTGATCTCGATTTAATTTTGGTAAGTGTAGTCTATCTAGAAAATTGTCCATTTCTTTTCTATTTTCAAATTTTGTGGCATATAGGCTTTGTAGTAAGACCTAATGATTGTTTGGATTTCCTTAGTGTCTATTGTTATGTCCCCCTTTTCATTTTTGATTTTGCTGATTTAGACAATTTCTCTCTGCTTTTTAGTTATTTTGGCTAAGAGTTTGTCTATCTTGTTGATTTTCTCAAAGAACCATTTCTTGGTTTCATTGAAACTTTGAATTGTTTTGTTTCTAATTTATTGATTTCATCCCTGAGCTTGAGTACTTCCAGCCACCTACTCTTCCTGGGTATGTCTGCTTCTTCTTCTTCTTTTTTTTTTTCTTGGCCTTTCAGGTGAGCTATTAAATTGCTTGTATGCAATGTTTCAAATTTCTTCTTGAAGGCACTTAGTACTATGAATTTTCCTCTTAGCCCTGCTTTCATTGTGTCCCATAAGTTTGGGTATGTTATGCTTTCATTTTCATTGAATTTTAGGAAGACTTTAATATGTTATTTTATTTCTTCCCTAACCCAGCTGTCATTGAGTAGCAAGTTGTTTACTTTCCATGTATGTGTAGCCTTTTTGCTATTTCTGTTGTTGCTGAGGTCCAGCTTTAGTCCATGGTAATCAGATAGGATTCAAGGTATTATATCAATCTTCTTGTATCTGCTGAGGTTTGCTTTGTGAACAACTATATGGTCTATTTTGGAGAAGGTTCTATGAGGTGCTGAAAAGAAGTTATACTCTTTTGAATTTGGGTGAAAAGTTCTGTAGACATCTATTAAGCCCATTTGATTTAGGGCCTCTGTAAGTGCTCATATTTCCCTGTTTAGCTTCTGTTTGGATGATCTGTCACTTGGAGAGAATGGAGTGTTGAAGTCTCCCACAATTAAGGGGTTGGGATCGATGTGTGATTTCAGCTGTAATAATGTTTCATTTACAAACATGTAGGTAGTCTTGTATTTGAGGCACAGATTTTCAAAACTGTGATGTCCTCTTAGTGGAATTTCTCTTTGATGGGAATGTAGTACCCCTCCTCATCTTTTTTGATTAATTTTGGCTGAAAGTCTATTTTATTAGATATTAGGATAGCTACCCCAGATTTTTTTTCTGGGTGCATTTGCTTGAAAAACATTTTTCAGCCCTTTACTCTGAGGTAGTGTTTATCTCTGTTGCAGAGGTGTGTTTCTTAGATGCAGCAGAAAGTTCATCCTCTTTCCTCAACCATTCTGTTAGTCGGTGCCTTTTTATTGGAGAGTTGAGTCCGTTGATATTGATAGATAATATTGACCAATGAATTTTGGTTCCTTTTATTGTGAAGTTAGTGGTCTTACTGTGATTCGTTCTTGTTTTCTTTTAATTTTTATTTGGACACTGTCTGTATCCTATGTTTTCTTGGGTGTAGTTGTTTTCATTGGATTGGTGTTTTCCTTCTAGTATCTTCTGTAGGACTGGTTTGCTGCGTAGATATTGCTTAAATTTAGTTTTGTCATGGAATATTTTGTTTTCTCCATCTCTATTGATTTAAAGCTTTGCTGGGTATAATAGTCTTGGTTGGCATCTGTGGTCTCTTAAAGTCTGCACGACATCTGTCCAGGCCCTTCTGGCTTTCATAGTTTTTGAAGAGAAATCTGGTGTGATCTGATAGTTCTACCTTTGTATACTTGGCCTTTTTCTCTTGCTGCTTTTAAAATCTCTTTTTTTGTTCTATAGATTTGGGGTTTTGACTATGATGTGACTTGAGGAGTTTCTCTTCTGGTCTAGTCTATTTGGTATTCTGTAGGGCTCTTTTATGTTTATGGACATCTCTTTCCTTAAGTTGGGAAATTTTTCTTCTATTATTTTCTTGAAGATATTTTCTGTCCCTTGGAGCCTGGTATCTTCTTTTTCATTAATTCTTATTATTCTTACATTTTTGCCTTTTCATGGCATCCTTGATTTCTTGGATGTTTTGTGTTTGGGACTTCTCTGATTTTACTTTTTCTTTGAGAGAAGTATCAGTTTCTGCAAGTGTATCTTCAGCACCAGAGATTCTCTCTTCCATCTCTTTTATTCTTTTGGTGATGCTTACTTTTGTTGTTCCTGATCTTTTCTCTAAATTCTCCAGCTCCAGGGGTTTCTCTGTTTGTGTTTTATTTATGGATTTTAATTCTCTTTTCGTGTCTTGCACCATTTTCTTCATCTGTTTGAATATGACTTCCTGTCTCTCTATGATGGTCTCTATTTTTTGTTTTCTCTAATTATATGCCACTAATTGTGTTACTTGTGCCTCTATTTGTTTGTCTATATTTGCCTGTGTTTCTTTGAGAGCTTTGTTCATTTCCTCTTTATTTGCTTCCATTTGTGTAGTTATTTCTTTGAGAGATTTGTTTGTTTCCTCTTTATGTGCTCCTAATAACTGAATAAGCATAGCTTTAAAATACTTTTCCTGTGTTTCCAAAGAATTGGAGTATCTGTTGATTTTGGGGGTTGCTGACACCATGATATCCTGGTTTTTGTTGGATGTATTCCTATGATGACCTCAAACCATTTGCTTATCTGTAACCTTCACTGTTTGTTCCTGGGTTCTGCAGTTCAGATTGGTACCATCTTTCTCTGGTGTCTGGAGAATTCTTCAGGAAGATGAGAGAAGTCCAGTGGTTTGATAGTGTGCATTGGCGATTCAGCTGTACCTAAGGTAGAAAAATGTGAGCCCAGAAGGACAAATGTAGGCAAGCATGTGAGTGTGCATTTGTGTGGAAGTGTGCCTTGGCTGACAGGGTGTTAGAGAATGGCTGAAGTGTGGAGCAGGGGTACTGTGCAAGCACCAAAGGGATTGCAGGCACTTGAGGTCATCACAGGCACAATTTGCTTGTGCAGATTCCTCAATGGCCTGCAGGCCACTGGTATTCAGCTCTGTCTGGACTCCAGGAGTTATTTGCCTGAACTCCACTGGTAGACCCACAGAACAGGGGCCTCAATGTTGAGAACACTGTCCCTCTGTTTCCTACAATGAGTGTATGGGTTGGAGGGATCTGAGCCACAATAGTGGTCCACAGACCTAGGTGACCGGGCACCTGGTATACCTGGGTGGTTTGGCCGGTCTGGCGACTTTGGTGGCCATATAGCCAGCTGTCCACCACTGAGGGATTGGGAGGCTTCTACAGTCACTGTCTGGGAGGCCCTGAGGAGTCGGGAAGGCCACCCACAGACCCGGGACCCTGAAGGATGGTACTGAGAATCTGGGACTTAGAAGGCTGATACAATTGGCAGCCGTAGCTGAGGAGCTAGGAGCCCCACCTCTGCTGTCTCAGTCCTCAGGCAGTGAGTTCTGTGCTAAGAGTCTCTGGAGTCTCTCAGTGTCTCTAAGAGTCTCTGTGGGCCAGCTCTGCAGAGGAAGAGGGATGCCTGAAATGGGGAAGTGCAAGCAGTTCAAATGCTCACTACTCTCTGCCCCAGAGATGTCCTAGGGTGACCTGAATCTAAATAGTCTCATCTCATGTGATGTCCCCTCTCATCCAGGAAGCCTCAGTGTTGATTTTCTGGCTTCAGTTGGCCCTCCACTCACCGATTTCAGAGTTTCAGATCCTCTGCCTCTCAGACGGTGCTGGTCACGGCCATCTTGGATCCCATCCTGATTTGACTTTTATTTTTTAAAAAATCATCAAATAAATTTTGGCTTATAGCTACGACACAATTTTTGAAATGTCCTTACACATATTTTTGATATTTCACGCTACATATTAACATCAAATGACATTGTTAACATTGATTATAAAGTCAAGATATAGATTAACTATAAAAAATGTTGAAAATGCTCTGTTTGTAGCACCAAATGTACAGCCAAGATATAATACCTTACATAAAAATAATTAAATTCATCTTATTAGTATGTAAATTTGCTTCCATGTTTAGCAAATGAAAAACTTATGCCTATACTGAAATATTTTATGGTATTCTTATAAATTATTGGCAGTAGATATTTAATTTAATAACTATGTTATATAATAGGATACGTTGGACTGTATAGAAATTTCTCAGATGAAATGTTTGCAAATGGAAAGGTTTAAGAATCCATATTGTATGCTGTGTGGTAGTGATGCACACCTTTAATCCCAAAACTCAGAAGGCAGAGACAGGTGAATCTTTTATTTGAATCCAGCCTGGTCTACAGGGTGAGTTCCAGGACATCCAAGGTCACACAGAAAAATTCTGTCTTTAAAAAAAAACAGGATCTATATTGTTATTATAAAGATACCTGGGGTCTCCTGTTTCACTCACAGTTCTGGAGGTTCAAGGGTATGCTCCAATTAGGCTCTCTGGATGCCCTAATGGTGGAAGAGGGAGGTGATACAGCTAGATGCTAAACCACAGTGTGATTCAGAGTCAGGTTTGCTGTCTTAAAATAACTCTAAGGAAAACTAGACAGTGTCCCTTGAGAATCATGTCAGGATTTTCAGAGTGCTGGACCCCAGTAGTGATCATCTTGGAGGGAATGAAGATATTTTTGAGACTATTGTGATCCTCATTTTGGCTATTAGACTATTGGAGCAATGATCCACAAGAAATTAGAATTCTTCTACAGATGCTGGGGGAAAAAAAGCTGGTGCTAGCCAGAGCTGGAATTTGTCCCCTGGAAAAAGAGTTCATAGCTTTCTGACCACTTGTCAGGCCATATTGTATGTGAGAATAGGCCTAGACAATGATGGATGAATGATGGGTAGGATCACACCTTGACCAGACTGATCAGTTATGCATGCCTTTTGTCTTCTATTTAAACCTAAACCTCAAGTCAGGACTTTGAAACAAAGGTTGGGGGAGGAGTCCTGAGCTTTTCTGTTCCTCTTTGTGATGTGGCCACAGTTTTATAAATCTCCTGTCCACATAGTGCTTTTCACTGTTACTTGTTTCTGGAATTGGCCTGTTGAGGATGGGTGGCTAAGCTCAGCTGTCAAGGCTCTGACCTTAACACCTTCTAGCACATGACCACTAAGTCCCTAACCACTAAGACCACTAACCCCTAACGACTCCGCTAAGTCTCATATTGCCATACTGATGACCAAGCTCCCAACATGTGAAATTTGGGGGACTACAAGTACACCGTAACCAAATCACATAAGGGATAACTGAGAATTTCCAGGGGATATAGCGGTCCTGAGTATGGATGCCAGCTGGACCCCTGCCTGTCGTGCTGACTTTGGCTCCATTGGTGGGGCAAGGAGTTTAGAATCTTCTAGAATGTTACCTGTTTCCTCTAAGAGTTTTTTTTTTCCTTTACTGCTAGTCCTAGAAAGTCTTTGTTCTGAGAACATGGTGTAGTTAATTCTAGGGGAGAACATTGAAATTCTAGGGGAACATTGAAAACCCCAAAAGATATCTGAGCTGGGCCAGGGAGTCCTACAACACCTGAAAGGTTAAAGGGTCAGCTCAAAACTCCATGTTGACTACCATGTATAGCTGAATGTACCTTGAACCTACAATTGCTTTGCCTGCCTTCTATTTCATGGGTTACTAATTACATCCCAGGTATAAATTCTGATGAGCTAGTACCTGGGAGATTCCATTTGAATTCACTTCTTCAAATTTTTGCTTTTTTAAATAAAGCCTTTTGATATACAGATGAAGGATAGTAATTTTTCCTTTAACATATAATATTTCTTGGGAATGTATGTATCATTATGCTTCAATATTCCACCACAGTATGAGCTTTGTTAAAGGGATGAAAAAACAGCTTTTCCTCCTGATGATAAAAAAATAAGGAAACAAAGAAAGAAGGAAAGGAAAAAAAGAAAGAAAGAAGGAAGGAAAGAAAGAAAGACAAGTCAACTAAATATAAGTGATGCTATATATAAAAGATACTATGGTTACCAAGGAAACAATTTCTAAAAGTGACAGAAAAAAACATCAGGTTGTTATGACAAATGACACTTGAAGTAACACTTTTTTTGTGATACTTGCTTTTAATTAACACAGCTTAGAACGGAATATTATTATTGATTGATAGATTAATGTGGTAAATGGAGAGTTTGGCTTGAGGATTTGTTTTCCAACACTGGAATAAGTATATAAAAGAAAGCAGAAAACAGCTGGATGGCAACTCTCCATGCTGGGGAAGGATGGCTGATGATGACTAATAAAGTGGCAGGCAGAGTGTGTGCACCATGCCCTTTTCAGGGTTTCTGAGCACAGCAGTCTTCAAGCAGCAGTGAGCAAAGCACAGCTAAAAATACCACAGTTCTGTGACATCAAAATGATCAGTGGTTTAAACTCTTTAACTCATTGTGTATCTTGCTAGTGCTTCCTGGTTAGTGTTTGTTGTTGTTTTGTTTTTTGTGGTTAGTGGTTTAACATCTGCTATGAAAGATGGAAACATATATACATACATACATACATACATACATATATACATACATGTATAAAATCAATCTTCTCTCTCCTCCTTCCCTTTAGTAACCTATAGATTTCAGTGAAGGAGATCTCTAATATCCTGAATTCCTAACATCTTGAGTCAGGAGACCAAATAGGTGGCTGTACAGGTATTTGTAGATATTAAGATACACCATGCCTAAAGGAAGGCAGTTGGTTTTGATATACATGGAAAAGAATAGGCACATTCTTTCTCTGATTGTGGCAACTGAGACAAGGCAAGTATTCTGATCTCTTTGAGCCATCTCCTGTTCATCCAGGTCTCTCCCAAAATCCTTCACTTCATCCATTCCATGTCTGGCTACCTTGATTGGCTCAGGAGAGTACTGATGCTTTTATTTATTCATTCAGAGCTTAAGACAACATCACTAATGCACTTGGGGATCAGACACCAAATGCTGTAGGTTCACAGCCTTTGAAAGGCACAGACACAAACCAAAGCACTTTAATTTGTAGGTAAATGCATGGAACTTAGAAAATATTATCCTGGGTGAGGTAACCCAGAAGCAGAAAGACACACATGTTATACTCACTTATAAGTGGATATTAGCTGTATAATATAGGATAAAGATACTAAAATGTATAGTCCTTAAGAAGTTAAACAACAAGGAGGACTCTAGGGAAGATGCTTAATCCTCATTCAGAAGGGCAAACAGGATAGACATTGGAAGTAGGAGAAGACAGGGAACAAGACAGGAGTTTTCCACAGAGTGCCTCTGAAGGACTCTACCCATCAGGGTATCAAAGCAGATTCTGAGAATCATAGTCAAACTTTCAGCAAAGCACAGGGAATCTTATGGAAGAAGGGGGAGATAGAAAGACCTGGAGAGGACAGGCGCTCCACAAGGAGATCAACAGAGCCAAACAAAACAAAACAAAACAAAACAAAACAAAACAAAAAACCAAAACCAAAAACAAAAAAACCCTGGGGCCAGGGGCCCTGCAGGGACTGATGAATCAACCAAGGACAATGCATGGAGCAGAAAACCCCTGCTCATATGTAGCCCATGTAAAACTCAGTCTCTATGTGAGTTCCCTAGTAAGGGGAGCAGTGGCAGTCACTGGCATGAACTTGGTTGCCTGCTTTTTTATTACCTCCCCTGGGTGAGGTGGCCTTAGCAGGGCATAGAAAAAGAAGACCCAGAAAGTTCTGATGAGACCTGATAGACTATGGTCAGACAGTAGGGAAGGAGGACCTCTCCTATCAGTAGACTAAGGGAGGAACATATGGGGGGGGCGAAGGAAGGAGGGTGAGACCAGAAAAAGATGAGGAAAAGGGTTATAGCTGGTATAAAAAGTGAATAAATTATAGTAAATTATAATGATGAAATAATTAAAATTAGAAAAGAGAAGAGAGAAACAGTTCCAAATGATGCAGGTGGAACACTGCATTCCTTCTGTATATTTCAGTCTGAAGAATACAAAGATGGAAGGCCTTTTCAAATGTTTATCATGGGCCTCTGTTCTGCTTTAGTTTCCTTTCCTTAGTTCTGTCTGTGGTGAGTCCACAGCACATGGATAGGTTTTGGTTGCAAGCATTTTATTTCTGTGCATCTTTGAGGCACTGGCAACCAGCTCTCTGGCTTGTGTTGTTGAGGATGTTGTTATAGCAGATGGCTTTGTTAAGACAGAGATAATGTCTCCCGCTTGAGCAGAGGCAAGCTTTGCTCTTCAGTATTATAAAAATAGCATCTCATTTGGGAGCAAAGGCTGCACAATTTTCTGGAATTGCATTACAAACATTTGGAACTTTCTAAGCTCAGAGTGACTCAGTTGTAGCAAAAACCCATAGTGAATGTGAAATCCATCAAGCCACTTTCATGTAATCTCCATTGGATTTAGAAGACAAGTATTTTATGACAAATATGAGCCAATAAGTACTTTTGTCTCAACCAAGGTGTTAGGCATTGTCTCCTAGGATCCATAATGTGGAGCAATTACTTCTGGGCAAAAGGAAAACTCAAGAGTTCCTGAGACTGTTGAAACTTCTAATGACCCTTGCCCATCAAACTTTCACGTTATATCTGTTATAGTCTCATAAGTCTTTGTTTTTCATGAAAGAATAAAATCCACTACTGTTTCTTGGGCATATGAATGTGCACATGTGTACACATGGGTATGGATGTCAGAGATTGAAACTGAATGTCTTCCTCTATAATTTTTCACCGTATTTTTTGAGACAGGGTCTCTCGTTCACCCCAGAGCTCACTGATTTGGTCAGGCATGCTGGCTGGAGAGCCACAGACATGTGTTTTTCTCTGTTTTCCATATGCTGAGATTACAGGCATGATCAACTATGCCCAGCGTTTTATCTGCATGCTAGGGATCTGTGTGAGCAAATACTTCATTGATTGAGCTATTTTTTTAATAATTTATTTATTTTTATATCAATCACAGGTTAGGTACTTTGCATCCCAGGCGTAGCCCCCTCACTCATTCCCTCCCACCCTCCAACTCCCTCCCTCATCTACCACCTCCCTGCCCCCTCCAAGTCCACCAACAGGAGAGGACCTCCTCCCCTTCCATCCAACCCCAGCAAATCCTGTCTCCTCAGGGCTGGAGCAATGTCTTCCCCGGGAATCTAGCCAGTCTGTCACTCCCCGGCTTGTATGGGGGAGGGTCAAAGAGTCAGCAATCAAGTTCATGACTGATACAGTCCCTGTTTCCCTCACTAGGGTCTTCAGTCCTACACAAAGCTATCATGAGCCCCATCTGAGCAGGGGTTCCAGGCCACATACACACATGGTCCTTGATTGTAGAAACTGTCTCATACAAGACCCCTGTGCCCTGCTCAGTTTGGTCTTTGGGGAGCTCTTGTTCTCCCCAAGTCTCAACAACCTCCCCCAGATCTATCATTACTTCTCGCCCTCTGTCAGAGGCTTGATCTCGAGTCTTAATATCTGCTCTGATACATCACTACATTGACCCCCCACCCCCAGAGGTCCTCATTGGCATGCTCCTGTTCTGTTGCTTGTTTTCTCCTCCATTGAATGTCCATCCCATTTATTCATCCAAACAAGCATTGATCATACCCACCTGGATCCTCCTTCCTGTATATCCTCTCT
>CM053758.1:38973184-39001056 GCA_028658305.1 Pachyuromys duprasi | reverse complement strand
TTCTACGTTCTTCTCCCTTTGTGTCTTCTTTATAGACTCTAATTCTGTTTTCATGCTTTGTACAGTTTCCTTCAACTGATTGACTGTGTCTCCTATTTTGGTTGTTTCCTCTCTGTCTATCTTTGATTGTTCCTCTATGCGGGCAGTTAATTTCTTCTCCATTTCTTTGAGGTCCTTGTTCATTTCCTCTTTTTGTCTCTCCTCTTGTTCCTCCAATATCTGAATAATCAAAGCTTTAACAGAATTTTCCTGTGTCTCCGCTGAATTAAAATCTCCACTGCTTTTGCGTGTTTCTGGTGGGGCCATGGTGTCCTGATTTTTGTTGGGTGAGTTCTTTCGCTGATTTCTGGGCATTTGTTTATATATAATCAGGGAGCTGTTTGTGCTTTAAGGCTGTACTTGAGTCTGAAACTGTCAATCTCTTGTGTCAGGAGTTTTCTTCAAGAAGATCAGGGATTTCCAGTGGTTTGTAGTTTGTGTTGTTGTCTCAGTTGAACTCTATTGTGGGCTCTGTGTGCCCGGTTTCGTGCTCTTTGCTAGAAGCTGTGAGCACTGCAGGCTGGTCACCCCTCTGGTCTGGAGCCTTTACTCCTCACTCTGTGCTAGAGTCTGAGTGTCCCGGTTTGAGATGTCAGCTGGGGTCTGTGTGTTCTTCCCTGGGCTTGCTCCTAAGGGTTCTCCCCTGGACTGTAGACTTGGCGCCCCCTTCTGGGCCAGGGGCTGTGCACCACTGTCTGAGATGATATTTGGGGCACATGCAGTGGGTTTGGGTTGGTGTGCATCCGCTGTAGGCAGGCCTGTCTGAAATAGTGCCTGAGGTCTTCTCTGTCTGGCCACACACACAAAGTGAGGTTTTTGCTGTTTTGCTGGTGGATGTGTGCAGTGTTCGCCCTCAGTGTGTAGTTTGGTCAAGACGGTCCCCCGACCCTCTCAGTCTGGGGTGGTTCCAGCAATCCGTGTGCCCCTGCCGGGCCTGCCATACACATGTGGGTTGAAGCAGAACTCGGGTCCTTCCCCGACTTGCCCACGGACTGGCACACGGACTGAGGTTTTGCTGGTGGAAGCGTGTGGTGTGTGCCCGTAGTATGCAGGCTTGTCAAAATGGTCCCCTGACCCTCTCAGTCTGGGGTGGATCCTGCGATAGGTGTGCGCCTGCCGTACACCTGTGGGTTGAAGCAGAACCAGGGTGCAGTGTGTGCTCTCAGTGTGCAGGTCAGTGAAAATGGTATCCGGTTCCTCCTCAGACTGCCTGTGAGACTGTGTGATCCAGTCTATTATGGCGGGCGCGGCTGCTCATTCGGATCAGAGCTGTGTGCTTCTGGTCATCCAGAGATTTTTCTGGGTAATAACTGGGTGTCCCTAGGGTTTTCCCACTTGATTTTCTCACCGTAGGAGTTCCGCTCACCTGGCAGTCACAAATGCTGGCATTTTAGGTCCCAGAGTTCAGTCTCCTAGTCGCTGCATTGTTTCTGCTGTCCTCCTCAGAGACAGTGGCCTCTCGTGGCAGCCATCTTGGATCTCTCCGATTGAGCTATTTTACCTTTTGTTCAATGCACAAGTTCTCTGTGATGGTCTCAATGTCTTTTTGACATATACTCATTCTCCTTTGAGGATGTTCTTACTTTACAGCACAAAAGGATATGTTAACTAATCTTGTACTTTTCCTGTCTCTGTGCTTGGTTTATCCTCTTTCTCTGTGGAATTCTGATTCCATTTAGTGGAGATGATACTCAGAAGCTAAGATGTGGGCTGTGAGCCTCAGTCAAAGCTGAGAGTGACAGAATTTTTCCAGAATTTGTAATAAGTATCAGAAGTAAGGGTCATAAATCAACCAATTATGCTGCTTAAAGAAGCCTCAGTAAAAAATGCTAGACACTGAGGCTTTGTGATTTACCAAGACAGAGGGACTGTGCCCTAAATATTGCCCCTCTGACACCAACTGCAAGTTTTAGAAGAATGCAGTCTCAGTGCAGACTATTCATCAGTGGACATTGAGAATAACAGTGTATCCGAGTGCCTTGCAGGGAAAGGGTACAGACTAAAATGTACCTAGGGAAGAAGACGAGTTGTGCCAAATGCAGAGCCAATCTCCTCCCTGCTCCATGGGTTATTAGGGTGTGTCTTTTCATGATGCTGCACATGAGTGTGGTTCAAAAGGAGGGCTTGAAAGCCGTAGTGTCTAGACATTTTTCTGAGGATTTCTCAAGTAGCATGACTGATAGACTGATTTCTGACCCATATGATACCAACTGCAAATACTGGAAAAATCCAGTCCCTTCCAGCATAGATTACTCACTAAAGGACTGAACTACTCCCGGAAAGAGGGTATTCATATGGCACAGTGAGTAAGGAAAGGTTACCTCAGTGTCCAGTAAGTTGTCGTTGTATGGCCCGAAGCCTTTACCCCAGTATTCTTTTCATTATGGCCATTGTTTGTAGAGTCTGAGGTTTGTTTAGGCGGAGTGTTATGGCTTCAGATCCAAAGTTAGCGTAGTGATGAAGAGAGGGTCAGGCTGCAGGGAGATCTTTACAGGATGGATTTAAGATGTGATTGGTTATATGTTAATTGCCAGTAAAACAAAGTAATGATGATTCCCTCAGGGGATAGTTACTCAAGGAAGTGGGTGAATCGGTGAATAAGCATGGATTAATATTTTTACTTTGTTTTCTAATTTAGCACTTATTCCTTCCAAAAATACCCTAGAGAGTAAGGATAAGGCTATTTTGAGGGGTCTGTTTGCAAAAAAAAATGGAAATGCTAAATACTAGAAACACAGTCACTACTGGCTTGTTGGATTGCTGAATGCTAAAAACACAGTCACTACTGGCTTGTCAGTGAATATTTTGCTCCATTGTCTCATCATGTTAAGCATCACATTTCCTCTGTCTACCTGATCATATCTGGAAGAGCATGTGAACTTTAAACTAGAACAGTCAAAATAGAGGACTGAGGCAACATTGCTGCTGTAGCGTAAACCGTGTATGAACTGTGGCAATCATCATGGACATTGACAAAATAATAAAAAAGGAACAACCTAGAAGCAGAGCTACGGTGTCAGTTGGCTGTGCACCCGTAGATAGAAATCTGAAAAATTCTAAATTAGCAAACCACAGAGATGCTTGCACATCCCTGGTTACATATAACAGCTAAGAGATGTCCATACAGATAAAGAAAAAAAATGTATGCGTTCACACATGGGAGTTCTGCGAATTCAGAAGAAACAATGAATGGATAGAACCGGAAATTACCATATTAGCTGAAAAAAAAGAGAGGCACCCAGAACAACAAACTATGACATGCTTTCTTTCATATGTGAAATCTGGATTTTAAAAAATATATGACATGAAAGTAGAAGGAGGGTGATTTGGAGAAGAAAGGGTCTGGAAGGGTGGGATAATGGATGGGATGTGAATATGACTAAAGTGTATTTTGTATGTGTACGAATGTTATAATAAGACTTTTTCCAGTAAATATATGCCTTAAAAATCAGAGTGGCAATAGTGCCATCAGTGTAGATTTGGGCTTTAAAAGCCCCTTTGGAGAGCGCGTTTCTTTGAGCGCTTGTTTATGTCTTAACGCCAACATCATATTATCTCTCCTTTAAAAGGGTTTGTCAGAACTGCCAACATGTTGCTATGAATGAAATATTCTGGCTTCTGCTGTCATTCAGCAGAATGACAGAAATTTAGGTCTAAAGGGCAGAATATGGAGCTCAAGTGATGAGGATGGAGCCGGGCTGCCTGAGGTTGTTGCAGTGTATGTGAAGGTGAGGACAATGCGTCCCCCATTTCTGTCTCGCAAGGGATTGCATGTCACAAGAGAATTTGATTCTTGCTGCTCCCTCAAGGAGCATTCTTCCTAAAAAGATGACTTTAATAAAAGGTTAATTGCTTTTTGTTATTTATCAGCCTTTTGCTTGTTATGAACAGAAGACTATGAGGGCCAGTTCAAATTTAGACAACCAAGTGTTGATATGGATATCTGGTATGAGTCAGCTAAAACATGACTGATACTAGAAATCAGGGAGGAGGGCTAGGAGTGAGCAAAAAAAAATGGCTGACACTTTTGTATGATTCTGTATAAATATAATATTGAGGTCAGGGACCTGAGCCTTTGCCTTCAGCAACATCTGTCTATCTTTAGGTGTGTGTGCCTACTTCCAAAAGGCCTGTGTGCCCATCTGAATGTGTGTCTATGTCCTCCTGTGTGTAGCTCCTGTGTGCTTGTGGATGCTGGATGCCTGCTTATTACCGGCCTCATGGCCTAGTGCTGGGAAATAAAGAGCGTCTTACCTTGAGGCTTCTTAAAAATATCTTCATCCAGCTCACCTTCCATGGCCCTCCTTTTCTGACATGGAAGCTTGCATTTCACATTCCTTATCAGTAAAAACGAACTTCCTTTAGTGAGGCTGCAAATAAGCCTCATTGCTTGTGTTTGTACAAGGTACACATCCAGTAGGAAAAGGAGACTAGGCCCAGAGAAGGGACAGGAGACAGCATTGAGAAACTGGGTGAATGTGGTCACTGTGCTTGGATGTACTCTAGTTCTCAATTGGCTAGCAGCCAAAGAAAAAAGTGAAAGTGGATGGGTTCAGTGCTTCCTCCCCAGAGTAAACCTTTCTCCTTCTTTATTTATCTGTTTACCAAGCAAATGCTTTCTGGCAGGATATGAATAAAATACAATTTTATAGTGCTAGTTTTACAAAAGGAAAGTTTCATTTTATGCTGATTGATGAGATAGAAATAGTGTTTAGATCTTTTTTGTTTTGTTTTGTTTGTTTTATTTTATTTGTTTTGTTTTTTTGTTTTATTTTATTTGTTTGTTTGATCTGGCTGGTATTTCAAGAGTTTAAGTGACTTTCTGGTGAGAGTTGTTGGTTGTACATGGTAGTTCTTGCAGAAAAGACCACACCTTATGCTCTTCTGTGTCCCTGGGACTAGATGTTCTGTAGCTTCCCAAGTCTTTCTTGTTTTACTTCATCCTTCTACTTCTCACAGCACTGGCGACTTGGTTGTGGCCGCATTGCCTGGCTCCCGGGCTGTGGGTCACATATGTCACACACTTGTGGTTGTACCGGCACCTCAAAGTCTGCTCCCAAATACTCAAAAATGGCATGCAAATTGTCTTAGAAGTCTGAGAACTGCTGTTTGCTTCCTAGATTTTACTGAACATATATGTTCCTGAATGATGATACAGTATACCTGGTATAAAAAAAATTGGTTAAGTCAACAATGAATTGAAAAAAAAAGTGACCTACTGTGTATCAACGCTTAGCAACACTGCACACTCCACAATACAGTTTATCCTTACACTGCAAAGCTGACCCAGAACTGGAGCTCTCTGCTATTGCCTGGCTTCAAAGAGGATTCTGAACATATCATTAACCAAGGGAAAGAGCAAAATTCAAAATTGGAAGTGCTTTACTGAATGAATATCAATTTTGTAAATAGAGCAAATAACTCCAAAGTTAACCCCTCTGAGGCTGGGGACTGCCTGTATTTAAAACCAGTCACCATTCCTTTATTGGGAATTGAAGTCTATCTTTCCACTCCACCCTCTGGAAACTAGGCTAACCAAGTATTGTTTTGAGTCGTAGAATACAGCAAACATGGTGCTAGCCTAGATCTCAGCTTGTCATTATTTATTCATTTATTTTTGTCATAAAGTCTTAATCTATAAACTAAGCTGGCTTTCAACTTAAGAACTTTCTGTCTCAGGCTCCAATATATTTGGGATTAAAAGCCTATATTTGACTGGACCCAGCTGTTAACAGAAGGGTTCATTCCTGCTTCTTTCCTTCTGGGAACCATCACCATGTAAGAAGCCAGTAGTCTCTAAAGAGTGATATACCACGTGGTGAAAGTCTGGGCTTCACCTAGATGTTCACTGAGTCCTGTCCAGTGAGGGACTGGACAAGTGCCATTTGATATAGCAAAAGTACTTTGCTGAGCCATTTTTGACTCAGCAGAAATGAAGGTTTTTTTTTTTTTTTATGTGGCTGTGTTCTGGGAGTACTTTGTTACATAAACTCCAAACCAATATCTTCAGTTTCAGAGAGGACTGAAGATTAGCAAACAGCACAAGCAATACAGCTGGAATTGGGCTGCTTCAGAGTGCTGAAACCTGACAAACACCACAGATTCTTTTGGGCAGCTGTCTTCTGATACGGTTTGTCAGTTTAAGATCCTAATAGGTCAAAAGGTAGAAGGAAGGGGCATTTATTATTATTATTTTCTCTTTTCAAAGCTTGTGATTTCAGTCTCTTTGGCATTCCAACCAGAAACTGGGTAGTCCAAAGGGACTCAAGCAGTGTATTTAAAGGAGAAACATAACATATAGGGCTACAGACATGGCTCAGAGGTTAAGAGCACTTGCTGCTCTTCTTTCCCAAGGACCCTGACTCAGTTCCCAGAACCCAGGTTGGATGGCTCACAACTGCCTGTAGCTGTAACTGATGCCCTCTTCTGGTTTCCTTGGACATTGCACACATTGTGCACAGACATACAATCAGATATACACACATTTACATAAAATAAGTAAATATTTAGAAAAAAATATAAAAACAAAGGAGTTATATGTGTTCCACGAGGCCACTACAAGAGGTTGAGTGACTGCCACTAATATTATTAGCTTAAGAGGTTTCAGAGGTCCTATGCAGACTCTAAAAATGTCACCAGTAGATGCTCCTAAGTTCTGCTAAAAGACCCCCCCCCCCCACTCAGTGGGAAAACACTTTTCCAGCATATAAAAGGTACTGGGTTAGATCAGTACAAACAAATGGAATCAATAAACACCTTCAAGTACATTGTGCTCTTCTGGTTACATATCAGTTAGCACATGCTTCGTAAGCAACACTGCCCAGGGAAGCAGACCTACAGAAAAGAGATTTTTACTTTGCTATCATTTCTTGAATACAAACACAGTAGTCACCTCATGACTTGTAGAAATTGAGATATTGGGAAGTCACAGGCATACTCGCAAAATAATTATTTAAATTGCCACTAAGTATTACTTGAGATTAATGAAGTATCTTTCTATTACAATTTATTCATCATATATCCCAATGGAAGCCCCCTCTCTCAACTCCTTCCAGTCCCATCCTCCCTCCCTTTTCCTGCCATCCCCTTCCTCTAGTCCACTGAAAAGGGGAGTTCCTAAGGGAGTGTCTGAAAAGGTAAGATATTGGGACCTTCAAGAATCCTGGAAGAAATTATTGTGGTGGAGGACTGCCTCCTTTTGACTGCACTGGAGGGATTCGAGAAAGACAGGATACTCAAAACTTTAAACTTAAAACTTAAGTTTCTTGTATCATGACATCCAGACAAACTATTATCCCTTATAACTGCAAAAATAAGAGATAGAGCCAAAGATCAAGCTGTAATTTGATTCCTCAAGCCACAGAATTATAAGGTGGAGTCATAGCCTTTCCATAACATGCAAGTAAAATTCTGGGTCCACAATGAGAAAGAATCGATCATAAAGGAACTGAGCAAGAATAGTGGAGTTGGTTCAGCTGAAACTGAGAACCATGAAACTCAAAATTTCCAAGAGGCCAATAAATCTTGAGAACATTTTGACTGATATTCACTTTGCAACCTTGCTAGCTCTTCATTCAGTTGTACATGAATTTTTTTTTCTCCAAACTTTCCCTCTTGTGTGAGCAATTATGCTCCCTGACCTCCCAAATTTTAGTCATCAAGGAGGAGAGCTTGATGGAAGATGAGGATTATAGTAACAGTATTTGTTTCAGATGGGCCAGAGTCAAGAAGATTTTCAGTTTCATGAGATCCCATTTATTGACTCTTGATCTTAGAGCTGTTGGTGTTCTGTTCAGGAAGTTGTCTCCTGTGCCAATGAGGTCAAGAATCTTCCCCATTTTTTCTTCTGATAGATTTAGTGTGTCCGGTTTTATGTTGAGGTCTTTGATCCACTTGGACTTTAGTTTTGTGCAGGGTGATAAGTATGGACCTAGTTGTATTTTTCTACATGTAGACATCCAGTTAGACCAGCATCATTTGTTGAAGGTGCTGTCTTTTTTCCATTGTATGAGTTTGGCTTCTTTGTAAAAAATCAGGTGTCTGTAGATGTGTGGGTTTATTTCTGGGTCTTCCATTCTATTCCATTATCCAGTCTGTTTCTATACCAGTACCATGCAGTTTTTATTTCTGTTGCTCTATAGTACAACTTGAGATCAGGGATGGAGATACCTCCAGAAGTTCTTTTATTGTACAGGATGGTTTTAGTTGTTCAGGGTTTGTTTGTTTGTTTGTTTGTTTTTCCATATGAAGTTAAGAATTTCTCTTATAATTCTGTAAAGAACCTTCAAAGAAGAGCTAATTCCAATACTCTTTAAATTATTTCACAAAATAGAGAAAAAGGAACATTAGCAAACTCATTTAATGAGGTCACAGTTACCTTGATACCTAAACCATACAAAGACCCAACAAAGAAAGAGAATCTCAGACCAGTCTCTCTTATGCATATTGATGGAAAAATACTCAATAAAATACTCACAAACTGAATCCAAGAACACATCAAAGTTATGATCCATATGAACAAGTGGGCTTCATCCCAGGCATGCAGGGGTGGTTCAATATACGGAAATCCATCAATGTGATCCACCATATAAGCAAACTGAAGGAGCAAAAAACACACAGGATCATCTCCTTAGATGCTGAAATAGCATTTGACAAAATCCGGCACCAATTCATGTTTAAAGTTTTGGAGAGTTCAGGGATACAAGACACTTACCTAAACATAGTAAAGGTAATATACAGCAAGCCTATAGCCAACATCAAACTAAACGAAGAGAAACTTAAATCAATTCAACTGAAATCAGTGACAAAGTAAGGCTGCCCACTCACTTCATTTCTTTTCAACATGTTGAAGTCCAAGCTAGAGCACAGGAAATCTTTGGAAAGTGTGTGTGCAAGGGGTGGGGGTGGGGCGGGGGGATAGAAAGACCTGGAAGGGTCAGGAGCTCTACAAGGAGAGCAACAGAACCAAAAAATCTGGGGTCTCTTCTGAGATTGATACTCCAACCAAGAACCATGCATGGAAATAACCTAGAACCCCTGCACAAATGTAAACCATAGCAGCTCACTCTCCAAGTGGTTTTCTAGTAAGGGGAACAGGGCCTCTCTCTGACATGAACTCAGTGGCTGGCTCTTTGATCACCTCTCCTTGAGGGGGAAACAACCTTATGAGGTCACAGATAAAGACAATGCAGCCAGTCTTCATGAGACCTGATAGGCTCTGGTCAGATGGAAGGGGAGTAAGACCGCCCCTATAAGTGGACTGGGGGAGGAGCATGGGACAAGAAGAAGGAGTAAGGGTGCAGTTGGGAGGGGACGAGGGAGGACAATACAGCTGGGATACAAAATGAATAAATTTTAATTAACATAAAAAATAAATAAGTAAAATTTAAAATATAAAAAAGACAACTAACGGAGATAAAGGGAATACAAATAGGAAAGGAAGATGTCAGAGGTTCCTTATTCTCAGATGATATAATAGTATACATGGGTGACCCCAAAAATTCTATCAGAGAACTCCTACACCTTCAGCAAAGTGGCTGGATACAAAATTAACTCAAAAATATCAGTAGCCCTCCTGTATACAAAAGACAAAAGAGCCGAGGAAGAAATTAGGGAAACAACACCCTTCACAATAGCCACTAGTAACATAAAGTACCTTGGTGTAACTCTAGTCAAGCAAGTAAAGACTTGTATGAAAAAAAACTTCAAGTCTCTGAAGAAAGACATTGAAGAAGATATCAGAAGATGGAAAGATCTCTCTTGCTCATGGATCGGTAGTATTAACATAGTAAAAATAGCCATCCTACTAAAAGCAATGTACAGATTCAATGCAGTTCCATCAAAATACCAACACAATTCTTTACAGACTTTGAAAGGGCCAGAGATAAGAAAACAGATGTTTCAAACAGTAAAATTAATATAGTTACAGAATTTCTAGAGGAGCACAAATAAATGACCATTAGGTTTCTCAGTTATTAATAACTGGGGAATCTACCACTCAGGGCTGAAAGCACTTAGAAGGATTGTCATTCTGCTGAGACAAGCTCTGCATGGGCCCTACTGTGTATTACTGTTGCTATAGGAACATTCTCTGTCAACCCCACATAGGAGCTGTTAAAACAACCAGAGTTGTTTGGGCCTGGGCTGCCAATGCCGATGCCGCTCTTAGCTGTCAGCAGCACCTGTCACATTCAACAGTGCCACTAGAGACTGTAATTGTTGGCAGCCATCAGGGTATGATTACTGATACAGAGGTATTATCTGAAACATTAGGCTTTTCTTTCGAGGTGGCAACCTCCAGTCTTTCAATAGATGCATCAAGAGTCTATAGGAAAGGAAATCTGGGAATTGTAGTTTGATTTGGTGCACTCAAGAAAGGTTAAAAAAATACCTTTGATATGAAAGAGGATAAGGGCAAGTAAGAAAATGATCACAGAAAGCTGACCCTTTGAACAATAGCTAGCCACAGTCATCCTTTGCCACATTATGCTTCTATACAACTGAAGTGCTCAGGTTTGAGCCTTGGGATTATCTGACACAACAGGATCAGTCTTACTGTCTGTGTCTGCCGTAGCAGACAACCTGGAGTGAAACCTTTAGACAACAATGGCTGAAGCCAACAAGGACTTCTAAAGAGGAGTGAGATGGAAAGAAACCCTGACAGGTATTTGCTAAGGGCATTGTTGTCTAAGAATTAAGTCTTAAAAGTTTGTCCTTGAAGTTGGAAGGAATGAGCAAGTACAGTGGATCCAGGAGTTAGGGGGAGGTGTTGGGGTGAATATGATGAGAATGCATTGTATGAAATTCTTCAAGAATTAATAAAATACATTTTTTAAAGAGGAATTTGTCTTACGTCATATGATGGACAATTCTCAAAGCAATGATTTATAAACGGCGCAAATGATCATTATAAGCATATCTTCTGTGGACTCCTAAGCAAACTTAAAATGTAGAATTAATAACCAGTTAAGGAAGAAAAGCACTATGTTTGTGAGATAGCGTGACTTTTCCAAAGACATACTACTAACTTTGCCATACATGCTGTTGGTTTACAAATGGTCTGGACTCTCCTTGGTCCAGATTCCTGTTTTTTAAACCAGGTTTTATTATCCCAATCACACTGACGGAGCAGCTCTCAACGTGTGGGTCGCAAACCATTTGGGGGTCGAACAACCCTTTCACAGGGATCACATATCAGCTATCCTGTGTATCAGATATTTTCATTACAAGTCATAATAGTAGCAAAATTGTAAAGTAGCAATGAAATGATTTTATGGCTGGGTCGCTACAACATTAGGAACTGTATTCAAGGGTCACAGAATTGGAAAGGCTGAGAACCACTGCCCTAAGGACACTAGCAACTGAGTATGTTGGGGTTGGTGACAAAGGTTAGCATAGGGCTTGGTTCAAACATTGATCTGTTATGGGTACGCACTAACCATTACACATGCAGGCTTGAGTTACCGTGACAAGCATGCAGGTGGACACACAGGAATCATTTCCAGCTTTGAAACTTTCAAGGAAACTTCCACTTCTGAAAATTTGACTCTTCTTGGAACCTTGAGCCTAAATACAAATGTGATTCTAATCTAGAGGCTGCCTCCATGCCTCCGTTTCCGTAAGTTGTTAGGCGAAATGTGACCAGATGAATAAACGAATGCAACCACTCCAGTTCCTTTTTGTACTCCCGTCCACCGTTAACCCTGTTTCTTGTGGGAGGTTGCTCCCACAGTATCTTAGCCCCAAGCGACTTCCCTTCAGAAAGCTCCCTTCCCAACCCACAGGACAGCAGCTGGGAAGCTCCTGAACGGTGGCTCCTGTCAGTGCTCCTTTCCAATTCATTGACCTGCTTACCAGCTGCTGGCCATAGGAGCACAAAGACCGCTGAATCGGCTTAACATAACAGCTTGATCTTTTATTATTATTATTATTATTATTATTATTTTCATATGTGAAATAGTATTTCACGGAGATCAAAAGCTATCATTTCACCTATTAACTTCAGGGTGCTTTCCTCCTTGGAAAGTAGAAGAGCATTTAAAATCTCGACGTAGTACTTTGGCCAGTGTTTTTGCAATTTACAGCCAAATAAAAGAAAAACAAAAATATATCCTTCGTTCCCACACCGGGAGTCGAACCCGGGCCGCCTGGGTGAAAACCAGGAATCCTAACCGCTAGACCATGTGGGAACTGACGAAAGCCGAGGTTTAGTTTGAGTCTATTGAATCATTCAAAGCTGCTTCCGCCTGCAGTGCCCCGCCCCGTGCCTAAGCAGGCTCTTTTCCACGCCTGCGCGAGAGTCCAGCGTCCTCAGTCCCTGAAATGCTTCGTACTTTCTCTCGTCCATGCTGCAATTCCTTCTGCTTTCTGTGGCTCTGGTCTTTGGCTCTGCTGACCCTCACACCCAGCCCACAGACTGGCCTCTGTCTCTAAAGCTCGGTTACAGGCTCTGCATTGCAGTAGCGGAAACAATCGCTTGAATGCCTTAGAACTCTAGTGCAGAGAAAGGGTAGGGCAAGAGCTTGGTCGCCAGGGCTCAGAGCCCAGATCTGATGCAGAGGCTATTAGACTAGTTTTTCCAATCACAGTTTAGATCGCCATTTTCACTGTTTGATTTTCCTTCATTGAGACTAAATCAAACTTTGAACTAAAACTGAATGAATGAAATCCCCAAATAAGGGCTGTTTTGCATAAAAGATCTTTGAAATGCTATTTTAAGATCTGACGTAGATAGCCTTATGTTATCGGGGTGGGAAGGGGGAATTTAATCTCTGAAAATCGAATCTCAAATGTGCACAATGAAAGAATTCTTAATACTCCCAAGCACTGCTACGAAGATACCTCTGTAAATAAGGTCAACAACAAGCCACGCACCGTAAAATGTTCACTATACATTTAAGCATACAAACAAACAAAAACCACCCACGGGGAGGGAGGGGAAGGAAATCAAGAGATATGAGGAGGAATAAAAGGAGACAGTTCTGATTGAATGCGGAGAAGGTAGGTACCCGTTTGCCGGTACCGTGACCATTACATTTTAATTGATTGACAGACTGACTGATTGATTGGTTCTAGGATTCTGAATTGGCTTCTCAACCTAGGGCATGCTAGGAGCACTCTATGACAAGTTATAGGCCCACTGCACAATTGAAAACCATCTAAAATATCCCTGTTAAGGACAGCCACAGACAGTGGAAATATACAGTTCCCAGGAAGGAGCCTAACCCAGGCATTTCATTCAGTTCAGTATTTTCTATGGAGATCTGCGGCGGTCACTCTTAGAAAGGATTGTTAGGGAGTTGGGACAACTCTGGGTAGTAGCAAACAATGGATAGAAACTCGGTAAGTGTGGGTCCTAGGCTTGTTTCTGTTTTCCTGAGACAGAATTTGTTAACCTTCCTCACAAATGAGTAAGGATGACAGGCTTTCTACTGTGCACACGTATGGAGAGCCAGGTACCATTCAGCTTCTCTTTCCCAGCCTTGTTATTTCCATTTCTGCCAGGCCACGAAAAGGTATGAGATGGGTGGCTGCAGACTCCAGCTGGGCTGCTTAGGACAGCAGTTGTGTTTGTTTCTCTCTGTGTTGGTCGACTATCTGAATACAGTAGATCCTGATGCCCAGGAGGATCCAGAGCCGCTCCGGTTTCCCCAGAATCACAGCACAGAAGCAACTTGCGATGTTCAGTGTGCACTTACAGTTGGAAACAAAGTTTTAATGCATGAAATAACTGAAAAATTGGGAGTATTTGTTAGTACTACGTGGTGAGGCGACAACTTCATGTACTAAGGGAAAACATAAAAAGTAAAAGAACGATCTACTCAGTTGATGATTTCGGAATAAAGGGCTAAGAGATGCATAGAAGAAATTGAAGTACAGTGAGAAAGAAGGCTTAAATAATCAGGAACGAGGCAGGAATAGGCTCACTTTTCTAGTTTCTGTTTTTTATTGGATACTTGTTTACTTGGTGTGCCTTTTGTGTGTGTGTGGGGGGGGGAGGGTGGTATTCATTGTATAGCCTAAACTGGCTTTGAGCTCTTAATCTTCTTGTCTCAGCCTCTAAGTGAATACTTGGTCTGCTTTAATAATAGAATTTAGAGCTAAGAAACTTTTAAGTCTGAGAAGTGACTGGTAATTTTCAAGGCCTAAACCTTGAAATCATCCACAACATTTTTGTTTGCTTGTTTGTTCATTTGTTTGTTTTGTTTTTCTCAAATCTTCCCACTCATGGAGCTAGTGAAATCCTTGCAGGAGATTTTCTTATGTTGAGACCATGACACAGATGTGTTGAAATATTATAAAAAATAATGAAAAAGTAAAAAACGATGTTTCCATAGAGGAATGGGAAATTTCATGGTGATGGATATTCTAAGTAAAAGGCCATGAAGCTCTACTGACAGTGTAGGGTTTAGGTGGTGCATGGCTGACAGTCTACTGTTTATTGGTGGAATAATCTGGACGTTAATGGGAATAATGGCATGGCAAGTCCTGGGGCCCCAGCAGTTTGAGGTTTCCAAAGTTCCACTGTGAATAGAGAGATGGGGACTCTGAGAAGTGGGGCCTAGGGAAAGGCCCTTACATTCTTAGGAGTACCTTCAGAAAACAGTATCCCTCTCCAAATAGGGCTGTTAAAGCCTTTTTTAAAAGTCTGCTGTTAAAGATGGAATCATTTGCTCACTCCTGAGGCACTACGACTGCTGTCATTTGCCACGACACAATGACACTTATGGAACCAAAGCCAGAGCCATGACTTCTGCCCTCCAGATCACCTCTTTATTATAACCTTTCTGCCAAAGCATATTTTATTATGGCAATGAGAGGCTCAGTAAAAAAGTGTGTGTAAATGTTTCCTGTATTTTGAAGTCAAGTACCTCTGACTGAAGTCTTAACTCTGAATGCTAACTGTTAATATAAATTTTCCTTATTTAAAATGAAATAAAATTGTTGTGAGAGCATTGAGTCATGTTGAAGGTGAGCTCATAGCATTCTACCTGAAGTGAAGCAGTGACTTGCTCCATGCCAGTGGTTAGTGAATACAGCTGTCTATCTAAGGCTCTATCTAAGTAATCTGATGTTTGTCTTACTTAGTTACTGGATAAGCAACAGGCATACACAACACTTCCATTCTTGGATAATGTGATCACTTTTCTGGTTTTAGGGTGAGGATGTTATCTATGCTGTGCTGCTGTTCACTGAGTCCTTCCTGAAAGTACTGGCCCCTGAAAACTAAAGTGACTTGTTTATGTATACCCAGTCAACACTGGGTAGATCTGCTGGAGAGATCCTCTGTTCTGTCTGCTTTTGTTTGATGCTTTCTTTTTGACATTCATTGGAATCCTTGATCTGATTTTTTCCATTGTTATTTATTTATTTATTTATTTATTTATTTATTTTTGCTTGATAGGTCATATTTTATTTATTTTTAAATGTTATTTATTTATTTTCATATTAATCACAGGTTAGGTGCTTTGCATCCCAGGCATAGCCCCCTCCCTGATTCCCTCCCACTCTCCCCATCCCTCCCTCATCTCCTCCCCACCCCCTCCAAGTCCACCAATGGGGGAGAACCTCTGCCCCTTCCATCCGACCCCAGTTCATCTTGTCTCCTCAGGGTTGGCTGCAATGTCCTCCCCTGGGATCTAGCCATTGTTACTTATTTGATGACTCTCTAGGCTTGTACTTTTTATCATCTTCTCATGAATACATTCAAAAAACTAAAGTACAGCACAGGCCTACTCAAGGGAAAAGCCGTATTTGACTTCCTGCCTTATCCATGCAAGAATCCAGCATAGTATTCAGTGCGTGTATGACAATTTTTGATGGCTGGAGTTTCTTTCCAGTGTAAGATTTTTGTGCTACCTAGCTTTCTGTCACTGTAACAAGTGTCTTGAGATAAACCAATGTAACAAGACCAGGAGTTTATTTTATCTCACAGTTCCAGAGGTTTCAGCCCATAGTAACTTGGCCTTGTCCCCTTGGAAGCTAGGTATGGCAAGAAAGCATGATAATGAGCCCCTGCCCCTTCATGCTCGTAGGAAGTGAGCTAAGCTAGAGTTGGAGTTCCTCATCAGAGAGGCTTTCTCCAGGAGCTTATGGGAGCAGATGCAGAGATCCACACCCAACCTTTAGGCATCTGGAGAGCCCAGATTGGAGCTGGATCCACTGGATCCCTCTCCTTGGAGTTCAGAGAACCCCATGGAAGAAAGGGAGGAAAAATTGTAGGAGCCGGAGGAGTCAAGAACACCAGGAGAACACAGCCCACAGAATCAATTAAGCAGGCATCATAGGGGTTTACAGAGACTGAAGCAGCAATCACAGAGTTTGCATGGGCTGCACTAGACCCTCAGCATATATTATTGTTATTAGTTTGGTGTTTTGGGGGGACTCCAGAGAGAGGAAGTAGGGGTGATTTCTGACTCCCTCACCTGCTCTTGGGGCCCTTCTCCTCTTACTGGCCTAACCCTGATATGAGGGCTTGTGACTAGTTGTTTTCAGTTGCTATCTCTAGTAGGCTTGTTATTTTCTTAAGGGAAAGGGAGGAGAAGTGCATCTCAGGGAAAGAGGAGGTGGAAGGTAACTGGAAGGAGTGGAGGGAGGGGAAACTGCGGTCAGGATGTATTGTATGAGATAATAATAATAATAATTCCTTAATGAGCCAAGGCCTCACTCTGTCGGCCCCACCTCTTCTCCATAGAGCCATAGACTAGTGGCCCAGCTTATGAGGCCATGGGCTCTTATTGAACACTCCTCCAATGCTTCCTGTCAGGTATAGACTTTTTTTTTTCTTTTTTAATGTGTCCACTTAGGTGAGAAGACAGTGGCTCCTTACTTTTGCGTTTAAAATCACACAATCCATAAATAAATAAAGCAAAATAAAATGGAATTTTGAGAGCATCTTTGCTTGTTTTGTGAGCCAAGTAAAATGTTTATTTAAAAAGCAATGGGTGGTGGCCTGAAATGATATAGTTCAGTCTAGAGAGTATTACTGGTATCTGTGAGGCCTAAGCTTAACCCCTAGCACCATAAAAATTGAAGTAATATATAAATAAGGGTAATTTTCATTACACTTATCTAATTATATATATTGCCACTAGAATTGACAATAATTCCTTATGTCTTAGTGTAATTCCTTTTCCCCTGACTGGGAACACCACCTGCTGTATTAGCAAGGGACACAAAATAGAAAGCCACTGTTTAACTAAAATCTGGATTTCCCAACATCAACAAGAAATCTACTTGTTTACAGAACACAGATGCCTTTTCTCCTTTTGTGATGCTGGAGACAGAGGATGCAGCCACACCTGTTAATCAGATGATCTGTGCTTAGTCCCTTAAGATGAAAGAGTTCTTAGGGAAAGAGTGTTTAATCTGGATCTAGTGCACAGGCCTACAACTTCAGCTATTTAGGAGATTCTAAATGTGGCCTGTGTCTTCAGCCTCTTTCCTTTCCATTCTGATCCTCTGTGGAGTTTCCTGGCATGACCTACTGCTTAAAAGCTCCCATTCTTGAAGGAGAATCAAGAGGTGATAAGTTATCTCATGTGGTTAGCCCTATATACATATACATAGAGAAACAGTAAATGGACTTTGTGACATATGGCATTATTATGTGTAAGCACAGAGCAAAACAAGTTCTTTTGTCACCCACAAAAGACCATGTATCCTTCCCTTAGCTAAAATAAGCAGCTTCCAATCCTCATCATTTTATATTACGCGTGCCTCTGGTATGTTTGATTTTCCTATAAACTAGATTAGTTGGAAGCTTCAGTTGTAGAATGGCCTCTACTCCTCAGCGGCATCAGAAGAGAACCGCCTTTGGCATTCTTAGGCTTTTCTGTAACTCACCCAATCAGAAACCAAATCATGTCATTCATTTCTAGCCCTTCTAGCTAAGATACCCTGTTTCTACATTGTGTATACTACCTTAACTGCACCTAGTTGTAAATCTCTATTAAAGCAAGCGTAGCATGCTGAACCTCCGTTAAATCACAGTGGCATTAAACATCTGAGGTTCACACTGCAGGATCTGGGGTATCAGATTCAGTGGCGCACATACATGGTAGTCTATGCTCACCTACTCCAGGTAAGCAGCCAAGTGCCTACTGCATTGGTCTCCAGCATTTCATAGAAATCTTTCAATATTTGGTTTATTTTGTTTTTCTGCATTGTAGGACCTTGGAATTTTTTAAATTATATTTATTTATTATTTAGTCGGTCGGTTTTTGTTGTTGTTGTTATTTATTTATTCATTGTTGGGAGGAAGACTGAGGAGCATGCTAGTATCATGGCACCTATGAGGAAGTCAGAAGGCAACTATCTTAAGTTGGTTCTATTCTTTCATCATATGGGCCCAGGTCATGTGTTTTGTAACCAAGCAACTTTACACACCAAATTGTTTCAATGGCTAGTAAATTTTATTTATATATCACATTTATATTGTTCAACATTGTATTATAACATGTAACATGTGATAGTCTAATACCCTTTGATCTGTCTGTGTATCTAATATATTAAAGTTGTTTGCCTGTGAGTGCAAAGGCCACAGCAAGAGAATGATTCAAGAAAGAGATGTTTCATCTGAACTTACAGGGCCTGAGAAACTGTATTTTGCTTGTTTTTGTTTTTTTTCTGTGTAGGGTCCTAAACACTAGCATGACTTAAGATCATCATTTCAAATCCTTTGAAGAACTCCTTTCTCAGCCCTATTTTTGCATGCCAGAGGTTTGATTTTTTTTTTTTTTGAATGTTGTTAGGTGGCAGATGCTTTTTTCTAACATCTAATGAGTGAAGGCTTGACTTTACCAATGCACACACATAATGTTCTTGGTACAATTGCTCCTGCTGCATACTCAGCTACTGGCTTATGTTTCATCTCTCAAACTCTCTGGGCACATCTTTCTGTCGTAGTTTCACTAAGAAACCTCACACCACAATGCCCACTGAAGGAAACCGTTAACATAGGCGTAATGTTCATCTGAGAAGCCCTTCAGGACAGGAAGAAGGCCTTGACTGAAAGGAAAAAAAAAGGCTCATAAGTGCAAATTTGCCTCCTAAAACATATTTTGGAAAAAGCAAAGGTGATGAAAAATGTAAAAATTGACCCTGTAGGAAACACTTCTGAAGACCTCCTACTTTTTTTTTTGCTGACAACTGTAAGCCTTCTGACACGATTGTAGGTAAAATATTGGCCAACAAGTCACCACTCTGCATGTACATAAAAAAAAACCAAACTCTTAAAAGTAAAACTTTACAAGTTAACTGCTGGATTTTTTTTTTAAAGAGAGATGGCTGACTTTCACAAGGGAGGCATCTCTCCTCTCATCTTAGTCTTGTGGGCCGTTTGATCTTACGTCTCGATGCTCTCAGAACCCCCGTTCTGTCAAAACCAGCTCTCAGAGCCTCTTTCCTGAACGCATATAAACTTCCTTCCTCTTTCTTGCAGAACAAAGATGCTCACATATTTCTATTTTATTATGGTTCTGGGAATCAATCCAAGGGCAAAGGAGAAGCAAGTACTCTACCACTCAGGCACACCCTTACTTCCTTTTGCTGTGTTTCTGAAAGTTGTTTCTCATCTTTCTTAAAAGAAACTTGATCCAAACCATTTCATTTGTTCTGAGCACACTCTAGGAATATTTTAATGCAGCTGCATTATATATATATATATATGTCTTAAGAGAAGAAGGAGAAAAATTTTCAGGGAGATAGTGTAGTGATTAAAAGAACTGGCTGCTCTTCCAGAGGACCTAGGTTCAAATCCTAGCACCTACACAACAGCTTACAACTGTATGCTACTGTAGTTTCCAAGGAAGCCGTTCTCTCTTTTGGACTTCAGGAGCACAAAACAACACATATCATGCAAAGACATACATACAGGCTAAACACCCACATACATAAAATAAAGTAAAATAATAATTTAAAAAAACCCTTGGCATGGTTCACTTCTTATCAACCAATTCATGCTATAAAATACTAATACATTAGATAGTTCAAAATATATAGACATTTTAAAGTAATATTTGTACATTACATTTTTCATGTGAGTTTACACTATTTTGTGATTCATTTAAAGTTAAAGGTTTCATGTATAAATTTCTATTCTATTGAACACTGTTAAAGGAAGCCACCAGACACTGGCTTATCTCCCTCCAATTTGTCTTTCTTTGGCTTTGTTTTTTGACTCTTTTTTTTTCTTCTGGCTCATTCTCAAGGTATGATGTGTAAAAGCAGAACATTACTTCTACTCACTAATGTCTGAGGAGAGACAAGCTGAAGATTAAAGTATCACCGAAAACTGGTGATTTGATCAACCATGCATAGGTAGTAAAGTCTCCATTAAAACTCAGGAGTTCTGAGCATGCAGCTCAGTGGTAGAATGTGTAGCATGCACAATACCTTGCTATCATCATCAGCACTGGAAAAAAAGAGGAAAAACTTCGCTTCTCCCTTTTCTCATTATTCCACCCTATGCATCCTCTGCAACATCCTTTAAAATAAATGGAATTTTCAAAGCCTGTCTATTATATTAATTGAACCCAAAGAGGGGAGTGTACAATCTCCAATTTAAAGAAGGTGATGTGGGTCTGGTGCACAGCTGAAAACAGCATGGGCTCTCAGGTGGCATCTTTGTGAGAAGGGCAGTCACTGGGAGCCAATGCTACCTCGAGGTCCATGGTATCAGAACTGACTTGAACTAGCGGCTGCAGTAAGGATTATTTTTCTTCCAAAAATTATTATTGTGTACTGTTTAATTATTTATTACATGTATGTACGTACTTAGGCATTTTTTAAATCATAATGTGATGCCCTAGCCTCACCTTACAATTTCCTGTACCAGTCTTAGAGGTAACAATTCTCCAAGCAACTCTAGTCCCAAATATTTGAGAGTAGTACCCCAAACCAAGATCTGAGTGCTAAGTGTACTCTCAGTTTCTAGACACTTTTTATTGTGAAAACATGGAAGCTCAAATATGCACAGTAGCTATGTGCCCACAAAGGTATCAGTGTTTCATGATATCTAAGTATGAGTTTATATTGACGTCTCCAAATTGAATCCACCATCTCTGGCTCAATCTAGTCTGGCCCGATTTCTTACATTGTCCTTTCACCCATTGCTCTTCCAGAGGGCCTAGGTTCAAATCCTAGCACCCACTGGACAGCTAACCATATAGTTAACTCTGTAACCATAGTTCCCAAGGATGTCATGCCCTCTTTTGGCCTTTAAGGACAGCAAACAACACATATGATCCACAGACATAAATGCTGGTGAAACACCCATGCACACAAAATAAAGTAAAACAAAAAAGAAACATCTTGACATAGTTCATTTCTTAATAGCTCCTTAACAACAATGTTCATGAATACAGTAGTTTCGTTTTTGCCTAGCACCTATCCACAAAGATATAATAACACAAATACAAACCATTACAAAATACAATAACACCGTACAGAGTCCGTTGCCTTTCACAGCTGTTTTTGCCGTCAGAATTACCTCCTCCATTCATTTCTACAATGATTCAGGGGTAGTCATTCAAGCCCAGCTCTTCACAGTGGTGTGACATATAGAAATGGCATTCTTTTGTCACAGCCTACTTTTCATCCTGAGGACTTGAATACCCTATGGATTTTTTTTAATTCACCCAAATTAAAGTACTCTGATCTAAAGCTCTAGATATCAGTTTCACACATTCATCACCACAGCATTATACATAACAGCAACTCTGTGCTTCAACTATTTTCCCTCTGTCTGTGATCTCTAGAGTGGGGAGCAGGATGTCAATTCTAGCAACCCAGAAGTCTGTTAGCTAGAGATTTCAAGACACAGGCATCAGCAGAATGTCTGTCATTATTTGTGTGAGAGGAAGGGCTGCTGCAGGCATTATGGCCATCTGGAATCTAACATTCCATAGAACAAGCAAGCAGGCACTAAACCAATATTTGTAAATGCAGTTTCATGCTAACTGCTTGGCAATCTTAAGTGGATGCTCTATTTTGCATCCAACCGGCAAGGGATTTGGGTTCTTATTTAGTATCCTTAACAACGGTTGATTTAGTCAGTATTGGAAATTAGTGCTAATAGATGAGAAGTGGTATCTCACTGTTGTTTTAATTAGCATTTCCCAACTTACAAATGATGCTGGACTCCTCAGATGTTTGTTTGTTGTCTGTCGTTTCTTCTGTTCTGCTTTGCCTGGTTGGTCTATCAGTTTTCACTGGGCTTCTCAGGGAGAGCACATCATTGCCTTGCAGAGTTTCCACAATGTAATGTTCTACTTTTTGCTTTTTTATAGCCTTAGGAGGCCTGGCAGGGTAGACTGTACCTGAAGATCAAATTGCATATGTAACTATGAAAATATCTATCTGTTGCTGAAGTTTGGGTCTCTAATGCTCCCAGGGACTCCAGTGTGAAAGTTTGGCTTCTCAGATTAATGTATAGGAAGGCCCTGGACAGATGTAAAAGGTGAGATCTAACTGTTAGAAAATTTAAGGTCATCAAGGCCTTCCATCAGCAAGAATTTTGGAAGATTGGTTGAGCTTCCCTAACCAAGATGAGGGGATCCCTTTCTGCCTGCCCACAATTACCTTGATAGACTGACTATAACAGATAACTCGCTATAGATAGAAATCCCTGTCATTATTATCCCAAATAAGCCTTTTTCTTGTTAAGCTTATTGATCTCATGTATTTGTTACAGTAACTGCAAGATGACTAATATATCAACTCATATTCCACCCAGGATTAGCCAACTCAATTTATTATGATTTCTTCCGATAATTCTTTCTCTTGTAAGATTATTTTTCACCTCCACTTATTTTTATCTTAAAATTTATTTTTATCTTTTTTCTTATTACAAATCATGTTAAAATAAACCATGCAGTTCATACATCTCTGATCATTTTAAATGAAATGTTAGAATTGATCATGCTGTGTAATATTTTAACAGCCTTTTAAAACAGTTATTTATTATGCACATCCCCATTGCTTCTTCACGATGTTGCTAGCATGCTGTTGGCAGGGTCTGGAGAACCCCTGGGGACAGGGCCTACACAAAGGCGGCTTTGTACTCATCTTTTTGGTGCTGACTGTTTGAGTAGTATCTGGTGTTGCTTTAGATGTATTTAATTTGCTAGCAAGCTTGAACATTTCCTATTGTGCTTCAAAATGAGTTTCCTAGAATAGTTTTTGTAAAGTGCTCATTTGTGGACTCCAAGATGACTTCCTGTGGTCTGAGTCACAGCCATAACTGCTTCTCCAGCTGTCTTGAAAAATGTCCTTAATCACCAAGTAAAGCCAGGAGAGGGGAGGTGCCAGAGTCCCAGCTTCCACGTCCATTAAAACCAGATCGTCAAAGCAGCTGCTAATCTCACTGGGCAAGAATAAGCACACTATGACAATTTTTGAGCCAAATTTGAAGCAAGCTTTATCAAATACTGACCAGGACGATGGATACTGGCCAGGCTCATACATTGTTATTCTAGAGTTTGGAGCTGAATTACATTAGACAGGGGCTTATAAAGGTACGACCCACAAGGCTACGTACTTTCCACCTTTTCCCAGGCAGGGGCAAACATACATCCTGACGTACTTCCTGCCTATCTACCTCCTGTCTAAGTGAGATTGACCATGTCCTGTTCAGTTGGGGCAGTTAAGCTTGTTTAAAGAAGTGAAAACACATGGCTTGTTTCTGATATAATCAATAGCTTCCAGCATTTGAAGAAGTGATTTGTTCTTGGGCAAGTGGGGTTTACAGGTTGGGAGCATTTTGTTCTATAGATCTCTTAAGCACAGTAATTTACACTTAATACATAAAGTTAGCCATCGCACAGCCACTTTGTGGCTGTATTAGCATAAGGAAAACTCTATGACCTGTCAACTTTGAAAACCAAGATTATCCCCTCTTCACAGGCCTTAGTAAGAACCATATGGAATGGCAAGTGTGACATGCTTTCTTGGTTTCAGGCTCTGTGTTAGATTATTGGTAATGAGTTATCAAAAGAAAACATCTGATGACGACCAGGAGCTGCAGTGAAGACTTTACATTTCCGTGGGCTAGGACAATCATCTGGCTATGGGACCACCCTAGGAAGCCATTCTCAGGAAACAGGTGAAATAATTATTCCTTTAATGAGATACTGCACCTCCTTTCCCAGAATTCTTCCCCACTGCCAGCCATGAGGTTCAACTCAGTCTGCTTACTTTTTTGAATGGTAAAACTTTTTCCATCTTTTTTTTTTCTGTCTCTTTCAGGTGCTGGCCAGAACCTATGTATGTCTTTTCTCATACTTTAGGATTCCTTATTCTTTCTCCTAAGCAGCCTCACCCAAGTACCTACCATATGACTGATTCCTACCAGGTGGTAGACCTCCAAGCCAATAACTCATAAAGCATAATTTTGTTCCTTCCTTTCTCCATTCTCCTCCTTTGGAAAGCTGCTAAGATTTATAGCTTGTCTGCCCTGAGGATTTTCACTTAAATTCAAATATTTTTCTTTTGAGATTCTCTTAGTCCATTCTTTAATTCTTTTATTAAATAGACTAAGAATCCAAGAGGGGGGCCTGATTTCTCTGATATGGTCTGGCAACTGTGGAGAAACTTCCCACAATTCTGGTAACATTTGAATAAGGTGTGAATGAGTTACAGATTCAATCTGTTACTGCTCGGTGATTTTACTGTTTAGGGAGGATTATTGAACAGAAGAAATGGGATGGCCTTTTGTGAAATGAGTATGAGGGAGATCTGAGTTAGGCAGTGGAATATAACTGACTTGATCTTTTTGTTTAAGGGTCAAATTGTAAGGACATAGCAATATCTAATCATATATAGTGTTTTACATAATACTTTACACAATATATGAATGATTCACCCTTTCATTTGAAGAAAGTTTACTTTTGTAACCCTGTTGACTGCCCATCTGCAATAGAGGAAGTAGATCTCTGAATTCACCCACATTTTGAAAGTAGATGACTGGATCCACCTGCATGTAGGAAGTAGAACTCTGGATCCATCCACACTGGCTAGGAATGACCCAGGAGCCAGGTAGCTTGTGCACTCATGAGCTTCTAAGAGGAATCACAGCAAGTCAAGGAAACCATGATGTCAGAAGTCACCTCCTTGGGGAACAGTGGGTAAAGAAGCCCACAGAAAATTTACAGAAAAAAAGCAGTAAGTTCAAGAGGAACAGAAAGACACCTTATAAACATAGGAAGAAGCTGAGAAATTTTGGTTACTGAAAATTTTTGTAAGTACTGACATAACTGAGGGTCAGGGTGACCTCTGTTTTAGCCTGAGTTCGGGTCAGTATTTAGTAAATATGTTTCTCTCACTTTAAGTACACTAGGAAAACTACTGAATTTGAAGCATTAAGAAACTTTCCCTTTGCACCCATATAAATGAGTTTCACATCTAATCTTAAATTTTAAGTATTGACAACATATTTTAGACTTTATCATATAGTTTTCAATATTAAAGGCTATGCTATAATGAAAAGGAAATACAGACCAAATTAAGTTCTAAGACAGAGTCTTTATTTTCCTTTTGATGCTGTGCTGGGTGCAGCAGGGTTAAGCCCAGGGCATCAGGCCTGCTAGGCTAATTGGTGCAAGCGTTATCCCTGGGTCTGTCGAGAAGAGTAGCAGAACAATTTAAAAATTAAGTGAGTCACTTATGCTGGTCTGTAAGAAAGCATTGAGGGCAAACAGATGAACAGGTAAACTGTGGGAAAAGACAGGCATGTGGGATAAATATAGGGAATAAATTAGGAGTGAAACTAATGTGAGACTGGTACTTGGAAAATCTGATGTAAATGCTACGCTGCGGCTCTGGGAAGAGTCCTGAGTAAAGGGAGAAAAATATAATTTAAATATTTTATAGCCCTGATTTACTCAACTTCAATTAATCAAATGTCAACAGATAAAATAACAAAGGATATGCATGTTTAAATTTGTGTGTGTGTTTATTTATTCATTGCATTGTCCAGGAACTAAAATTATTTTTAAAATTTGTTATTTATTTTTTAGAATGATGTATTTATTTTTATTTCATGTGTATAAGTGTGTATGCCTGGTGCTCACGGAAGCTATAAAAGAATATTATACCCCCTGGAACTGTAGTTACAGAGGGTTGTGAGCCACCATGTAGGTGCTAGAAACCAAAAATGGTCCTGGAAGAACAGCAGTGCTTTTAAGTGATGATCCATCTCTCCAGCTCCATTTTTATAGTTTAAAAGCAAAGAGTAAAAAATCATTTAAAAGCCGTAGTAGAGAGGAAGGTAGGGATGTTCAGTGAATACTAGACTTATTGTGATAAGAAGGGAAAATTGCACAGGTTTAAAACACAGCTGACAAGGTGTTTTTATGTTTTTTTTTTTTTTTTGCATTCATTATTTCCATTAAAAAGAAATTAGAAGTTTCAGCTGCCTGGAAAAGTTGAGAAACATTGTGCAGTGAATTTTGTTAACTCCCCCACGTTATATCCTCCCTTCAAGACTCATCAATCCTGCTTTGCCTTTTCTCCCTCTGTATAGAACAGATACTTCCTAGAGTCATTTGTCTTGTTTCACTCCACCTTGGTTAGATCTGTTTTCAACTTATTGTTTTCTTCAGATATATGTAAATGATATAAAATTCTTTTTGACCATGATAGATCTGCAATGGCCCTCTCTGATACAGGGCCACCTTTGATTGTACCTTCCTGATAGCTTTCTTGATATTGTTTGAAACACTATATAAACCAGGGTTTAGGGGAGGGCCAGAAGGCAAAGCTACCTGTTTGAGTTTGAACACTTTGTTAGTGCTATGGGAAAGGCATGCTACTGGTGTCTAGTGGCTAAAGGCCAGGGATGATGCCAGGATCTCTGGTTCTGTCGTGCTCTGGCCAGCCAATTTCCCTTCCTTGGCCTTTTTGCCATTCCTGGTTTTCCTGAAAGCTTTCCCAACAGGGCAAGTGGGGCTTTCTGCAAGGAACAGGAAGTCTTTGGGGTCCCGCCCAAGTGTTTGTGATGAAATTTACCTATCTGGTCCAGGCTTTCTTCCAGGAGGCAGCAATAGAGTAGCATGAAGGAAAGCTTTCTTTAAAGTTGGCAGCTTCATTATTTTCCAAAGTGCCCATTGGCCCTGATCGCACATGCTGAAAGCTCTGAAGATAGGCTGTAAGTTCTGCATTTCTTGGATGGGTTGAGGCTGCTCATGTCCTAAGCATGGTCCTTTCCACCATCCATCTGTCTTCCTGGCATGCATAGTCAATCTTTGAGTGTGATGGAGTCATGAAGATACCTGCTTGAAAGAAAATTAAGATTTTTAACATCCTCTAGGTTTTGCTGAAGACTACTCAGAACCAATCATCACTAATCCATCTTTTATAAACGGAAGCTGATCAGGAAAGGAATGATAGTGACAGACTTTACTGACAGAGACACTTTGAAGAGCAGATACTACAGGCCTATCTAACTGCTCAAGTGCCCAGAAAAATCAGAAAATCTTCCAAATCACTTAAACAAATTGTATAGACCAAAGCAATAAAAAGCAACAAGAAATCAAAGTCTTAAAAATGGGTATAAAATTAATATAAAATTCTGTTTTTTTAATAAATTTATTTAATTTTATATCAATCACAGGTTAGGTTTTTTTGCATCCCATACGTAGCCCCCTCCCACACTCCCTCCCACCCTCCTCAACCCTCCCTCATCACCTCCCTACCCCCTCCAAGTCCACCAACTGGGGAGGATCTCCTCCCCTTCCATCTGACCCCAGATCATCTTGTCTCCTCAGGGCTGGCTGCAATGTCCTCCCCTGGGATCTAGCCAGGCTGTTACTCCCTGGCATGTATGGGGGAGGGTC
>CM053758.1:38956433-38971047 GCA_028658305.1 Pachyuromys duprasi | reverse complement strand
AAGATGACAGTGGTTAAGACAGATAGAAATATTGGATGTAACATGTGGACAGGTTGATGATAACTATTTCCATTTCTGAGTTAAAGATTTCTGTAAAAAGAGATCCATATTGTTTTCTCATAATATGTTTTCTATTTTCTATACTTTTCAATAAATATAGAGCAAAGCCTTTTGTAATGGACAGGCAGATCAGATACATGTAACAGACAGATAATAGATAGACCACAGCCCACACACTCCAGAGGGAAGTATAAGATTAAAATTTGGGCTTGCTTTTGTTCTAAACTATTCCAAGAAGAAGTCTCTGTTTTCATGCCTTAATGTAACATCTATGAAGATCATATTTATCACCCTCTCCAAAATCCTCTCAGTTTCTAATTAATAGAATATTTTATTAGATAATTTTGAAAGAATTGACAATTTTCTGGTTTATTGAAAAATGCAAGTATTATTGAATACTGGAAACCCCTATGAGATAAATTTCAAGTCTAATCAATTTTATTAATATAAATAATGTATTTTATATAGAATTCTTAATTTCTTTGGTTATATTGAAAAGATATCCTTGAAATTCTTACATTTAAAAAATTAAACATGAAAAGATACTCCTTAAGATTAAAAAAAAATTAAAAAACAATCTCACCTTTAATCCTAGCACGCAGGAGGCACGTGGATCTATGAGTTGGAGGCCAGCCTCATCTACAGAGTGATTTCCAAGACAGCCTGGGCAACACAGAGAAATCCTGTCAAGGAGAAAGGGGAGGGAGGGTTAAGAATCTGTATGTGACAGAGAAGGATGTGGAGTGAGTGACAAAAAAAATCAGTGAATTAAAGGACAATGTTACATTTAATGAGTAAAGAAAAGAATACCTTCCTTTAAAACCCAGAGAGGACAAAGGTGTGAAATGTCACCACCGTTTTGCAGCGATGGTCTACAGCTACAACCTAGTGCAAAAGGTTTCTGTAAGTGAAGGAAGTGTTAAAGTGGGCATTATTCATAAGTAAGACAGAGATTGGACTATTTATAAAATGAGCAGATGAACCACTCCGTAGAGAGGATGCAATCAACTACTTAATAAAATGCAAAGCACAGAAATGATTGATATCAGATGCACAAACTATACCAGTAAATGCTGTAGTAGTGGAAAAGATGCATTCTTTCAGCAATATCAAATGATCATTGGGAAATAAACTTAAGTGATGTGCACAATCAGTAAGAAGTGCCTAAACAATACTAGCAATAGGAAAGAAGCAAGGGGATGGAATGCAGCCATCTCCTTGTGTTGAATTTTTATGCTGATGCTCCTAGTTGCTATTACAGTGATCAGCGTATGTAATGTAATCATAGGAAAACACCAAAGAAATATGTTTGGGACAGCTAGATAAGCTGATTATAATGTTTTTATTAAAAAGTATACAAATATGAATTGCAGGGAAAATCATAAGTGAATGTCACAGTGGAAGCAAGTAAAGAGCCTTTCTCCACTCTGGGAGGCTGTACCCAGAGCCTTGTTGGTACTGGACAAATTCTCTCCAGCTGCACTGAACCTCCAGCTTTTTTGCATGTAATAGGGTCTCCCTAAGAGATCCAGGCAGGCCTTGAACACACTTTGTAGCCCAGGTACCCAGGTTTGAATGTGGAATCTTCTTGTTTCTATCTTCAGAGAACCTGGAATTACAAGTTGCATATAATCACGCCTCGCATTATTAAAACAAAGAGATTTTTGTAATCAAAAGGAGATCATGACCACTCATGAAAAAGACAAAGACAAAAGTGAAGTGAATAGGATAAATAGAAAGTACCAAATTGCCAGAATTTCTATGATCGATTTACTTGGTCACAGCCATTGAGTACAGCATGGGCTGCAATGAACAATGGAGTATTGAATTTTGAAAACTGTTTAATGAAAAATTTAAATTTTTTTCATCAAAAATAATAAATATGTGAAGAAATGTGTGATAATAAGGTTAATTTAGCTATCTTACAATGTATACACATTTTCTCTTCCTACCTTTTCCTTCCCTCTCTCTTCCTTCCTACCTTCCTTTCTTTCCCTTCTTTCCTTTCTGAACTTGGGGATGAAACCCCGTGCTTCACACATGTCAGATAAATGCTCTACATTTGAGCTACATCCTGCGCCCCTAATTTTTGAACCATCATGCTATAATTATGATAACATGTACTTTTTAATTTGATGCAAAAAGAGTTTCATCCTTGCCGATTTCCCTCCTGGAAATGAGCACCTGCTGTCCCCCATGGCCTCTAGTCTGCCATAGCATTCTCCAAGGAAGAAGTTTACTTTTCAGTGTGAGTTATCATTAAACACATACCCCATGAATGTTTAACACTTATCAATTATGAAAGCTTCTTGAAATAAAATAGGACTGTAAGGAATCTCCAAGATCCATAGCAACTGCCACCCGCCCCCCTGCACCCTCCCCACTGTAGCTGAATCATTGAATTCATTGTTGCAAGAATCTTCTATGGCATATGGATCCTTACTCTGACAGCATCTACTGTGCACCTTGGTTCCTACATTTCTTTCTTTTTCTTGAATTGATGTACTAATCCCTTGGAACTGAAGTTACAGATAGTTGTGAGCTGCTATGTGGTTGCTGGGAATTGAACTTGGGTTCTCTGAAAGAGCAATCAGTGCTCTTAATGACTGAGCCATCTCTCCAGCCCCCTACATTTTCTATGCCTAACTTTCCTTTTTACTTTATTTTCCAAAAGTAGTTCACTTTTCTTTCTTTCTTTCTTTCTTTCTTTCTTTCTTTCTTTCTTTCTTTCTTTCTTTCTTTCTTTCTTTCTTTCTTTCTTTTTCTTTCTTCCTTCTAAATTTTTTATAATTATTTATTACAGTTTATTCACTTTGTATCCCAGCTGTAGCTCCCTCCCTCATTTCCTCCTGGTCCCACCCTCCTCCCTCTTCCTCCCCCTAAGTCCCACCCCTAGGCCACAGATAGGAGAGGTCCTCCTCCCCTACTATCTGACCCTAGCCTATTAGGTCTCATCAGGACTGTCTGTATCCTCTTTCTCTGTGGCCTGGTAAAGTCACCTCTCCAGGAGGAGGTGATCAAAGAACAGGCAACCAAGTTCATGCCAGAGACTGCCCCTGCTCCTTTTACTAGAGAACACACATGGAGACTGAGCTGCCAATGGGCTACATCTGAGCAGGAGGTACAGGTCCTCTCCATGCATGGTCTTTGCTGTTTGATTCATGAGTCTCAGCAGGCCCCCCAAGGCCCAGATTTTTTTGGCTCTGTTGGTCTGCTTGTGGAGTTCCTGTCTCCTCCAGGTTTTTCTGTCTTCTTCTTTTTTCCATAAGATTCCCTGCACTCTGCCCAAAGTTTGGTTATGAGTCTCAGCATCTGCTTTGATACTGTGCTGGGTAGAGTCTTTCAGAGGCCTTTTGTGGAAAGCTCCTATCCTGTTCCTTGTCTTTTCCCACTTCCAATGTATATGCTGTTTGCCCTTTTGAATGAGGATTAAGCATCTTCCCTAGAGTCTTCCTTGTTGTTTAGCTAAGGGCTATATATTTTAGTATGTTTATCTTATATTATATGTCTAATATCTACTTATAAGTGAGTATATACCATGTGTGTTTTTCTGTTTCTGGGTTACCTCACTTAGGATGGCCTTTTCTAGTTCCATCCATTTGCCAGCAAATTTTATGATTTCTTTGTTTTTAATTGCTGAGTAGTTTCTTGTTTTTTTGTTTTTGTTTTTTGTTTGTTTGTTTTTCCTGGTGGGGTTTCTCTGTGTAGTCTTGGGTGTCCTAGACTCACTTTGTAGAGCAGGCTGGCCTGGAAATAGCAGAGATCTGCCTGACTCTGCTTCCCTGAGTGTTGGCCTCACTGAGCATGGCTCCAAAGTAATTTTTATTGGTGATTTGTGGAATATTCTTATGGCTCTGCTATCTAGAAGTTTAATGCATAGGTTTATTTTATTGAATTAATCTTTTTCTTCTAATTATTTCAGGTTTATTGTTTTGTTGTTACTTCTGGATTCTTGTGTGGAAAGTTAATTTATTTTTAATCCGTCTTTGAACCCAGTCAGTGCACTTAAGGACACTTGCTTCAAAAGCACCTTCACAGTACTCTCCCTTTCTGCGATTAGTTCTACCATGCTCATATTTATTATTCAGTTACAATTGATTTACAATTTCTAGTTTCATTTGTTTTTTTCAATAAAATCATATAAACAATTGGGTTTTTATTATTTCCTGATGTTGTTGCTTCATGGAAACAAACATATTTTGGGTGATAAAACCTCTAGAACTTTCTGACACAACCTTGTGCTCCAGGTTATGCCAATTCATTTTGAAATTTTCATCTGTGTTTAAAGAGTATAGTAAGCACATTTCCCACAGGTAAATGTGGCTTTTTGCAGCTGGTGAATGGAGAACCCCTGTTTGTGATTGTGTGGCATGTGATGAGTGGTTTCAAAAACCTTGTTGTGCACAGAAAAGTTACTTGTTTATATGATTTTTTTTCATGTTCACTCCAGAGGATCCTGGTGAAAATGTTGGTGGTTTTGGTGATCCCTGATAGTCAGGCACATAGCATTGTCTTCCTATGACTCCCTGATTTCATGTTAGCATTTCTGACATTGCTGTAATTGATCAACCTGGGCATCATTAGGATGGATTCTGAACATGGAATCAAAAAATCATAAGTTAGGGCTCCCGTGTTCATGGATCTGCTTGGTGACTGCTGGGTTCAACTGTGGTCCCCTCCTTTCCCTGGTGTGACTGCCTCGGGCATCAAGGTCCATTCAGCTTAGCCCTTGGTGTCTACTTGCTCTTTGTTTTCTTTCTGAGATGTGGTATGTGCCCAGGAGAGGTCGAGAGTAAAACCACTTTCAATTTGCCTTCAACTGCCTTCACTTCCTTCTTGCTCTTTAAGCCTGTTGTATCATCTTGCTGACCCACTTAAATATTTGAAGACCTTTCTGTTATTTTGCTTCTTTTCAGTAGGAGTTTTTTGGGGGGTATGCAGATCAACCTACTGTTATGAAAGCCTTCAGATTAAAAATGGAGATAAGGAGACTGAGGAAGGCAGCTTCAAACCTGTGCCTGATAACCTATACTCACAGCACACTGCCACAACACCAGCCTGGCAGGATATCTTTGGGCTACACAGTAGCTGAGAGATGAAGTCTTGTTCAGCCCATGAACCATCACTACATGCCAACTCAAGCTGTGGCTTGGAGCAACCCATGGGGAGGAGCTCAGGGTGAGCCATCATGTGACCTTGAAAGTCTCTGAGCTACCTTTAATGAGGAAATAAAATTCCAAATGGACTAGAACCCTCAGGCTCAGAAATAAGCTGAGCTCCCAGAAGACATGCCAGATAAGCAGTGGTACCTATGAGAACCCCAAGGCATATCTGCTAGCAGAGATGGCTAGTAAGAGCAAGCAGAATGATAACTACAGAAGATGAATACATTTTTATGAAAAATGATGTAAAAATAAAATATTTACCTTTCCTGATCTGACTGGGCCTCAGGTTTAGCAAATATTTGATTGGAAAGTATTCTTTATATGGATTAAATTTAGACAATAACTTGAGAAGCAATAAAGTGGTAAAACAACACATTTTTTTTACCTTTGTTAATAAAAGATAGACCAAATGTTTGCTGTTGATGTCATTCATCTACATGTCCACTGTACATTGATGGGACCATCATCAGGGATTCATGAAAGTGACACTGGATGAAACAATCAATATTTAGTCATGAAAGCAGACAGACATACATCTCCTGAGTTTATGCCATAGGGATTTCACAGCCCAATTTGTGAAGTATTTCCTTACCCAAATTGAATTCTATTAAGAGGACTTTAGATCTAAAAATCAAAACACAGGATTTACTTTAATCAAAGAACAAGCTAAATACATCCATGAGGATGCAATGAGCTCCATTGAGAACACTTTTATTTGGATGGATGACCAGGCTTCTTAAATAAATTACAGAAACAAAATGAAAAGAACCAGGGGAGGCCAGAGATTAAAATATAAAGATATTATGTTGTTACGACTATGTTAATAAATTCCTACAAACCTAGTGGCAGAAAGAAACTCAGATTTGTTCTACAGTTTTGCAGGTCTGAAGACTCCATGTATCTGCAAGACTTATTTAGTTTCATTGGTCTGAGAGGAATCCTATTTCTTCTTTCCCAGACTCTGAGGGATGCTTGTAGTCACTGTCTTTGGCTAGGTTTGGTACAACCCCTCCTTCGACTGCCAAGATTCATTGTAGCACTCTGATCCTGCTGCTGTTTTTTTATAAGAATCTTCATGTTTGCTTTGAGTTCTCCTAGATCCTACAGGAGAATATCCCATCCCAAGAGGCTTATTTTATTTCTATAGGGACATTCTTCACATACAAGTTAACTTTCATAGGAACTGGAAAATCAGGGCTGTCATTTATTCAGCCAACATCTTGAAATTATTGGAGTCTAAAAGTGTAAACCAAAAAATAATACATTAAGTTAAAAGTGAAGACAATTTTATCATAGTGCAGAATATATCTGTAAATCAGGAACAGAGGCTCAACATAGAAGCTAAGCAAGGTGTCTAGGTGAAGCAGTACTGAGGGTTTTTTGTTTTGTTGTGTTTTGTTTTTTGACAGGTGGGCTGAAGGAGTACAGGCAGCTGAGAATGTGGACAAGATAAATCAGATTGAGGTAAAGCTGTCAGCTGGAGGTCTGCTGGAGTTGGGTCTTTCTTGCACTCATAGAATTGGCTTTGAGATGCTTGGAGACCAGATCTGTACAACTCTAGGGTGCTGTTGAGTTTACACAGTGATAGAGCACTTGCCTAAAAAGTGCAGTGTTCTGGGTTCAGTCCTAAGCTCAAACGACAAAATTCCAAATTAGGGCACTGATAAACTCTTTTACATCTTTTGGAATGTCTAGGTCAGGAGGCAAACTGCTAGTCTGGCAAGTCTCAAACTTGGTAATCTACTGTTAGAGTCTAGAAAAGTGTTCTCACCACTGATTTAATACTTCTGTGACAGTCAGTTTAGTGTAAGACTTAAACAGTAATTTCTGTTTTTTATTCATCATCCTGTGGCCATTTCTATTCTTATGTTTATCAATCATGAAAATCCTCTACAGGAGGAACTGTGAAGTAATAAACAACAGAATCCTAGTTGGATATCTGACCAGATTAAAGGTTTTTTCCTTTAAAGTTCTTTACCTGTGCTTGGTCATTTTGGTCACATTTCCTGGAAGTCTTTGTCTTTTAGGGATATACTTGAGTATTTTCAGGCTTGTTGAAAGCATGCTGGAGACTAGCCTCAGACAGCTCAGCATGTCTATTGGCTTCAGTGTGAGGACTTCAGGGCATGGCTTAAACATGTTGTACTATGCAGAAGGCACAATCACAGGGAAACATGAAAAGGAAAGAACCACTTCTGCTGTGATTTCATGTATGATGAAAAAAACCCTGTGAGTGGAAGGCCACAAAGCAGCTTCTCTATACTTGGAGGAGGGGGAAAATGGCAGTGCAGGCATGAACAGGCTACTTGGTTAAAGGAGGGATGTCAGCTCTGATGGTTTCTGCTTTCTTCATTAAGTAGAAGATATGGTAGCAGGGCAGAAAATTCAGGTGCATGGAAAAAACAGGAAGGGTAGGAGTATCCTCTGAAGTGACTGGAGTCTGCAGTCAAGGTTAACAGGTAATGGTTGATCACTATAAATTCATGAAGAAAATAATGAATACTATTGTGTGGCTATCTTTGAACAATTTCCAAATCTCCTCATCTCAGTTCTGAGAAAGATTTTATGCTGAAGTGTGATGTTTAAATCTTGGCTTTCTGGTGCGGCAGCAGAGCAGTGGCTGCCTTTAAAAGAACGGCTGGCAGAGAAGAGTGTGCCCACTGCGGAGACCGTAGCTGGGGAGAGGAGTGCCAGTGTTGTCCTGAGGGATGGGAGGAAAGTGGGAGTCTGGCCTTTATTGTGATCGCTTCCCTAGAGGATGGCAAACAGTCTCAGGTGATAGGTTTGAAGACAATAGGCAGCCTCTGCATCTGAAGTGAGCCATGCCCACCAGGCTGAGTGGATAAGAGGTTTCAGTGTAGACTTTGAACTGGCTGATTTGTATCAGAAAAAGACATTCAGAGGCAACATTTATCTATCTATCTATCTATCTATCTATCTATCTATCTATCTATCTATCTATCTATCTATCTATCTATTTATTTATCGTTAAGAATTTCTGCCACAACAAGTCCCTCTTGTTCAACAAAGTTCAGATCTCAAGGCTTTAGCATGCAGAAATGAAAGTAAATTTGGCCTGTTTGCCTGTGTGGAAGAAAGATCAAAAGCAGGCAATCTGAGGGCAAGAGCATTATTGAAACAGAACCGTAGAAAGAAGTTTGCAAACATGGGAAGGTAAAGAGAATATATAGATCCTAATTCCAAGTTCCCAAGAGAGTCCACCGGACTGCAGGGCAATGGAAGCTGAGACAAGTGAGCCTGTGCTTAGTGGGATGGTCATGCTCATTAAAGCTGGAACAGCTGAGCTGGACATAGTAGTAGATACCTGTATTTCCAGCACTTGTGATGCTAAGGCAGGAGGGTCGTGAGTTCCAGGCCAACCTTGACTCTATCCTATTTTACCGTATATTCTATATCCTATGACCCATATGTCATATCCCATATCCTATCCTATTCTATGCTCTCTTATATCTTATCCTATTTCAAAAAGAGGATTTTCTGTTATTGTGAAGTGGGATACTTTTAGCATGTAATATGAATGTGATCAAGGTGATCACGAGGGGAAAGGTTTCTTGTGTCCTAACAGAGTAATGGGCTGAGGACATGAACATTTGCTGAGGTTCCAGAAGGCTCAGAAGTGTTCACACCCCCTCCACATGGTTTAGCAGAAATTGTTTGCAGTATAGTTGACCTGACCTAGGGAGACAGGGTCACTCTTGTTTATACCAAAGACATGCCTCAGAATGGAAACACAGAAAGTGAGCATGTCAGAGGCAGAAGCCTCGGACCAGGCTCCATCTGCATTGCCTATGCTCTTCATGATGGACACTGATGGGTATTCTGTGGCTATTATTAGCTTAAAATTATAAATAAAATAAAAGGAATATCCTTCAAAGTTAAATAAAGTGCACTGCCATTAATAAAAAAAGAGACTACCAGCCTGCTCCCACCAGAGGATGGATACAATATGGAGAATGCATGAATGAGTGTGGAAACACAAGCCATTCAATCCTTAGGAAGCAGGAAGAGGTCGTGGAAGTACTGTGTGAAATAAGTGACATTTTGGAGGAGAAAAGGCTAAGTGTTTTGTTGTTGTTTCAAGAAGAGGAATTTAATCTAATTTTCGTATTTTTAGGTACACTGATGACCAAAGGGTGGCACTGAAAAAGGTTAAAAGGTCAGTTAGCTCCTGGTATCTAGCTGGACCAGGAGAGCAAAATAAAAAGATCCACATTCTTTATTCTCTACACAAACACTGTTTTTTAAAAAGTGAAAGATCTAAGGAGCTATATATATATATATATATATATATATATATATATATATATATATATAGAACGCCCCAGAGAAAAGCAGGGAGGGTGGCAGGGTTGAGGGAGGAGAGTCTCACCCCTCACTCTGCCTTCCTGGCCCAGGAGCCCCTGAGAGTCTGACTTGGCAGGAGGCAGTTCTGAGTTCTGAGCTCTTCCAAGCTAGGAAGGCCCCTTTTGGGGGAGGGGAGCAGCCAACAGTTATTTTCGTGGCAGTGTGGGGCCAGTGAAGGTTCCCAAGCCCTAGTGAGTTAGCATGGATTCCTCTGAACAGGCACCGAGGTGTGATGTAGTCCTTTACTTGGGAACTGAGGGGGCTAGGGCAGATTCCAGGCCTCATGAGGTGCACGTGTATATTTGCCTGTGCCTGAGTGGGAATAGATATTCATGAGGGCAAAGGAACAGGGGTCTTTGGAGTCTTTGCAAATGGCCACAGTGGCAGACATAGCCATGCCTGGCTGCTAAACACACAGAAGGGTTGTTCTTCCCTGCAACCAGATTGGTCACGACCAAAGGGCTGGCTGCTGCCCTGGCTGGACCAACCAGGTAGGCTCAAGTAGGATACCCTGGTGGCCCAGATTCGTAAGGCTGGCAGAAGTGTGGCTAGCTGGCTCCCCTCGCCCAGGTTATAGTATGCCTGGCCCCCAAGGGCGGCTGTTTTGAAGTTTTGTCTTGTTCTTTGGAAATGGAAAAGAGGTAAAGGGGGGAATACAGAGGAGAAATGGGAAGGGACAGGTGGCACAAAGGGGCATCTGGAATGCTTGTATGCTAGGGTGCCTCTACAGCTGCTGTCTGTGCCTGTGGGGCCTGAGGAGTCTCAGGTGGAGGGTCTGTTTTGGAGAAGTTCATCTCTAGAATATGCGGCACCCATTCTTCCTGGATGGAGAGTGTACTGTGGAATTCCACTTCACAGAACCTGAACTTGTAAGTATAGATACTGCCGACAAACTTTACCTGTGACATTTTGGGGGCGAGGGGTGGGGCACTATGGAGGGGACTGGCTGGACCCAGGATGGAGGTTACCCAACCTCCTCTAGCTTCTGTGGCAGGTCATTGGCCTCCTCACCACCCTGAGCTGCTGAGGCATCTGGAGGGCGGGCTTGTAAGTGTTCAGATTTGTTGATATTCTTTCCCTGGTGCCGGTGCTCTTCTGACTTCATAGTCCTAGGCGTGGTAGTTGCCAGAGGTCATTCACCTGACAGCTTCAGACCCTGGTTTTACCCCAGCACTTTGGCCAACCAGGGACAGGCTCCCAGGTGCCAACCATACGCGGGGCTGCTTGCCACTGTCACGGCTATGGCCAGCTACGGAACTTCTTGGTAAAGGGGTGGCCACCCTGGATGTAGCTTCGGAAGGCGCCTACTTTCTGGGGCAGGTGTTTGATCCACACACTCAGCATCTCAGTGGGAGAGCCATTAACACACCACTCCATCACATCGAACTGCCACAGGTGCACCTTCGCAGGGCTGGCTCGGCCTTTGTGGTTTTCAAAGTAAAGACCACAGAGCTCGCAGCAGGCCCCAGTGGAGTAGGAGCTCTTCTCATGGAGGGTCTTTGCCTTGAAGGGCAGTTTAGTGTGGATGTAGGTCTTGGCCTTGACCTCTGCTGAGCGGTTCTCCTGGAGGGGCCGCTTGGTTGCCGCTGGGCCCAGGTAGCGGGTAGCTGAGGGCTTAGTCCCTATGATGGGCGATAGGCTGAGCCCCTGGAGAACCTGGGTTGGCCCAGCTCCTGGTTTTCCTGGCCAGCTAGCTAGGGGTGACAGAGGCAGTGAGGAATGCATAGCCCCAGGAGCTTCTGTCGGAGAGAGAGCCATCTTCAGTGAGGGCAGCAGCTAGTTTCCAGCTGGAGGCTTTTTCTTGACGAGGCACAGCTTGGACTTTTTCAGAATCTCCCGAAGTGTGTAGATCGGTGAACCACTGACAGACCACTCAGTCATACCTATCTAGCTCACGTAAGAGTGTGCATTGCTAGAAAGGCCCTTGTGGTTCTTGAAAAAGTTACCACAGAACTCACAGCGGATGTCACCCACTGGCTCTGCCCAGGATGACAGGGCCTGTCTCAGGACTGCAGCAGAGGCAGCTGTGGGGACAGCAGCCCCAGGAAAGTCACCCGGCCTGGACTGGGAGCCCTGGAGAGGAAGCCCCCATGCGCACACGCACATTCTCTGTATGTGAGAGATGTATGCAGTGGGTTTTCTCCTTGGGCAGGGACGTGCAGCTTGAGGACCAGGGAGGTCATGGGCTTGGCATAGGCAGATCTCACCACCGTGCCTGCCAGAGCCTCGAGTCCTTTCCAAGCAATAAAATTATAGGTGTGAAATACATTGGGGCTATTTTCTCCAAAACACATAACAGAAATCACAAGAAGATGCAGAGATGGCTTCCTCCCCTTGAAATGGCTAAAACAAAAGTGTTAAAAATAAATTCACGGCTAAAAATATCTGACAGTTGGTAGGTCAGCAAGCTTATTATTCAGAACCTGGCCTGCAATTAAAGACTTCCAGAGATTGAAGGTTGCTGACTTTTCTACCAGTTTCACATCTTCCTCCCTGCCCCCCCACCACACCCAAGTCTACTTGCCAAAGGTAGGACTCACCAATGAAGCGTTCTTTTCCATCTGTTCAGTTTCCACATTATAACCCAAGCCCTTATTTTTAACATCTGGGTTCTTTTAGCACCTACATTCTTTGTTTTTGACACTGTGTTAATGTGTTGAAGATTACTATATGCTGTGACTAGTAACTGGCGGGGTTCTTACTATTGCTGCTTTGTTAGTGATTCAATTGAAAATCTCAAGACTATGGGCAAAACATCAGAGTTGTATACTGGGTGTGGCATTGTTTTGCCTTCAGGTGCCATCTTTACAAACATTTCTGTCTGGTCTGTTTAGTTGAAAGAAAATGGGGAGTGTGTACTTCCTTTTTAAACTTTATCATTTTTGATGCTATGGATTGTGCATGGTAGAAAAGTACTTTGCCACTAAGCAGCATCCTTGAGACTAGGATATAAAAGTTTTAGCTTTTTAGAGGGGTATTTTTTGTATTTAATAATCAGTTTCTCTAAAGCATACCATTTAGTGTTAGGGCTTTAAGTAAAACACTAGAGACAGGAAAGATTTCTCAACTGACTATCAAGTTAGCTGATATGATGTTTGTGTTATAGTGTCAGAGCCTTCCGTCTTTTAAAGGCTGAGTGATACCCTCTATATAGTCACACCGAGTTTCTTTTAACCTATTCCTTCATCAATTAACAATAAAGTTGTTTTCATTTTTGGATTTCTGTGAACTGGGCTGCTAAGAACATGGCCTATGAACCTCTGTTCTGGTCCCTGCTTTCACTTCTTTGGGATACATGCATGGGATTGAAGTTGCTGGATCATATACTAATTCTACATTCAAGGGTTTTAGTTTCTGTACATCCTTGTTAACACTGCTTACTCTTTGTTTATCTGGTGTTAGTGAGTTTGTTTGTTTTGTTATTAGTTATTTCTGTTACTTATACTTTTTAATTTATTTATTATTTATTCCAATTTATCCACTTTGTATGCCAGCTATGGCCTCCTTCTTCATCTCTTCCCCATCCCTCTCTCTCTCCCTCTTCTCCTTGTATGCCCCTCCTCTAGTCCACTGATAGGAGAGGTCCTCCTCCCCTTCTATCTGACCCTAGCCTATCAGGTCTCATCAGGACTGGGTGCATTGTCTTTCTCTGTGGCTTGGCAAAACTGCAACCCCCCCTCCCCAGGGGGAGGTGATCAGAGAGCCTGCCTCTGAGTTCTTTTTTTTCCTGAGATAAAATCAAGAAACAATTTAGGTGAAGAATTTGTTTAAATTCACATTTTTCTGGCTGAGAGACTGGGTTTATCTTACCACCTGTCCAATGGTAGCTATCAAGTGGGCCTTTGACTCCTTGTGTAATGGCCATTTTTGAAATTATAAACTGGTAGAAAGTGTACTATGTGGACATGTAGGAAGAGAGCACAGAGAAGGTGGGATTTGTTCAGAGTCAAATATTTTAGAAGAAACTATGGCTGAATATCTATTATGATTTGGGGTCAAGGGAGGCATCAAGCTGGAAGAGAGAAAATCTGTAATGATGAACCTGATTTTGAACACTAGCTGGATATGAGATGCTTGCCAGAATGAAAAGTCTCAAAATTTGTCTCACCAGGTTTGTTATAAAGTGTTCCAGCCAGGGTACTGGAGGCCTCACCCCTTGCCTGGCCTGGATGTTGATATCACACATCTGGAATAGTTGCTTATAAAGCCCTTATAAATCCTGCTTTTATTTGTTTTGTACATCCTTACAATTGACTCTGACCTGAGCATATGGGTGACATGAATTTTCACTATCAGCTTTTAAACTGTTTAGAGTTGCTGCTTTCTCTGTAGTACATTAAACTATCAAGGGACCCACTAAGACATGTCTCAAGAATCACTGTGGCAATTATCTAAGATAAATGTGGAAATGTCAGATGAAGGAACATATTGGGACAGTTCCAAAGGAGCCACATATGTGGACCACAGAGGAGAGAGGCTGAGGCATGCAGAGTCACAGCGTAGGAAAAGATCTCTGTGTTTTGACCCTTGTGTCTATTCAGCATTCTCCTAAGTTAAAACACTATGATGAATAATGGTCTGGCTGACCTACTTACAATTTGTTAACATGCTTCACAGGGTAGTAAAAGGTCAGTTGGGGGAATTTCTATTTTATGATATTCCAAATAACGGTTTAGTTTATTTCTTTTGTATCAGACACCTTTCCCTGAGAGTTCTCTTGATGCAGCATCTCATATTATATGCAACAAGGAGCATTGTTAAAAACATAAGGTATTTAGTGTCATCATCCAACAAGATGCAGGAGGAATGGCTCAAGCTGCTCCTGGATGATCTTACACCTAGATGACTGCAGTGCTTGTTGAGGGCTCTGTATATAACCATGCATATGCTGCCTGGCCATTCTCCACAGTGCAGTGCCAGGCCACCAGATTGGAGCACAGATGTTGTCCACATGTTAGAACTGCCGCTGCTGTTACTTCAGTCCTGTCTAATTAACCAAGTAATGCTGCCTCTTGAAAGACAAC
>CM053758.1:38933169-38955933 GCA_028658305.1 Pachyuromys duprasi | reverse complement strand
TTAGTGTTTTGACTATGATTTGACGAGAGGTATTTCTTTTCTGGTCTAGTCTATTTGGTGTTCTGTAGGCTTCTTGTATGTTGATGGACATTTCTTTTTTTAAGTTGGGAAAATTCTCTTCTATGTTTTTCTTAAAAATATTTTCCAGTCCTTGGAGCCTGGAGTCTTCTTTTTCATCTATTCCAATTATTCTTAGGTTTTGTCTTTTGATGGCATCCTTAATTTCTTGGATGTTTTGTGCTTGGGACTTTTCTGATTTTCTTTTTTCCTTGAGTGAGGAGTCCATTACAGCCATTGTATCCTCAGCTCCCGAGATTCTCTCTTCCATCTCTTGTATTCTATTGTTGATGCTTACCTTTGTGGGCTCTGTGTGCCTGGCTTCGTGCTCTGTGTTAGAAAGCTGTGAGCACTGCAGGCTGGTCACCCTTCTGGTCTGGAGGCTTTGCTCCTCACTCTGTGCTAGATGCTGAGAGTCCCGTTTTGAGATGTCAGCTGAGGGATCAGCGCTCTGCCCTGTGCTTGCTGCTAAGGGCTCTTCCCTGGACTGTAGACTTGGCGCCCCCTTCTGGGCCAGGGGCTGTGCACCATGGTCTGAGATGATATTTGGGGCACACACAGTGGGTCTGGATTGGTTGCAGGCGTTGCCGAGCAGTGTGTATCTGCTGTATGCAGGCCTGTCTGAAATGGTGCCCAAGGCCTTCTCAGACCGGCCAGTGGACACACACATGGACTGAGGTGGTCGCTGGCGGACCCACTCGCGTGCGCCAGCTGGTTAAAACTATCTCCTAGGCCCTCTCAGTCTGAGGTGTTTTTGGCGGACGTGATTGGTGTGCACCTGCTGAATGCCCGCTGGTAGAAGCAGAACCTAGGCTTTTCCAAGACTGTCCCCTGGACACACACATACCCACGGACTAGGTGGTCACTGGTGGGTCTGAGCTGTGTGCACCCTGCAGTGTGCAGGCCAGTCAAAATGGTCTCCTAGGCCCTCTCAGTCTGGTTCATGTACACACACACACACACACAAGGACTGAGGTGGTTTCTGGTAGACGGGATTGGTGTGCGCCTGCTGTATGTCTGCTGGGTCTTTCTCTGACTAGCCCATGGACTCACACAGGGACTGAGGTGGTTATTGGCGGATCCGCAGTGTGCAGGTCAGTCAAAACGGTATCCGGTTCCTCCTCCGTCTGGCCCAGAGGCTGTGAGACCCAGTCTGGTATTGGGGCTGCGGGTGCCCAGAACGGCTGCTCGTTCAGATCAGAGCTGTGCCACCGGTCCCCCGGAGATTTTTCCGAGGAATAACTGGGTGTCCCTAGGATTTTCCCACTTGATTTCCTCGCCATAGGAGTTCTGCTCACCTGGCAATCACAAATGCTGGTGTTTTAGGTCCCAGAGTTCAGTCTCCTGGTCGCTGTGTTGTTTCTGCTGTCCTACTCCTCAGATATGGTGTCTTCTCCTGGCAGCCATCTTGGATCCCAAACCAGATATTTCTTAAATTATTTTTTTTTCCTTTTAGAAAATAGAAACAAAGAGCAAGACTTAAAGGGAACTTCACAGAATGCTAAAGAGAAAATGAGAATGAAAAACAGAGTGTGAGCTATCTCAATAACCTCTCCACTGTGGAGAAGGTTAGTGCTCTAGTTTATTGTCCAAGGGCAGGGGTATTCAATGCTGATATAAGGGAAGGATGTGAAGCATCATTTGGGGCCTTACAGAAGAGTATATGTGTAACTGAGAGTCACACACCAATCAAAACTGGATAGTTTAAACCCTCAGTGAATATATTTGTTAGAATTCTGATTCATGAATTTATGATATGCTATCTGCTATAACACTAATTTGGGCTTAAAATATGTATTCTTGAAATAGCTTAGTAGTTTCTAAGCAGAGAAATTAGCATGCACCGTGGTTCTACATCACATTTTCCTGGGGTTTATGATAGAATTAAATGCAAGCCTCTCGGGAAGAAATATTTCTCATAAAGCTCTGGTGATGATGAAATCATGACCCACATTTCTAAGACTCGGGTCAAAGTTATTAACCCAAAGGAATATTAACCCAAGGAGTCAGTAAAGCAAGAGCTGTGGGGCTAGCTGATTTCCAGAGCTTCAGAGGACAGTTCGATTAATCATAAATTGTATAAAAAGTATCTCATGCAAGATTGGGTTTATTTGTTTATTTGTTTGTTTAGTTATTTATTTTAGGCAAAGTCTTGCTACATTGTCCAGGATGGCTCAGAATTCACTATACATCCCTATCTTGTCTTGAACTTGTAATCCTGCTGCCTCAGCCTACCAAACATCGGTATCATATGTATACACTACCATGCCTGCCTAAAATATTCTTAAAATGATTAAAGACATACAAGATGAAAAAATAAAACAAACAAACCTCAAAGAACTAGAAAAACACTAGTGGGGTTTTAAATGAAACAACTTCTACACCATAAACTTTATGTACCACAAGCCTTTACAACCACATGTAAATGACAGTTTAAGAAAGAATTGCTGGATGAAAGAAGACAGAAAATGTAAAACAGAAGAATAGGAATGATATGGTAAGAGAGGAACATTCACATACATTGAAAAATGTACACATGGCAGAAGTGGAATGATGCATGGTATTATTTGAAAAGGTAATACTTACAATATCCTCAGAATTCCTTAACAATATTGTTTCAGGACTGAGAATATAGTTATACTAGTAGAGTTCTTGCCTAGTATGTCAAGGTCCTGGATTTGATCTCCTGCACTGCATAAAACTGGATGTGGTGGCACATACTTATATCCCTAGTATTAGAGAGGTAGGGAAGGGAGATAAGTTCAATTTATCCATGGCCATACAGAGTTTAAGACTAGCCTGGGCTGCCTGAAACCCTGTATCATCACATTCCCTCACAGATTAAGCAAGTAGTAGTCTAGAAGAAGATTTATTTATAATATGATTTACATAAAGTTATTGATCATCAGTTACAAAAAAGGGAACCTAAGGCAAGTAGCTTTAATACATGGTGAGATTCAGAGTAGAGTTCTCAAGTCTTACTATTGAGTGAGGATTGATCAACTACAGTTTGTAGATCATAGACTTGGTTGTCAAAGAAAGGTTTCTTTTTTAACATTTATTTTAATTTTTTTCATAATATATGTATACATATATATATACATATATATGTTTCCTCAACAACACTTTCTTTTGTCCTTTTGAAAAGTATTATTGCTATTGCCATTCATGTGGGCTTTTAAAAATTAATTAATTTATTTATTCACTTTATATCCCAGTTGTAGCCCTCTTCATACTCTCCTTCTGACCTCAGCAACCTTTCTGTTTCAGAGAAAGGTTGCTGATCCCTGGTAAAAACATGGAAATGCATATGAGGGAAGAAAGCCCAATTCAAGGTGAAACATTCTAGTATGTCCAGGTAAAGTGAGAGAAGGCTTGGCTCAGACAGTGAAAAATGCAGGCAAAGAATGTCATATCCTTGATGGCTCAGAGCCTGCTCCATCAGCTACAAACAACTTGCTGTGAGTGTGAGGGTAGTAGGTAAATCAGCCTTGGGAGCTGTCTATCTGTTTTGGGGTTCACTGCTATGGAGTTCTTGTGTTCTGAAGCTTCTTGGATTACATGGTACCTGCAGCTTCAACCCTACCCCCCTGTAGGTTAGTTTATTCTTAGTAGACTTTAAAAGTACAAAGATGTGTCCCTGTTCAGAAATCAATGCTGTGGTTACTTTCTCAATTCCCAACATGCTTGGGATTCACTTCCTAGCAAGAATATTAGCCAGTCTAGTTGATACAAATTGGTGAGTATTGAGAATCAGTACCAGCTAAGTACGCATGACCGAGTATGGCCAGAAGAGACCCCTGCGGTGTAAAGAAAATAAGTTACTGAAGTGAAGCCAGTTTTGGTGGACAAGTCTTGTCTGTGAAGGTTCTCCAAATAAACCATTAGCAGAATTGGGAAGGACAGTTTCAAGAACTAGAGAGATTCTTTCCTATCTCTGTCTCTAATATACAAAGAATCCTCAAAATTAAATATAAAAATTCCGTCAATCAATGTATTAGGCAATGAACTGAGTCATCAGTTCTCAAAGACTTGATTTAAATGTCTAATAGGTATTTGTCAAAGTGTTCCACACCTATGAGAGTCAGTTTGATGCAAATCAAAACTGATATTCTATCTGATTCTAGTCAAAAGGCCAACATCAAGAAAACAACTGATTAAAAATGTTAGTGAAGGCACAAGGTAAGACTTACTGCTCTTGGGAACATATACTTGTGCAGCCACACTAGATATAAATATGGAGGTTCCTGAAAACACTGACACTAGATATACCATATGACTAGCAGTAGAGGTCTGAATATTTATCAAAGGGTGAATTTATCAAGTCAACACACCACAGAGATACTTACACCTACATGTCTACAGTGAGCAAGTAATGGATACAGCTTAAAGATCCATCAACAGATGGATGGATAAAGAAAATATAGCATGGATACATGCTACATGGATACACAATGAAATTTTATTTAGCTGTATAAAGAATAAATTAAGACATTCATGAGAAAACGAGCCATTCTGGAGATGACTATTTCAAATGAAAGAAAACACTCAGAAAAACAAATATCACATGCTTTCTGTTATCATATGGAGTACCAGATGTGTGTGGGGGTGTGTGTGTGCATGTGTGTGTGTAGAACACGAAAGTAGGAAAAGGTTTTTGAGAGAGAAGGAAAGGGTTTAAACGAAAAGGAAGGGGAGGATAATAAAGTAATGAAATATACTTAGCAGGTGTCAGAAAGGGGAACTAATTAAGGGGAGAAAGAGTACCAGCAAGGGGGGATGATGAGGTCCAATGAGAGGGTGCTAATAAGACCAAAGCAATATATGTATCTATAAAACTACTATAGTAGTTTCCTCATATCACAGACAACTTTAGAAAGGTTGTATCGTGTAGTTTGGGGGATGTGGCAAGGTGCATTGAGCACAGCTTTCCCCAGTGCACTGTTCAGAGGAATAAAGGGAGGGGCATGCAGGTTCCCCCTGGAGACTGCTAAGGAACACCACGAAGTTGTGTGTTGTTGCTTTGTCACAAGCCACAAAAGCATTCTGAACACAGGTTTATTTATCTTCAAAGTGAGCTGGACAAAAACATGGAACCATATTTCAGCCACATAATGACTTAGTTCTGTATGGATGAAAATGAGGTCTTGAAGTTAATGGGTTGTTTTCATTGTGATCAGCTCAGTGAAAGGATTTTATTAATTTTTTGGTTTTTGATTATGCAAAGCATCATCTGTAGGATTAAGAACACATCCTTCTAATTTCTATATAAATTTAGATAGAAATTTCATTATTTGGCTTTAAATTAGAATAAGTTAATTTGCAAACAAGTATCAGGTGGACTTTTTATACTGGAGGCAGTCCAAGGACAAGGAACTTACTCTGTGTTAATTTTAACACCTTGCGGCATCATTTAGTTCACACTGCTCAAGTGAACTTAACCATGGAACTTACAGGTTCTTTTTGGTCAAATCCCAAGCCTCTATATAAGTGGCCACAGCCATCATTTCAAACAGCTGTGCTGCTGATGCAGTGGAAGGTTGGATGGCAGAAATTCAAAGAAGGTAATTTAACACTGAGATTCACCCTCCCTTTCTTCTCAGTCACAGAATGGGCCAATGAGTGATGGCAGTCAATCTTTCTGGAAGTCTTTGATAGTCTTGGACTTCACATACCCTAATAGGATATATGGAGTTCTAACACAACATACATCACACACACACACACACACACACACACACACACACACACAAGCACAAGAGAGATACACTTATACCAAACTATTGTGTGTAGCAGATTGTCCACATAGAAACTTCCTAACAAATGAGACAGTTATAGATACATGCACAGTGATCTTCTATGATATGTGCTGTTAGACAATAATAAGAAGCCATTGAATGTGTTCGGATAACAGTGCAACTGACGTTGGGTTGTAGCATTATTTTGCCATAGAAAAGACTACTTCAAATGAAGTAGCTTTTCAAAAATGCCATCAAGAAAATATGGGGAAAAAAGGGAGAGAGAGACATTTCTGAGAATTTTAGGGTGGTCCTAAAAAGCTTGGACTATCAAGAAATCTAAACTCACCTTTCTCCTTTCTCACATGGTACTATGAATATCCACCCTCTTCTGGGTTTTGTGCCTTGAGATGCACCTGCAACTCAAGCTAGGCTACTGTAAATGCAGAATGAATAAAGCCACCAATGGATAGCCAGCTCCTCCACAACATCCTTGTGCTTTGATCCCTCATCATCTGGCCATAGCTATTCTGGATAACACAAAGTGGGTAGAGAATGAGGTACCTTTATTAACTAGGATTAATGAGAGAGTTAGGAGGCTGCTATAAACAGGATCAATATAAAAATCAATCTTAACCTACTCTATTGGAAAACCACTAGTAGATGGCAAAATTTTGCTGCTTAACATAAGACTAAAATGTTAAGAATGTAATAGTGGATCTTAAAATGATATAAAAGACTTTCAAAAAGAATTAAAGAAAATAGTGACAAAATATTCTGAATGGTTTAATTGCATATATCTATATATCTCTATCTATCTATCTATCTATCTATCTATCTATCTATCTATCTATCTATCTATCTATCTATGAGTATGTGTGTATGCATGTAGCAACTGTGTGTCCCATGCTAACAGAGGCCTGAAGAGAGTGTCAGAACCTCTGGAACTGGATTTACAGACAGTTATGAACTGGCATGTGAATTCTAAGAATCAAATCCAGGTTCTCTGCAAGAGAAACCAGTGCGATTAAGAACGAATCCATTTTTCCAGCCCCACTGTTGACTGTTTCGTTACTTTAGAGCAAACCTTCCTGCAGGGAAACATTGCCACATTCATTTTAAGGCGCTATAAGGAGATTTCAAGGCAAATCTCAGCAGGGGCTGCATATAACTTGATCAATTATTTAAAAATTTATATCAAGACACAGAATACATAAATAGGAACATAAAGAGAAGATTTCCTTTCCTTGTTGCCAGTATGATTATAAGCCCAAAGTAAGTGTGATGGGTAGAGATAGTTATACAGTATGAAATATCAGTTCAAGAAATATGTACAACTAAATGAGAAAAATAAAACCATAAGCCTTTAAAAACCAATGGGGGACCAACTTCCCTTCATTGTATAGGGATGTGTGCCTTCACACCAGAATATGCCGTTGTCACAACAGTGTCCATAAGAGTTAAGGTAGGGAAACAAAACACAGGATAGCACTTTGTAAAATTATAAGGAAGAGCATAGAGAAACACTAATTACAAAATGAGAAGAGGGAGAGGAAGGGCTGTCAACATGGAGAAGCACAAGATTTCCCTTAGACTTTGGTAAAAATACCTACATGTATCTCGTGTGCAGTTTTATATTTGGGAATATACATGTCACATCTAAAAATGGGATAGATGGGGCATGAACATAAAGGTAGGGCTAGAATTCTGGAACATAGTGACAGCATATGCCAAGGGCCAATGGGGAGCAGGAGGGATTGGGATACTACTCTGAGGAGACCTACCCTGCTTCAAGTTCTTCACTAACAATTGCCTTTCTCTGATCACCTCCCCCTGAGGGGGGAGCATCCTTACCAGGCTACAGCAGAAGACAATGCAGCCACTCCTGATGAGACCTGATAGACTAGGGTCAGAAGGAAGGTGAGGAGGACCTCCCTTTTCAGAGGACTGGGAGAGGGACATGGGTGGGGAAGGGGGAAGTTAGGATTGGGAGGGGAGAAGGGAGGGAGGTACAGGGGGGATACATAGTGAATAAACTATAATTAATAAAGTAAAACAATAAAAATATTTGAATGCAAAAAAGGATGGAAAAACATTTGTTCATAGTCTTTGCATTAATATATTTTCTGTACTGTGATAAAATACAATGATCAAGGAAACTAACAGAAGGAAGTGCTTGTTCGAGCTCACAGTTTCAGAGGGACAACAGTTCATCATGCTGGGTTGGAGGCATGGCAATAAGCAGTAGGCATGGCAACAAGAGCATGAAGCTGAGCGTTTACATCCTTCACCACAAGCATGAAAGAGAGAGACTGAAATAAAAGTAGTGTGAGGCTCTAAATTCTCAAATTCTGACCCCAGTGGCATACATTTTTTCATTTATTTATTTTATTCACTTTACATCCTTGTAGCCCTTTCCCACCCTTTCTCCCTCTCCTCTCCCCCTTTCCTTAGAAAAGGGGAGCTCTCTTTCCCATTCACCCCAGTTCATCAAGTTGCATCAGGACTGAATATGTCCTCTTCCGTTATGGCCTGTCAAGGCAGTCCTTCAGGGGAGCAGGGCAAAGTGATCAAAAAGCTAGCAAGTGAATCCCTGTCCAACGCAGTCCCTACTTCCCTTAGTTCATGCATGGTCCTTGGTTGATGTTTCAGTCTCAGCCAACCTCTCTGGTCCCTGGGTAATTGGCTCTGTTACTTGCCAGTCCTTTTCTCTTTCTTCCCACCATTCTCCAAGACTCCCTAAGTATCATATTGACCAAAGTTTGGCTGTGAATCTTAGTATCTGTTTTCAGGCACTGCTGAGCAGAATCTCTCAGAGGACAACTCTGACAGGCTCCTGTCTGCAGGCATAGCAGAGTATCGTTCGTAGTGTCAGGGGTTGGCACTCTCCAATAGGATGGGTCTTTGGTTGGGCATTCCCTGAATCTCTGCACTCTCTTTATCCATGGACATCTCATAGGCAGAATAATTTTGGGAAAGAAATTTTTGTGGGTGAGTTTGGGTTTCCTGCCCTTTACTAGAAGACGGACGGGGCTAGTTAGAGGATGTCCTCTCCAGTCTCTATGGTCTCTGCTACTAGGAGTATCTGCTTGAATCTCCCTTATATCCTCCCAGGATTCTACTCTGATTTATGTCTTGTTGTAGGTGATGATTAATATTTACTATTGATATATCTTCTGGTAATGCTTGCTGTTAGTCCTAAACAGCTGTATAACCAAATCACCACACAGAGACTGGGTTTATTTAGTTAACCTAGAACACAATGCTGAGCAATAATTACTCCCTCTTAAACCTCCAAGCCCTCATAGTTTCCTAACATTTAGATTTCCCACATTTTACTTCTTTTAGTGATATATTAGGTCCAGTCCATCTCTCCACTCATTCCAAGATGTGTCTTCCAGTTCTGCTCTCCTAGCTCCCTCTCGCCGTTTCTCCTCCCACTCATTTCCTGCCCTCCCGCTCTTCCCCTCTTTCCTGTCCTCTGGCTCCTCCCGTCACTCAACAGTGTGGCTAGTTGCTTTATTTTGGCCTGTTTACACAAAGTTGAGACAGTATGCTTAGAATAAGTATCACAATGCAATATCTGGATTGAAACCAGAGAGTGTGTGTGTGTGGAATTAGCATTTGAATGAACAAGGGTAAGGTGTATACATTTCAAAAGAACATTATACTAACAATGTCTCCAGCCTGTCATATAAAAATGTCCCCACCCTCAGTTTCTCTTTTCTTTCCAGGCCTTCTATCCTCTTGCCCTGCTCTCCTCAGGTCTGATCTCCACTCTCTTAACTCTCTGTGCCTGTTCTCCTACCTTGTTCTCTCTCTTCAGGCATAACTTCTGCTATTTTATCTTCCCGTCAGAGTGAGATTTACGCATCCTCACCTGGGTCCTCCTTATTGCTTATCTTCTTTGAGTCTGTTCCTTGGAGTATGCTTATACTGTACTACATGACTAAAATCCACTTATAGGTAAGTACACACTATTTGTGTCTTTCCAGGTCTGGGTTACCTCATTCAGGATGATCTTTTCTGCTTCCATCCATTTGCCAGCAAATTTCATGATTTCTTTGTTTTTAATAGCTGAATAGTATTCCACTGTGTAAATGTGCCACAGTTTCTTTATCCATTCTTCAGTTGAGGAACATCTAGGATGTTTCCAGATTCTGGCTATTACAAACAAAGATGCTATGAACATAGTTGAGCAAGCATCTCATTGTTGTATGCTGGAGCGTCTTTTGAGTATATATATCCAAGAGATGTATAGCTAGGTCTTGAGGTAAAGTTATTACCAATTTTCTGAGAAAGCACCAGATTGATTTCCAAAGTGGTTGTACAAGTTTGCACTCCCACCAGCAATGGAGGAGTGCTCCCCTTTCTCCACACCCTCGCCAGCATATGCTGTCTCTGGACATTTTGATCTTAGTCATTCTGATTGGTGTGGGATAGAATCTCAGAGTTCTTTTGATTTGCATTTCTCTGATGACTAAAGAAGTAGAGCATTTCTCTAAGTAGTTCTCAGTCATTAGAGATTCCTCTGTTGAGAATTCTCTCTTTACCTCTGTGCCCCATTTTTTAATTGGGTTATTTTGTTTGTTGGTGTTTGATTTCTTGATTTCATTACATATTTTAGAATTAACCCTTTGTTGGGTGTAGGATTTGTGAAAATCTTTTCCCAATCTCTAGACTATCTTTTTGTTCTGTTGACAGTGTCCTTTGCTTTACAAAAGGATTTTAGTTTCAAGGGGTCCCATTTATTAATTGTAGGTCTTAGAACCTGAGTTGTTGGTGTTCTGTTCAGGAAGTTGTCTCCTGTGCCAATGACTTTGAGACACTTCCCACTTTCTTTTCTAATAGAATTAATGTATCTGGTGTTATATTGAAATCTTTGGTCCACTTGGATTTGAGTTTTGTGCGGGGTGATAAAAATAGATGTATTTTCATTTTTATACATGTAGATATCCAGTTAGACCAGCACCATTTGTTGAAGATGCTGTGTTTTTTTTTGCTGCTGTTGTTGTTTTGTTTGTTTTTCATTGTATGGTTTTGGCACCATTCTGAAAAATAAAGTGACCATAGGTATGTGGGTTTACTTTGGGGTCCTCTATTTAATTTCACTGATCAACAGTCTATTTCTATGCCAGTACCATTCAGTTTTTATTACTATTGTTCTATAGTATAGCTTTAAGTCAGGGATACCCTCAGAAAGTTCTTTTATTGCATAGGACTGTTTTAGCAATTCTGTTTTTTGTTTTGTTTTGTTTTTGTTTTTCGATATGAAGTTTAGAATTGTTCTTTCAAGGTCTGTAAAGAATTGTGTTGGTGTTTTCATGGGTATTGCACTGAACCTGTAAATTGTCTTTGGTAAGATGGCTATTTGTACTATATTAATTCTACTGATCCATGAGCATGGGGAATCTTTCCATCTGCCAAAATCTTCAATTTCTTTTTCTTTAGAGACTTGTTCTTGTAATATAGGTATTTCACTTGCTTGGGTAGAGTTATACCAAGACACTTTATATTATTTGTGGTTATTGTGAAGGGTGTAGTTTCTCTCATTGATATCTCAGTCAGTTCGCCATTTGTTTACAGGAGGGATACTAATTTTTTAAAAAAATAATCTTGTATAAAGCCACCTTGCTGAAACTGTTTCTCAGCTGCAGGAGTTTTCTGGTGGAGAATTTTGTATACTATCATATCATCTGCAAATAGTAATACTTTGACTTCTTCCTTCCAGATTTCTGTGTCCTTGGTCTCCATTAGTTGTCTTATTGCTCTAAGCTAGAACTTCAAGTACTATATTGAAGAGCTATGGAAAGACTGTGCAACCTTGTCTTGTCCGATTTTAGTGGGACTGCTTTGAGTTTCTCTCCATTTAAATTGATGTAGGCAATTGGCTTCCCATAAATAGCCTTTATTATGTTTAGGTATGGGCTCTGTATCCCTGATCTCTCTAAGACTTTCATTATGAAGGAATGATGGATTTTGTAAAGGTTTTTTCTGCATTTAATGAGATTATCACATGATTTTTTTTCTTGAGTTTGTTTATATGTTGGATTACATTGCTGGGTTCTGTATGTTGAGCCATCACTACATGCCTGGGATGAAGGCAACTTGATCATGGTAAATGATGTATTTGATATGTTCCTGGATTCAGTTTGTGAGTATTTTATTGAATATTTTTCATCTATGTTCATGATGAATTTGGTCTGAAATTCTCTTTATTTGTTGAGTCTTTGCGTAGTTTAGCCATCAGGGTAACTCTGGCTTCATAGAATGAATTTTGCAATGTTTCTTCAGTTTCTATTTTGTGGAATAGTTTTTAGGAGTATTGGTGTTTGTTTTTCTTTAAATCTCTGATAAAGTTCTGTGCTAAGATCATCTGGACCTGGGCTTCTTTTAGTTGGGAAACTCTTGATGACTGTTTCTATTTCTGTAGGGGTATAGGATGGTTTAATCTGTTTATCAGATCTTGATTTAGCTTTGTTATGTGAAATATATGCAGAAAACCACTCATTTCCTTTAGATTTTCCAATTTTGTGGAATATTGGTTTTTGAAGCAATACCTAATGACTTTTTAAAAGATTTTCTCAGTGTCTGTTGTTATGTTCTACTTCTCATTTCTGATTTTGTTAATTTGAATACTCTTCCACTGCCTTTTAGCTATTTTAGCTAAGGTTTTGTCTACCTTGTTGATTTTCTCAAAGAACCCACTCTTGGTTCAATGGATTCTTTGTATAATTCTCTTTGTTTCCAATTCATTGATTTAAACCCTGAATTTGATCATTTCTTGTCATTCTCTCCTCTTTGGTGTGTCTGCTTCCTTCTGCTCTATAGCTTTCAGGTATGCTGCTAAGTTACTACTATGGGATCTCAAGTGCTATGAACTTTCCTCTTAGCACTGCTTTCATTGTGTCCCATAAGTTTGGGTATATTGTACCTTCAGTTTCATTGTATGGTAGAAAGCCTTTAATTTCTTTCTTTATTTTTTTCCTGACCCAGTGATTACTTAGTAGGGAGTTGTTCAGTTTCCCTGAGCTTGTAGGCTTTCTGTTGTTTCTGTTGTTGTTGAGTTCCAGCTTTAATCCATGGTGATTTGATAAGACTCAGGGGATTATTTCAGTCTTCTTACATCTGTTGAGGGTTGCTTTGTGACCACCTATATATATGTTCAATTTTGGAGAAACTCTGTGAAGTGTTGAGAAGAAGGTATATTTTCTTGTGTTTGAGTGAAATGTTCTGTAGATATCTGTTTTGTCCATTTGATTCATGATGTCTGTTATTTTCTTTATTTCCCCAGTTATATACTAGAATGGCTACTCCAGCTTGCTTCTTGGGTCCATTTTTTTTTGAAAAATCTTTTTATTGCCCTTTACTTTGAAGTGTCTATCTTTATTGCTGTGGTATGTTTATTGTATGCTGCAGAAAAATGGATCATGTTTTGTATCCCTTCTGTTAACCTGTATCTTTTTTTTAAATTTTAACATTTTTATCTTATATTAATCACAGGTTATGTACTTTGTATCCCAGCCATAGCCCCCTCCTGCATTCCCTCCATATCCCACCCTTCCCTCCCTCATCTCCTCCCTGCACCTTTCCAAGTCCACTGATAGGGGAGGACCTCCTCCCCTTCCATCTAACTCTAGCTTATCAGGTCTCTTCAGGAATGGCTGCAATGTCCTCTTCTGTGGCCTAGCAAGGCTGCTCCTCCCTCAGGGGGCAGGGAGGTCGAAGAGCCAGCCATTGAGTTCATGTCCAAAATAGTTCCTGTTCCCCTTACTAGTGTACTCACTTGGGTATTGAGCTGCGACTTGCTACATACAAGCAGGGGTTCTAGGTTAAAACTATACATGGTCCTTGGTTGGAGAGACAGTTTCATAAAAGACCCCTGTGCCCTGATATATTTGGTCCTTTTGGAGCTCCTGTCCTCTCCAGGTCATACTAACTCCCCCTTCTTTCATATGATTCCCTGCACTCTGCCAAAGGGTTGGTTATGTTTCTTAATATTTGCTTTGATACCCTGCTAGGTGGAGTCTTTCTGAGGCCCTCTGTGGTAGGCTCTCGTCCTGCTACTTGTTTATTGGGGAGACAATGTCATTGATGTTGAGAGATATTAATGACCAGTTGTTGTTACTTTCAGTTGTTGTTATTTTCATGTTGTTGGTGGTAAAGTGTGTGTGTGTGTGTGTGTGTGTGTGTGTGTGTGAGTGTATGTGTGTGTGTGTGTGTGATTCCCCTTTTTTAGTTTTGCTGATGTGTAGTTATTTATTTCCTGTGTTTTCCTGGATGTAGTTGGACTCCTTGGGTTGGCATTTTCCTTCTAGCATCTTCTGGGGGGTTTGTGGTCTCCTTGTGTTTGTAAAATATCTGTTCAGGCTCTACTGGCTTATAGAGTTTCTTATGAGAAGTCTGACCTAATTCTGATCGGTTTGTCTTTATATGTAATTTGGCCTTTTCCCCTTGCAGCTTTTAATACTCTTTCTTTGTTATGCCCACTTAATGTTTTGATTAGTGGGGTAATTTTTTTTTCTGATCCAATGTATTTGGTGTTCTGTAAACTTCTTGTATGTTTATAGGACTCTATTTCTTTAGGTTGGGTAAGTTTTCTTGAAAATGTTTTCCAAGCCTTGGAGCTGGGAGTCATCTCCTATTCCTAATAGTCTTTTGTTTGATCTTTTCATAGTATCCCAGAGTCATTGGATGTTCTGTGCAGGAACTTTTTATTAGATGTAACATTTTCTTTGACTGATATGTTGATTTCTTCAATTGTATTTTCTACCCCTGAGATTTTCTCTTCCATCTCTTATATTCTGTGGGTTGTTCTTGTATCTGTAGTTCTTGTCCTCTTCCCTAGGTTTTCCAGCTCCAGGATTGTCTCAGGTTATATTTTTATTTATTTCTTCTAGCTCCTCTTTTAGGTCTTGCACAGTTTTATTCATTTTCTTCTCCTGTCTGATTGTAGTTTCCTGTATTTTAAATTTTTCTTTAAGGCATTTGTTCAATTCTGTCATCTGTTTGAATGTGTTTTCCTGTTCTACATTGAAAGGTTTATTTTCTTCCTTTAATCTCTATCATTTTCATAACCTCAGATTTAAAATATTTTTCTTGCCTTTCTGGTGTGATAATATCTCTAGGGCTTGCTGTGGTAAGACCGCTGGTTTGCAGTGGTGCCATATGGCACTGAGTTTTGTTGCTGGTGTTCTTACTCTGGCCTCTACACATCCGGTTGACTCTGGGGTCTACCTGCCTGTTTTTCCCTCTGCTGGGTTCACTGACTGTGTCCCAAGTGGGACAGGCAGCTGGGAAGCAAGAAGAAGACTCTAAGCGAAGAGTTGCTTGAGTGTTCCACAGGCCTTCACGGGATGGGGGACAATGGGCCTTTGGTTCTGATCCTAGCTTGCCTCCTCTCAGTATAATGTCTCTGCTGGGATCACTGTTTGTGACCCAGGTGGGTCAGGCAGCTAGGGAGCAGGCAGAAAGTTCTCAGCTGGGAGTTCTTCCAGTGCTCCACAGGCCTCCTCGGTATCTTCAATAATTTTAAAATGTTTAAAAGTCCAATGTCTCTTCTGAGACTCCAGATAATTTCTTAATTGTAATTTCCTAGAACATAAAAGAGCAAATTGCATACTTCCAGCATAATGACATATTCCAAGTATGAGGAATCAAGGCACAGTCAGTAGATATTGAATCAAAGCAAGACCAAAACCCAGTAAGGCAAACCTCAAATCCTGTATCCTCATGCGTGGTGGCTAAATTTGTAATTTCAAAGGGCTTAGTTTACTCTTTCCCTTCAGCTTTGCTCTCTGAAACATTCATCTTTCTTGGCCTGGTTCTCCTCTTCGCATGTACTTTTTCTTGGCAAGAAGTCTCATACCTCTGTCATCTCCTATGTTTTGGGATCTCCACTGGAGTCCAGGCTTCATTTTCAATTGCTTCATACGATGGCCTCTCACCGTCTCTTACCCTTGCAGAGCCTACATGAAGGGACTACCCTGCCATATGCTGTCACGGCTCAGTGGCTCTCTGAATCCGTGGGAAAATAATCTATGATGCCTTTGTTACTGCACCTGATATGTGTCTAAATGCAGCCACCAGTTCTGCTGCTAGCTTGGGATGGGTCCTCACGTCTTGAGTCAAGTTAGCAGCTATGCTTTTATTCAGTTTATTTCTAGGATCAGGGAAAAAACAAACAACAACAACAACAACAACAACAAAAAACTATGTTCTCTTTCACACACTTTTTTGGTTGAATCTTTTCCAAAGGGTGCCTTGCCTTCGTTCCAGGGCACACAGTCCTCTTCCAAATGACACTAGTCTTCTTAACATGTGCAGCTGTGAAATTAAGTTTTGGTATTCTATATTTTCTTCAAAACTGTACATTTTGTATTTTTTGGACTCGTTTGCTTTTTATTTCTCGTTGACATGCATAAATACTATTCATAATAATGAAGCTTTTAGTCTCAACATTTTGCATCTTAAAGTTTCCTTACCAAAGAAATGTATCTATTATTGTTAAATTTAGTCTCATGCAAGTTCACAGGACATGGAAAGAAAACAGTCAGTTGTATAGTCAATGTATCACATTACTGGACTCTAAATCAATCACTAACTTGATCACCTTTGAAACCTCCTGAGATGGCCTCCACAGTTTGCACAACTCCCAGTATTATAGTCATCAAGGCTCTTTCTAGAATAAGCCTTTTAAGTTCTGTTTATAGCATTCAGTGGATTTTCTAGTCTAAAGTTCCTAAACCTTCCACATTTTTTTTTCCGGAATCAATATTGACAAGTTCTTCAGAGCAACAGCTCATTCCTTAATACCAAATTCCGTTTTAGTTCTTTTTCTATTGTGATAAAATAACATGATCAGGGTGACTTAGACATGGAACATTATTTGGGCTCATGATTCCAGAGAGATATGACCCTGTCATGGTGGAGAGGCATAGCAGCAAGAATCAGGCAAGGCATCAGGGGGAAGGAAGCTTCATATCCTCTAATTAAAAATGCAACACAGGAAGAGAGAGAAGTGAGAATACAGTGAGGTTTTAACCTTTGAAATTCCATTCCCAGTGATGTATTTTCTCAGACAAGGCCATGTCTCTTAAACCTTCACAAATAGCATAACCAAGTGTCCAAATGGATGAGCCAATAGAGACATTTCTTATTTAAACCTCTATAGTCTTTAACTTCTTCTTGGAAATAAATTGACTCTCAATGAAATAAATCAAATATTTCATGGTTTTGAACCGTAGATCTGAAAATACTCACTCCTAACAGCACAATTAGGTGCAGCAATTAAAAGTTCAATTTTATTAGACTTCAAAAAACTTTTTTCTTCCCAGACATCATGTTAATGCTTATCACTCATTCCTGGTAATTATCTGTTCTAGCAGCACTCCTTTTATCCCCTGGGCACCAAACAGTAAACATAACAACCACCAGCATAAATATTTTGGTAATATTCCAACAACAACCTCAAAGGAATAAATGTTTCCTCATGTACTTTTTGAATGCATTTTGAGGTACCAACATTTCAAAGAAAGTTACATTTAAAACTTACAGTTTTCTTCAACTATATTGCTTTCATTTCTTGAGAATAAAAAGTTGTTAAACCAGAAATAGGTTATCTCTACATAATTGACAAAGCAGGTTTTCCTTTCCAGTGAGACTGACTTGACCCCATTCCTAATGCATGATTTATTTTCTTATCCCGATAGCATTGCACACATCCAAACTTTTGGGTAAAAATGGTTTCCAGTAAACTTTTGACCTCTGAAGTGATAGTTATTGTTTTCCCATCTCTTTTTTTGTTAGAAGGAGCAATTAATTATTAAACAAAAATTGGTCCAATTAAAAGTTGTGATCTTTGTCAGAAATATAGCCTTGTGAGAAAGTCAGTAATAAAACTAATAGAAGAACAGACTAAAACTATATATTGCAGAAATAGAAATGGTACTTAATATTTTAATTAAAAATTTCCATGTCTGTTTTCTGATTTAACTGCTACATATGGATAATTAAATATTATGAGCAATTAAACATTAAGCAGTTACTTTGCAGTAAGAACTTAAAGTGGAACATGTGGGAATCTAGAGAGTGTTTATGGGATACAGGGTTTGAACTTACCCCAAATCTCATCCTGAGGTAGACTATAGGCAACTGCACATGTTCTGTTTGGCTCACAGCATGAGCACTTCCTACGCACGTGGCATTATTTTGCCCATGGTTATTACTGGTTCTTTCCTCCAAAACTAGCTAAGTCTTCTCAGGTTTTATTTCTGGTTTTCTTCTCTTTTCCTGCTAACTGCCTTCTGTCTCTCAGAGTCCCATTTCCCCTTTTTGCTCCAGAAGCCTGTTGTCTTTCATTAATTTTCCACAGTTTCTCCCTCCAAAGAGCTGAGTCATCCCATTTCATTGTTTTCCACACATGTTCCATCCTACCCAAAACAGTGCCATGTTTCTTTGTTGCATCCCCAACTCTAGTTTTGCCCTCTAAAATTGTTTTCCACACTATTGTGGGTAAGTTTGCTAATGGAGGTGGATCTCATAAGGCACTTTCCATCCTTGCACAATCAGAACCCTTCCCCAAGTTCTGCTCTTTCCCTTCTTGGTGTGCATGTGCATGTATTTGTAGGTGTGTTTGTGTGTGTTTTAAATTTGTTTGTCTATACCATACCTTCTTCTTACTCTATGTTCCAACAGAATTGAACTGCAGTGAGTTACCAGATCATCATACCTTTTAGCCCTTTATTACATGTATTCAGGAGACTTATTTTTTAATGTATTCTGTGGGGGGGGGCTGGTTGTTGAATGCACATAAGAGGACAATCATTGGAAGATGAATCTCTATCTACCATGTGGTTCCTGGAGATTGAACTCAGTTCATCATGCTTGGCAGCAAACAGCTTTACCCATACAGCTATCTCATGAGTCCTTTATTTCATTTTTTTGTCTGAACATGAATATATATATATATATATTTTATTCAATATGTATAAATTGTACGCTGATCTGATCAAATCAGGTCAACTAGTGAGTCTATCTCTTACACCATATATCTTTTCTTTGTGGTGAGGACATTCAGTATCCTCACTTCTATGTGTTCTGAAATGTTATGCATTGTGAGTTATGTTTACTCTGCCATACAACAGAATGCCACAAGCTGTTAGTAACTATTGTCATATGGCAATTTCAGATAAGGACATTGAAGTTCAAAGAGTGAAACCAGTTATCCAGGGTTTCATGCTTGCCTGAGTGTTTGGAAGCAAGAACATGCACTCTTCTTTTTCTTGTGTGCCTTCGCTAACATTTTCTTTGAAAGGGCTAGTGACATCTTGGTGTCGTTGCACAGAATGTTCTTCTACCTTGGAAGCAGGCTACAACCACTGCATTTTCCAATCATGATTTCTATAGTGTCCTCTGTGCAATCTCTTGCCCTTCTGAGGGCCTTTGGATTTCACTTTGTTGTACCATACTCATCCTCTCACATCTCTGCAAGTGTATCTTCAGTGACCATGACTGCTGATGCAGAATGCATGTTCTGTTGGGGGTGATTTCATTTTTCAGGGGATATTTGGCAATACCTTGAAGCAGTATGGTTGCAGAACTTAAAGAAAAATGCAACTAACATTGAGTGGGCTGATGCCAGAGATACTGATAATCACCATTCAATGCCAAAGTAGCATCTCCAGTAAATGCCATATGGCCAGAAATAACAGGAGGGCACAGATGCAGGAACTCTGGTTGCCAGTGCTGTTATTCCCATTCAATCAGCAATGCCATGCTGGTTCAAGAGGTCAATGTCTGCCAATTCCTGGACCTTGTGTAGTCTCACTATGGTACACTGTTGGCTACAAAGGCCACCGAGTACTAGTTTCATAGTAAAAAGCTCAACAGGTACCCCATGTTCTCTGACATGCACATGCCCTTGGTTTGTATGAACACTGGAATGGTTTCTGAAAAAACCTTTTCTTTACTTTCTTTATGACCTCTGTCTGTGTCTGTTTTACTAAGGCACTCTGATCACTGTGTACAGCTGCTCCAAAGAGAAAGTAATTCCTTTTCTGCTTCATAAATTCTTTCCTGAACTTTCCAGATCATCATCATCAACAACAAAATGTCTAGCCAAATAAAAAAATAACAGGTTGTAGAGTAATATCAGTTAAGTAAGAACTGCCAAGAAACATGGTACAGGAAATATCAGGCTCTGATACTAGGAAGGGAATGCCTTAGTCCTGGGGAAGTACTGACCACACATGCTCTCTTCATTTCCTAGAGCCAGCAGTAATAACTGCACCAAACAATGCTGCGTTGGCAACTAGACCTCTACAGGGTTGGTTATCTTGTCCACACAATGTGAAAGAAAATTAGAAAGTTACAGTGGCCTGACTTGCTGATTCTGACAGTCTAAGCTATGGTTCTTAGCTGCCCATGGATTGCATAAGTTCAGCTGCTTCTTAAAGGGTCCTGTGGGCTTTGTGTCCTACCATGTGTGGTACGTGGGTTTATAGCTCCTCAGAGATACTGCACATACAGTTTTATCAGACACTGTGATAACAAATCTTAAAGTGGAGTGCCCTCTCTTTCCTTTGCCTTCTTTATTTGTAAGTGAACCATGGAGTTTTACCATATTGGAAAGAGTGGTGTTTTTGAGACACCCATTTCTTTTTATTTATTAACAGGTACCAAAGATCAGAATATAAGATTGAAATCTTTTGAGTGAATTTTGATGCTTAGTGTCTGGGCATGGGCATCATCTGGACTATCTAATGCATTACATCTCTAGGACTTCCTTGAAATTGTCAAAAATCTAGTAAGACTGAGTTGAGGAGCATGATGGATGTTACTTGAATGTTGCTTTCCTTTATTCTTCTGTCCTTCCTCTCTCTCATCCAAGTACTAACCAGGCCTGACTCTGCTTAGATTCCCAAGATCAGATGAAGTCGAGAGTATTCACAGTGGTATTGTTGTACAATTTCTCCCCTCTCCCACTTTCCTCTCATTTCTTTCTTTCTTTTATTTTTTAAAGCTGAGAGTGGTTTTGAACTCATGATGTTCTTGCTGGAATCATGTTGGTGCTGAACTTATAAGTATGTGGTATGTGCCACCATGCATGGATTATTGGAGCATATCTAGAGTGGCCTTAAGTAGCTTTCATATTAAACTAATCAAAGGACTTTAGGCAAGCAACTTCTGGGAAAATTAATTAGCATAGCTGACAGAATGATGTATCCATAACAGTTTGAAATTGGGAAGGAGCAGTCCAGGAAAAGAGGTGAGTTACCAAGATCACTTTTAGATGTTCCTTTCTACCATTCTCTTCTAATATTTAATGGATACATCCTTGAGAGAATCGGTATTTCATGTTCAGAAATGTCCTTAATAAGCTTAGATATGAAAGCCACAAGTTTGCTGATTTGTCATTGAGGGTCATTCTCCAGTTACAGCATATGGATTCTCTCTTAGTAATCCATGCTATAGAGACTCACATCCACACTACTGATAGAAATGTTTCCTCTGTTGGAAGTTTTACGATGGAGAGCTAAGAGTTGGAAAGTTGACTCTGAAAGCATTCAGATTCCTACTAATATGGACAGAATTATCTTCAACTTGAGTCTCTCTAATTTATTGTTGGGCACTGGCAAAAAAAGAACTTGGAGAGGAAGAAAAAGAATGGGGAACAAGGATGTTAGAAAAAAAATGAGCCATCTAAGAAGGGGTCAGGTCTGGGATTTGGAGATGGAAGTTTAAAAGCTTCTATAGATTTGGGCATCTTTTCTGACTTCCATGTTTCCCCTGTTCTTTTCTTCCCCTTGATTCATCCGAAAATTACCACTGTACGCGTCAAATAAAAAGTCATAAATGCATGGTATGCATGTATTAATAAACAAAAACATTACATATTAAAAGTCATCCTTCTAAGAAAAGAGGAAACATGAAATTGGAGAGATGGCAACATCTTTCACTCTAGGCTCTGAAACAGAAAGCAGCCCAGGAATGACTTTGAGTAGTGGCAGGTGCAAAAAAGAAAAGAACAACTTGCCCCACGAGGAGGAAAGAAAGTGCTGAGGACTATCCTTGGCCAGAAAAACGTCTCTGGTTGTGCTTGTTATATTGTAACTAGAACATTCTTTTTTTTTTTTAGATTCCACTGGATGTTTCACTTGTTTTATTTATTTTATTTTTTTTAATAAATTTATTTATTTTTATATCAATCACAGGTTAGGTTTTTTGCATCCCATGCGTAGCCCCCTTCCTCATTCCCTGCCACCCTCCGCAACCCTCCCTCATTTCCTCCCTGCCCCTCCAAGTCCACCAACGGGAGAGGATCTCCTCCCTTTCCATATGATCATCTTGTCTCCTCAGGGCTGGCTGCAATGTCCTCCCCTGGGATCTAGGCAGGCTGTTAGTCCCTGGTGTGTATGGGGGAGGGTCAAAGAGCCAGCCATCAAATTCATGACTGAAACAGTCCCTGTTTCCCTTACTAGGTTCTTCAGTTCGACAGAGTTATCATGGGCCACATCTGAGCAGGGGTTCTAGGCCATATCCATATATGGTCCTTGGTTGGAGAAACTGTCTCATATAAGACCCCTGTGCCCTGCTCAGTTTGATCTTTGTGGAGCTCTTGTTCTCCCCAAGTCTTACTAACTTCCCCTATTTTTATTATCACTTCCTACCCTCTGCCAAGGGCTTAATTGTGAGTCTTAATATCTGCTTTGATACATTGCTATACTGATTCTTTCAGAGGTCCTCTTTGGTATGCTCCTGTCCTGTTGCCTGCCCTTTCCTCCATTCAATGTCCCTCCTATTAGTTCATCTAAATGAGCATTGATGATACCAACCTGGGTCCTCCTACTTGTATATCTTCCCTAGGTGTGTAGATTTCAGCATGACCTTCTTATCCTATAGGTCTATATAAGTGAGTATATACCATATATTTCTTTCTGCTTTTGGGATACCTCACTTAGGATGATCG
>CM053758.1:38919137-38932669 GCA_028658305.1 Pachyuromys duprasi | reverse complement strand
TATTAACTTTGTACAAAATCAAACTATGGCATGCCTGAGGAAAAACACCTAAGCTTTATGTCATCTGGTCAGTGAACTGTGTACAGGCTGCCAGCTTTTATTGAATAAGGAGTGCAGAGCAGAGGATAGGGATGACTCAGTGTCTCTGTATGTGAACATGAAAATATCCTTTTTAAGTAAAATGAAGGAAATAACTTATGGACATTATAAGCAGAGGACTAAGGGAGGTAACAATGTCCAGGTTCTTTCCATGATGTGGACCAGTCAGAGCATAGAGGACATCACCCCTTGTGCCAGAGCTGAACATGAAGTTGAACATTTTCCAGGAACTTTCTCAGTCTTAGGGTTCCTTTCTTCTATTGGCCAAGTAGTATATTGAGTTTTAGAAAACATAAGGACATGCTCAAACCAGTGTAAGAGTAACCCTCTATGCCAGCCCTGATAGTTACACATCTATCCTGCATGGGTACCCATCACCTGGATAGTCAGATGGTTTCAGATGAGAATGACGGCAGAAGATAAGTAAGGGATACCAGACTATACACTAGCTCAATACATTCCCTTTAACCTAGCACCCACCCAATTTCCAGAGAGATCTGCATCTCATTCTCCTGCTGGGCACAAAATTTACATGAGGAGAAGCCCCATTCTACTGACCACTCCCTTCCTGGACAATACCCCCCATGATGAGCTTTGTAATCTGGTAGCTCCTGGAATTAGCCGTGTGCTGATCCACACCCATTCTGCTCTTTGACAAGGTCTACTGTAACTCTGGAGCTCATTTCTCCAAAGGAGCACAGCAATTTCTCCGTTGGGAGAAAAGTCCCCATTCATAGTCTTAACCTGTCAGCAAGCAGGGTTCCATCAGGTACAGGGGTGAGTTCTCAGTGTAACGGAAGCCCACCATTCCTCCGCTTGGCAATTTCTGCCTGTGTAGCTAAGTCTTCAAAGGTTTAATCACACGTAATTGAAAAATGTTTGACAGGGCTGAGAGGCCAGGCAGGATGATAACTACATTGTAGAGGAAACTCACAGAGTATTGTGAGTATAAACATCTTATTTATAAGGAAGTGTTTATGAATCCTCCTCAAGCAAAGAAGTGTTATCATTAAGGCTGTTTTTATACCCATTGAATCTCATATGATACTTCTCTTTAAAGGTCTGTCTGTCTTTCAAACTATGTACTGTGTTCCATGATCTATACAGCATGGCTCAGTTAGCCTGAAAAACTAAGCAGCCTCAAATTGGAGGTTTCAGTCTTCTGTGGGCTGTGGCTCGTTTTCATTTAGTCACAGCCAGTTGGCAGTAATTGTTCAATTTTGTCGTGTCTGCAGTGCTTGCTCACAGTGGCTCCCACATTGACAAGGTCTCTTCTCATTTGCAGATGGCTTCTCTGCACTGTTGTTTTGTTTAGCCATTGAAAATCTTTTGATGAGGAGGTAGTAAGGTGTAATTTTACACTAAGGACAAGACAAGGAAAGTCAGGATGTCTGGGAATTCTGGCTAACTGCACAATCAATAAATAACTGAGAATGCTCTTCTTTCCTCCTTTCCCAGGCTTTAACCTTTGGGCCATCATTGAGTGAGTGGTCGTGGGTATCATAACTTACTACTGATGCTTTCCACTCTGCTAAATAGGTGTGCATACTCTATTTCTCAGGACAGAGAAGCTTCCAGGAATCCAGGGAAGAAAGATAGCCAACTGTTAGGACGTTCCTGCAAGTTTCTGGGAGCTCACACTCAAATTCATATACCACAGGGAATCAGCTTCAAGGAGCACAAAACTTTTCTGAACACATAAACACTGATACATTTACACATACAGAAAAAAGAGAAGAAAGAAGAGGCAAAAGTGAATTTTGAATAAAGTAACTATGCCAATAATCACAAATTCACCAGATTGCTGTACTGGCCATGACAGTCTGCAGAAGACAAGAAATGAATTATGAGTGTATATATAACTTTCTGATGTGTATGTATAACGTCCTCTTCTCCAGATTTAAAGGAGTCCTTATGAGGCTGCAAAAATGTTTCAGCAGATAAGGGTACTTGCTGCTCTTGCACAGGACCCAGATTTGATTCCCAGCACACGCATGATGGTTTTCCCAACTCCAGTTCCAGGAGACTGAATATTTTCTTCTGGCTTCTTCCACAGCCAGCAGGCACACATGAGGTACAGAGACATTCATGTAGACAAAACACTCAGACAAGAAGTAATGATAAATAAAAACAAACATTTTTAGTTGTCTCTTGATATCTGCTCTTCTGTTGCCCCTGGCTACACTTATTCTACGGTTTCCCACCATCTCAGTATTTATATACCATACCCAGATGTTCCACATTTTGTGTGCATCTGTCCAGAGGCTGCATAGTTTTAAATGAATGAGATTCTTTCCTTCACTGCATTTCTCTGGGCTCTTTCCTTGTGTTTGTGTCCTAATTAACACTGTGATGTATCCCCAAGCCAGGGCAGAAGTCAGGTTTGTTGTTAATTCTTCTGCTGAAAAGATAAAACTGAAATCCATAATGAGGCTTATAAAATATAAATCACCTCATTCCCCTTTTTCAACTGAGTAGTGGAACATAAGTGCACCAAAGGGGGTCTAATGCCTGACAAACCAGCAGAGATCACCACAAGTCCCAAAGGGACAACGGAGGTGGAGATCACAGCTCACAATGCCTGTGAGTCACCAACCTAGATAAAGAAAGGGGCCCGGGCAGTGGTGCAGGCAAGATACATTGAGCTATGCAAGATCATCTCTTTGCTATTGCTTGGAGAAACAATAGTGCATTCTGAATTCACAGAGCCAGACAGACAGGGTTAACCATATTCTCCACCTAAGATGAAAGATGATAGAGAGAAGGACCCTGTTCCTCTCTGGCCAGGGCAGCACACCTCCCAAAAGGTTGTGAATGGAAGCTTGGATGATGCAGTGTTTCTGGGTTGTGGTGGAGCCAGTAACATGGAGAAATTAGGTCATAAGGCTCTACCCTCAGAAAGGGAAAGGGCTCATTCTGAGAGTAGGTTAGATCTCTTAGGACTAGATTACTTAACTTAAGAGTAGTTGTCACTTGTACTTGGTCCCTTCCATGTATGCTAATACTTCCTGGCATCTGATGCAATCTGCTGTATTATAATACAGCATAACTTGGTAACTTGAGCTGGGACTTCCTGGCCTCCAAAGTTGTGAGAGAAAATAATTCTTTTTGCTTTACAAAATTCCCATCCTCTTAAAATTGTAGCAACAGAAAATGAGTAAAGACATTTACCAATGAAACAAATTTGGTAAAAGTTTCTGATTATATTTTGAAAACTATATAACTCATGTGGAATACAAGTTTTAGGCATGGACAAAAATAAGCAAAAGAAAACAAAAGGCTTGGATAGTGTAGCTGGGAAGATATTCAGAAGGACTCAGTTTGGATGTTCCAAGCAGCCTAAGGGACATCATCTGTCTCTTAATTCCTCTGCAGGACCAGAACAATGACAAGAGCGTACATATGGTCCAGGAGGCACATGACAGGAATGGGAAGTAAACTCATAAACCGCCAAAAGAAATGGCCCGGATTGGTGAGGTCAAGAGCAGAATTCAGGGACCTGCTTTAGACAGTCCATGCAGAATTTCAAACAAGATCGGAACTCCCATGAAGTCAGACTACACAACATACAAATCTAAACTCCACTCTTGTCCTCACAGTTGCTCCACTTTCGCACAAGGCAATCCTGACCAGCAAGAAAAAGTCCTGCTCCTGAGGACAGGCTGTCCACATAAGCTGGACCCACCACCTCCCATATGCACGTGGCCTGGGCTCCCAGGCAGCCAGCATCTCTGTAAGCTAATGCTGGGGCTTTTCTGTATGTAGTGAGGTATGCCTTGTGTACTTGTCTATCAAAAACAGCTCACTGAGATTTCTAACCATGAGTGAGGAAGACAGTCACTCAATCTTGAGCCATGTTCTCAAAATGCTTTCACAAACTGAAACAGCTATGATTCTTCCACGTGACTGTATCTCATGGGGCCGCTGTCATATGTACAGTGCGTGTCTGTATCACCAAGAGCTGTAGGCAAAGACCAAGCATACTTTATTCTTTTATTGTGTTTGTCCGGATGCTGTCAGCAATTTGGGGTTTTAACCATTATGCCATTAATATGTGAAGCAGCTGGAGCATGTAAAAATTAACCCAGAAAAGAGAAGCCTTGGATATGATGAGAGCAGCTTCCAACTGTGTAAGGCTGTCACTGGAAGAATGGTAAACTTGGCCTGAGGGGCGTCATAAACCCAACCACTCATTTCCAGAGATTTGTATTAAAAGTAAATTTACAGCAAGTAAATCGGGAGAGGCTTATAGCCTATGGCTATAGCACTTAAGATACAACTCAGAAGGAGCTGGAGTTAGAAATTAGCCTGAGCTACATTTCAAGACCCCGGCTCAAAAACAAATGAGTAACATAAAGAGGAAGTCAGACCGGCGGAAATTCAACCTCAGAATAACTACTGAAAAGCTTTAAAGGGTATTCTATGGAAATGCTTAACAAAGGAAAGAGTGCCTCTTTTAATCTGACGTGGGAGACTCCAAAAATGACATTGCACCAGAAAGTGAGAGCACAGGAAGTGAAAATCTGAGTTGTCAGGAACACATGTCAGTTTTAGATTTAAAGTTACCTCATGATACCATTTTTAAATGAATGAAGAAAAGCTTAACATTACAAGAAAAAAATTAAAAACCTACAATAATGGGAAGAGTAGTATGCCAGAGCTCAAAAGATAACAAACAAACTACAAAAACTAGTTAACTGGCAGCAAAACCTGGGCTGACATGGGTGCAACCTCGCCTTTAGTAACCAGAGCACATGGTATCCACACACTCAGGACATCTAACAAAACTGACCATGCTTTGAATTTTATCAAAAGAAGTCACACAGAACAGTTCTCACAATTATTAAAACAATTACACTAAAAATATGTTACATAGAAAATTGACATGTAAGATCAAACATAGCTCTGTAACAAATATTTAGATCAAGACACCATAGTGGAATCTACAAGATGATATAAATGAGCTACAAGAGTAAAACTATGGATAAAAGTCTAGGGGAGAGTTTATGGAGCAAAGAAAGGCTGAAAATGAGTGAGTCCACACTGTAAGAAATTCAAGAACAGCAAATTTAAGACCCTCTCAATAAAATGACACAGAAAGGCAATAATAAGAAAAATTTATGGAAATAAGTGAATAAGAAAACAAATGCACAATACAGAAGCATGAAAGAATCTTGAAAAGACTAGAAACAATAATCCCTAACTGTGATGGACCTAAAAAGGACTGGGTGTCTCAGAAGGAGCCGTCACAGGGGTAGCACAAAGCTTAGGGGAAATTACAGCCTGATAATGCCAAGATGCTTGAAATTTCAGATGAAATGGACAAACAAGAGAAAAACACGACTAATAATAGAACCTTGGGAATCCTGTAATTATTAGAGAAATGGAAACTGTAATTATAAATCTGCCCACAAAGCAAACCCCAGGCCAGCTGGATTGCCAATTAATTCTGCCACAGATTAAGGAGCAAGCCCCATCAACCTTGCCTAGTTCTCCCATGGTCTTTATAGGCATGCTGCTTGTATAAAGCAAATATAACTGTCCAAAATATGACAAGAAAACAGCATTTAGAAGGGAAATTACTTGTTCAAATATCTCATGAATTCATCCCAGAAATGATAAGTAGAATAATAGCCAGTGAAATCTGCCCAGTACACAAGACTGTTCCACATCACTGGGTTTGCTTATTCCAGGCTTCAGTCAGCCATTTCCACTTACTGTATCATCTGAATGAAAGAACATGCATGGACTATTTCAATACAGAAGGTGACTTCGGATATAGCTCAGTGTTAGAGTACTCACCTCTGGTGTGCAAAGCCCTAAATTCAAAATTTATTACAGAAAATAAATGCGTGATAAAATTTAATATCCAGAGGGATTTGAGTCTCTTTTCTGACTGAGAATTGCATGCACTTCCTCAATTGGATAAAGTGGCCATACAAATTTCATTGTGCAGGACACTGAGAATAGGACAAGGATGAGCCTTATACCCTCCCCTAAGGCCATTCAACAATCTGTGGGGAAGCTTTGTCAACCCATGAAATCAAGAAATGGAAATAAAATACAAATGGCTGGAAGAGAAGGGCTGATTTTATTGACAATATTTGTAGAAAAACCAAACAAATATACAAAAAGGAGATTGAATGAGTAAAATACAGCAAGAAGACAGCATGCCTGATATCCAACCTTAAAGAAAGAATTCAGGTGAAAGACATATTCCACATAAACACAACTGAGAGATAGCGTACTTCTTTTTAAATCTTGAGTGGAAGGCTTTGTGGCAAAACACTATATTAATATTAAAAAGTGACTTTATAAAAAAAAAACAATCTCATCATGTATACCTGCCTTGTGACGTTATCCAACTCAATCCTCTTAGACAGGCCCACCTGCAAATGCCTCTCTTTTGGTATTGTGGATTTCAACTTTCCTTAGCATTTCATGCATAACACTGGGAGCTGACTGACATCAGATAAGCATATAAAAGATGTTGTATCTCACACTAGCTCTCTTCCAACTGGGTGGTAAAATGGTGAATGGAAAGGTTTCTCATTTCAGTTTGTCCTTAGGAAAGGCTGAATAAAGACACCTGCAAGGCCCCTACAAAACAAGGGCCGAAATTGATAAGACTAGCATCAGCAAATGCTGTGGGCTTAGGGTAAAACATTTTCCACTCATCATGTTTGAAAGTATGCCTTCTACATCCACTTGAAACATTGGATTCATGTAGTAACTTCTCTGACGGGAAGTACGTGTGACAAGTTCATGTCAACAGCAGCCACTTGCACCATATAGAATGCATTGTGTTAGAGAATACATAAGGGCTGGAGACCACAGCAGCATCTTACAATGGGTTCAACTCATAAACTATTCATCTTGAGGCTGTATCAACGCCCAGTGGAATATGCGCAGAGAAGACTACAAATGCAGAGAAATGAACATGAACACAATGAAATAAACCTTGAAAATTGCAGCATGTAAAATAATATATATATAAAGGCCATTCTAGAAGAGTCAAACCTAAAAAGAAAAGAAAAAAAAAAGCATAGCTATACTATTAGAATTGGGACCAGAGTCATCTATGACAAGAGGTGACAAATGAAGGGCTCTGAGGTGTGGCCAATGTCCTGTTCCCTCACATTGAAAGCCCTATGTACAGCATTATATAGCATTATATGGCAATTATTCTTGGGGCTTTAGGTTTTGTTGTAAATATGGCTCATTTTACATCCCAGAAGATTATATTTAGAGGAAGAGCAAGCATGAGACATAGCATCTTCTATATGCTCAGCTTTATGAGGTGTTTTCTCAGTTTCTACTGTGGTTCTTTCAGCATGTTGTCCCCAATTTTAAAAATAAAGCCACATTTCAAAGGTTAAGTTTGGTCTGGAGCAGCTTTAAAAATGAAGCTATAGCCAAATGTGATTCTTTCCCCTCAGTATACAGTGCTACACCTTTGTGACAAACTGAATCCTGTTCCGACTCCACTTCTTTCTGCTTTGTTTTTTCTGAAGGTAACTCTTCTATTTAGTTTTCTGTTGCTATTATGAACAAAATGACAAAAAGCAGCTTGGGAAAAAAAGCATCTATTTCTTCCTACACTTTATAGTCTATCATGAAGGAAAGCCAAGGCAGAAACACAGGGCATGAGCTTGAAGCAGAAACCAACAGAAGAACAATATTTTACATTATTGGTTTCAGGCCCCAATCAGCTAGCATTCTCTCACAGCCCAAGCCCACCTGCCTATGGATAGCACTGGCCACTGTGAGCTGGGACCCTTCATTATCAATTAACATTTAAATGAATACCCCCACAGACTCTCCCACAAGTTAATCTGATAGGATCAGTTAATTAATTAGGATTTCTTCTCTCCAGGAATGTCTAGGTATGTACTATGTTGACAGCTAAAGATAACTAAGAAAATAGTCTTTAAATAGTTGAGAATACGTACCAATATTGCAGGGCATACTAGCTTTTACACAAGTGCAAAAAAAAAATCAATGTAAGGTAATTTGAAAAGCATGCCAAATTTTATATATCTGAGCACTTGGATATATTCATAAAGCTAATGTTCAAAACATTGTTCCCTGTCATGTATTGGTAAATTCACAGGTTTGTTGAGATTATTGAGGTTATGATTTCGTGTGTCATGACTTAGACAATGAAATTAAGAAATTAACTCAGGCTTCCGATATGCTGGTGTTTTTATTTCAATGAGAGGAACTGGGGGCTGGGAAGATGGCTCAGTCTGGCTGCACAAGCATGAGGATCTAACTTTGTATCCCCAACACCCATGTTAAACAAAAGCCACACATAGTCCGGTGTCTGTAACCATACACAGTGGGAGCTAACACAGACAGATCTCTGGATCTCCTTGGCTGATCTAGCCATCAGTAAGGTGTAGGCTCTATGTCAAAAGTAAGTCAGAGAGCCATCAAAGACACTTGATGTCAACCTCTGATGACCACACATAAACACTCACATGCATATATATATATATATATATATATATATATATATATATGTGTGTGTGTGTGTGTGTGTATGTGTGTGTGTGTGTGTGTGTGTATGCATTGACTGCACATACACAAGAAGGAGAAGAGAAACCATACAATCCTCCTACCACATTATTGTGAGAAGTACCTTGGTTGTGGGCATAATAAGGCATTATTAAATACTCAGAACTGTGTGGTGATGGAGATAACCTGCAGAGATGACATATGGCACTGTGTGAAGATCCACACTTCCTCATTTCTCTACAGCAGCAACCACAGTCCAGTGGAAGTATGTAGCAGCTTGAAAGATAAATAGTTCTGGAAAAGGAAAGGACAGGAAATGGTCTTTATCTCATATTCTAAATGAGAAAATGTGTGTCTATATCTCCATCTAAAAGTAAGTAAATCGAGTTTGAATATGTCATGGAATTCTCACAGAGAATGGTATAATCATTTACAATTAACAGTATGTTTCTTTCTGAATTCAAGTTGCTAAATGGAATTGAAGTGCAGAACACTGCAGCTGAAAATAGATGTACCTCCACTTGAGCCTAGGGATTTTAGCAATGTGCCAAACATCCTGCAGACAATGGACCACATCATTCTTGACCACAAGGAGGGTACAGGAGGGGTGTGGTGGTCTTCAGTTCAACAAAAAGGAAACAAATTTGCAAACAAGTTGATTGGTTTAAAGTAGACAGCAGGTGGTGGATGTTCAGGATTTGAATCCAACTACTCTGGATTCCTATTTAAGTCTTAGATTCATCTACTATTTTGAAGCATCATTTATCACATATAGAAGTAGATACACAGCCTCACTTCTTAGCCTTTTCGTTAAGATTTAATTTACATTCAGAGAAGGCAAACTACTTCTACAAGGTCATTCAGGAAAATTCATTCATGATAATTATTTCAATCTCTGCACTAGATTATCAAAACTGCAGATCTTCAGACAAAAAAAAAAGCTGAGAATCATGTCCTGGAGCATCCATGTCCCTCTTTTTAATTTTTTTATCATTTATTACAATGTATTCAATTTATATCCCCTCTGCGGCACCGTTTCTCATCTCCTTCTAATCCCACCCTCCTCTGCCTTGCCCCACCCCTAGCCCACTGATAGAGGAGGTCCTTCTCCCTTTCTATTTGACCATAGTCTATCAGGTCTCACAGGAGTGGTTGCATTGTCTTCCTTGTGTCCTGGCAAGGCTACTCCCCCCAGGGGCCAGTGATTAGAGAGCCTGCCACTGAGTTCATGCCAGAGAAAGTCCCTGTTCCCCTTACCAGGGACCCCACTTGGAGACTGAATCTGTGGACTACATCTGAGCCAGGGTTTTAGGTTCTCTCCGTGCATTGTCCTTGGTTGGGGTATCATTCTCTTCAAAAGACTCTACTGACCAAGGTATCGAAGCAGAGGCTGAGACTCACAGCCAAACTTTGGGCAGAGTGCAGGGAATGAAAGAAGGGGGAGACAGAAAGACCTTGAAGGGATCAGAGCTCCAAAAGCAGATCAACAGATCCATGTCATTCTTAGTTAAGAATGTTCAGGACTTCCGATATTTCACTTGTCTGAGAAGCATGTGTTATATGTTGAAATTCTTGCTTCACAGACAAAGCTGAACTTTTGACCATGGGTGATTTGGGTGGTGAGTCAAGGTATGGCAAGACATTTGGGGAAATGGCAACATTATTTCTACCAAGAATAGGAGAAATACTGATGAAATACTTAGCTTCTTGGAATGAATTTGTGTTGTGCAAATGGTAAGGCCCAGCAGTCATGAGCCTCTGGAATATCCTGCAGAGATTGAGCTCATGGGTACACATTCTCCATAGGTTGAAGCTAAGATATCCCTTGAAAATTATTCTGTACAAGTTTACATTCCTACCAACAATGGAGGAGGGTTCACCATTCTCCACATCCTCTCCAGCACGTGTTGTCATTTGCATGGAGATAACCTAGAACCCCTGCACAGATGTAGCCAATGCCAGATCAGGCTCCAAGTGGGTGCCCTGGTAAGTGGAACAGGGGCTGTTTCTGACATAAACTCAGTGGCTAGCTCTTTGATCACCTTCCCCTGAGGTGGGAGCACCCTTATCAGGCCACAGAGGAAGACAATGCATTCAGTCTTGATGAGACCTGATAAGCTAGGGACAGATGGAAGGAGAGGAGGACCACCCCTATCAGTGGACTTGGAGAGGGGCAAGGGAGAACAGTGAGGGAGAGTGGGATTGGGAGGGACAAAGGAGGGGGTACAGCTGGAATACAAAGTGAATAAATGTAATAAATATATAAATAAATACTTTAAAAAATTTTTAAAAGAGAAAATAATTCGGAAAGTTCAGATCTTTCTTAGCTCCCAAAAGGGCCTCTAAAAATAGTGCCACACAGTAATTATAGATTTTCTTTTCAAGAAAATGTTAAAAACTCCTTCTATGAGAATCTCCAAAAAATCATCTAGCATTCATTAACATTCTTGTTCGTTTTTAAAAATCTTTGATATAATTAAAAAATAATATAACTTAGTAATAGTTAAGAAGAAACAAATCACAACAGTTTCCATAATAAACTGGTTTTATCACTAGCATTGTTTTGGAATTCTTCTGTAGAATTCTTCTCTGCATTGTTTTATTTAAATCTGAACAATTAATTTTAGATATTTAATTCTGAAATCACACCTGGAGTACAACTTCCATGTTAATTCTAGTTTAACACTGGTGTTTGTGGAAGGTTATTTGTATAGAGTTTGCAGCATGAGTGGGTATTTGAGTTTGGCTAATAGACACTGAAGATCCCAATCTATGGGCTATGCCCTGCTAACAGTATCATGAACAGTGACTATTGCCGATTTCTGTTAGATTAAGTATATCTAGCAAACCAGAAGGCTCTACCCCCAACAGGCATGCTCTTGTCAGACTATAAAATCCAACTGAGTATCTTACATATAGTTGCAGAGACCATCCTTGAGCCCAATTAACAAAAGCAGATTGATGCTTTGGTATGCTGATAGGATCCTAGGAGATCTGGGACCGACCTGTTCTTTGTTGGTGAGAGCCAAAGATTTCTTTGTAGATATCTGGAAGCTCCTCTAGTCATTCATGTCTTGACATTTTGAAGAGAATGCTTACAGATTTTATGTCTGGCAGTAAGTTGAATATAAGTTGAACTGATTCATACAAGGATCAGCTTCCTGTTCCTTGCTCTCCTAGGTCTTTAGTGTGGTCCACAGGTGCCTTATAAACATGTCTAGTAACCACCCACCTTTTATACAGTGCTTATAACCTCCATAATTGACCTTGCTGACTCTCACGCTGTGATCTGTGGAGATATACAGCAGTGAATCCCTCTCAGCTCATCATGCCTCCTTCCAATTTTATGCCTGCTTGCTTTCAATCTGCTAGGGTAGTATTTTGCACCCAAATAAGAATATCTACAAGCTCCTGGCTCGGTTTTTCCTTACATGTTCTCCGGCTTCTATGAAAATGGTCCTGGGATATGCTATGCCCCAGGACCTATAAGAAGTAAAAATCTTGATTAGGATTTATGTCTCTGCTGTCACTTCAGAGTTACTCTCTATCTTAAAGACCCCTAGTTAAAACACCTGAGTGGACATTTACTAGCATTTCAATAACCAGAAATGTCTCATGGTTCAATGTGCATAAGAATGTTCTACTTACGGGAGATCCAAGATGGCTGCCAGGAGAGGACACCATGTCTGAGGAGTAGGACAGCAGAAACAATGCAGCGACCAGGAGACTGAACTCTGGGACCTAAAACACCAGCATGTGTGATTGCCAGGTGAGCAGAACTCCTACGGTGAGAAATCAAGTGGGAAAACCCTAGGGACACCCAGTTATTCCCCGGAAAAATCTCCCGGTGACCAGCAGCGCACAGCTCTGATCTGAACAAGCAGCCACGCTGGGCGCCCGCAGCCCCAATACCAGACTGGGTCTCACAGCCTCTGGGCCAGACGGAGGAGGAACCAGATACCGTTTTGACTGACCTGCACACTGCGGGTCCGCCAATAACCACCTCAGTCCGTGTGTGAGTCCACAGGCCAGTCAGAGAAAGACCCGGCGGGCATACAGCAGGCGCACACCAATCATGTCCACTGGAAACCACCTCAGTCCCTGTGTGTGTTGGGGGGGGGGGGGGACACGAACCAGACTGAGAGGGCCTAGGAGACCATTTTGACTGGCCTGCACACTGCGGGGCACAAACTGCTCAGACCCACCAGTGACCACCTCAGTCCGTGTGTGTGTGTGTGTGTGTGTCCACAGGCCAGTCTGGGAAGGACCTGGGTTCTGCTTCTACCAGCGGGCATTCAGCAGGTGCACACCAATCACGTTCCCTGAAACACCTAAGACTGAGAGGGCCTAAGAGACAGTTTTAACCAGCCTGCGCGCGCGTGGGTCCGCCAGCGACCACCTCAGTCCATGTGTGTGTCCACGAGCCGGTCTAAGAAGGCCTTGAGCACCATTTCAGACAGGCCTGCATACAGCAGATGCAAACTGCTGAGCAATGTCTGCAACCAATCCAGACCCACTGTGTGTACCCCAAATATCATCTCAGACCGTGGTGCACAGCCCCTGGCCCAGAAGGGGACACCAAGTCTGCAGTCCAGGGGAGAGCCCGTAGCAGCAAGCCCAGGGCAGAGCGCAGAGCCCCCAGCTGACAAGCCCCTAGCCAAACTAACAAAAAGGCAGAGAGAAACAGTCCAAATCAGCAAAATCAGAAATGAAAAGCTGGACATAACTACAGACACTGAGGAAATCCAAACAATCATTAGGTCTTACTACCAAAGCCTATATGCCACAAAATTTGAAAATCTCAATGAAATGGACAGTTTTCTTGAGAGATTCCACCTACCTAAATTAAGCTAGGATCAGATAGGAAGATTGAATAGACCTATATCCACCAAGGAAATAGAAGAAGTCATCAA
>CM053758.1:38881425-38918637 GCA_028658305.1 Pachyuromys duprasi | reverse complement strand
GATGTTCAAGTACACAACAAGGACATTTGCTCAACCATGTTCGTGGCTGCTTTATTTGTAATAGCCAGAACCTGGAAACAACCCAGATGTCCCTCAGTTGAGGAATGGATACAGAAATTGTGGTACTTTTATACAATGGAATACTTTTCAGCAATTAAAAAGGAGGAAATCATGAAATTCGCAGGAAGGAGCTTCTAATGAAGCCACAACTCCTAACACTTTGTGGGGGAGGAACCCAACTGACCCAAGACTTTCTCAGAGGTCCTGATGAAAGGACAAAGGGAACATTATTTTGTTTTCTTTTCTAGGAGTGAAATTAGTAAGGCTGGTCTGAGGCTCAAAAGCTTCAAAGTTTCTGGGGACCTGATTTTTCCCTCTGGGCTGTGGTTATTGGTCCTAAATCAGTCTGTGGTATCTCATGTTCTCTTTGTTAACATTGTCTGACTTAACTGTCTGCTAACCTTGAAATTTTCATCCTGCAAATACCATATAGGAAGCTATGATGCTTAATAAACTTGCTTGGCATCAGTCATCAGTCTGTGCAAGACTTTCTCGTTACAGCTGTTGCTTTGGTCTTGTTTAATTCTCCTCTCTGATCCTTGACGCCTTGCAGTTCAAAACCCTTATTTTTGGGTGTTTGGGTCAGCTTCCAAAACATGACTCTCTCTGGGACATTACTCATTCAAAACACCATACTCTAGTCTGATTGTAATGAAAAAATTGGCAGCAGCAGTAACAGGGCAAATCAACTATGCAGGGGGAAGACCAAATGAGCAAAATGCTGACATGGCCTTCCTTCTGCCACAGTCTTCAAAAATAACTTTTATTATTTGAAATTAAAATACAACTCTTTATTTTCCCCATGCTAACCCCTCCCACGTATCTCCTACTATTTTTTTCACTTGTAAATTCATGGTCTTTGGCCTCTATTTTCTTTATTGATATATAATATATATGATATGCATATGTTTATGTTTATATTATGTGTATTCCTAAACATACAAATATATGATCTGGTCAGTCATCATGATGTTACACGTGTGTACATGATTTCGTACTGAATACTTTTCTTTGCAACAGATGGAGGCAGTCACATAGTACCACATACTAATTAAAATGCAGAGAACAAGTGAGTATGTTCAGCCAGCCCCAGCAGATGTATTTATCACAGAGCTCCTGCACCTAAGGCTCAGAGAACATTGACGTAAAGAAATGTTCTTTCTCATCTGAGGTGATTCAAGGAATGAATTTGCTCCATAAGCCATTTCAAAGACATCTCTGTTTTAAGTGCTTGCTATGGGCAGAAGGCGGAAAGAAGCCTGAAGCAGGAGAAACTCTCCAGAGCCTACAGAGCAGTTAGAAGCTCAGAGGCATAATTACAGGACCTCAGCAACCATTGACTGGTACAGGATAGATGACAGAAAGAGCATTAAATTCATGTCTCAGAAAATTGGAAGCGTAGAAGCTGAAATGTATGTGAAGATAGCTAAAAGAGGCAGTAAGGAGGACAAGAGAGGGCATGTATTTTGCTCTTGTGGTTTGGATGGGCTGTGTTCCTGACATCTTGCTTCAGAGATGATGGGACCTCTCTGAGAAGGGGATCCTTGTAAAAGGTGAGTAGGTCATAAATGGCTGTCCTTGGAGAAAATTAAGTAATTTTCACAGGATCTCAGTTGGCTTCTTAAGAGTTAGTATAAAAAACAGCCTGGCCCTAAATTTTAAAAGGTCTTGTGCTCTTTCCATGTAATCTTTCCCTCTCACACATTTCCTACCATGTCATTCACCATGATGTCTTTGTAAGATCTGAGCCTGCATTTTGCCTTTGAACCTTCAAAATCATCAGCTAAACATACACAAATAAATCCTTCTTCTTTAAAATTACCCATTTTTCAGATCTTATTACAGTTATAGAGAATAGATTAATACTTACTACAGGGCAAACTATAACCAGGAAGTTTTACATGGAGGAGCTGCAAGCTTGAAAGCATGTCATCATGACTGATGGGACCAAAGACAGCAGGATAAGGTATCCTGGGGAGGTAAGATCTCATCAGTCAAGAATAAGGCGAGTGCAGATTCTAGTTGCCTCAAGGTCCCTCTGGGCCTTATGGAAGACAAATTAAAAGAACTTTTTGGATTATGCATCTTTTAGAGAGAATTTTAAATACCTTACAATAGTCTTAAGTGTCAATCCAGAAGTCCCTGAATACTAGTGATGTGGAAGCCACCCAGGATTCATGAGTCTGACTAGTGTCTGCCATTTTCTCTGAGCACACTTCAGGAGGCTCACTATGTAAGTAAGTGCAGAGCAGAGCAGAGAATACAAAGCAAATTTTTCCTTCTAACAGTTATAAACAGCTGAAACAGGGGTGGATAATAAAGTATGACATTATAATAGCCATTGTGGAGAATGCCAGCTTTAGGACACAGGGGAGAAAACTGTGTTATGCTGACACAGTGACAGAGTGAACATAGCTTTAGGTAATGAAATTATACTTATTAAACAGATGCTATTTTAGGCCCCACATTACATTTGATGTTGAGCCAAAACCAGATGGTGCCATGCAAATCGCTGGACTGCAGATCCCTCAGAATGAATCTTAACCTAGAATGTGCTGAACTGAATGCCACAACTCTGATACTTTTCTTGTTCTAACAGATGTGAATATTTATATATCTGCACATGTCCACTGAACACTCTATGGCTGCTTTTAGGGGTATGCAAGTACACTTCTGAGATAATTCTCAGAAACAGAATCATTGTTTATCCATGAGTGTGCTCATTAAATTTTTTAGCAACTTTTGCAAAATTGTTGTGCAAAAGCAATTCACAATGTCTACCCACAGCTGTCAAAGTTTTGTCTACACAGAGCCTGCAAATATTGTTTTCCAATCAGATATATAAAGATGCTTATGTTTTTACTTAATATTTGCCATTGAGTTTTTAATTTTGCATAATAAAGCTTGTTCTCTTTGAAGAACCAGTCTTTGGGTTTTAAGGGGTGCACAGTGTCTTGACCATCACAACCCTGGTTGTGAATGGAAGCTTGGATGATGTAGTGTTTCTGGGTTGTGGTGGAGCCAGTAACATGGAGAAATTAGGTCATAAGGCTCTACCCTCAGAAAGGGAAAGGGCTCATTCTGAGAGTAGGTTAGATCTCTTAGGACTAGATTACTTAACTTAAGAGTAGTTGTCACTTGTACTTGGTCCCTTCCATGTATGCTAATACTTCCTGGCATCTGATGCAATCTGCTGTATTATAATACAGCATAACTTGGTAACTTGAGCTGGGACTTCCTGGCCTCCAAAGTTGTGAGAGAAAATAATTCTTTTTGCTTTACAAAATTCCCATCCTCTTAAAATTGTAGCAACAGAAAATGAGTAAAGACATTTACCAATGAAACAAATTTGGTAAAAGTTTCTGATTATATTTTGAAAACTATATAACTCATGTGGAATACAAGTTTTAGGCATGGACAAAAATAAGCAAAAGAAAACAAAAGGCTTGGATAGTGTAGCTGGGAAGATATTCAGAAGGACTCAGTTTGGATGCTCCAAGCAGCCTAAGGGATGGGATTTTCCCATCATGCTCTGTGGTGCTCAGCACACTCCCCAGCTCTACTGCCAGTTGTTCACAGGATGCTTTTGTTCCTACAATTTTTTTGGTGGTTTGTAGGTGATTCCTTATAATACTACATTTAAGATAGGTGCCTATTGATGCATGTGCTAACAATTTTTCCTTTCATTGTAAGGTAGTGGTTCATTAAAAAGGTAGCTGGTTTACCATACATTTAGGCATTTGGGTTGTCCTCGGTTTTAGCAATTATTAATAAAGCCATGAAACATTTTAGACAATATTTTTGTCTTTCAAAATCACATTTTTTTCTTTCCATTGTGTTTCATGGTGAATGCACACTTGCCTCCTGAACATTAGGCAATCTGCAGCCTCAGAAGTTGAGTGAGAATTCTACTTGCTCTGCTGCTTTGCTTGCTATCAATTCTAGTTGCAAACTGTGTTTTTCTTCTTGCTCTTTCCTGGGATTACCCATAGTCAACCATTATGTTGACTGTGATTCAGTCTCAATTTTCCTGGTGATGGATGGTCCTGAACATCTCCTAGGGGGCTCACACACCACCCACCAGTTACCACTCTATTTGTGGTGAGTGGTGGCTGTTCACTCTTTTTCCTATTGCTGTTAAGTTGTTCATTTTATTACTGAGTTTGGGCAATAGCGTCTACATTCTGGAAATTCTGCCTTGCTTTGCAAAATATCAGCATTTTTCCCCAAATCTTTTGCATTACATTTATTTGTAAGGGCAGTCAACAGCTCTGTGGTGATCTCTTTCTATTATGTGGGTCCTAAAGATTGAATTCAGGTTGTCAGCCTCAACAGCAAAGGTCTTTCCATTTGGACCATCTTGAAGGCTTTAGTTAATTCTACCAACAGTGTCTTTTGTGAAGCAGACAGTTATTTATTTTCATGGTCTCTAACTTGTGGTTTTATTTTTAATGAATTTTGCTTTGATGTTGTTTCTAAGAAACCTTGCATAAACCCCAATGTGCTGGTTGACTTCCAATTATTTTTTCCTAGTTCAAGTTTACCTTTGGTCATAAACCTCACTGTTTTTGCATTAAAAATGAATGAGGACTGTGTGTGTCTTGTTTTGTTTTGTACTCAGACATCTAGTTGTTCCCGAGCCAGTTTCTGAGACTTTAAATTTTTCCTTCTGTAGTACACATTTGTGTATAGGCCTGTACATACCTGTCCACAGTAGCTTTAATATTAACAGTTTTGTATTAAATAAAAAATTGAAGGCCGATAGGCACGTGGATTATTTAAGCATCGCCCCTAGCCTCTGCTCCTGTCATTCCCCCCGCCCCACAGGGAATCCTTCTTATCTGTGGATCAGCTCTCCAAAGTTCCAGTCCCCCTGCTCAAGAAAGATCAAACAATACCAAACAGACAGTTCAAAAAATAAATAATTGATAGTTTTAAAAATTATCAAATACTGCATCTGTGTGCAGTGCCCATGTAGGCCAAAAAAGGATATTCGATTTCTTGGAGCTGTAGTTACCTATTATTATGATCTATTTTATTATTGCCTATTGGTGCTAATCTTCTGATGGCCCTGTCTATAAGTTAGCCTTTTTCATGAGTATGTGAACAGAAAAAAATGAACAAGCTCTGTGTTTTGCCTTTTCTGTCCTCTCTACTATATTGCAGGTTCTATCCAGTAAAATGTTATTGTAAATATTATGATGTACTGTCTATGTTGGGCCTGATGAGATAATTCAGTGGTTAAGAGTGTGCTTGCTGCTCTTCCAGAGAACCTGGATTCCGTTCCCAGCACCCATATTAGGCAGCTCACAATCACATTTGACTTCAGTGCTAGTGGTTCTGACACCCTCTTCTTGCCTCATTGTACATGTATGTATATGTAAAGGCATACACAAGTCCTCACTTTCTTTCTTGGGGTGTATTTTTGTCTTTTACATGGATATCCATCTAGATAGTCACATAGCTGCCGAGTATTCATAAAAATCACGGTGTTCAGAAAGTGATCTTGTTTGTTTAAAAAAAAAAGAATTGTATTCTCATACTCAACTTCTTCATTCAAGTGTATGTTTTTAAGATTTATTTGTGTTGATACATTTTAATCCAGCTGGTTTTCTTCACCATGTGGATGTGGCTCATACAGCATGCACACATCTCAACATAGATGTTTTCACTACCATTTCTGAGACTTACTTGAGGGCTAAGTTTGATGCGTAGGGGGCTGACCTTTATTAGATGGTCAGGATGAACTCCAGGATCAGTGTACAAGTACTGCCATCCCAGAGGCAGAGACACCACCAGATTTTATATTGCATTTCAGTGTATCTTTGTGGCAAATGTCATCATTGATAAAAATATGTGACAAAACCAGAACAAAGGCTATAGCAGAGTAGGAACAAAAAATACTGTGGACAGGGGATATATTTTGAATTCTATTTGTTGTGGCTGAATATTTCATGTACCTTAGAAGAATTCAGTTAAGAAAACTATATATTTCAAAAATTATTTAAAAAGCATCTATTCAAATGAGAACAGGACTGTCTGGGAGATAAAGACCATACACCTATGCTCACCTTCCTGCTTACTGGACGGGTATGCTTAACAAAGTACTTAACTTGAGTTCACTGAGTTTCAACTGCTCTGTTACTAAGGAAGCTTGAGTACCCTTGTTTCAGTCAGTGACAGACTGTCTATGATAATGATTCCATCAGGTTATGGTGAAGCTGAAAAATCTAACACCTGCTGATATCATAGGTGACATATCAAGTGTTTGTGCTGGTAGTTTGTACACAAACTGCACTGCTAGTCATACAACAGTGCAAAACATTGAACTATGCTTTTCATACTATACTTAGGAATGACAGTAAGTGATTGTGTTAATGGCTTACGTTAATCCTATTGATGCAGGAGCGTGGAAGATCATTCCATCTACTACAATCTTCTTCAGTTTTTATTCAAAGAATTGATGTTCTTGTCATACAGGTCTTTCACTTGCTTGGTTAGAGTTAAACCAAAATATTTTATATTATTTGTGGCTGTTGTGAAGGGTGTTGTTCCCCTAATATCTATCTAAGCCCTTTGGCCATGTATAAAGGAGAGCCACTAACTTTTTTGTGTGTTAATTTTGTATCCAGACACTTTGCTGCTAGTGATTATCAGTCATAGAAGTTCTCTGGTAGAATCTTGATAGTCACTTACTTATACTATCCTATCATCTAAAAACAACAATACTTAGATTTCTTCCTTCCAATTTGTATTCCCTTGATCTCATTTACTTGTCTCCTTGCTCTGGCTAGAACTTTAAGTATTATATTGAAGAGTTATGGTGAGAGTGTGAAGCCTTATCTTGTTCCTGATTGTAGTGGGATCATTTTAAGTTTCTTTTCATTTAACTTGATGTTGGTAATTGGCTTGCTGTATATTACCTTTACTGTGTTTAGGTATGTACCTGGCACTCCTGATCTCTTCTAGACTTTAAACATGAAGAGGTATTGTGCTTTGTCAGGGTCCTTTTCAGCATCAAATGAGATGATCATGTTTTTTTTCTTTCTGTTTGTTTATATGGTAGATTAAGTTGATGTTTAACCATATCTGCATTCCTGGGATGAAGCCTACTTGATCATGGTAGATGACATTTCTTATATGTTCCTGGCTTCAGTTGGCAAGTATTTTATTGATTATTTCTGCATCAATGTTCATGAAAGACATAAGTCTGAAATTCTTTCTTTGTCTGGCCTTTGTGTGGTTTAGATATCAGAGTGACTGTGGACCTATAGAATGAGTTTGGCAAAGTTCCTTCTGTTTCTATTTTGTGCAACAGTTTGAGGTGTATTGGTATTAGTTCTTTGAAAGTCTGGTAAAATTCTTGTCCAGGGCTCTTTTTGGTTAGGTGGCTGTTGATGACTGCTTTTATTTCCTTAGGGATTATATGTCAATTTAAATTGCTAACTTGATTGTATTTAACTTTGGTAAATGGTATCTATCAAAAACATCTATTTTATTTAGATTTTTCAGTTTTGTGGCATACATGTTTTTGAAGTACAATCAACTGATTCTTTGGACTTCTTAAGTGTCTGTTGTTATACCCCCTTTTTCATTTATGATTTTATTAATTTGAATATTTTCCTTGTTAGTATTTAGGCAGGTTGCTTCTGGGTTGCCTAGCATCCTATGATGTCATACCTGGCAGGCGTGGTTCAGTTGCTTCATGAAAGGATCAACCCACCACTTTCTTAATCTCTTGCTCTCCTGCTCTCTACCCTTTCTCTGTGGGGCCACCTCCCTTCCCCCATTATGTCTCACTCTCTCCTTCTCTCTCTCTCTCTTCATCTCCATCCAATAAACCTTTTTCATATAAATTCTGGTGTGCTCATGATCATTTCATTGGTCCTAATATTGGTGCATTGGGCCAGGAAGAGCTCTCCTGGTAGCACTTGGTCTGGTCATGATTGATGCAGAAACTGTTGCTTTGTACACAGACACAGCCTGCTTCTAAATTATTGCTGGTGGGTAATAAATTGCCAGGGACCCTGTACACACAGAAATGGCTTTAGATTGAGCTGCTTCAGATTTATTTATTTATTTTATTAATTACCGTTTATTTACTTTGTATCCAAACTATAGCCACCTCCCTCTTCCCCTCCCAATCCTGCCTTCTTTCCCTCAACTCTTCCTGCACTCGTCCTCCAGTCCACTGATAAGGGAGGTCATCTTCCCCTTCCCTCTAATCCTAGTCATAATGTCTCATCAGGAGTGGCTGCATTGTCTTCCTCTGTGGCCTGGCAAGTCTGCTCCCCCCTCAGGGGATGGTGATCAAAGAGCAGGCCAATCAGTTCCTGTCAGAGACAGTCCCTGTCCCTATTACTATGGAACTCACTTGGACACTGAACTACCATGGGCTATATCTGTAAAGGCATTCCAAGCCATCTCCATGAGTGGTCCTTGGCTGGAGTATCAGTTTCAGAAAAGACCCCTGTGCCCAAACTTTTTGGATCTGTTGCTGTCCTTATGGAGCTCCTGTCCTCTCCAGGTCTTACTATCTCCCACTTCTTTCATAAAATTCCCTGCACTCTGCCCAAAATTTGGCTGTGAGTCTCTACATCTGCTTTGATACCTTACAGGGTAGAACATTTCAGAGGCCCTCTGTGGTAGGCTCCTGTCCTGTTCCCTGTTTTCTCTCTCCTTTGAGGTCTATCCTCTTTGCCTTTCTGAATGTGGATTGAGCATCATATCCAGAGTCCTCCTTCCTGATTAGTTTCCTTAGGTGTATAGCTTTTAGTATGTTTATCCTATATTATATGTCTAATATCCACTTATGAGTGAGTATATACTCTGTGTGTCTTTCTGCTTCTGGAATACCTCACTCAGGATGATCTTAAATATATTGCAATTCTGTATACCTTCTTCAGTTGAGGGACATCTGGGTTGTTTCCAGATTCTGGCTATTACAAAGAAAGCTGCAGCAGACATGGTTGAGCAAATGTCCTTGTTGTATACTTGAGCATATTTTGGATATATGGCTAGGTGTGATATGGCTGGTTCTTGAGGTAGTACTATTTTCTAATTGTCTGAGAAAGCACAAGATTGATTTCCAAAGTGGTTGTACAAGTTTACATTCCCACCAACAATGGAGGAGGGTTCTCCTTTCTCCACATCCTCTCTAGAATGTGTTGTCATTTGAGTTTTTTATCTTAGCCATTCTGATGGGTGTAAGGTGAAATCTCATGGTTTTTTGATTTGCATTTCCCTGATGACTACGGATGTTGAGCATTTCTATTTATTTATTTATGTATTTATTTTTATATTAATTACAGTGTATTCACTTTCTGTCCCAGCTGTAGCCCTTCCTCATTCCCTCCCAGTCCCACCCTTCCTCCTCTCCTCCCATGCCCTTCTCCAAGTCTATTGATAGGTGAAGTACTCCTCCCTTTCCATCTGACTCTAGCCTATCAGATCTCATCAGGACTGGCTACATTGTCTTCCTCTTGGCCTTTTTCATTTCTTCCCTGACCAAGCTATCATTGAGTAGAGATTTGTATAGTTTCCATGTCTATGTAAGCCTTTTGTCTTTTCTGTGGTTGAGGTCTAGTTTTAGGCCGCAGTAGTCTGATAGAATACAAGGGTTTTTTTCGATCTTCTTGTATCTGTTGCTGCTTGCTTTGTCCCATACTATATGTTAAGTTTTTGAAAAGGTTCTGTGAGCTGCTGAAAAGATGGTATACTCTTTTGAATTAGGGTGAAAAGTTCTGTAGAAATCTATTAGGTCCATTTGATTTAGGACCTCTTTAAGTGTCATTATTTCCCTCTTTAGCTTCTGTCTAGGTGATCTGTCTCTTGGTGAGAGTGGAGTGTTGAAGTCTCCCACTGTTAGGCATTGGGATAGATGTGTGATTTAAGCTTTTATAATGTTTCATTTACAAATGCAGGTGCTCTTGTATTTTAGGCATAGATGTTCAGGATTGTGATGTCCTCCTGGTGGATTTTTCCTTTGATGAGAATGTAGTGCCCTTCTTCATCTTATTTGATTAATTTTTGTTTAAAATCTATCTTATTAGATATTAGGATAGCTACCCCAGCTTGTTTTCTGGATCCGTTTGCTTGAAAACTTTTTTTTCCAGCCCTTTACTCTGAGGTAATGTTTATCTTTGTTGCAGAGATGTGTTTCTTAAATGCAGCAGAATGTTCGATCCTGTTTCCACAACCTTTCTGGAGAGTTGAGTCTGTTCATAGATAATAGGTACCAATGAATATTGGTTCCTTTTATTGTGGAGTTGGTGATATTACTCTGTTTCTATGCTTGTTTTCTTTTAATTCTTTGTTGTGAAGTTAACTATGTCCTGTGTTTTCTTGAGTGCAGTTGATTTTGTTGTATTGGAGTTTTCTTCTGTAGGGTTGGGTTGCTGTGTTGATATTGTTTAAGTTTAGTGTTGTCATGAAACATTTTTTTCTCCATCTGTGTTGATTGAAAGCTTTTCTGGGTATTGTATTGTATTGGGTTGGCATCTGTGGTCTCTTAGAGTCTGCATGACATGACATCTGCCTCGACCCTTCTGGCTTTCATATTTTCTGTTGAGAAACCTGGTAGGTCTACCTTTATACAACACTTGGCTTTTTTCCCCTGCTGCTTTTAATATTTTTCTTTGTTCTATAGATTTTCACTATTATGTGACATGAGGAGTTTCTTTTCTGGTCTGGTCTATTTAGTGTTCTGAGGGCCTCTTTTATGTTTATGGACATCTCAAAGTTGAAAAAAATTTCTTTTATGATTTTCTTGAAAAAATTGTCTGGACCTTGGAGCCTGGAATCTTCTTTTTCATCTATTCCTAATAATTTTAGATTTCACCTTTTCATGGCATCCTTGATTTCTTGGACGTTTTGTTTTTGAGAGTGTTCCAATTTTACTTTTTCTTTGATAGATGTATCAATTTCTGCAATTATATATTCAGCGCCTGAGATTCTCTGTTTCATCTCTTGTGTTCTATTGATGATGCTTACCTTTATGGTTCCTGTTCTTTTCTCTAAGTTCTCCATTGCCAGGATTTTCTCTGCTTGTGTTTTCTTTATAGATTCTAATTCTGTTTTCATGTCTTGCACCATTTCCTTCATCTGTTTGAATGTGGATTCCTGTCTTTCCATGATGGCCTCAGTTTTTTTTGTTAGTTTCCTCCCTATATATCTCTACCTGTGCCTCTATTTGTTTGCTGTATTTGCCTGTATTTCTTTGAGAACTTTGTTGGTTTCCTCTCTATATTCCTTTACCTGTGTCTCTAATCGTTTGGCTGTATTTGCCTGTGTATCTTTGAGAGCTTTGTTCGTTTCCTCATTATGTGTCTCAAATAACTGGATAAGCATAAATTTGAGATGATTTTCCTGTGTTTCTGATGACTTAGAATATCCATTGATTTTGGGGATAGCTGGTAAAGCCATGATGTTCTGATTATTGTTGGATGTGTTCTTATGCTGACCTCTAGTCATCTGCTTGTCCTAACTTTTTCTATTTGTTGCTGGAGTCTGTACTTCAGACTAAGTCTGTCTGTCTCTGGTGTCTGGGGTATTCTTCAAGAAGATGAGAAAGGTCAACTGTTTAGAGAGTGGACATTGATATTTCAGCTATAGCTAATAGAGGAAGGTCACAGGTACACGTGTGCAAGTGTGGGTGTGTACATGGATGTATGCCTCGAAGGACTTGGTGCTAGAGCATGTAGATACTTGGAAGGGTGGAGTTTAAACACAGGAGGGGGTGCTGGTTCTGTTTCCGGGTGCACTGTGCATATACCTCAGTGGCATACAGACCTATTGAACTATCTTCCTGGTATTCACATCTGCCTGGGCTCCAATAATTCTTTGCCTGGACTACACTGGTATACCTACAGAACAGAGGGCCTTCAATGTTGAGAACACTGTCCCAAGGATCCTTATGTTGCCCACAGTGGGGCTATGGGTAGGAGGGATCTGTGTCTTGCTGCTACTGTAGAAGGACCCTGGATCTGGGGCTCTGTAAGCACTCACTTGCTAGCTGGCCTAATCGGAAAGCATAGATTTCCCCCTGTTCTGTACTCTCAGGGGCAAATGAGAGTATAGGAGATCTGAGCTCAGTGCTGTCCGCTGTTTGGCTGCCAGGCAGGGAGAACCCGTACTTGGGCAGCTGTCCCTGCTCTCTCAGGCACTGAGCATGGAGGAGGCTCCTATTTAGACTAGCAGCAGCTGCAGACCTGGGAGGCCCACACAGCAGTCCGCTGCACCTGTCTCAGTCACTGAGTGGGGAGGCTTGCGCTTGGAGCAACCAATGCCACCTCTGCTGAGCCTGGTGGCCCCTGATTGGGGCAATGGGAAGTGCAGAGGGGTTGAATATTCCACACTCTCCGTCCTGGGAGACATCCAAGGTTGACCTGGATCCAGACTGTTCCAGCTCACAGCTTGTCCCTTCTCTCCCAGCAATCCTCAATGCCGACGTTCTTGCTTCAGCTGCCCCTCCACTCACCCATTTTGGATTTTCAGATACTGTGCCCCTCAGATATGGTGCCCTCCGGTCGCCACCATCTTAGACCTTCCCTGGTCTTGCTTTCTAAAAATGGTAATATTATTATTCTATAGACTTATAAACTATAAACATTTTATATATTAAATCATACAGACAAGTGTTATGCTTTCCCATTTATGGATTATATTTATGACTTTTAAGGTTCTTACTTAACAGGAAGTAAACCTAAAGTCCTAATATTTAATGGTTAGCAAATGCAAGTTAATAGTCAGTCACCTCACAGATGATCAAGTCCTTTAACATGTTCAAAAATATATTTGTTATCCTACAGATGCAAACATGGTCTCACTGATTACTTAGCTAAATGGCCGAGGATGGTCCCTGAGTAACCATATAGAAGTTGATAAAAATAATAAGAGGAGTCTCCCGATATGCTCATCTACAGCAAAACTATGCTCCAGACCCTGGCTGCTGCCCTGAGGCTGTTGGCATTCTTGCACAGAAAACAAGAGGTTTGCAATGCCCCATCATGCTGGGGTATAGCCCAAAGTCAACTCTGAAATGTAACTGTTTCAAATGCAGCCATGAAGGATGCTGGTTCCTGGGCTGTCTCAAAAAGCCACACACTGCCTGCTGGCAGACAGGCTTCTGCAAGTCAAAATGCTCCCATGCAGGCTTGTCCTCTGTGGCCAGTCATGGAGGCTCAACCAGCACAAGAGCCGCAGACACTTCCAGACTTTGAACTACTTAGCCTGGTGGAAGACAAATGGCTCTTTGATTCAGCAATCTCCACCAGCCTTTCCCAGCCCAGGATAACTTTGCAGATCTGTCTTGGCCTGACACTGAAATCCCACAGACATATTGCCAACTTCTGTCTTGGGAGATGTCAGATGCCTTCTCAGTTCTCTTCGTATGCAGGAGACCAGGCCTTAAGCCTCAGTCCTAGAGTTGCATTTTCAGGCCCAGACACAGTATGCCTTGCTGCCAGACTCAGGAAATAGGCTTCAAATGTAACCTTTTACCATCCCTTTAGCTAAAGGACAATAAATGTTCATAGCAGTCTCATGATAAATAACTAGATATAAAGGTCTAAGAAAAATGTTATTTGAGGGTCTAAGAAAGCATTTTAAGGTTGGTAAACATAAGTTATAAATGTTTGAGGGTCTAAGAAAGTGTTTTAAGGTTGCTAAATGCAAGTTATAAAGGTTGCAATGTCTAAGGTGATTTACGGCATTCTAAATAGATAAAAATGCTTCATATTTCCTCCTGTTGCTATGCTATTGTTATATTTACTGTCCAGAGCTTTGACCTTTATCAATAGAGCTCTAATTTATTAATCTAACTCTAATAGAAAAAGATTCCATTATACAACCCACTAGCATGGTTCCAAGCTCAAGATTTTAAATCTCCTCTAAATCTTCATAATGTGTAATCATACTAAAGGTTAAGATCAAGTGAGCTTTTGTCCCTTCTACTTCAAGGATTCTGCCTTTTCATAGCTGACCTTAAAGAATTCTTATGCTATAAACACAAATGTGTATGTCTACTGCCTTTTTCCATAATGTATATTTTACTGCAAATTACAATTATGATGCTAACATGTCTAGAGTGTTATCTCCTTTGTGAAACTTAAAAGCAATTCTTGTAAGCTACAGGAAATCTACCTGAATCCACCTCTCAGGTCAATTCATCTCCAGATAAGTACTGTACCTATTGCCTATCTCAGAGTGGGATTCCTCCCTTTTCTCTGGTTTTGGGATTCCCCTTTCCTGGCTACTTGATTGCTACATTCCTACATCCAATATCAGCCTTCTACTTGGCTACCAATTGCTACATTCATACACCCAATATCAGCCAAATGGTGAGTCTTCACTTCCCATTGACACAAATGGTTCCTACCACTCTCACCAACTTACATCCAAATAGGACTGTCTTCTCCCTTGGTCAAGATTTTCCCTCTACCAGCACAGCTTCTCTCCCTCCCCCTCTTGCTCTTCTACGAAAATCCTAGCTCTAGGTAAACTGTCTGCTATGGGAAACTGTGCCCTTGGTCTCTGAACAATGCTGATGAGCTTTGGAACAGATTGTAACAATCTCTTGAGTCAAACCTTGCTCTTGGGATGCCTTGACAGGTCACTGACTCCTACCTGCCCAATGGGAAGAGTCCATTTGTCTGTTTCTCCAGATTCTCCTCTGGGATGTCTTCTGGAGAATTTCAGAATTCTACACCTAGTGCTTGCTTTAAGGGCCTCTTATCTTTCATACCTCTGTAACCAAACTTAGCCACAATTTCCTTAGATGAGAGATTCAAAGCAAAACCTTTTTAATTACTGCCAGTGATTGGGTAAATGGTGGTTCCCTCTGGTAAACGGAGGTTCTCATGTTCAAGTTTCTTTGATCCAAACCTTCCACCTCTGTTAACTCTCCCAAAAGTTTAAAATGTACACCTGAATAAATTTTGTCCATAACCTACTTAATTTTGTCTTCCGCTTCAATATATGTTTCAGCATCCTGCCAGACCCAGGTGTTTCCTACATCCACAACAGTTCCAAGGCAGCTACCACAGGTGTTCCAGTCTGATCTCACAGACTTCTGTCAAGCTGGACCTGCCCTTTCCCTCCCAGCCATGGATGTTCTCATAGACCCTGGACAGCATCAAAACAGCCTGGACATGACCAGCATTTCATTCTTTTGACTTCTCTACAGTGCCCCTCCCCCCTCTCAGTGTCAGCAGGACGTAGCCAGAAGAGAATCTATGCCCATTATTTGCTTATTATTAACCAAAAGCTGGAATGGTGTGCTTCAGGCCCAGATTCTCCTAGCATTTGTCAGTCCCTATCTGCTGCTGGGCATTGCTGGCAACTCCATCCTCTACCGTGAACTTTCCAGTGCAGGGTCTTCCCATACTCCTCTTGACCATATAATCTGGACATTTTGTTACGATTATTTTATTCTCTTTCTCTTACTCCCTTGCATGGCAACAAAGATCTGCTTCCAATGATCCTACATTTATATACTTTACCTTGCCTTACATGAGAAACAGTCTAAGCTCCTCACTTTTGATTTTAGAAAAAGGGAGGAATGTTAGTATTTAGGCAGCCTGCTTCTGGGTTGCCTAACAACCTATGATGTCATCATGTGTCACCTGTCAGGTAGCCACACCTGGCAATCTGGGTTCAGATTCTTCAGGGAGACACAGGCAACATTCATGCCACGCCACACAGGCACACTGGAGTCTCTATGGTGCCCTAGGACCCATCCATGACAGGTTAGTGGGTGAACTCTCAGTTTTCTCCCACTAAGTAACAAGAGAAATCCAGATTGCAACCACTTCCAATGACTGGGTTTTTAGGAAAACCACTTATTGTCCAGGCCATGTAGGTCAAGATATCAACTGGGTTGGAAACAATGAGCAGCTTGCAGTTTGGGCTATACTTCACAGCATTGGGAATGTTGAACTTGAAGATTTTCATGTTTCACTGGACCAAATTGAGTTGGCTCTTTCTTCCTGATGGGCCCCCACTGTGATAATGACCAGCTTGGAGTTTGCAGTCACACTGCAGTCTTTGCCAGAGACAGTTTTGGTGTTTTAAGGAAAAGGCTGCCATGCTGGAGATCCATCATCTCACCCTTCGATTTTTCTTCCATGCCATCAACAAGGGCAAACTCATCTGTGAAGTCCTTCATGAAGATACTGATGACACAAGCCATGCCACAGCACCAACCCCTAAAACTGTAATCTTGTTCTGGGGGACCTGTTCTTCTTTAAGAAGATTCACAATCACTGGTCCTTGAAGGTTGCCATCCTGGAGTTTGGAACTTTTGGGACTGCTAGTGCACAATGTGGAGCATCAGGCTCGGAGAAGCCTCCTACAGCACCAAAGTCTCCTATTATTAATGTGTGGGCTTTGGTGTGTGATATACACTTTTGCAATGTTTCTTTTTTACAAATGTGGGTAAAATTTTACTTTGATGAGTATGAAGTGGCCTTCCCCATCTCTTTTGATTAATTTTGGCTGAAAGTCTATTTTATTAGATATTAGAATAGATACTCCAGCATGCTTCTTGTGTTTGTTTGCTTAGAAAACCTCTTTCTAGCCCTTTATTCTGAAGTAATTGTTGTAGTAATTTTTAAAAAAATGACTGTTGGGCTATATAATGTTTATTATTAGCCCTAAGATTATCATGACAGTATTATTTAACACACTATCACAGATAATAAGGCACAGACACCTGCTAGATTTTATAATTGTCTATTTAACTTGGGCCAGGAAGCTACCCCTGCCTACACAGTTTGAATAACCTAACCATCCTTCTCCCAGCCACCATCCAATGCCATTCATCTTAATCTTCATCCAGTTCACCCTCTATACACTATCCCATGGTGCTTGTTTGTATTCTTCATCTGGGCCTTTTCAAACCTTTATTGGAGTACTTTCTCCATGCCCACATGATTCCTTCTCCACATTAACCCATCCTGACATCCTCCTTCCTTCTCTCTTCCTGTCCTTCTGTCTTACGTGATTTTCCTCTTTGAAGCTCAGGAACCTTAGCCATGCCTACCTCATTCTGCCCTGCCCACATATATTAATCAACTAATCAGATATAATGACTAAGTAGGTTTACACAAAAAAGATAAGTTTAAACAGATCATGAGGGGTAGCCACAGAAAAACAGCCCCAAGTTCCCCTTTTCTGTCCAAATAAAAAGGCCAGTTTTTTATGCAGTAAGAATAATTATGAAACAATTATAAAAATAAATAGGTAAGAATATTATATACAATGTTTAGTCTAAATGTATTTGACAATTTTGGAGAAAATATATCTATGAGGATTTAAAGTTTTGTACCTGTTATTTTTTATTGTTTGTATCTATTGACCTAAAATACATCTGTCTAGACTTACATCTTTTTAATTCATATCCAATTAAGCTAATTATAATACTATGACTATTTGGTTTTTAACACCATCAGAGACTTGAGAAGAAACAAAATTAGTTATTTGAATAAGTAGTAAGTGCTTGTTATCAGCTTCTAAAAGAATAGAAAATTGACAGAGATGATTTATTGCCTGAACAGCCATTCAAAAGTCTCCATAACCTTGGAGCGTCATCCTTAGCCTACTGGCCCAGTATATTTGACAGACATGTATGTGATGTAGGAACTATTTATTACTTGTTTACCCTGCCTTGGCGGAGTTTGGCAGTTGACTTGCTTGCATTTGAACTTGCTGTGAAGCAAGGGCATTTTCTCTGCCTAGGTGGCTAGTATGCCACATTTGAAGCCATCTTCATGTGGAGTTTCTTTGATGCTCATCATCTTCTTTGAGGTAGGCTGGGTGTTGCCAGGAGATAATATGTCTCATTTTCAAGGAATCTTTAAAATTAATAATAATAATAATAATAATAATAATAAAACAATTTAATTGCCATATTCTGTAGGTTCCTGAAGTTTTTGAAGAGTTATATATTTATTTTGATATAATCTATTTATAGAATTATGTCTGTTATACAAATACCTAACCTGTGATTAATATAAAAATAAATAAATTACATTAAAAACAGTTTGGGAGAATACATTTGAGTCTTGGACTCATGTTTTTTTTTTAAAAAGAATTATCTCTGTTAAACCTAGGACATATTCCTGTGATAAACTAGACTAGTGTCTGACATGACCACAAGTTGGTTGACTAACAATTAACTTGCATTACCTAATATCCTAAACAGTTTGTAATAATAGTTTTAAAAGCATTGGAAGTAAACCTTAAATTACTACCACTATACTAAAATTTATACGAGTGTATGAAAAATAGATTTGTTTTTGCATTAATATACAAAATTTTATAACGAGTTAAACATAACCTTATTTGAGTATAACAAATAAAGCCTTAACTTGAGTAGATTCAGTAATCTACCTTTTGTCTTATTATTCTTATAAAATATCCCTGTATTCCCCTTTATTATTTATTTATCTAAGAAAGAAAGAGAGAAAAGAAAAGAAAGAAATCCCTGAGTCTTACCTCAATTTTTTCCTGAATAAGACCATTAATAACTTATAAACAACTCCCAATGACAATAAACATTCATAGCCACAGAAAACCTACACAAAAAACCTACCCAACCCCCTTAAGGGAAATTGATTGTTGTTTTCATGGGTTTCTCCTAGCTGATTTTTGGACATGAAGAAATCCTGTTTGGGGTCCCAAAACAAATTGAGAAAAATGGTTAATGGAGCTAGAATTAACATTTGTTGTCCAGTCTTTGAATGTTGAGAAATTTCAGGCTTAATAGAAGTCCTGTTTGGAGCAGTCTGAAATGCTGGCCCAATTGAGATTAGTAGTTTTCTTCAAAGCTCTTTTGGGAGTAGGCTTTATTGAGGAACAGAAATGATGTAGGTGAAGCTGGAACAAACAGAATTCTGGAATATTCAGGGTGCTGGAACAGAGGTGTCAATGTCTCAGCGTGCTGAAAGGATGAATCCTGTCAGGTTTGATCCAGCATCACTGGTGCCCAGTTCTTTCATTCTGAAAATATATAATTTCTCACAGGTATTACACAGTTCTAAAACTGTAAATGTATGAGATGTGTAAGGTGCACAGATCAATTAAGGATGACTCTCTGCACTTTGTATGAACAGAAGAAAGACTTCCATAAATCTTTATTCATGTTATTAATGTTGTCACATACAGGGGCTGGAGGGATGGCTCAGAGGTTAAGAGAACTGGCTGCTCTTCCAAAAGTCCTGAGTTCAATTACCAGTAACCACGTGGTAGCTCACAATCATCTATAATGAGATCTGGTTCCCTCTTCTGAAATGCAGGCAGAACACTGTTTACATAATAAATAAATAAATTTTTAAACAAATAAGATGTCATGTACAAGTCATGGAGATTTTGTAGCCAACAAGAATTATTTACTATTCCTCTATATCAGTGTCTCAGTCAGTTTCAGAGCTATTCTCATGTAGTGGGATCAGCAATATAAGTTTATTATTGAACACACAATCATTATCATGTTGAAATCAAAACAAGGTTGTATAGACCTATATATGCCCTCTGGGATCCTGGGCACTTGTTGTATTAGGCCAAGCTGCTATCTATGTCCTGTTAAAGAACAAGGCCTCCTGTTAAAGAGCAAGCTGGTTGCCTTCGGCAATAGAAAAGGCATTTAAGTAAACTTTTAATAAACTCCTTTTTAATTTAGAGTTTAAGTATACCCTAGGCATCTTGTCTCCACTCTGTCCACAATAGGCTATCTTTGGTTGTGGGCATGTATAAGAGTCTCTCTTAAAGAGACTGCCTCTGATATGAACTGATTGGCCTACTCTTTGCTCACCTCACCCTGATGGGGGAGCAGCCTTACCAGGCCACAGAGGAAGACAATGCAACCACTCCTGATGAGAGCTGACAGACTAGGATCAGAAGGAAGGAGAGGAAGACTTCCCCTATCAGTGGACTTGGGGAGGGCACGTGTGGAGAAAGGGGAAGGAAGGTAGGATTGGGAGGGGAGGAGGGAGAGGTTTATGGGGGGATACAAAGAGAATGAAGTGCAATTAATAAAAATTTTTAAAAAAGAGTATTTGACATGGTGGTTTTTAGGTTTTAAGTTTGGCTTGTATTGCTGGTAGCTTACTTACCCCACCAAATTATGATAAAGTATTATTTAATGGGTATAGATACTTAAATTAGTTGGGTGCCATTTGTTATAATAATTTAAAAATGAGTGTTGGGATACATAATGTTTATTATTAGCCTTAAGATGATCATGGCAGTATTATTTAACTGGCTATCACAAATAATAAGACACAGACACCTGTTAGATTTCATAATTGCCTTTCTTATCTTGGGCCAGGCGATACCCCTACCTACACTGTCTGAATAAACTCACCATCCATCTCCCAGTGGTCACCCAATTCCATCCACCTTAATCCTCCTCATCTGGCCAACCTTCTATCTGTAATTCCATGGTACTTGCTTGTACTCTTCATCTGGGCCTTCTCATGACATTATTGGAGTCCTTCCTCCAGGCCCATGTGATTCCTTCTCCAAACTAACCCATACTGGCATTGCTCCTTCTTCCTTTCTTCCTGTCCTTCTGTCTCCCCTGATATTACTGTCTGAAGCTCCAGAACCTTAGCCACACATACCCCATTCTGCCCTGCTCGGGTATAGGCTGTTAGTTAACCAATCAGATATAATGACTTATGTAGGTTTACATAACAAGGATAGGTTCACAGAACAAGGATAGGTTTAACCAGACCTTGAAGGCTAGCATCAGAATAACTCTCAACAAACAATACTTATTATTGTTCCTGAGGTGTGTTTCTTATATGCAACACAGATGTTTATGCATCTATTCTTTTTGCCTGTGTCTTTTTCTTGGGGAGTTGGGCCATTGATGTTGACAAATATTAATGATTACTGGTTGTTGATTCCTGTTATTTTGATGATGGTGGTAGAATGTGTGTGTGTGTGTGTGTGTGTGTGTGTGTGTGTGTATGTGTGTGTGTGTGTGGTATGCCTACACTCTTTTAGTTTTGCTGTTGTGGCATCATTTATTTCCTGTGTTTTCCAGCATGTAATTTGCCTCTTGAGGTTGGTGTTTTCCCTCTAGTAGTTTCTGTTGGGCTGGGTTTGTGGATAGGTATTGTTTAAATTTATTTTTGGAATATCTTGTTTTCTTTATCTATGATGATTAACATTTTTGCTGGGGATAGTCCTCAGGCCTGAAATCTGGTCTCTTGGTGTCTGGAAGATATCTTCCCAGGCCCTTCTTGTTTTAGAGTTTCTGGTGAGAAGTCAGCTGTAATTCCGATAGGTCTGCCTTTGTATGTGACTTGACCTTTTTCCCTTGTAGCCTTCAATATTCTTTTGTTGTTGTTGTTCTCTTCATTTGATAATAATTCTTGAATTATCTAATTTTTACAACACACTGAATTTTACTCCAAAACATCGTTCTGTTTTCCCACGAATGAACATATACTTTTAGGAGTTCAGTATTTAAAAACTTATGCTTTAGATGCTGAGACTCACAGCCAAACATTTTGCAGAGCGCAAAGCGTTTTATGAAAGAGTGAGAAGATATAAGGACCCAGGAGGAATAGGAACCCCACAGGGAGACAACAAAGCCAACAAATCAACAAATCGGAACTCAGGAGCCCCTACAGAGATGGATGTACCAACCAAGTACCATGCATGGAAAGGACCTAGATCCTTTGTTCAGATGTATCCAATAGGCAGCTCAGTCTCCATGTGGGTCTCCTAGTTAAAGGAGCAGGGGCTGGCTCTGACATGGACTTTGTTGTCTGATCTTTGATCACTTTAAGCTGGTGGGGTGGCCTTGTCAGGCCTCAGAGGAAGAGGATGCAGGCAGTCCTGATGAGACTTGATAGGTTGGGGTCAGATGGTAGGGGAGGAGTCCCGCTTTCTGAGGACTAGGGGAGAGGAATGGGGAAGAGGGAGGGGGAGGGACTGGAAGGAAATGAGGAAGGGGGTACAATCAGGGTGTAAATACATTATGAAAATAAATTTAAATAAAAAGTAAAAACTTATGCTTTATTATGCTTTTTCCACTTAGGATATCCATTCTTTGGAGATTGAGAGAAATATCACCTACAGTTTTTAGCAGTCTGGTATTACAGAGTTCCTTTTTGTTGAGGCTTTAATGTGCTCATCCATGACTGCCATGTTGTGTTCACTGCAGTTGTAACTAGATGACTTTTTAGAGTCAATATCAACCCTTCTGGGAAGAATGCTACACAGATGATGGGCACTCTCATTGGAACTTACTTGAAGGTATGTAACATCTGCAGGTTCCAGGAGGAAGCTGGCCAATCATAAATGTGATGTCCTTCTGCTGTCAGCAAGTCATCAGTGCAAGGACCCTAGCACTTTATAAATATGCTATTTCCTAACAATACTCCTCACATGATTTTAACTTTCTAAATCCTCATCAGATTATTCAGTACATTGGAGAAGCATTCATTTTTAATTTTCTCTTTAGATAGATGGAAGAGATTTATTTAAAAGAGCTATATAGAAATAACCATTAATTCACAGAAACTTTGACTTTTGCAGTTCCCACAGTGGGGCATTTGTTCTGGTCTTAAGTCTTATGGGTATCTGTCATGGTTCAAGGTGGAAGAAGGCATAAAGAAAAGGAGAAGTTGGACGCTTGGACAGGTTCAGTGAAAGGCTTAAGGCATTTGGTAATACTGTACTTTCTTTACAGTGTTATCATTATAGCATAAGTGAGTGTGCTTAGACTCAATGTTAATAGACGAAAGGACTATCTGTTGAGAGGAGGGCTTTGATAATTACGATATTCAGAGTCAGTGTGGAAGTCAGGGAGCTGGAGAAAGAGGTGGCACGCTGGATCGAATGCTTCTGGCCTCACTGGGTCACCTTAGGGACCACATGGTAATATTTGTTTCAATAAGTAATGTCTTGGTACTTTTAAATGTACTTTGGGGGTTACAGGTGTGGCTTAGTGGTAGAGTGCTTGCCCAGCATGTGAAAGCCTGGTGGCTTGAGCCCCAGCCTTTAAAAAAGTGATGCTGGACATTTTATACTGTCTCAAAGGTGCTACTTTCCTCCTAAAAATGTCTTCTTAGAGAAATTAAATATCTAGCTAAAGAGAGAACCAGTCTGGGAGACTGCCACTTCTGGGCCAAGATGGAACAGACATACTTTTCTATATTTACTATAAGAGCAGATGACCCTCCCACCATCAGACATATGTATAACAAATGCAAGACCCTGATAATAAGAGAAAGAAAAGCAGAGCTGCTCCTAACTTCAGGAACTGAGGAATGTCAGTCACATGCTCAATTTCTCCAAGGATTTTTCACACACCTAGTCTTCCTTTGTAAAATACAAACATGGTCATAACTTCCAATGCCAAGAAAGTGAACTCCTGGCAAGACAGAGCTTCTAAGCACCAAGAAAAATTGCAGCCCCACCCAGCAAGAAGAGCAGGTGTTCTCCAGTTGGGCTGAGTCCCCATTCCTGCCCAGCAGGAGCACTTCATTTAATTGTTATGTAAAATGTAATCACTGGGGCAAATGGTGTGAGTGGTATTCAGGATCTCTCTGCTATTTTTGTAATTTTATATTTTGCAATGAAAAATTAAAAACAGCCAGTGTTTGATATTTTCCCTTTCATCTGGGTGCTGAGACCCTTTGATGTATGTTGACTTGGCTTACTGTTTTGTGGCAAAACATTTTGAATAAATAGCTGCTTGACTATTTAATTTCAGTATAAGGTTTGTATTTTAGATTTGGGAGTTCAGCTTAGCACCAGAAAAAGCTATATCTATGTGGGAGTTCTTAGGAAAACTAGGGGTTCCGGAGTAGATGTAAATCAAAGTGTGATGAGAAGACATTGAGATTTCCAGGTTCTTGTGACTGGGAACAAGAGCTGGGCCAGGGGCACTTAAACAGTGGTGTAAATAGAAAGAGCATTTTAGTAAGAAGGAAAAAGGTACTCTGAGAATAGAAGCTGGTTAGTGAGCAGGGACAGACAAATCTGATGCTGAAAAATCTCAGGCCTACAGCATTCCCACTCTTCCTAGGTTATTTACTTAGTACTACCTTCTCCTACCTTTAGAGACCATCAGCTTCTCCTGAACATGTGCTTTCGTGCTAATGTGGCCTATGTTCAAAACACTACCAGTCTTCCTCATGTTATACCTAGATTGTGAGATCCCCCCCCCTCCCCAGGAGACCATCAGGAGTGTGTTGCGAAACACATGAGGAGCTTTTGATTACAAGATAGAGCTTGGGCTCACACCCTCACCAACACAGTGGTTGAGAGCAGAGCATCTCATGCTCAGGGTCAGTGGGTGATTTAAAGGTCCCAGTCCCTCTTAGCACACCCAAAGCAGGGGAATTCCTGCCTGGTAAGCTTCTATTGGTTGAAACACAAAAAGGGATGTTGCATTTTGAGCCCACATTTGGAGTGGGGAAGACCTCCAAACCATTAATGGCTTCCCTTGTTTGGCTGTCCTAGGGGAAAGGGGAGATTTGGGCCGGTTTCCTAGCAACTGTATCTTTAGTGGGCAGAGAAAGAATGCAGTAAGGCTGGTTCCTCCCAGTAGGTGGCTGGACATGTCTCCACCTGTCCTCCTTTGTTCAGGCTTGTGCTTTAAACTTTAAACCAATAACTCAAAAAACTAATTTTTAATTCTTTGGTCTCTCACTAAGACACCTGATCTTTTACATACATCACTCTGCGCACTTGTTTTTCTACTGCATAATCTCCTGCTACTGTTCCAGGTCTAAGAGCAAAAACTCCCACATGGAAGGGTACCTAGACAAAGACAGGTTGCTCAAGACTCTTATAACAAAACACTGTTAGACTTAATAAAAGCAACTATAATTTCCTTTCTTTTTCTGCTTCAGTCTAATTCAGGACATGTTTTAGGACAATGACTGTCAGAGGGTTATTAGCAAATAGGGGACATCATTTCAGCTACAAAACAGGTTTTCTTGGCATCAGTGAAATGACTCAGTGGATAAACTTACTTTTGCCGATTAGTATCATGACCTGAACTCAATTCCAATAAACTCATGTTGGAAATAAAGAACCGATTCCCTCAAACTCTCCTCTGACCTCCACATACACATGGTAACATATGTTTTGTGTCTACAAACATACATGCATGTACATGCAAAACAAATAAATAAAAATATTGACTTGGACTTCAGTGGCCAATGTAGACTCCATCCTTATTCCAGTCATCTTAGAAATGCTGCAGCTAAGATGCTGCTTGGAAATTCCCAGAAGTAAAGAAATCTAAAAATGTTGGAATGTGTGTTAATTTGTTTTCTATTGCTATGACAAAAACACTGACCAAAACTAATTTGGAGAACAAAGGGTTTATTTTACATTCCATACTTTGTTGTGCCCGGTTTGTGAGACCCCAAAAGACCACCACCAGGAGTTGAGTTCGTTGCAAAATACATGAGGATCTTTTTATTACAAGCTACCACTTGGGCTCACATACCCTCACCACCAAAGCAGTGAGAGCCGAGAGCCTTGTGCTCAGGTTAGTTGGATGATTTAAAGAGTCCAGTTCCTCCCAGCATGCCTAAAGCAGGGGGTTTCCTGTCTGGCAAGCATCTATTGGTCGAAATACAAAAGGGGATGCTGCATTTTGAACTGATTGGCTATAGGAAGGCCCCCAAACTATTAATGGTCTGGCATCCCTTGCTAGGGGAGAGGGGCCAGTTTCCTAGCAACTGTGGAAAGGAAAGAATGCAGTAAGGCTAGTTCTTCCCCTCAGAGAATTAAAGCTAGTTCTTCCCCCAAGGTAGCTGGATAGACCTCCATTTGCTGGCCTTAGTTCAGGCTTGTGCTTTAAACTTTAAAACAATAGCCACTGATTTCTAATTCTTTGATCTCTAAATTTCACACTTCACTGAGGGAAATCAGGGCAGAAAGTCAAAGCAGGAAGTTGGAGATAAGAACTGAATCAGAGGCCATGGAGAGGAACTGCTTACTGGCTTACTCTCCAACTCTGCTCCCTGCCCCTCACTAGTTTCCCATCTTATAGAATGAAGGTCTACTCAGCCAGGGATGATAAACACCATGGTTTTCTGGGCCCTTCCACATCAATCATTCATTAAAAAATGCCCTTCATACTTGCCTATAAGAAATCTGATGGAGAAATTTTCTCAACTGAGGTTCCTCTTCCCAGATAACACTGGACTTGTGTCATACTGACATAAACCAACCAGCAATTTAGGAATTTAGGATTTTAAGCCTGAAAGAGAACTTGAACATCTATTGGGCAACAAAAATAGGCAAGGGTTTTCCAAAGGCCAGAACTGTTCACAAAAAAGAAAAATAGGATGCTTTAAAAATAACTCAGGTTCTGTTCTATACATATTGTTATATTACATATATACAAGCTCACAACTCCTATTCACTATGAGCTAGAAAGATCTTTAGCATATATAGTGCAGATCCTAGATGGTTGGTGTTGTGGTTCAGATCTTAGATATCCTTGAAAGGTCCAGGTACTGTATGCCTGGTCCCCATCCTGTGGTAGTTGGAATGTGAAATGCCCCATACTCCTCATAGGCTTACGTATTCAAATGCTCTGTTGGTGGTGCTGTTCGGGGAGGTTATGGGACCTTAAGAAGGTGGAAGTGGACTTTGAGAGTTTATATCCTCATCACACCTACCGCTAACTTTTTTATTTCCTGTGTGCAGAAAAATGTGATCAGCCAACAATATGTTATATCTTCCTTTCCATAGGAAGGTGGAAGCGGTATATGGGAGGTGGGACCTAGTGGAAGATCTTCATGGTCACTGGGATGTTCATGCAGAAGACTTGTGACACTGTTTTCTTCTTTTATCCTTTGTGGATTCTCTGGAACCATAGCGAAAATATACTCACCCTTACTTTTGGTCATGGTATTTTATCACAGAAACAGAAAAGGAACCAGTACATCTTTTCTAGTGAAGTGGTGGCACATCCAATAACTAGCAGGAAGAAGTTATATCACTGCAGGTGTACCTTTGAAGGTGTTATGGACACATTGGCCCCTATCCATTTAGATACTGGCCACCAAAATCTAAACTTGTCTTTGCCACATTCATTAACCATATTGTTCTGTCTATTCCCAGGTCTATAACAATAAGGCCACATGACCATTCACCGAAGTCTCTGAAACTGTGAGCTGAAATAAACTTTCTTCCTTTCAACTTAAACATATTGTTTTGTATACATTACCACAGTGATAAAAAGCTGAATTAGACACTTGTATTGAGCCCACACAGTAACAGAACAGAGGGCTTATCACTCTCCTGTGCTATGTCATTCCTTTCAGTCCTAGTTCAGAAGTCTGCAAATTCAAATATCAGATGAACATCAAGCACCCTTAAAATGAGTTTATTACCACATTCTTTCCCTGTAGGTGTGCTTGTTAAGTCTGCCAATGCTAGTTTCAGTACATCTTTCTCCTTGCAACTGCTGAGAAAAAGGCTAGAAAGCTCTTTGAAGATTTGTGACATCTTGATTAGAGAGTCTGGGAGAATTCATCTCCCTAGGCATCCTTGGTGTGCAAACTTGCTGTCACTGTGGTAAGTACCCGAGACAATCAGAGGAGGAAAACGCTATATTGAGTAATAGCTCCAGAATTTTCAGTTCCTGTATAACCCCACTGTTCTGGTCCCATGGAGATACAAGACTTTATGGATGGAAATATGTGGGGAACAAAGTTGTTTCCTTTAGCTAGGGACCAAGACTCTAACATCTGGCCTGGAGAGTATCTAAGATCCAATCTCATATGTGGCCAGGAGTTCACTGGTACAGGTCATACTCACAGATCTTGCCTCACACAAAGACAAGTTCTGGGCCTTGTCTAAATTTGCTTTGTTCCTTTGCTGTCGTAATGAGGTTATTGAATGTTCTTCAAAACTGGTCTTTCCCCACAAGGTAGTACTGTTGGGAGGTGGTAGATTGGGGGTGGGGCCTAGTGGAAGAGCTTCATGTCATTGGGGATGTGCTTGCATGGGACTTGGGACACTGGTTTATTCTTTTACCCCTGTTCTTTATAGTCACAAAGAGTGCATATTGCTCTTCATGCTCCAGCAAGGATATTCAGCTCCCATGCAGATCTGGAAGCAATTGACCTACCCTCATTTGGACTGCAACCTTCAAACCAGTGAGCCGTAATATATATCTTTTATTTTTATTGTCTCCAGGATTATAATAGCAGACGGAAGAAGTAATACATTTATTTTTCCTGCTTTGTTTCCTCTTCCTTACAGAGCCCTTGAGAGCATACTTCCTTAATAAGAACATCCTCATAGTTATGTATGCTCAGGGCTACAACTCATAAGAGTAAATATATGTTATAATCACCACATCAAGTTGAAGAGCAAAGCTTGAGTCATTGGTCAATGGCTGAGTGGTAAGAGAGCCTGTACTTGCTTTTGGTTCCTAGTAGACACTCCAGTAGCAGCTCCAGGAGATCTGAAACTCTCTTATGGCCTTCACAGGCACATGCACTCATGTGTCCCCTACCTCCATACATATTTTAAAGGGAAAAGCCCAGAAAGGATACTAATCATGCAATGACCAAGGGCTGGGTCTTTCCCTCAGTTTTTTCTGGTTCTACCCATAGCCACCAGCCCATAGCACCCTTAGCCTGGTCAGGGCATTCAGTCCCTCTGCTGGCTTCCAGATTTAGCACATCTCATCATTTGAAGCAGCAACCAAAACCTTCAAGATGATGAGCATGGACAACCCCCATCTAATTATCTTTGTAAAATTATCTCTTTGGGGCACATTTATAATGCATTTGGATGTTTGTTTTCTCCTCTCTAATTACCAATTGAGCTTAGAAAACTTCAGCCACCTTTGTTCCTCACCCCACTTTCTGTCTCCCCACACTCATGCAGACACAGAGAAACAGAGTTTCTCCTAATAAATGATAAAAAGAAGACAAAATTTTAAGTAGAAAGGTATCACCAGACACAGGGAAGGCATTTGTTACTCATCAAAATGCAGCAGAACACTATAGGAGGAATTCCAATGGCAATGGAATCATTTCCATAAACAGGCAGGACAGAGGTGAAGGGGAAATGATGATCAAATGGATATGAGTCTGGGGATCTGCAGGTGCATCTTAGTTTCCTGTATTCCTTTTCAAACTCACAGCTCCTTTCTGATTTTCTGCTCTCATTTAATTTAATATTAATCTATACATCGAAGGAACTTGCCCAAATTTCATTAGGCACAGAGGATATAGGTCTGGAATTATAATCCTGTCTGTTTAGCTCCATATCTAACCACTGGGCAGAACTATCCACCTAAAACACAATTCATATAAAGAGGTTGTGTATTAGTTAATTTTCTGTTGCTATAATAAAGTATCATAACATTTCCATCTATATGCAGGAAGCCACAAGAGTGAACTAGAATGTTCAGCATAGAGACTCCCCAAACTACCACAATGACAAGTTTAGTCCGTCAAGGCTTCACCTCCCAAACATTCTATAACATTTCTGAACAGTGTCATCAACTGAAGAGCAAGTGTTCAAATATTGGAGTCTATTGGGAACATTTCATTTTCAAATCACCACAGGTTGTAAAATAACAGAGCATTTTCTGGTTCAATTGACAGCTTATATAGCTTATCTTTTCCAATTTTCACAATTGACTTATCATAGATTAAACATGTGTGTATGTGTGTGTGTTACAGATCTCAGTGAGCACCTATCTTATACCCGCTAGTAGAAAAGGTGTAAGACACATGTAAGTGAGGTTCCAAAGGAGCTAAGACTTCTGCAGGTTGGATGGAGGCAGAGGGGACCCATCCTTCACTCTCTTTGATAATATATTCTGGCTCCACACAAGGGAAGAGGTGAGCTTGTCTTGCTTGATTCATGTGTTTGTTGCTTAATCAGACAGTATTGAATAAGAAGTGGAACAGAATGTCCTATCTTACAGAATTCTACATTTATAAAATATGGTCTGAGCTGAAGCTCATTGGTGAGTTCCCTGGTAATAGTCAACAGTCCACTGAGACATGAATATGCAGATTACCAATAATTTATTGCTCACATGTTCACAGATACTTTTTGATTTACCTTTTGATTTTTGTTTTCTATCCTCATCAAAGACTGCACCAAGATGACTGACCTACTTTGGTGCCAGTGTTAGATTTGCTCTTAATTATAGCACCCTGATCACTGGCATCATCCCCAGGATATTTTTTTTCTTCTTAATGTTATTGTTATCCAGATTATACAGCTTTGGTGCCAGCATGAAGTCGGCTGGTGATTCATGAAGGCAGGGCTGGCCTTTCCAGAGACAATAGTGGCTTGCACGAGCCTGTTTCCAGGATGTCTTCAGTGGCTGCCAGCCTGATCTTGCTGAGGAGAGCACAACCTAGTAGGCTGGATGACACCCTGGAAAAGAAAGGATTCTTTATGATGACCCGGTACAGTAAGCAATAACCCTAAATGACAGGCCTCTTAGAGCACAGCTAAAACCTTGCCAGGGAGGACTTATTTATACATAATTTGTACTCTGCTCTGTTGTCTTCCCTTCCCTCACCTTCCTCCTCCCTTCATCCATTTTTCCTATTTATTCCTGTTCTGGGCAGCTTAGACTTCTGCATCATTACATCATGGGCTGCAATAGTTCACAGATACTCAAATTTCAGAGTTTAGGAGGCTAGAAAGAAATTCCAAATAAGGAAGCAGTAGGTGCAGTGATGGTCAATGACATTCTCTGGCTGTAGACAACTGTTTTTTCATTGCATCTAAGTTATGGTACAGAGCAGAATGAGAAGCACATTATCTCCTTTCCGCTTATAAGGACCTCAAACTCATTGTTAAAGGATCATTCACATAAACTAATCACCAATCAAAGGCTTGCGTGAATCACAGCTTTCATGTATGAATTCTCAGCACACAAATCTTTAAATTTATTTATATATTATTTTATTACCCATACACATGCATGTAGAGGTCAGAGGGAAAAAAAGGAAAACTTGTGGGGATTAGTTCTCTCCTTCTCTTCTGGGTCCTGAGGAATGGATTCAGGTCCTTAGGCTTGACTGTAAGTGCTTTTACCTGCTGAGCTATCTCAATAGCCCCAGGACACAAACATTTGATCCCCAGCAGCCATGTACATCAAACCATGTATTCGATGTAACCTGTATGGCATTTTCAGTATTAGTGATGACAAAAACATTTATGGAGGCTGCTCTCTATATAAGCTTTGTCTTCCTGGAAGTATCAAGAAGTAGGGATTCTTATTAACCCTGTTTTCAAACTCAGTGATCCACAGCCTCCCAGATCTGATGTAGAGTAGCTTCTATCCTCTCAGTATAGGCTGGAAGACACAACAGGAAGCTTTCCACTCACCAGGAAAACAGCTGCAAATTAATCAAACTGATAGTATAGAAAAAAAAGGTGGTAATTAATGTTTCATTTGCTTCAGGTTGGATGAAATACAAATAGTCAAATCTAATTACTTCTTACCTCCACAGCAGGGCCGGAGATGACTCAGAAGGTGAAGCACAAGTAACCTTAGATGCTCCTTACATGAAGGCTGAACCTGGAGTCAGACCTAGCAGAACTTAGTCTTAAGGCCCTTTAGCAGGAATAAGCACCAATTTAGAGATCACTGATATGCTAATAACAAATCATTCTCACCCACTCATTAGAGTAACTCCCCTAAGGAATTTTCTTCTTTTGTACCCTGTACTAATTACAAGTCTAGCCATACAGTTTGGCAGACTACTACAGAACAGGAGAGCTTGGTAGGAATCCATACTCTTCCACTTACTGGCTATTATTTTGGACAAGTTACCTAGCTTTACTGAATCTATAAAATAATCATATTTTCATATCCTGCTATAGGATGCAGTCTTAAAGAATGATAAGTGTTCACTCTGACAGGGCCACAGTGAAGTTTTAGGAAAAGTTGCTTGTTGATATTCTTGTGTTTAATTTATGTCTAAATTTTTTATATGTGAATAAATGTATGATAAATATAGCAGGTGTTTCTTCATTTTCCCCCCTGCGTGTGCATATTTCTTCTAGTGGAAAAGTTCAAGACAGCATGGTGATTTTTTAGATATTTGCTATGGTTTGAATGATTCAACCTAAGTACGTGTTGACATTTAATCCCCATTTTGAAGCATTATGATTTGTGATGTGGTTAGGTCATGGCTGAAGTTTCTATTGCTGTGATGAAATGAAATGACCGAAAGTTAAGTTGGGAAGGAAATAGTTTCCTTCACAATCCTCCCAGAAGCAGCAACATTAGGTTTGTTACAGCGATACCTCACTACCCTGGTAGCAACCTGTTACAGTGATGAAACAAACACCATGGCCAAAGCAACTTGTGAGGGAAAGGATTTACCTGGTTTATAGTTCATCATCTTTGTTCATCATGGAAGGAAATTAAGGCAGGAACTCAAACAGGGCAGAAACCTCAAGGCAGGAGCTGTTGCAGAGCCCATAGATGGGTACTGATTACCGGCGTGGTTCTCATGGCTTGCTCAGCCTGCTTTTTTATAGAAACCAGGATCACCATCCACAAGAGATTTGGATGTTCCTCGTCAATCACTAATTTAAAAAAAATGCCCTACAGGAAAACGTATAGCCCAGTTTTATAGTGGTATTTTCTTAATTGAAGTTCCCTCCTCTCATATGTCTTCAGCTGTGTCAAGTTGATATAATGCTATCGAAAATAATGCACTAATGAATTAATGAGGGTTATCAAGAACAGCTGCTTTATAAAGGTCATGCTGGCTTTGCCTTTGTCATATGCCATTGTCGACATGAGATGCTCTGTGCTACCTCTGAACTAGACATAGGCTTTAGACCTTGGGCCCAGCCTCTAGAACTATGAGTAGAATAAGTCACGTTCCTTGTACATTAGCCAATGTCTGAGAGCAGGATTGCTGGCTTCACATCTCACCCAGGAAGTACAGCAGAGCTGGCCCTCGTCATGGAAGTTGCAGGTGAGCTGACCCTGACACACTTACCTACTGTGTCTGAGCACGGTCAAGGAAGAGATGTCTTCAACTCTCTCACCCCTCACCACCTGCAGCAAGCTGGAGAGATGGCTCTGAGGTCATGAGAGCAGGAAAGCAGGCCCTGCCTCTCACTTGCTGAAGCACTAAGGCAAGTGCTCCCTGCAGCTCACCTAGGAAGCACAGTAGCACCTGATCCTAGTGGTGGGAGTGCAGTGAGCCAACTAGAGGGTTTGAGTGTGGGAGACCTGACCCTGCAACCTGTCTACCTTGGGGGCAGGGCATGGGAGAGGGAGAGATGCCCTCCTCCCCCATCTTGTGGTAGGCAGGAGAGATGGCCACAGGGTATTAAGAGCAAGAGAGCAGGCCCTGCCCCTCAATGGCTACAGTACTTGGGAAAGGAGGCCATGGAAACAATGCCTGGGTAGCACAGTTGAGCTGGCCCTTGTGGCAGGGGTGTCAGTAACCCACCCCCATGGGCATGAGTGAGGGGGAGCTGGCTAGAATTCCATTTCTTGGCATGGGCAAGACAGAGATGCCTTCCCTTCTCCTTGCCCCTTGCTACCTGTGGCAGGCAGATTTGGCCCCAGGGTCATGAGATTGGGAAAGCTGGCTCTGCCACTTGGCTGCAGCACTTGGGAGAGTGAGCTCTGCACCTCAGCTGAGCCCAGTGAGGATCCAGTAATGACAGTAAAGCGTAAGCTAGAGATCTTGAACCAAAGCACTGACCCATTGCAATGAATACTTGCAAGTAAAGAAGTGTGGAGAAAAGGGCATACTCTGGAACACACTGTGACACGCTACAGCTTCCATAATGAGATGTTTCTCTTTTTTTGCTTGTTTTTATTTTTATTATATAGTTTTGGGGGGAGGAAGTTGTAAGATCAGAAGGCAGTTGTAAAGAGATGGGGAGATGAATGGGATTAGGGTTGAAGATCTGAAATTCACACAGAATCAAAAAGAGAGAGAGAGAAGAGGAAGAGAGAGAGAAACAGAGAACTAGAACCTATAATATTTCCCTCATTTGTTTTCTTCATTTCAAATAAAAGACAGGATTATGCAGTGTTCCTGTAATGTTTGTATCATTGGTGGTATAGTTTAAATGCTAAATAAAACAAGAATCATTAGCATTATAAGTTAGAAATATAGTGATCGTGGCAGGGATGGAAAGTCTGGCAAGGTATTTCTTTTTCCTAATTTCAAAACTGAGATTTTTGTCATCAACCCTTTTAGCTATAAAGTAGAGCCATACCAAGTAGTGTTTGCAGTAGCCATGGAATGCTGTGCTCAGAACTAAGAACAATGTGTGCATTCCAGATTTATTCTATATCTTGGATGTGGAGAATAGTGATGCAATGAGCATGGAGTGGGAGTGTCTCTTTCAATTGCTGTTCCTGTACATACAAGTCCAGGAAGTACAGAGTATGTCTAGCAGATCAAAAAGTAGGTCTAGTTTTGCTGTTTTGAGGATCTTTTCTACTATCATACAATGACTACAATAGTTTGTGTACCCATCAATAAAGTATGAGTCTTTTCTTTTCTCTGTATCTTGATCGTCATCCCTTACTTTTCATCTTGGTTGAGGTGATTTCTCACTATGCACAATAGCCAAGATACATTTCCCAACCTATATATCGATCCACAGAGGAATTCATAAGAAAACATGACCTATGCTCCCAAGGAGAATTACTCTTCCATGAAAGCTCAAGTCTTGTCATTTGTCCCAATATGGATAGGGTTGGAGGACATTAGGTTAAATGCAATAAGTCAAACACAGAAAGACAAACAGTTTGATCTCAACCATATGTGAAAGATAAAATTTGATATCACAGAAGGCTAAGGAGGGTAAGTGAAAGACAGATGAAAATTTTTGGTGAATGAATACTAAGTTATAATTAGACAGGAGAACGATATCCTGGTGCTCTGTTACACAATTGGATAACTATAGATAGCAATGATGTATTTCTAACGACAGTGTATTTCTAAATAGTCAAAGAGGGAATTGGGAGTGTACTGACTACAAGAAAAGAATGACATATGTTCATGGTGAAGAAATTTTTTTCAGTTCTACTGCTTTGATAATTACATGATGTATAAACATATAAAAAGTCACATTTGATTCAAAAACATATAATGTGTTAATGCAGAGTCAAAAGAAGATAGCATGCTACCCTCTCCTTATGAATTGTATCTGTCAAGTGCAGAGGCACCTGCAGACTGTCTTTGCTTCCTTTGTGCTTACTGAGGGAATCATGTGCCCTGCTGACCTGCAGCGGGTCCTCAGTGGGTGACTTGTGAGCATTCCACTCAGCACTGTTGAGAGACTTTTCCTCCCCATCAGTGTCTTCTCTCACATCCTCCTCTCCTCCTGTTTTATTCTTTTTATGTTCCCCTCCAAGAGCTTATTTTGGATTCCTTTTACACCTTTCTGCTATTGGCTATGCTGAAATTTATTTTTGATACTTTTTTTGCTTCATTTAAAATTTCCCTCAGACTCTACCACTTCCAGACAGACATATCTAATCAGCATGCATCAATGATAGGATTAAGTTTGGTTTTATTTTATGCCTATTTATTGACAATTTAAAGGGAAGAAATATTCTAAACTTGTAGTTCCCTCATTCACGAAAATTAAATAAACAGTTATTAGTTTGGGAAGTTGAAGCCTCTAGGGGGAAAAACTTAAATAACATCTGATTGGAAGACATGATCTTCAGTTTGTGCATCTCACCAGGAGCTAAAACATGAACTCGATATGGCATTAACCTATGTTAATAAAATCAATAGCACTTCACATAAAATTCACTCAACCCAATGCTATTTTATCCCCTTTACTTTTATTACTTCATTTTAATCTTTCTGTGCCTCTCTGCCATTAAAGCACATTTGTTACCATGGCAACAATGACATAAGAGAGGCAACAGGAACAGGGCACTGCTTGTGCTTATAATAATAATAAAAAAAGCGAAAGAGAAGAAATAATTAAAGCAGCAATCTCTAGTGATCCCTTCTGTAAATGATGTTCCCATTTCACTCAATTGTCTGAAAAATAAGTTTCAATTAGGCCACTATTGTTTGGCACTCTTACTGCTGGAAGAGATCTCCAAGAGTTTTGCTTTTTTATTTTTCATATTAACTTCACTGTAACCAATTTTTCCTGTTGATGTTCTGAAGGAGCACCCCTTAGGCTAAGATCTATGGTTTATATCTTACTTAAGTAAATGCTTAATGACTGTTGGTAAAAGATAGTCATGTGGACTTTTTCCTGCAGGGAATGTCACACCACATGTGTTTTAGATGTGGCAATCAGCATTCAAGGCCCTGTTTCTCCTGTTATAACTTCACCGGAGGCCCATGACACCAGAGCCTGCCTGCTCTCTTTGTACACTGTGAACCATAACTATTGCCCTACCCTTCTCAACCTCAGGGGATATAAACGGAGTCAGAGTGATAGTACGTAGAACATATGTGCCTGTTTATTTTTACTTTATGCAAGCATCAAGTATTATTCTAGTCACTTCATTCCTTCCTGCTGTCTGACCTTCTCTCTTCTGTACTATTATTTGTTCTACAACTCTACCTCTCAAAACCTTGTTTTACTCTGGAAGAATGTATGTATACACACACACACAAACACACACCACATCACATTTTTTCTAATGGTTGCCCTAGTGAATAGACATCATTTTATTGTTGGTTCATGGTCAAACCTTCTATGAGAAGCACTATGTTACAAGAAGTGATTAATGGATCCCTACTGAAGGCTCTTTGAGGATGCGTTGTGAGTCTTTAAAAAGCAAACAAACACATTGGGTAGCATTCTACCCAACTGGCTTCATTGTCACTCAACCTTGGCTCCTGGGATAGCAGGAGGGTATGCTGTTTGACTCTGCAAAGGGAAAGACTCACGGAACAGTTGAGGTAATCAGTGTGATTTAAATTGTTTTGATGGCAATTATGTTTTATGTTCCTTATATTCCATAAATATGTCTTAGTCCCCTGAAATCATTTTCTGGACACTTGACTGTAGATTTATCTTTTTTTTTACGTTCTTTCTTTATTCTTTTTTTAAATAAATTTATTTATTTTTATATCAATCACAGGTTAGGTTTTTTGCATCCCGTGCGTAGCCCCCTCCCTCCCTCCCACCCTCCCCAACCCTCCCTCATCT
>CM053758.1:38863668-38874483 GCA_028658305.1 Pachyuromys duprasi | reverse complement strand
TATTTGTGTGTGTGCATAGGTGTTTTATCTGCATATGTTCATACGTGTGTTTTTTTTCTGTGTGGGTTCAAGTACACCTGTGTGCTTTGCCTAGCTAACCCAAAGGAAACCAAATTTGGGAAAGTGATAGGTACATACAGATGGTGAAGGCAATGTAAACAGTGTCAATGTAAACAGTAACACACAGGAGGCATATCACTTCTTACATATCTCTTTCTCATCTGGAAAAGGGTGCTTATGTGTCCAAGAGAAGTGAGAAAAAATATTACATTGTCTGTGTCTGAAAATCCACAAAGGGCTAGTAGCCACTTGCACATATGATCATCTGAGTCACATGAATAAAGTGAGTCAGCATAAAAGAGTGCCTCCTGACCTCATGCATGAAGCTTGAGTGTCTTCTATTGGAAATCTAACAAAGTCTTCACTCTGTGCCTTATGGAATGAGCCACACTCTGATGTTCTCTTTCAGCCCTCCTCCCTTTACTTTCATTCCCCCCGGAAGCTCCTTGGTGTGGCATACTGACCAACAGTGCCATTGCAGACCTTGCACTAGTCTCACAGGAAGAAGGGAATCTTCACAATTTCTTGAGCTTGCCATTCTCTCCTCAAATCCAGGATTCCTAAAACTAACTAGCATCACTGGATTCTTAGAACAAGATGGTCACAGAAGGGCAGGCATGGAATTTGGCCTCATTGTCAGTCAAGTTTGTCTCCTGGGATAACAGGATGGTATGCTGTTTGGCTCTGCAAAGGGAAAGATTCACTAAACAGTTAAAGCAATCAGTGTGATTCAAATTGTTTTGATGGCAATTGTGTTTTATGTCAAAAGTGTGTTTTGACATAAAATGTAAATGAAAAACAGAAAATAAATGAAAAACAGATGCTCTAAAATTTTCTTTCACTCAACACTAATGTGTTTGCATTGTCAAGGTACTCTGGCCTTTGGAATGATTTAGGGAAGAGGAGGCATATGGACAGAAAGCTGCTGGCTATGTCCTGTAGGCATCTTCCCAAATCTTGGTGGGTGTGCCTTATCCTCTTCTAGAGGCTGATAGTTTGCTCATTCCCCTGTTTCTGACAATTCTCTTAAAATTTTAGTTCAAGAGGTGTTTGGAAAGTACAATCTATTAAATTTTTCCCCTAAGATGTCACCCAACTATTTGGAATGTACATTACAATGTATAGAGTATGCCCTCATGTTTCTAGCCATTGATACCACAAATGATCCATGCTGCTTCTTTGAATCAGAGAGGACCACTAAGTTAGTCTCCATGGTGACAATGTACACAGAGTCTCCTAGGAGACAATTGCATGTGTGACAGAATTAGAATTTCCTTACTACTAAGAAGGAAAAATATTTTTTTTTCTTTCACACTAAGCCATGATCAGAATGCTTGAGTTCAGATTAATATATTTCTAATGTTGTTTTTTTCCTGTGACATAAAGAGATGAAATATTCTAAGAAATAGAACTGTAATGTCTCATGGGGAAAAACAAATAAATCTTGGTTTATATTAAAATTATCTGAAGAAAAATGCTATGTCAAAGATGAGGCTTTGTACCTCATTTATTAAGTGTTCTGGGGCAGTTTGGTTCAGTGAATTGGTTCCTGGTCAATATTGGATATTGATTTTATTTAATCTCTTGTAGTATCTCAAACGTAATATCTAATTATTTTTTACTAATGATTGTGGGTTTATGACTGGAGCTTGGCACTGTAATAAACTCATTCACTCATCTGAAGAAGGGACTGCATTTAATTTTTTCTTGGGATTTGAATTAGTTCCCATTTGCACTGGACATCATAACATTTGTGTTCTGCTATAGGCTAAAAATGGGCTCACATCCTACAAGATCCCAGAACTATTGACCATATGTGTCTTTTCTCAAGCTATTCTCTAGATTTTTCTGATCAATAAAATAATGCAATCAATAGTATTGGACATAGTTTGGATCCTTGTTCTTGCTGTTAGATTTAAGAAAATAGAATGTAAATACAACCTTTCAGCTCAAATACCCCATTTACCTCAAAACCTACTAACCAGCCAACCTCATGCTGAAGTACGAAGCTTGAAGAGTTCTGGGGGTAAGTAGTGAGCAATCATGATCAAAGAATATTCTATGATTTTTCTCCAAAAGAGAAATTAGTTCCCTGGCTCTCCTACAAGAAGTCTATTTGTTGTTCCTCTGTAAGCACTATTCTTAACCTCATTTTTATTTGGGGTCCCTTAATGCCTTTACTTCCCTTCCAAACCCCCAACCCTAGGTAGGAGAGAAAGGTTAGAAGGGAAAAGGACCATAGACCTCTTTACTTTTTCAGGCTGGGTAGGGTCATTGGGTTCTTTTGAGGAATACCAGTCTTAACTGTCAGGAAATCCAGCATTCCAGGCAACCAGCAAATGAGCAAATGCAGCAAGCAGTCTTCTTTTCTCATTGAAGCATTATCAAAGCGTTTCCTCCATCCGTCTCTTCTAAACTGCCATGCATTCTCCCTCTGGACTCTCATATTTATATCCTTCAGAGTCCTCAGAATTCAGCTAGCTCCAGTTGGCAAAGACCATGCTCCTGCATGTGGTAATCATCACCTGTGGACAAGCTAAAAGATAAGCTAAAATCCTACAGTTGTGATTAAAATGAAAACATGTTTGCATAACATAACTGAGTTTTTAAAGAAACAAAAACCTCTCCTCCTTAATGCAAAGTCATTCTGTCATAATAGAAAGATGGAAAGATAGCTGGACATGTGGTTAGACACAAAGGATGAAGAGTAGCCTGGGAAAGATAGCTCTGTTGTTCAACACAGTCTTAGAGGTGTCTAAGAATATGCTGTGAGGGCCAGTGCTTCTTCAAAGACACAGACTATTTGAACTTTGCTTCCCAAGAGGTCAAATCCCAAAGAGAAAAGTGGAACCTACTGCAGAATGGTAGCTACACAGAGATATGCTCTGAGCATTTGTAAGGTTCAGAGACAGACTGATGGATTTTGTTCAGAGGAAGTTTGAGGGTGATGCACGGTTGATGAAAGACAAGGATGAAGGGAGCTCTCAAATAAATGAGTCACGTTTGAACTTATGTCAAAGAAGAATTATGCATAAGTTCAAAAAGTGCTTACAGAAATGAGTTAAGCCATGGTCTCACAATCATGGATATCTTTAGCAGCCATGCTGCTGAAACCCATGTTGGACACTGTAATTCTTTGATTTAAATCATCTGGCTCAGAACATGCATCCTCTGAGAAGAAGCTTCTGTGCCAATCATCTTTGGATGTAAGCTAAAATGTATTTTTATGTATTAAAAAATATATTCCCTTCTGTGGTGGGTATGGGCAGAGAAATGTTGGCCAAGCCGTACATAATTTCAGTTATATAACATTGTCGCTGCTCTAGAGGAAGTGGGACCGAGTATCATAAAGCAGAATAATGATATGGACTAAAGTTTTATGCAATTGCCAACTTTATTCTGAGAATCAGAAAATTTCTTCTTTGAGAGTTAGGAGGAGTCGCATGGGCAAGCCACACATGTAGGCAAGCCACTTGAGTCAAGAACATGTTTTTCATTGAGGCATATAAACACATCACAATCTACAGCTGTAATGAGTAATATGAAGAGATCTTCTTCCTATCTGCTATACCTGGGAGACACACTGAAGCATAATCTGAAAACAATTCTGTTTGTTTTTTTTGTTGTTGTTGTTGTTTGCTTGCTTGTTTGTTTTTGAAGAACCTGAGGTCACAAGCTTTTATTTTGTTTTCCTGGAGTTTTCTCACAAACACTCAGAAATCTCACAGGACTCCAGCTTTGGGCTGTGATCCAACATCTCCTTCCTTTTATTTTTTAAATGCAGTGTATCCAGAATGGTTTTGATTTGAGGTATTGTAAATAAATGTAATTGTCATTTGATGCATTGTGTGTGATACTCTGTCATCAAGAACAGGGATCCAATTTATGTCAGTACTATTAGTTACATTATTATATTAGTCAGAATAATCTAGAGAATAGCTTGAAAAAGATACATTATGAGTAGTTCTGGTATTTTGTAGAATGTAAGCCCATTTTTGTTCTTTAACAGGAAAACAAATGTTATAATGTCCAATGAAAGTGAGTAGTGATTCAAATCCCAAGGGAAGATTAAATGCAGTCATTTCTTCAGATGAGTGAATTAGTTTATTACTATGCCAAGTGAAGTGGAAGCTTCTGGTTTCTTTCAAGACTCAGTTGAGTCATGTGATGATTTGCAGGAGGCTGGCTTATGAGAAGGCATGTGAGTTGCTGTGAGTTCTCTCATATGAGGGGCATGACTTTGGCCAGCCGAGAGTATCCATGGTTGGACTCTGAGAAGAGGAGATCTACAGAAGTCTGTAGACAGTGAAACATCACTTTTTGGATCAATATCACTGTGCTGATCTTCATGCTTTAACACTTGATTTTGCCCAGAGAAATGTTCCAGAAAACTTCTTGGGGCAACCCAATCAAGTGTTGCCACTTTTGCTGATTTGTCCTGATCTTCTGAATTGGACTGATTCTTGTTGCCCCCTGGTGTGAGCCTTTGGACTTGACTGCTGGTATCCAGACAACAAAGAGAGGACACATCCCAAAAGGTACTTCCAAAAACACTTCCAAAAAGCTCTACAACCCACTTTACCTAATAACCTTCTTTCTCCCCTACCTCTAGTCAGAGGATGGGAGAGAGAAGCATTGAAGAAACCTAAATAAAGTAGGTGTGGTGAAAAATCTAAGCTTACAGCCAAGGTCCAGTCATAAACTCAGTCTTTAGTGAAAACAACAGGAGCTGGATCCATCGAATCTATAAGCTGAAGCAAAGGAAGATGAGGAACATAATACCAATACATTTTCTCAGAGGCACTCCCATAAATGCACAGATCGAAGCAGGTAGCATTTCCAGAAAGAGATTCTCAGGTAATTTAGGGCTATAGGATACTTTCTCCCTTGGTGCATAGGACCTTAACATGGTCCTAGGTAGACTGACTTAACTTCTAATGATAAGCATGATACCTCCTATTTTACTTTTATCTGTATGAATATCTGGACCACGAATCTCTCATATGCCATTGGATGAGCCATCAATAAAATAAATATCTGCTGCTGAATGGGCTCCCACTAGTGCATCAGTTTGGAGCCTACCTGCTTTGTTTCTGTACCTGGTTGTTCCCAGCTCTGTGAACTTGGATGAATTATGCTGGATCAAAGCAGCTGCTGAAATGCATTTGGTAAATGGACATTCTGGCTCCTCTCAGACCCTGTATGGAGTATAGAAAGAAGTAAATTGGAACATAACAAGGCACTGAGCTGTGGGTAAGGTAAGGAATTTCCTCTCAGTTGGGTCTTTTTCCTGGGTCAGACTAGTCCTGACTAGGTGGACTAGGGAATAAGGGTGGGAAAAAGGCAACCCTGACTGATGATGTATCTATCTTTTATCCTTCAACTTCCTATAAAGTTGGCATTTGGTTGCTTTCTCAAACATTGGAAAAATTATATTTTGAGAAACACTCACATACACACAAAACCAGATTTTCTTTATTCAGGAAGTATGGGTCTACCAGATCCTTGCGTGACAAAAAAACAAACAAACAAACAAACAAACAAAATAGATACCTCAAGGGATCCTTACTTACATTATCCTTTAAGTGGACAAATTCCTTAAAATAGAAAAAAAAAAAGTGTAGGTATAATCTCTTACCTACTCTATGGATGCTTCACTTGCCAATAAACAACTGATTGGCTTATAGCTGAGGCAGAAAATAGGAGGGAGGATTTCTGGTAGAGAGAGGTTGAATGATAGAGTGAAGTGAGCAGGAGTTTGTCCTGGGACACTGACGAGGACAGACACATGAAACTTGAGCACAGATAACCAGCAACATGGCAAAACTTAGAATAGAACAAAACTTAGAATGAGCCAATCAGGGAACATGCCTACCTATATTGGCCTAGGCTTTGTAAATAGAGATAAGGACTCAGAGTCATTATTTCTGGGAACAAGGGCGTAGGTGAAAAACATGGGTTACAGAAAATCCCTTCAACAGAAAAGTTTTGAGGCTAATTAAGTTCAGTTTATTTTACATTCAGTACTACCCACACTTGTCACAGCATTGTCCTGGGCTACAGTAGTACCATAACCATGCCTACTATATCTTGGCTCAAGATACACATATGATGAATCATGGGCACAATAGGAAGGGCAGGATTTTGGGTCTTCCTTACTCACTGATAGATAGAAACCTGGCATTATTGGACTGGCTCCATCTGCTGAAGCCAACAGAAAGCTGTCTCGAATTTGATTGCACAGAGGCAGTTGTTTGTAGATCATGTCTTTTATAACAAAGCATATGCTTGTATTCTGCCCAAGGATTTCATGCACTCGAGGGTATTTCCAGACTCAGTATCTACATTTGATGCCAGAAACCTAGAATTGCCAGGATTCAAGTAAATTTTTTGTTGTCATTTGAGTAAAATCTTCAATGCCACAGAAATAGTTATACCTCATTATGAAAAATAATCTTGATAATTTAATTCCAAGTTTACTCATTTGAACTTATGCATATTTTTCCTTTAAATTTGTGCTAAATATAGTTACCAGTTATAAATTACTACATGCAAACACTGCAAAAGTATTTTAGAAAGTAAAGGTGCAAATCTTGCAATAAAAGGCTATTACATTTAAGTAAAAATTCACAGACCATTTTGAAGATGTTGAGTGTTATCTGATCTTGTGTGGGGGCATATGTGTTGGAGGAGGCTGTTTTTAACAGGCCTATGTATTTTATATCATAAAGTTTCAAAAATTTCCTTTTTATTTCCTTCTTGAAGCATTTGCAGAATACTTAGTATCAATTTCCAGTGCACTTCGTGGCAGAGAGAGAATTAGAGACCGAGAAACTGTAGCACATTGCAGAAAAGTAGATTTGCTGTATTATAATGACAGGGTATTACACATGTAAGTTCAAAAATCGTGATTCACATGAAGCAATTAAGTTTCAAGAAAAGAGTTTTCAGACACCAGACACCACTGAGAAATCACACTGTTGATACAGTGTTCTGGGGTGGTAGAAAGGAATGATAGGTGCACTAACACTTTAGCCAGTTTACTCAGAGAGCAAGGGAAATTTGTTTAATTTACATGATTTAAACAGCCTTGTGATGATGATGCTAGATGGCTACCTCTGTGATGTACACCTGGCAAGGAAGACTTGTCCTGATGTTGAAAGTGTTTTCAAACTGCTCGCATGGTATAGCAAAACACTTATGGTATAGATTCAGGAATTAAGAAGGTAGGCATGAAAATAGGTAGGTGGCATGAAAATCTATGGCTGTTGCTGTGCTTCTGTGTTCTGCACAGGCTCTGTGGCCTCAGAGTTGGATACCTGGAACCTGCCAGACACAGATCAGACACACCCACCAGAGAGCTTCATTTCTGTCCTTCTGGGAGTTCATCCCCATGAGAGCAGAACCTCTACGAAAGAAGAAGGTAGACCCTAGAAAGGACCAAACAGCAAAGGATCTATTGAAAAAGAGGATCCGAAACTGGAAAAAGCCACCCAAGAACTAACTCCTATTGAAGATTTTATTACCCCTGTGAGGTTCTTGGATAAATCAAGACAGTGACCTCAGGAGAAGCATTCTTCTGAGCAGAGTGAGCAAAGAGCTCTTCTGCTGGAGAGGTGGGCACTATATAAGCAGCAGGAGCAGGAGCTGGAGAGGGACACTATCAAAGCCATGCTGGAAGCCCAGCAGGAAGCCCTGGAGGGAGCTGAAGCTTGAGTCTGCAGAGCTCTATGCTGAGGCCATAAAGTGTGACCCCAGCCTGTTCCCCTTTGAGAAAGAAAGACCACATTACATGCCACCTGTCTCTAACTACCAGGCCCCTGAAGGCAGGTACAATGACATCACCAAGGTATACACACAAGTAGAATTCAAAAGATAACAACTGAACACTGCTGTCCTCAGAACATGCTGGCTCCGGGAATCAGGATGAGCAAGCTGAAGTCTACTTTCCCCAGAGGAGACATCCTGGTAACAAATAAAGTATAATCAAAAGAAGAAGAAGAAGAAGAAGAAGAACAAGAACAAGAACAAGAACAAGAACAAGAACAAGAACAAGAAGAGGAGCAGAATGGGGAAGGGGAGAGGAAAGAGGAGGAGGAGAAGAAAGAAGAAGAAGAAGAAGAAGAAGAAGAAGAAGAAGAAGAAGAAGAAGAAGAAGAAGAAGAAGAAGAAGAAAAGAATTAGAAGAAGACGACCCTGGGAGAGGCACTGCTGTTACAATGGTGCATTATCACCACTTTTGGCTCACATGGCACCCCCTGAATGGTTGTTGGATTTTAACTAAACATCTAGACATCCCATCACCACTGTACTCCATGGCACAAAGTAGAAACTTAAACTGATATGGAAGAAATACAAAATTAAAATTTAAAGGATGGCCAGATGACCTTTTGGGTAAGGACTCTGTCCTCTCTTGGTGGCTGTAAAAATATAGATTGACTTCTTTTTAGGAAACAAATATATAAGCACTTCATCATTTTCAAAGTTTCTTTTCAGAAGTTAGCTATCATACTAATTGGCCTCCTATAAGTAATACAGTATTTCTGTCACTGTTTTCCAGATTTGTTTTCTTTGTCTTTCAGACTCTTGAGCACGATTGTCTTTTCAAAATACACATTTTAATTAATTCATTCAGAATCTGATATATTATTTCTTAAACTTAATCACCTCCCTGACTTTTACCACATTCACCCCATTCCATACCCACCCAAATTTGTGTCTATATTTAAAAAATCCAGTCCAATTAGTGATTCCTATATACTGTTGGGTGTTCTGCCATCCAACTACCAGGAACACCCAACTGAGAAAAAAAAAAAAGAAAACAAGCCAACCAACCGAACAAATAAACCATACAAATGACTACTTATTAATAGTTCCTCAGTTATGGATCAGACTTTGTGAATATTTTCCCCATCAATTTTGGGACTTCTGTCTGGCTTGAGCTTATACAAGTCTTATATGTGCTGTCACAAACTACTGTGAATTCATAAGTGCAATTCCTTTGTTGTGTTTACCTTAAGTTGGATTATTGCTCTAGCTAGGACTTCAAGAACTATGTTGAAGAGATAGAGAGAGAGTGGGCGGCCTTTCCTTATCCATGATTTCTGTGGGATTGCTTTTTTCTCCATTTAGTTTGGCGTTGGCTATAGGTATATTGCTTTTACTATGTTTAGGTATGTGCCTTGTATACCTGATCTCTCCAAAATGTTAAACATGAACAGGTGTTGAATTTTGTCAAATGATTTTTCAGCATTTAAAGAGATGACCATGTGTTTTTTTTTCTTTCAGTTTTGTTTATATGGCGGATTACATTGATGGATTTTTGTATATTGAACGGCCCCTGCATGCCTGTGATGAAGCCTAGTTGGTCGTGGTGGATGATAACTTAATTGTGTTCTTGGATTCAGTTTGCAAGTAGAGTATTTTGTTGAGTATTTTTGTGTCAATGTTCATAAATGAGATTGGTCTGAAGTTCTCTTTGGGCCTTTGTATGGTTTAGGAATCAATGTGACTGTGGCCTCATAGAATGAGGTTGGTAATTTTCCTTCTGTTTCTCTTTTGTGGAATAGTTTGAAGAGTATTGGTGTTAGCTCTTCTTTGAAGGTCTGGTAGAATTCTGTGCTGAAACCATCTGGCCCTGTATGGGAGACTTTTGATGACAGCTTCTATTTCCTTTGGGGATATAGGATTATTTAATTATTTAGCTCATCTTGATTCAGCTTTGGTAAATCAGGATAATTGTCCATTTCATTTACATTTTCAAATTTTATTGCATATAGGCTTTTGAAGTAGGACCTAATGATTCTTTGGATTTCCTCAGTGTCTGTTTTTACGCCCTCCATTTTCATTTCTGATTTTATTGATTTGGATGGTGTCCCTCTCTATTTTAGCTAGTTTGGCTAAGAGTTTGTCAATCTTGATGATTTTCTCAAAGAACCAGCTCTCGGTTTCATTGATTCTTTGGATTGTTCTCTTTCTTTCTAATTTATTGATTTCAACCCTGAGTTTGATTATTTCCAGCTGTCTACTCCTCTTGGGTGTCTCTGCTTCTTTTCTTTTTTTACTAGTGCTTTCAGATGTGCCATTAAGTTGCTTCTATGAGATGCCTCGAATTTCCTTATGAAGGCACTTAGTGCTATGAACTTTTTTCTTAGCATTGCTTTAATTGTTTCCTGTAAGTTAGGGTAAATTCTACCTTATTAAAATACTGTTTTCTTCTTTGAGCAGAGTGCAGGGAATCATATGAGAGAGAGAGTTAGTAAGACCTGGAGAGAACAGGAGCTCCACAAGGACCAATATATCTGGGCACAGGGGCTTGTTTGAGACTGATTCTCCAACCAGGAACCATGCATGGATATAACCTAGAACCCCTGCTTGGACATAGCTCATGGAAGCTCAGTATCCAAGTGGGTACCCTAGTAAGGGGAACAGGGACTGTCTCTGGCATGAACTCTATGGCTAGCTCTTAGACATCCTCAGTCCCCTGTGGGAGGAGCAGCCTAGCAAGGCCACAGAGGAGAACATTGCAGCCAGCCCTGGTGAGACCTGATAAGCTAGGGTCAGATGGAAGGGGAGGAGAACCTCCCTTATAAGTGGACATAGAGAGGGGCAAGGAGGAGAGGAAGGAGGGAGGGTGGGATTGGGAGGGAATGAGGGAAGGGGCTACATCTGGGACACAAAGTAAACAAACTGTAATTAATATAAAAACTATATCAAAAAATACTGTTTTCTTGTACTCATCTACCATCACATTTG
>CM053758.1:38850761-38863568 GCA_028658305.1 Pachyuromys duprasi | reverse complement strand
TCTTTTATTCACTTCACCTTGACAGGTTGTGGGTATCTGTGTCAATCACAAGCTGGTACAAAAAGAAGATTCTATGAAGATGGCTGAAAGATGCACTAATTTCTGCTTAAAGCAGTAAGAAATTTGCAATCTGTTTAATAGTATATCTTTTTAGCAGAGTAGTAGTAGGATGACTGCTAGAGCTTATGACTTCTCAAGCTAGAGATTCTTGGCTCTGATAATTGTGCTGAGTATGGGGTCCATATTGTGGAGTGGGCTTTAAATTTAATAACAAAGGTGTTAGTTACTCCCATGATGTTTCCTCCACTATTGAACTAGTAGGGGATATCTTGCCAAGCTCCCATGGTTCACATCTGTATAAGACCAATAATTACTTTTCTCTGGTAACATGCACGGCACCTTCTACTTCCAGAAAAGCTGATCAGTAGGGATAATTTCCATATCATTTTGATTGTTTTTCATATCAGATTGATTTGTTCATGTTCTGTCACTCAAATATATTTTGCTTTTGGCATTAGGGTCTTACATCAAGTTTTAGAGGGTAACCAAGAGCAATGGCAAAAGCCTGTTATATTTGGGGGCATATAGGGTCTTAGTAGCCAACAACTCCAATAGAGGCAATGCATTCTTTGCACTGGGTTTTTATTTGCTAGTTTGTGGAGTCTAATATGGGTATTGTCACCTGCTATAGGGTAAATACATCTAAATTCTTTTTAAAATGTGTATTTATGTGTTTGTCTTTTATGATGTGTCTACCATAATAGTTTCTCACATGACTTGTCAATTTTTGATGTGAGTACAAACATGTTCAGGCACTATAGAAATCAGTGTTCCTCAAAAATCTAGAAATAGATCTACCACATGATTGAGCTATATCACTCTTCAAGCATACCGCCAAAGTGTCTATATCCTACCATCAAGATACTTGCTGATGCTTGTGGCTGCTCTAGTCACTATATCTAGGAAATTGAAACAGCCTAGTTGTAAGCTATTCATGAATAGATTATAAAAACATGGTTCATTTACACAACTGAAGATCATCCAGCTATTAAGAAAAATGAAATTAAGAAATTTGAAGGTAAATGTATGGAACTTGAAACAATCATTCTGAGTAAATTAACCCAGTCCTGGAAAGACCAACATCACAGGCTTTCTCTTATTTGTGAATATAAGCTTTGAATCCTTAAATACATATGTTCCTTTTGAAATTTCCAAAGATCAAAAGATTAGTACATGGCCAATGAGGAGAGGGTACATTCAAGAAAGGGAAGAAAGAACATAGTGTTACAAACTGGACAGGAAAATAATGACCACAATAAACCTTGGTGAGGATTCATTGGGATTTAGTCTTCTTGTAGTCTACATGTCCTCATATGTCTCAAAGCTTAAAGCACTTGCTAAATCTTGATACGTGATGTTACCAGCCACTTAAGCATTTTTACAGCACCATCCTTCCATTTTAGCATTCATTGGCACTGAGGGAAAGAGGGCATACTCCGTATCAGTGACAGCTTAGTTTCTTGAGGATTCCATCGTAGTTGCATTGCCTTGCAGGGATACATACTGCTACACATATGGACTCTATAGACTTATTAGGAATAGAAGCATGGAATAGTCATTATTACTGGGCAGTGTTAGAAATCAAGGATAATTAAATTTAGGGATCTAATTTAGATCACTACATCAATCAACCTTGAACACCATCCCAATGAGAGGAAGAGAAGTCTCTCATATTACTGCACTGGCCAAGATGCCTATGTTTTTGTTTGTTTGGTTGGTTTTTATGTGTACTCTCTGCTGACACTGATATGTAGTGGTCATCACTATCCAATAGTGTGAATCTCACTGCCCTCCATCTGCTACAGGGGGGTGGATATCTTGTTAAAGCCTGCTGAGAGAGAAACTTTAGTGTTTGTACTTAGCCTTTTTTAGAAAGGGTAGTTATTGAGCCACATTTCCTCCTCCGCATTGTGTGGATGGTTTAGAACAGTTTACAAGATTCCCATCTTGCTAGGCAAGGCTACTCCATTTTCGTACATCTGGTTAGAGACATAATTTTTTCTTGATGTTTGCTTTTTAGCTGTGAGAGGTTCTTACTAAAAGTTTTTTATCATCCTTTCTCAGCCTTCCAAGTACTAGCATTATGAATATATGACCCTATGCATGCTTTGTAAAAATATGTTTTCCTCCATTACTTTCTTTTCTCCAGCCCCTTTCAGGTACCTTTCTTTAGCCTTTCAATGGTGCACACTCACAAGTTGGTAGCTTCCTTTTCTTTGGTATTTGTGTGTGTTTTTGCACAAATATATAAATGTAACCTACTGAATCTGTTGTTCTGTCTGTGTGTATGTTTCAGAGATGACCACCATGCATTAGACAACCAATAAGGAACATCATCCCTGGACGAGGTTAATTTTCCTCGTCCCACTAATCATTTAGTTGCCAATAATTTATTGTTTAGTCCTGGGACCCTTCGAAAATTTCCCACTTCTCTGTTAGTTCTTGTTTATGGCCACTTCTAGAAAGGCCACCTCTAAGAAAGACTGTTTCAAAGGAGACTTTTTTGGTATTCTGGATCTTATAATCTTTGTGACCCATCTTCCTTGATGTTACCAGAGCCACTGATGCAGGAGTTGTGGTTTAGATATATTCATAGGTGCTGAGATCCTTAAGATCCTTTGATCTCTTCGCTGTGTCCTGTTGTAGCTTTATGTAATGGTGTCTATTTACTTTAAAGAACTTCTCCTCCTCTTCCTCCTTCTCTTTCTTCTCCTTCTTACCCTCCCCTCCCTTTTTCCACCCTTCCCTGCTCTTCTTCCTCCACCTTCTTCTCCTCTCCTATAATAAATCCCAAACACAGAGTCCCACTCTAACTCCCCTTATATCTATATCCACTCCTCCTTGTTTCCCTTCAGAAAGGACCAGACCTCCCAGAGATATTAAATGAATACTGCATAACACGATGCAGTAAGCAAAGTAACCCCCCCCTCCACTCCATATCAAGTCTGGGCAAAGCAACCCATTGGGAAGAAAAGAATACTAAAAGCAGGCAATTTAGTTAGAGACAATGCCTACTTCCACTGTTAGGATTCCCACAACAACACCAAGAAAACAACTGTAACATACATGCAGAACACGTAGCACAGACCCCTAAGGCTCCATGGTTGTCATTCCTTTCTTTATGAGCCCCTATGATTAGTTGATTTTCTGGTCCATGTTCTCCTGGTGTCCTTGACCCTTTGACTCCTATCACCTTTCTTTTCCCTCTTTCATGTGGTTCCCCGAGATCCAAAGGAAGGGGCCAACGAAGATCTCCAATTTGGGTTCTCTAATTAATTCGTTAGCTGTGGGTCTCTTTATCTGCTCCCATCAGTTGCTGGAAGAAGCCTCTCTGATGACTATTGAATTAGGCACTGATCTATGGCTATAGCATAATATCATTAGGATTCATTTAATTTCTTTTTTTTATTCTCAGTATCCAACCTTCTGTTCCTGGTCATCCAAGTGATGTCAGGCATGGGCATCCTCTCCTGGCCTGGCCCTTAAAATTAGACCAGATGTTGGTTAGCCACTTCCACAGGTAAGAGGTGGCAGCTATTCTTACTTGTGGGTGTAAAGACAGGACTTAAAATGTAATAAGGAATTATGTTGGGCTACTACATAGTAGTAGTACTTATTGGATTATTTTCTAATATCTATGACCTCACTGGTTCTGGGAAGCTGGCAAGTGCTTCAGTACCAGGCATTATTTTTCTCCTGCTGAGTGAGACTTAGGTCCAATTAGACAGCTGTTGGTTACTACCAACATGTGAGTACCACTTATTTCACCTTTACAGATATCTTGCAGTGATGATGATTATTGTGATTCATAGGTGTTACAGCTGGATATAACAATTTAATTGCTTCCTTCCCTTGGCAGCTTGCATAGTATTTTCTAATATTGTGGAAGCTAGATTCCAGGAAAGAGGAGAGAATCCTTACTAGCTATACATCTGACTGAGATTAATATTCAGAACATGCAAAGAACTAAAAACAATACCAAAGATTCAAGGAAACAAATGACCCAATTAAAATGGTATACAGATGTAAAGAGAGAGTTTTTCAATAGAAGAAATAAAAACAGCTAAGAAACACCTTTAAAAAGTAGTCATTACCCTTAGCAATCATGGAAATGAAAATTAAAGCAAAATTGAGATTTCATTTTACCCCAGTCAGAATAGCTGAGATCAAAACAACTGACAGCAAATGCTAGTGTGATTATGGAGAAACAGGAGGAATCATCATGCACTGTTAGTGGGAATGCAAACTGATGCAGCCACTCTTGAAGTTGACATGCAGAACCTTCAAAAAACTAATAATAAATCTACCATATGACTTAGTTATGCCACTTCTTAGTGTATGCCCATAAAACTCACATCTTACTCTGTATATACTTGCTCAGCAATGTTCATAGCTATTCTACTCGCAATAGCCAGGAATTTAAAACTGTGCAAATGTCCTCCAACAGATGAATGGATAACAAAAATGTGGTACACACACAATGGAATGCTATTTATCTGTAAAGAAAAATAAAATTATGAGATTTCTTGGTAAATAGACATAGAAAATATTTATTGAGTGAGGTAACACAGACCAAGAAAGGTAAATGTTGCATGTTCTCTCTCATCTGCACTTTCTAGCTCCAAATCTTCAGATGTGAATCTATAACATGGAGTAACTGCAGAAACCAGAAAAATAAAAATGACACCATCTTCCTCATGTTTATAAAAAATGGGAGATGAGGGAGGGGGTCACAGCCTATATACAAATTGAATAACTTGTAATAAATGGTAATAATAAATAAATAAATAAAATATATATGTCTCAAAGCAAAAAAGAAAAAGTAATAGCATAAGTTCATGGCAGGTGGTCTTGATAGGGGAAGAACAAGATATGAAGGAGGTGATATAATGTGGAGAACAGAAAAACAGGGGTGGACTTCCAACCAGGTAACAGGGAAGAGGACATGAGAAACAAATAACACCAAAGTTGTTGGCTAAAGTTCAAGAAATTAAATTTTTATCTAAATCATATTATTTTATCTAAAATTATACATAATGCAAATAAGTGTACTTTACATCCCCACCCCACACCCTTCCCCCATCTTCAAAGACGTTAAGCCACTTGTGCAGACAATGACCTGTCCAAGAACCATACACTAACAAGCCTCTAGAATCAGGCATGAGAAATCTTCTTTTAAATAATTGTGCAAAGTATTCCAAGTCACTCTTAAAACAACATTGATTCTTGATGTAGACCTTGACCACTACTCAGGTCTTCAAGATAGGTCCTTATGCTGAAGATGCCACAGACTTAGCACACAAGACGGAGACGATTTGATCTGGATCTGACCATGTATTTTATTTTTAAATGTCAGCTCCATTTGGCATTTCTGGCTTGCCAACTTATTCATCTTCATGTCTGTGATGAATAAAGAAAAAAGAAAGCCCAGAAGCTCACCAACTTCCTCATGTTTCTTAAGTGACATTTAAGCAATAATAACATGACATCCTTAGTATGAAATACACATTGTTCTGAACTCATTACAGATGTTTTGTCTTCCGTTGTAAGTAGGCTTTAAAAAAAATCAGTGAAAAGGAAACCAAGTTTCAAGGAGGTGGAATGAATGTGCAGAAAAGGGATAATTTACCATCTTGGGTGCTCAAATTTCATGCATTTAGAGAAGGGATTAGCTTTGAATGGCCCCAGGGCTTCATAGATTATTGGCACCATGCTGTATAAATTTTAATAATGAAGGATGGAGACTGAGTAGCAGGTATCAGCCGTGAATTCCACATGCCCCTCTAAGGATGATTTTTTTTTATCTTTGGGGTATTTCAAGCAATATCATTTTTTTTTCTAGGTCCATCCATTTACCTGCAAACTTCATGGTTTTTATTTTCTTTATAGTTGAATAATATTCTACAGTGTATGTATATGTACTACTAGAACCTCCCATTTTGGAAATTGTTGTGCAAATGTTTCCTCTAAACTGAAACACTCCGTCCTAAGAGAGGAATGGGGCTCATAAGCCCAGAGGTCTAAAGAAACTCACAAGTATCAGGAAACTCAGTTAGCTTCAAGATGCATAGGCCAGAATGGTCATAGTAGCAGCAAGCAAATTGCTAGAAGAAAGAAGGTTGCCTCTGTAGCACTGCTTGGGATTTGGTTAGTGAGCTGCAACAGAGCAATTTCTGCAAGTGTGGGGTTCTGGTATTGTGAGGCATGAATAATATAGAATGGGATTCTGGTGTTATAAGGCATTGATCATATGGGGTACATGTGGTATTCTGAAATATCAAACATGTAGGGGTATGGGGCATCAACCATGCAGGGATGGGGTCCATGTATTTTGTAGCATAACCATGTGAGTGGAGTTCTGGTATTGTGAGGAACCCATAATGCTGGGGGTTCTGGTTCTGGTGATGTAGCTGCCTTTGCGTCACCATGCTTATGCAATACCAGTAAACTCATTGGTTCACCAAGCTAGACTAGAGTGAGATCTTGTCTTTTATCTGTCTCAGAGCCCTATGAAGGGTTTTGATGGCTTGGAAGCCACTGAGGAAGTATCAACAAGTAAATAGGAAGAGAGTAAAGCATGTTTGGTAGATGTCATGCTGGAGAAGCATGTTTTTTGAGGTGAACTTTGGAGAGCTGGTAGCTTGGCCTCACTTCTTGTTCATTCGTTGCTTGAGGTTTGTTGAAGTTTAGTGTAGACTGAAGGAAAAGCCATGACTCAGTACAGACAGGGTGCTTAACTATGACCTGATTAAAAAAATATAATGACAACCAGGGAATATTCTGTATCTGAAATGCTTAAATCAGTGAAGGCTTTTAAACAGGAAATGGAGGAGACCCTCACAGCCTGGTCCATGAGACTGTGGAACTTAGGATGCCTGTAGAAGAAGCTAAGGTGTAGTAGAGGCAGAGAAGCTAACTGAAAACCACTCATCCTTCCTAGAGACAATTGTTGCATCGCCTGAAGCAGCACAATAAAGGTGAGTCCCTGATTGACTGGCTCATGTGAGCTGTTAGGGATTTTCGGTTGTCCTTAGTTGAGATTTTGTTAATGCAAAGGGTTCAAAGGGCCAGCATGAGGCAGTATTTGATGGCTAGTTTGTCCAACCAGATAAGATATTGCACATAGGGAAGTTAAATAAGAAATCGATTTATCAGTTCTTTTAGAATTGGCTTGAGGTCCTTGTTCACCTCCAGGGTGGGACAAGATCTTTGTGAAGTATGTAGTACTTTGAAAGAGAAATCACCCTCATAGGCTCACATATTGAATTACTGGGCTGGTGTTACTGTTTGGGAAGGTCATAGTACATTTTGGAAGTGGAGTCATGCTGGAGAAGTATATCATCTGGGTAGGCTTTGAGAGCTGGGATCCTGGCCTCACTTCTTGTTCATTTTTGCTTCCTATTTGAGATTGAAGATGTGATATTCTGCCACCATCCCTGCTGCATGCTGTGATGCCTTGTGCCATAAAGAACTCTTTCTTTGGTAAGTTGATAGTGCTCAAGATATTTAATCATAGTTTTGTCACATCAACAGAAAAATAAGTAATGAAAAGTAGAAGAGGCTCTGGATGATCCGAATGACTGAGACTGGCATGTAAATCATACTCATAAAATATAAAGCAACCAAAAGGGGATGAGAGGCAAATCAAAGAAAAGGGTTTATAAAGGTCTCTCAAAGCAAATGTGTCAAGGTTTGTGTTAAATGGAGTTTCTAGAGAAAATATTAACAGAAAACCAAATACTATGCTAGGAAGATTTTAGAAGCTTTGACAAGTCTGAAAAAAAAAAGGTTCACAGAAGATACAACTGATAAAACAATGCAAGTGAAAAAGACAAAGCTTGTCTTAGAGGTGATCATTTGTCCTCCCAGACTATACCATGAATTTTTATATTCAGCATAAGAGTGCTGAGGAGGTGTATTGTTTGTTTCTAAAAGTGTTCAGGGGCTGGGGTTGGAAAGAATAGGGGTAGTATAAGGAGGTAGGGAAAAGAACTCAATAAAGTATCCAAAAGTCAAGGTACAGAACTTCTTCTTCAAGCTTAGACTGACTAGAGTTCAATACTTACAACTCTCATAAAAAGCTATGTACCATGGTAATTGCCTGTATTGCCAGTGTAGGGGAGCCAGAGAGAAGAGAATCCCTGGGGATTGCTACCCATGCTGTCTAGCCAACTCAGTGAACTCTAAGCTCAGTGAGAGATCATGCCTCAAAAAATATTATGGGTCACAATATAGAAAGACACCTGATATATAAATCTCTGGCATCTACATGCAGGGGTGCTCATGTGTGTTTATGACACACACATACACACACACACACAACCACTTTGATAATGAAACCCTGATATTTATAAGCTGAAAATAAAAAATACTGTTTGGTCTATGGAAGCGTTTTCAAGCCATCAGACCACATATGGAAGCAGCAGCTGTTGTTTATCTACCCATCCCTCATCATCCCCAGGAGTCCACATGTATCTGTCATATATGTGTCTTCTGTGTTTTCCAAGCACTTTCCCCAAATAAGCTCAGACCAGAGCTGGTGTTGCTCTGGGCCTGAACACTTGTTTGGCTGCTGTGCTGGCTTCTCTGGGGACAGTACTCTTCTCAGATACCAATTCCAGAAGGATTTCTGGCCTATTAAAATTAATTAATATAATTTTATAATTAACTTTCATAATATTAAGCTCTTAATTATCCTGTAAGCAGCAATTACAGAGCTCAAGTTCCTCTGCCATCACCCCATTACTTCTGGTTAGAAATTAGCATTCTGACATGGAGTCTTGCTGCTCTGTGGAGAAACCAGAGCCCATGGGGTAAAGAGGAACTGCTCCCATTACAGAAGTGGATGACTGTAACATTTTCTGAACATTCAGCTCTATGGCTATTGCTTTGCCGCCAGCGTCGTCAGTGGATTGTTCAGTACTGTGCAAGCCAGCATTCCATTCTTGGACCTCTCTGTAGTTTTGATTCACTCCCATGATTGTTTGTAGTCTGAATAATTTGAAGTTGTGGTTAAAGACCTTAGACTGCTTTCATGTTTCTGAGCTGTGGTTTGTCTGGATAAGGCATCCAGGGGCAAGCACAAGCTGCTGGGTTAAGAAAATCCTACCTTTCCAACACTCTAGCAGGTATAAGCAAACGTGGCTTATATTAATGATATTCTAATGCTAAGTTCTCCAACTGGGGGCATCATGGTTGCCATTTTTAAACAGAAAATTTAATAAATTGTTATTTATGAAAATGTAAAAAGATACTTTGTCCTTGAAAGACTTTACTGAAAAAGTGAGGGGAAACTGTACATGTGTAGGACCAAGTACAAGAAAGATTTTGCAAATCACAAATCTAGAATATTAAAGTCAATGAAACAATCAACAATAACAAAAAGGTAATTTTTAGTCATCTCACTAAAAGAATAAACATATATAAAATACAAGCAAAAGTTCTCTCAGACACCATTATTTAGAAGAATTAGGAAGATAGAGAGATGAGAAATTCTGTGAAGGATGTGAGGGAAGCTGGACTCTTACACACTGTCAGTGATAACGAACAGTGGTAGTAGCCTCTGACAGACAGTCTACCAACATCCTTGAAACTACATATATGGCTTGTCTTCTCTATTCCTGGGTATTTTAAAAAAGAACAGTGAGTGTATCCCCAGAATCAGGAATTCAAATCAACAGGACTGGGTTGCAAACTAGGCAGAAGGCTGGTTATTTAGTATAGCATACTGCTAGAATGAACTAGGTTGTTGCAAGAGAGGGTTAACTAAGAGAGGAAGATATACCCTCAATGTAGATGGTCATTCCATAGGCTGGGTGAAGGATGGAAAAGGCTGAAGCCCATAGCATATTATCCCTCTCTCTATCTGGCCCCCTCTACCCTTTCACTGTCCCTCTGCCTTTTTCCTCCCTCTGTCTCTCTGCTCTGTTCCTCTCCCTTCCCCTCCTCCTGTCCCTCTCCTTGTCTCTCTCCCATTTCTTTCACTTTCCCTTTTCCATTTTCTCTCCTTGTCTCCTGTCCATCTCTTCTTCCTTCTCCTTCTCCCTATCCCCTTCCCTCCAGCCATCCCTTTATCTCCTCTCCCTCCTTCTTTCATAATAGCCACTGTGTGAGTTACTCTGTTCTATTATAGCTATGGACATATACTAGAACCTCTGAAAACCACCAACAAAATAAATCTGTCTTCCTTTTTCTATCATGCATTTTGTCAGAGAAATACAGAATTAACTAGTGATATTCTCACTGGGGTTTTTTGTAGTAACCTAGGAAGAGTCTAAATACTCTTTACCAGGCAAATGAACAGATAACCTGTGATACACCTGCACAATAGACTACTACACTACAATAAAAGGCATGGGCTACTGATGAGCCCAGGAATATGAAGGGTCTCCAGATAAATTACATTCAAGGAAAGAAGCCAAACCCATATATGCTATAAATTTCATTCACAGAAAAACTTTATAAAGGGCAAAAGGAAATGTCTCACTTCAAGGTAGATTCATAGGTGTGCACAGTATTTCTGACCAAACATCACCACACATACTCTAGTTTTATTAACATTTATTTCATATTAATTTGTCTTTATCAATTACACTTCTAAGATACGCTTTTAAAAGTAGACATGTGAAAAATCTATCTCTATAAATATCCATATAAATGTCAACAGAAGTTATATATGGAGGAAGCCTTTAACTGTACAGCTTCAGGAATGAGCTGGTCCCTATAAATGGTGGCTTCTTTTTTAAAGGACTGTGTGAGGTTTCCCAGTAAGGCCCCTTGCTTCCTTTGTTAGGAAAAATAATGTTTTGGTAATTATTCTCAGTATTTCCTTAATTGAGATATCTAATCCAGTATATTGTTGTTATTATTGTTGTTTATCCTTTTATCTCCTGTTTATACCTATTTGTGCTGCATTCACCAAGGGATGAAACAATACAGAGGGTACAGGATCAGCATCTTTACCCTCCTCCTTCATCTACACAAATTTATGGAATCCTGCCCCACTTCATGTGTTCGCTTCTGTGGCAAACAGCTTACCCCGCCTTTTTCTTATACAAAGGAATTTGGGGTGCTCAGTTTTGATACCATTGCCATCTTTCCTTTTATATTGGGCTGGCTAAAGAAAGCACTTCTCTTGTCTACTGAGAGGAGGCATGGAGCACGTATATCCTCTATTTTGGGTATGGTCCTCATTGGCACGGATTCAAGGCACATTTGTTAATATACTCACAATAGGATTATATCCTGATCAACCCATAGATTTAAATGATTCTTTAGTTAAAAACTACTTAACACATTTAAAATACCAACCATCTCAACCTCGCCAAGCCTGCCTTAAACACACTTAGAACATGCACACATTCACATTCCCCACAGAAGGGCATGGTGACACAATGTTGCATAATTTTAGTTTAAGAAAAGATGCAAATTCAAGGCATGACTATACTGATTACACATCTGAAGTTGAAATCTCACATATTGAACAATCACAAATCAGAAGCTATTTTACCAACATTATATTTTTATTTTGTCTTAGTTACCTTTCCTGCTGTGACAAATTTCCCAATGAAAGCACGTAGGGGAAGAGAAGCTTAGTTTGGCTCATAGTTTGATGCTATACTCCAGCATCAGGGGAAAGTCACAGCAGCAACGGTGTGAAGTAGCTGTTCACATTTCAGTCACAGTCCAGAAGTGGAAAGAGGTGAACACTGGTACTCAGCTTACTTTCTTCTTTTATTCCGTCCTGGATCCCAGCCAATGGGATGGTGCCTTCTGCCTTCCTGCCTTTGTTAAACCTTTCTGGAAATACTCTTTAGACATAGCCAGATGTATGTGTGCATGGAGATACTAGATCTAGTCAAGCTGTCAATGAAGATTAACCATTACAGTTCTCTGTCTGAGATCTTTGCCTTGACACTTTTTTACTCTTATTTGTGGGGACGCTCAGACCACCAAAACAGTTTGTCATCTAATGTGTGTGTTCCTAGATAATGATAAACAAGGTGGCACTGTCTTGCCAATCCAGCTTTCACAACTGTAAGGAAGCATCCTTTGGGAAACCTATTTAATAAAATGTCTTTCTTTTTTTTGTGGGAAGTACCTAAAAAATGTAGTAGTATCTTGTGCAGGGCTTTTTTTTCTTCTTCTTTCTGTTTATTTTATTCTTTTTTTAAAATTTTTTTAAATTAAATAAAATTATTTATTTTATTTTTTAATGTTATTTATTTATTTTTATATCAATCACAGGTTAGGTACTTTGCATCCCAGGCATAGCCCCCTCCTTCATTCCCTCCCACTCTCCCCATCCCTCCCTCATCTCATCCCCGCCCCCTCCAAGTCCACCAACTGGGGAGGACCTCGTCCCCTTCCATCGGACCCCAGATCATCTTGTCTCCTCAGGGCTGGCTGCAATGTTTAAATGTTGGCTGGATACCTAATGATGCAACAAATACAGAATGTTTAACTGTTTTCAGATTTAACTGATATTTTTATTTTTATTTGTCAATGCTAGTAATGTTTCTTTGCATAAATACAAAAGATAAAGTGGCAAAATCCCACTTCTGACAGAGGGCTAATATCCAGTATATATAAAGAACTCAAGAAGTTAAAAAGCAAGAAACCAAATAATCCAATTAAAAAATGGGGTATGGAGCTAAAAAGAGAACTGACCGTAGAAGATTATAGAATGGCAGAAAAACACTTAAAGAAATGTTCAACGTCCTTAGCCATCAGAGAGATGCAAATCAA
>CM053758.1:38814510-38850261 GCA_028658305.1 Pachyuromys duprasi | reverse complement strand
GTACACAAAAAAGATATTTGTTCAACTATGTTCGTAGCTGCTTTATTTGTAATAGCCAGAACCTGGAAACAACCCAGATGTCCCTCAGTTGAGGAATGGTTACAGAAATTATGGTACTTTTACACAATGGAATACTACTCAGCAATTAAAAAGGAGGAAATCATGAAATTCGCAGGCAAATGGTGGGACCTAGAAATGATCATCCTAAGTGAGGTATCTCAAATGCAGAAAGAAACATATGGTATATACTCACTTATATAGATCTATAGGATAGGAAGGTCATGATGAAATCTACACACTTAGGGAAGATATACAAGAAGGAGGATCCAGGTTGGTATGATCAATGTTTGTTTAGATGAACAAATGGGATGGACATTGAATGGAGGATAAAGCAAGCAACAGGACAGGAGCATACCAAAGAGGGCCTCTGAAAGAATCAATATAGCAATGTATCAAAGCAGATATTGAGATTCACAACCAAGCCTTCGGCAGAGGGCGGGAAACAATAATAAAAATAGGGGAAGTTATTAAGACTTGGGGAGAACAAGAGCTCCACAAAGACCAAACTGAGCAGGGCACAGCGTTCTTTTATGAGACAGTTTTTCCAACCAAGGACCTTGTATGGATATGGCCTAGAACCCCTGCTCAGATGTGGCCCATAGTAGCTCGGTGTCCAACTGAATACCCTAGTAAGGGGAACAGGGACTGTTTCAGTCCTGAACTGGATGGCTGGCTCTTTGACCCTCCCCCATACACTCCATGGAGTAACAGCCTGGCTAGATCCCAGGGGAGTACATTGTAGCCAGCCCCGAGGAGACAAGATGATCTGGGGTCCAATGGAAGGGGAGGAGGTTCTCCCCTGTTGGTGGACTTGGATGGGGCGAGGAGGAGATGAGCGAGGGATAGGGAGAGTGAGAGGGAATGAGAGAGGGGCTATGCCTACGATGCAAAGTACCTAACCTGTGATTGATATAAAAATAATTAAATTACATTAAGAAAACAAAAACACACACACACAAAAAAAAACAGGGAAATCACGAAATTTGCAGGCAAATGGATGGAACTAGAAAAGATCATCCTGAGTGAGGTATCCCAGAAGCAGGGAGATATGCATGGTATATACTTACTTATAAGTGGATATTAGCCGTATTATATAGGATACACATACTAAAATCTACAGCCCTAAAGAAGCTAGACAACAAGGTGATATAGGGAAGATGCTCAGTTCTCATTCAGAGGTGAAAATAGGATAGACATCGGAAGTGGTAGAAGAGAGGGAACAGGACTGGAACCTACCACAGATGTCCTCTAAAAGATTCCACCCAACAAGGCAGATTCAGAGCCTCACAACCAAACTTTGGACAGAACATAGGGAGTCTTAAGGAAGAAGGGTGATATAAAAGGACTCAGAGGGGACAGGAGCCAAACAGAGAGACCAACAAAGCCAAAAAAAAAAAAAAAGAAAGAAAAAAAAAGCAGGGCCGAGAGGGAACTACAGATGGACAAAGACTGATGAATTAACCAAAGACAATACATAGAGAGGACCTAGACTCTGGGCTCAGAAGTACCCCATAGATAGCTCAGTATCCATGTGGGTTTCCTAGTAAGAGGAGAAGAGACATTCTCTGGCATGAACTCAGTTGCCTGCTCCTTGATCACTTCTTCCTGGTGGGTCGACCTAGCCATTCTTCAGAGAAAGGCAGTGTTTATGGGACCTGATAAGCTAGGGTCAGACAGTAGGGGAGAGGACTTTGCTATCAGTGGACTAGAAAAGAGGGATAGGGGAGGGAGAGGGTGGGACCTCGAGAAGATGAGGGAGGGGGCTACAACTGGGATACAAAGTGAATAAATTGTAAATAATGATGATGATAAAAAAAGAAACTGCCAATGAAGATAGCATAAATCTAGTGATAATCTGTAAAGAAGAGCAAAACAAAATAAGTAAAGGAAAACCAAGTCTTATCTCTGGCCAGTTTTAAACAAATAGAGGAGAATGTTCCTGGGGCACTACCATTCACTCTTTCCTTACAGTCCAGAAGGTTCTCAACTTCACAAATGCTCAGAAATACAAATATCATGCATCCTCGATCTGGAGCAATGTGGAGTGTGAGATTTTTGGGAAGCCTGGGAGTAAGGAAAGTAAGACCATGTAACACGTTAAGAGAAAAGTGAAATTAGAAGCAACTCCAGAAAAGGCGCCTCCTCACTGTTTCTCTTTCTAACTTTCAATGGAAATGCCTTACTGTTCCAAAATAACACAATGACATTCTAAATTCTCACATTTCAAAGAGCTTTAAAAAGATTCTAACATCATGTGAAGTGTACGGTAGTTGAAGATTTTTCTGGATCGCTGTGAGCATTCAGTATTATTCACGGCATTCTTCACTTCCTCTTCAAGGATTTTGCCATGAAATCTGTTGCTACTGGGAGGACTCTGCTCTCCTAACACACTGAAGAATGACAGTGCCTCTCACATCCACAGCCAGGAATAGATGAAAATGGCTCAATTCAAAAGTAAAACAGATAAAATTCAGAGTTACTAGAGAAGTGTTTATACTATTGCTCAAATATTATACTTAGATAGCTCGTAGGCTTTCTGAGTATGAGTTACACACAGAAGATAAAAGGGGGTCTTTGTATTAGAAAGTTTTCTGACATGTGAGGACATGCCTGCTATGTAACCAGAAACTCAAATATCCTTTCCTCCACAAAATAAATTAATTTCATTATTACTATAAGAAATTTATCATGTGGTTTTCTCCTTCAGTTTGTTTATATGGTGGGTTAGATTGGTGGATTTCCATATATTGAACAACCCGTGCATGTCTGGGGTAAAGCATGGTCATGCTTTATTGGTCATGAGGGATATCTTTTATGTGTTCTTGGATTCAGTTTGCATGTATTTTATTGAATATTTTTACATCAATGATGATAAGAGAGATAGGTCTGAAGTTCTCTTTTTTTGTTGGGTCTTTGTGTGGTTTAGGTACCAAGGTGACTGTGGCTTCATAGAATATCAAAGCAGATGCTGAGAATCATAGCCAAATGTTGGACAAAGTGCAGGGAATCTTATGAAAGAAGGGGAAGATAAAAAGACCAGGAGGGGACATGAGCCCCACAAGGAGAGCAACAGAACCAAAAAATCTGGGCACAGGGAATTTTCTGAAATTGATACTCCAACCAAGAACCTTGCATGGAGATAATCTAGAACCCCTACACAGATGTAGCCCATGGCAGCTCAGTCTTCAAATGGGTTACTTAGTAAGGGGAACAGGGACTGTCTCTGACATGAACTCAGTGGCTGGCTCTTTGATCAGCTCTCCCTGAGGGGGCAGGCAGTCTTACCAGGCCACAGAGGAAGACAGTGCAGCCAGTCCTGATGACACCTGATAGGCTAGGGTCAGAGGGAAGAGAAGGAGGACCTCCCCTATCAGTGGATCTGACTTGGGGAGGGGAATGGGAGGAGATGGGGGAAGGGTGGGTAGAATTGGGACAGTTGAGGGAGGGGGCTACAGATGGGATACAAACTGAATACACTGTAATTAATAAAAAAATAAAAAAATTTTGAAAAAAGAAATTGAACTATAGTTAGCATTTTAAAAGCCAGTTGTAGAGACAGTTGTAATTAACCTTTGCCATTCACTGTCATAAAAGCCAATGTGTTAGCGGGGAAAATTTATTTGGAGAAGAAAAAAATATATACAACTTTGCTTAAAAATACTAAAAGTCTGATTCCTAATTTCTTGTCCACTTTAAAATTAAGCTAATCCATTATTTGTCTTTCAGTTTTCTGAGTCATAAATTAGGCTCTCATTATGTACATTTGATTGGCCTACTTTCATAGTCTTCATGTGTCCATTTTTGAGTAGTAAGACTGCAAGTATATACCAGATCTCTGAGACTAAGGGTTATCTTTTGAGAGCTCCACACTATGTAGAATAAAAAAAAAATACCTCGCTAAATGATACCCATATCATAGTCCTTGGAATTTGAGAGTATTGTTTGATATGCTCCTCTCTTGAAACACTGTAAATCAAAAGCAAACAAACACCAAAACACACAGGAGTCTGTGAGTAGTAGTTCATCCTGGTCTTCTGATTGGTTCCAAATGTGACCATGTGCCTCAAGAAAAGAAAGTAGTGGGATTTCTGAGCTTCACATATTGAGAAGGAGGAGAGCAGATGGAATGGATAAAAAAATGCAACATATTGACTTTGCTGATTAGATATAGGCTGACAAAGGCCAAGAAATGCCAGTATCACCTGGGACCAATGGTGGCAAGAACTCATCCCCCATCCCAGAGCTTTTGGAGGGAGTGCAGCCTTCCTGCCACTTGAATTTTAGCGCTTTGCTACTGATGTTGAATTCTTGTATCTAGGATCATAAAAGAATATACTTCCGTTGTGTTTACATTTACCAGAGCCACAGGTGATACTATGCACATATTAAGAGCACATGTTAAGGAAAGGACAAAAATTCCCAATCATAATCTACTTAGAGATGAAGAAAGCATTAGAAGGATGCCTTGTTGTCCCTTTATCTGCAGAGTAGAGGGTGAATTGACTCAAATCCAAAGTGGACTCAGACATATAAAAACTGGGTTCTGCATCTCTAAATTCTGGCAGCAATGCCCTTAGCTCTTCAGTGTGTGTGGAGCACATTGCTTCTGGATTTGCAGACCTCCTTCCTTCTGCTCCAGATGTCAAAGTTGTTTCAGCCAGAAAAATGTTTGGGAAATCAACAGTCTTACCTGCCTTAGTGCACTGGACACTCATTATTTCTTAGCTGTGCAAAATCATCTAACAAAAAGCCTGTTTTCTAACAAAGTGTTAAATATCTTATGCAACTTTCTGAATATTGTACTGTAAATGAAACAAATTTATGTGTGTTCACAGCATTGTAAAGTCAAAATGAAAAAAAAAGAGATGCAGAGAAGCATTATCAAACTCTGTACTGCCTGTAGAGAAGCTCTGGAGGCCATTTCAACAGCAACATGAGTGACAAGTGGCACATATACTTGCTGGAATAGAAGACCTGGGGAACTGGGTATTTTGGGGCAAGAGAACCAGGAAGTTGGTCTTGATCCAGGGGTAAGGTGAAGGGGCAGGGCCTGAGCATCTATAGCAAATGTAAAAACAGTCACAACTATCCCCATCTCCTTCCATTCTGATGGCTTCCACTCTAACACCTTCTCCAACTGTGGTTGGGACAGACATGAAAACAGAAATTCTCCAAGCTGAAGTAAGGAAAAATGAAAACACTAGGTTGTTGTGAGGAGCGAGTAGAGGGAAGAATTGCCACATTCCTGCTCACAACTCAGATGACTCCCCAGGCGGTCTTTACAGAAAATACTATACCAGTCATCAAGTATTTTCCAAAAAGGGAGTTTTGCATGGGTCCTGATCATGTCATATCATCATATAATAATTCAGCAAGGACAGAAAACTTGTTATAACTCATGGAAGATGGGCTCAAAATGATGAAGGCAGCATTGTGTACTGTCTTTGACGCTGCACTGAGACATTGGGTGTCTTGTAGAAAGGAGCTGAGTGTTCACACAGCACAATAGCAGACACACACTAATAGACACTAATAGATGCTTTATTCTTCCCTGTTTTAGGGCACATTTCCATTCTCAGATATTAGGATGGCAGTGGAGGGTTGGCCCAAAGCTAAGAAGAGGTCAAAGCATGGCTAAAATCTGGGATTTTTTCATCCTGATAGTGGCAGGAGTTTGGCTGCTCCCCCACATTGCTCTGGTGTCAACAGACCCCAACAGAGAAGCTTCCCAGAGCTCTGACCTGCCTCTCTACATGTAGCAACTGATAAGGTAATGCATCTCCAAGGCTATGGGGTATAGTTGCTGTCTATCTGACCTCTGAAACATCCCATGCTGTATTTCCTTTTTTTTTCTTTTCTTGTCTTTTCTTCTGTTTTTATTTTTTAAATCCTATTCCTCTGGCTCTTACAATCTTTATTTTTATTCATTAATTTAATCAGTTTACAGCCTGATCCCAGTTCCCCTACCTTCTCTTGTTCCCCTCCCATCCCCTCATGTCCCCCTATTCCCATTTCCTCCTCTCCTCTCTGCCTTCTCACAGAAGGGGAGAACCCCATCCAGTATCAACCAATCCTGGCACCTCAGGTTTGAGCAGAACTAAGCACACCCTCTCCCACTGGGAAGCCCAGGTAGGTGAAAGAAATCCAGTGGCAGGAAACAGAGTCAGAGACAGCCCTTATATGACCTTATACATTTCCTTCCCCACCTCTGTTACTCTTGCATATGCAAATGAAGTCTTGCTTCTACAATAACATACCACCACAGGGATCCAACTGACCATTTCCCTTGGGGTGTAGATATCCCCTGCCTTCTACTCATAAACAAGCTGTCCACTGACATAGTCTCCTGAATAGTCTTTTTAAATTTTTTATTATTATTTGTTACAATTTATTCACTTCGTATCCTATCTGTAGCCTCCTTCCCTCATCTCCTCACAGTCCAGCCTTCAGCCTTCCTTCCCTTTGCCCTCCCTGCACCCCACCCCTAGTCCATTGATAAGGGATGTCCTCCTTCCCTACTATCTGACCCTAATTTATCAGGTCTCATCAGGACTGTCTGGATCCTCTTTCTCTGTGTCCTAGTAAGGCCACCTCACCAGGGGGAAGTGATCAAAGAGCAGACAACGGAGTTCATGCCAGTGACTGCCTCTGCTCCCTTTGTTAGGGAACCCCCATGGAGACTGAGATGCCCATGGGCTACATCTGAGCAGGGGGGTCTAGGCATGACCTTAGTTGATTCATCAGTTTCTGCAGGCCTCCTCTGGGCCCATATTTTTTGGCTCCATTGGTCTTCTTGTGGAGTTTCTATCCCCTCCAGGTCTTTATATCTCTCCCTTCTTCCATAAGATTCCCTGCACTCTATCCAAAGTTTGGCTATGAGTTTCAGCTTCAGCTTTGATACCCTGCTGGGTAGAGTCTTTCAAATGCCCTCTGTGGAAGGCTCCTGTCTTGTTCCCTGTCTTCTCCTGCTTTTGATGTCTGTTCTGTTTGCCCTTCTGAATGAGGATTAAGCATCTTCCCTAGGGTCCTCCCTGTTGTTTAGTTTCTTTAGGACTATAGATTTTAGTATAATTTATCTTATATTACATGGTTAATATCCACTTAAAAGTGAGTATATACCATATGTGTCTTTCTGCCTCTGGGTTACCTCATTCAGGATGTTCTTATCATCATACTTATCAGTGCTGAGGATCCTTCTTTGACCTCAGGCCATGCTTGGCCCCACTTCCTCCTCCCCTAGATACTCCAACCATACCAGAAGGAAGCAGGACTCAAGTCAGAGAGCAGTGTGGCTTACTTTGGATGCAAAAACTTATAGCTGAGGAAGTGTATCAGTTACAATGCTCTGTAGTTAAAAAATTACTGACCAATATAGAACACACTGTCTCCCTGACACAGGAAGCTTGCATTAAGGTTATATTTCTGCTAGTCTGAGTGACATCTGAGAAGGCTGATTAGTGACAAATATTTCCTGCTGTAACCCATTTGGATGTTGAGTTGTTTATTCCTTCCTCGTCTGATTAACACACCATGCACACAATGTGCTCTCATAACATGTCAAAATGTATATTGAGACCCTTGGGATTTATCTTGAAATGAGACATGGCAGAATTACTAACTTCTACAGTGTTGTGTGGTCTATTCTGCAGCATCCCTTTGATGGTGAACACACATGAATTAAACTTTCTGTTGAATTGCTCACCATACATTTCATCCTGTCAATTGCTTTCTAAATTTCTTGATGAAGTTTTTGCAGCATATGCAATTATAACTTTCATACACAGATATGTGTCATCCTCATAAGACAACGGAAATGAGGGAAATTGAATTTTCAAGAAAATCTGCTGCCATTTCAGCAGAAGACAGCAACAAAACAAATATTTGGAAATGGCATGCACATAATGTGGATAGGGATTTTCTCCCCTGAAACTCATAGGGCTTTCTGCATGAAGAGGTTACTGGGCGTATGGAGCATGCTTTCAGTATCTGCAAGTGAGGCAGAGTGCTTATTCTTCTATTCATTCTTGTTTCCTTACATATAGCCACTGTTCCTCACCTCCTCCCTTTCTCTTTTTTCTCCTTCCTCATCCTGCCTTTTTGAGAAAAGATCTCATTATATAGCCTAGGCTCTCCTAAAACTTATGACCCTTTTGCTTCAGGCCCTTGAGTGCTTGTTTTACAGATGTGCCACTACACCAAGTTTCTGGCATCTTTGTACATCACAGACTCCCAGAACTACAGCAGAAACTCATATTATTATTATGAGTTTTATTATTATTATTATTATTATTATTATTATTATCCTTGTTCCTTACCAGAAACCTGTGATGTAATAAGTGACACTGAACCCCACCCCCTACTGTCACCAATGAGGGATTTGAGGCCTCAGAGCTGAGCACACCTGTTCAGTTTCTGTTACAATAAAGCAATAGAGTCAAGGCCCCCATTCAAAAATGTCTCTGAAGCTCCTACCATGCACTTTATTACTTTTTTGAACTGCTTAGGGTAGGTGCAAAATGTGCTTTTGTATATTAGGAAAGCATGAGACAGTTCCTGTACTGTAAAGACTGAAGACGCTCTTCACTGAGCTTCAAGACTGTGAGCATAGTCACAAGTTGCCTCCCACCTTAGCTTCCTTTTCAGTGGGTCTCTTGTGGCAGAAACAGTTCATGTTTCACACAGATGTGTGTCTCTTCTCATAGCATCACCAGGTTCATAATTGCTGGTCCTTTTCAGACATTCTTCCCTGGAAAGTTTTCTGAGGCTAATAGACTGCTTCCTATTAAGTTACCTGGACATGCAAATGTGTAAGCGAGGGCATATAGATCACTTAGGAAAAGAGGACACCACAGTTTAAAACTACTGTGAAGACTTGAGGTGACTGAATGGTGAGTTCCTTCCTTTCCCCATCACCTGTGAAGGCACTCATTATTTCATCAATATACAAGAAATGCATCTCTTGTTAGAAAAACTTGGTAAATTGTTCTCATATCATGACAAAGAAGACATATTGTTGTGGATATAAACATGTTTTTGTTTTGGTCCCAGATGTGGGATGTGGGACTAATTCAGATGGTCTTCAGCAGCAGACTATTTGCTTTGTGCAGGCTCTGAGAGGAGCTCTTTGCCAGCTGCAGATAGTTTAAATATGAGGACTGTGGAGAGAGAAAAAAATACCAGAGCCCAGAGAGCGTGGAGGACACAAGCAAGACCAAAGCTTCTCCTGTTCATCTTGCTGCCAGTGGTTGCTGTTATGAGACAAGTTGGAGCTCTCCTGAAATGAGGACTGGACTGGCTCCAAGGAACCATACGACCCTAACCCGCAGGAAGAAGCTAAGAGAACTGTGCCTCCTCTCCCTCTAACCCTTTCTCTCTCCTACCTGGTGGTGTGATATTGGAAGGGATTGGGGTAAATTAGGCAGAAAGAAATATAAAAAATGTAAATAAAAGAGTTTTTTTAATGTATGCTTACAACAAATGGTGGGATCTAGAAAAGACTATCCTGAGTGATGTATCCCAGAAGGAGAGAGACACACATGGTACATACACACTTATAAGTGGATATTAGACATATAATATAGGATAATCATACTAAAATCTGTACACCTAAGGAAGCTAATCAAGAAGGAGGACCCTGGGTAAGATGCTCAATCCTCACTCAGAAAGGCAAACGAGATGAACATCAGAAGAGGAAGAAAACAGGGAACAGGACAGGAGCCTATCACAGAGGGCCTCTGAAAGACTCCACTCAGCAGGGTATCAAAACATATGCTGAGATGCATAGCCAAACTTTGGGCAGAGTGCAGGGAATCTTATAAAAGAAGGGAGAGATAAAAAGACCTGGAGGGGGGCTGGAGAGATGGCTCAGAGGTTAAGAGCACTGGCTGCTCTTCCAGAGGTCCTGAGTTCAACTCCCAGCAACCACATGGTGGCCAATAACCATCTATAATGAGATATGGTGCCCTCTTCTGCCCTGTACGCACATATGCAGGCAGAATACTGTATAAATAATAAATAAATCTTAAAAAAAAAAAAAGATCTGGAAGGAACAGGAGCTCCACCAGGAGCAACAGAACCAAAAAATCTGGGCATGGGGGTCTTTTCTGAGATTAATATTCCAAACAAGGACCATGCATGGAGGTAACTTAGAACCCCTGTACAGAAGTAGCTCAAGGCAGCTCAGTATCCAAGAGGGTTCCCCAATAATAGGAGCAGGGTCCATCTCTGACATAAACTCATGGGCTGACTCTTTGATCACCTCCCTCTGAGGGTGGGGGGAGTAGCCTTACCAGTCCATAGAGGAAGACAAAGCAGCCAGTCCTGATGAGACCTGATAGACTATGGTCAGATGGAAGGGGAGGTCCTCTGTGGGAGGGGTATAGTAGAAGAAGAGGGAGGATAAGATTGGGAGGAGATGGGAAGGGCCTACAGATGGGATACAAAGGAAATAAACTGTAACAAATAAAAAAAAGAAAAAAAGTATGCCTACAACATATAATTTCAGTTCATACTTTTTCTACCTCAACACACCATGAATGGTTTGTATCTTATTGATAAAGAACAATAGTGTGTTCAACAAAACAATAAAGAATAACCCCAATAATATTTCAATTTTCATTTCATCATCTAGATGATTGATTGGTATAGATTAAGTGAAGCATGTTGGCTTCCCACAGGATGATTTACTATATTTTTTTAAGCCCTGAAAAGCAAACATATTTACCTGAGATATTCTTTTTATTTTTTATTTTTTGTCTTATACTTCATACTCAAACAAGGCTGCACATTATGGGATTGCTGAATTCTAGGGCAGTTGGGTGGAAAGGTCTCTCCTGAGTTTCTGTGTCTCTTTGGACACAAGCCTTGAGTGAAGGTAGTAGTGCTGCCACGAGATCCTGGAAACCTGACTGGGGCAGTGTCACAGGACAGACAGACAGCAAAGCTGAGATTTGGTGCGCTCTGATGGATTTGCATCGGTAGCAGGCCAGAAACGCTACATGTTTATTTTATTTTCTGACCCAGGGAGGTGGTGTTAATGTCTATTGCTGAATAAGCAAGTTGGTTAAGATGCAGAGCTGAACATGAAGGCAGGTTTCATTAATCTCAGTAGGAGAAAAGGTCTCAGGCTGTAAACATCAGGAAAAGGGAAGCTACCATCAAAATTTTCTGCAGACTGTCACCATCCACAAACAGACCAGGGGCAGGCTTTGCCATTCTCATGGGTTTGAGGCATTGGAGTTCTTTTTTATAATTTATTTATTTTTATATTAATCACAGGTTATATACTTTGTATCCCAGCCGTAGCCCCCTCCCTCAGTCCCTCCTACTCTCCCCATACCTTCCTCATCTCCTCCCTGCCCCTTTCCAAGTACACTGATAGGGGAAGACCTCCTCCCCTTCCATCTGACCCTAGCTTATCAGGTCTCTTCAGGACTAGCTGCAATGTCCTCTTCTGAGGTCTAGCAAGGCTGCCAAAAGCAGAAAGAAACACATGGTATATACTCACTTATATAGACCTATAAGATAGGATAAACATACTGAAATCTATACACCTAAAGAAGATAAGCAAGAAAGAGGACCCGGGGTAAGATGATCAATCCTCACTTAGATAGACAAATGGGATGGATATTGAATGTAGGAGAAAACAAGCAACAGGACAGGAGCCTACCACAGAGGGCCTTTGAAAGACTCTACCTAGCAGTGTATCAAAGCAGATATTAAGGCTCACAACCAAACCTTCGGCAGAGTGCAGGGAATCATATGAAAGAAGGGGGAGTTAGTAAGACTTGGCAAGGACAAGTGCTCCACAAAGACCAAATAGATCAGGGCACAGGGGCTTTTATGAGACTGTTTCTCCAACCAAGGACCATGTATGGGTATAACCTAGAACCCCTGCTCGAATACAGCCCATGGTAGCTCAGTACCCAACTGGGTACCCTAGTAAGGGGAACAGGGACTATTTCTGTCATTGGAGTCCTTTTTAATAATGTATGTTTACTTCATCTGCCACCTACAGGGCTGGGTGAGAGAGTTACTGCTTCCTTGCATTTTTCTCCTTCATCTTATTCTCTTGATTTTAACTTATCGACATACCTGTCTCTTCCTACATCTACAGTGCCACCCACGAAGAGAGCACTGTGGATTCTTTGTGTACCTGTAGTTAGCAGAGTAAGGATGGCACCCATAGGATACTAAAGTTGCATGTGTACAGGGCAAATGGGTCTTTTTCATCTTTAAGCCTTCTAGAAAGCAAGCCAGCTTTTTGCTGTGAGCTGAAAGTCTTTTAGGTATAGTGATGATCATAGTGACGGTATGATAATGCAAAGAGATATTCTTTTCTTAGGACATTTTTTGTCTGCTAAGAAATAACAGAAAATTGTTTTTGTCACATAATCATCAATGAAGATAAATTCCATGATATTTATACACTCTGCATTCTTAAGTTTCTTTACATTATTTATAGAGAAATTATCTCAGCCCTGCAGCTACCAGGTAGAGAGGACTAAGTAAGCTATGAGGCAAAATAGTAAGAAAGTGTGCTGAAACTGAGATCTATATTTGCATATGGGCTTTGACCCAGAGAGGCAATGAAATAATAAAGTTACACTGTTTTGGAATGTGGAATTGGCTGTACTATCTGATTTGGAGGCTGCTGTTATTTTTCATCCCTTACTGTTCCATCTCTATCCATTATATCTGATACCCAGAAGCTTATAACATACTCTATGTAGTCTTTGGATTATTTATTTTTATTTACATATTCACAAGTCAAGTGGAAATGTACACAGCATATTACATTGTGCTTGATTTCATAAACTGTAAGTGCCTGGGAGGCCAGTGTAAGAATCTTAGGCTGAAAAACTCAACTTTGCCTTGTCTGAGAAACCTTCTTCTCTGCCATTTTGGGAACATGCTATGTGTCCTTTCACACTACAGGTTGTACCTTCTCTTTTTCTGTCCAGAATCCCCTTTGTTTTTAGGGTAATATTGTATAACAACCCTATCAAGAATTCTCCAACTCCACCTGTGGAATTATTTCTTCCATTCTCATATTTTGATGTCCAAATTTTGAGTGTGACGCTTAAACATTTTTCTCAGTTTTACATGTTTAGTACTTAACTGAGATACACATTAGAATGGCCAGAAAACTTTAAAATGTGTGATGTGCCACACAGATCGAATCAGGCACCCTAGGGCTATAGCCGTGATTTTTAAGAAAAGCAGCAATGCCAATAAAGAATCAAAATCTCTCTGAGTAACTCTAATGTGTGTCCATCAAGCTGGCTTAGTTGCAGTGTGAGCAGACCAAATGTCACAGCCATTTATCTTATTTATCTTTGAAGAGACACAGTCTGACCCATTGCATCTAAAAATTAAATAATAAAACCCCTTACAATATATACACTATAATGAAAACCACTTGTCACAGGCAGAATAAATACATAAACAGTATCTGTCACTCTTCCTGGGATAAATTCAGCATGTATCAAGGCCCTCCTGGGCATGGTGAGAATTATTTCATAAGTAAAATTCAGCAAAGCAACCAATATGTGGGTTACACATTAGAAATATGGATTAGGTTGTGCACAGCTAGAGCTAATAATGTGCCTAACTGGGGACAGTGAAGGAGAGGATATCCAATCGCTAGACCAAGGAAGGGTAGAATGTGCTGTTTATGGTCATAGTATTTGAAACTGCACAGAAAAAGGTAGGAAGGAGAGCCATTAAGACCAGCTTTAGATCCAAGTTCAACCAAAGAGCCAGGAAAAGCCTTGGCAGGCAAGAAGTAAGACCTAAGCAGCAGAATGGAAACCTTCTTACAGTTAGGTGGCTGTGTCAATCACAGGGTCCATAAAAAAATCCCTGGTTCTTCCTTGTCCCTTTGGAAAGACTTTGAGTTTTGTATTGCCAGATCATATTTAAGATGCATTTTAATTTCAGCAAAACCCCATTTTTAGCTTTATGTTCCAAATATTGTATGACGTCTGCTGCCAGGACTGGGAACTTCGTGGACTTGAAGAAGCTGTTTGGTTAATTCTCTCCTGAGGGACAATCCTTTCTGTAGAGCATTGCCTTCCTCTTCTCATAGTTCCCACGTCCATCTGGCTGTACTGTTGCCAAGTTGCCTCCTATTAAATCAATTCAAATATTCTAAGCACGTTGGTGGAACAGATGGACTTGAACACTCAGTTGTGGGAGTCTGTATCCAGTTTTCCAATAAGAGGAAGTAAAAATCTGAGCATGAACCAGCTCTGGTTCACATCTAGAATGTGCTTAAATAATTTCTTTATAATTTTTAGGAAAAAAACACATTTTTTCTTGAATTTTCCAAGTATATATAAAGAAATTGCTCTGAATAATTGACTTTACTTTTTTAGTAAAGATTTACCCTTCTGCACCTCAGGTCTCTTTAGTACATAGAAATTGACAAAGATAGCTTTTTAACTTTTTACAGATTTTAACTTTTACAGATTTACAGTTTTTAAATCACTACTTAAGCAAAGATCTTGGTAGTCTAATTTTATCTCCTTCAGTTATTTATGAGTAAATATCTCTGATCCTTCAAGAAATGCTGGCATAAGAAACATTGGAAGGTACAAGGTACCATTTACAAAAAGCATAAAAAAACATTCACAAATTAAGGGACATATATGGAAAGATCCAGGTGCTACTGTGTGAGAAGAAAACACATTCAACCACTAACTCAGAAAAGAAAATGCTGGAATAAAAGAATTAAAACTCAGAATACTGCTTTCAAAACTGGTCTGCTCATCTTACTGTTTTCAGTAGGAACTATGCACGAAGTGACCAAATTCATACTTAATGAGCAAAAACTTAATTTATATGAGACAGCAAAAATTGAATGAAACAAATTTCTTAAACCATCCTCATTGTAAAGAGGGCAGTTTATTCATTGTAAAGATTATTAACTTGTATTAAAGCCATTCTTGTGGAGAACTTCGTGCGTTCTCTAAACATAATCCCTCAGACACTATTTCAAAGATTGTAAGGTTGGCATCTGTGAATGGCATTTGGTTGGATCTTTTGTTCCTACTCTAATTTCATTGTTGGTTTCCATTATTATTCAGTTATGGATCACCAAGATATCATGTCTTCATAGATTATGAAGGGACAAACTGCTGGCTAGTAACTTCTCTGTGGGTCTTCTGGTCTTCAAAACTAGCTGCCAACTTCAAGAAACTACAAGAGCCAGGAGTCTGGACTAATGATGACTACAGGAACTCCACTATTTATATCCAGAAGGCTGAATATTTATTTACTTCAGACAGACTCTGAATTTTTTCCTCAATAGGTTACTGTTTTAAGTAAAATCAGTTAGCTATTAATAAAGAAAGAAATAGGGTCAGAAGGTACATGGTTCCAAATGGGTAGAAATGGGCTGGTCATGAATGTGAGTTTAGATTCCAAGTTAATCAAAGCAATTATGGAGGATAATTTTTAGACCTTTGAAAAATTAGATATTTTATAGGTATAACTTTCAATTTTCAAATGCATATTGTTAGTTTTAATATTATATCTTGGTTGGTTTTTGTCAACAGTCTAGAAATATTTGGAAAGAAGAACCTCAGGTTAAAAAAAAATGTCTCTACCAGATTGGTCTGTAGGCAAGTTTATACGGAATTTTCATGATAATTTTGACATGAGAGTACCCAGCCCACTGTGGATAGTGTTATCCTGTGGGCTGGCATTTCTAGTGGATATGCAGGCAGGCTGAGTAAGCCATGAGGAACATGTCAGTAGCAGCACTCATCCATGGTCTCTGCATCAGTCCCTGCTTTTAGTCCTTGCCTTGAGTTCTCCTCGTAATATAATGTAGACCACAAATCTAAACAAATCTCTTCCTCTGAACTGTTTTCGGTTACGGTGTTTTATTACATCAATAGGAAGTCTAACTAAGAGAGGTTCATTTCAGCAAAGCTGTAATGCTGTTTACAAATACATGTTGGCATTTGTCAAGACATTGATATTATGGAGAGTGCTGTGTCCAGATGGTAGAATGCATCGTCATTTTACTTTTGCTAGTCTCCATTTTTTTATTCATATAGGTATCATACAGTTTTTGAAATGGAGAAAACTTATTTTCAATGAAAAGAAAACTAGCACAGAAACAAATCTGTGTTTCTAGTTGGCTATGTGATTGGCTTGGGGTTTGAGCTGAATGAGTTTTCCTTCATGTTTCTGGCTATCTCAGAAAGCACACTCCATTTCCTGATGATTTCATGGCATTTTCCAACCTAGGCTGGAAAGAAAAACATTTCTAAATCTCTTGGTAAAACTCCCTTTTCACTGAACTCTTGATCCTACCAGAAATAATGTTTGTGAGAGAAAACCATTGCTTCTCACTAGTGCAGTCACTGTCAGATCAAAGGACTTCTGATAAACACTGCACGGTACATTTCCACTTCAAAATAAATTTCTAATTTAAACTTCTAAAGAAGTTTGTGCAGCTTTAGTACAAGTATAACAAAAGCTTCAGAAAATAGAATGAATGACATTCTTAATGACATCCAGAATGATGACTGCAAAAGTACAAAAACCTCCATGAGTCTTATTAACATGTTTAATGGCCACTGAGAACTGAGGTGAGGAAATTGAATGGATTCAAAATTATCTGAGTCACAGTTTCATTTTAGTTAAAACATTTGAGGTTAGCAATGATTTTTTTTCCTAATGCTTGTATAGGCAATAGTTGTATTTTCTCAACAGTGCATGAACAAGGCATTTTTAGGAACATATGTCCAATGCAATCCAATAAGTCACTTCCTCCATTAGAGAAAGACAGTTTTCCTTACTACACTTTAATGCTACTTCTACTTAACAGTCTGAGAAAGAGAAAAGGTGAACAACCAGCATTAGCATCTGAAAATTGCTCACAACTGCTTTTGCATTTTTATAGGATAATTTATAACATTGCACACTCATGATCAGGTATAGACAGCAGGTAAATATGGCCTTGCAGGTAACTAAATCTTGTAGTATAAATTACTGCGATCTCTAAATGTATGTTATTCACACAAGACTTAATATTACATGTGTATTGTCTAGCAATGTGTTAAAAAACACATTAATATTTCTGCAACAGTCCAATTTGTCCTTATCCAACATGACAATAATAAAGCCTACAGGAAATTTCACCAGGTTAGGTAAAGTTCAGCTAACTCATGTGTTTTGATGCCAAATTTAACGGCAATATTGAAATTTCTTTCTTTTTAGAACTGTACATAGGTTCTACTATTATGGACTAGCGTACGTCACTAACATATCAGAGATAAAGTCCAATTCCTACTTTTTGAGTTGAAACATATAGAATCATGAAATTGTTTTAGAATATTCTTTAAAAATAAAATTTACCTTAATTCATTGAGATTGTCTGACAAAGTATTTGGATTCTATTCTCCTTCCCCCAACTCCTTTCGTATCTAACCACACCTTCTATTCATCAACTTTGTGACTCTCTTGCCCCTGCCTTTTTAAAACCCATATAGTCCAGTTTGTATGCCCCAAACACTTAGTGATTTTTGCTCTGGAGAGTGGTTGATATGCCAGATGTCACAACCACTAAAGAAAACCTTACTTCCCCTCGAAAGGCTGCTATCAATTATCAATAGTTCTTCAGCTATGGTGAAAGCTTTGTGTCCATCTTCCTCCCTCTCTCCTAAGATTATTTTTTTCTGGCTTGAGTTTATGCAGGTCTTGTGAATGCTATCAAAAATGACTGTGAGTTATATATACTAATGCTCTTTTGTGCTTAGAAAACACTATTTTCTTGAAGCTATCAACCATGTCTGGCTCTTATAATCATACCACCTACACTTTTGTGAAGATCCCTAAAACTTGAAAGAAAGAATGTGATATATTTGACACATTTAGAACAGATCACTCTTTTTTAATATTTATTTATTGTTATTAATTATTTTTGTCATAATACATTTTTATTATTGTCATTTATTACAGTTTATTCAATATGTTTCCCGGCTGTGTCCCCCTCCCTCATCTCCTCCCAATCCTACCCTCCCCTCCTCTTCTCTTCCTATGCCCCTCTCCTAGTTCACTAATAAGTGAGGTCTTCTTTCCCTTCTATTTGATCCTAGCTTATCAGGTCTCATCAGGACTGGCTGCATTGTCGTCCTCTGTGTCCTGGCAAGGCTGCTCCCAATGCTGGGGGGAGGTGACCAGAAAGCCTGCCACTGAGTTCATGTCAGAGACAGTCCCTGCTTCCCTTATTAGGGAACCCACTTGAAGCCTACCACAGTTGGCTTCTGAAAGACTCTACTGATAAAGGTTTCAAAGCAGAGGCTGAGACTCATAGCCAAAATTTGGGCAGAGTGCAGGTAATCTCATGAAAGAAGGGGGAGACAGAAAGACGTGGAGGGACAGGAGCTACAAAAGGAGACCAACATATCCAATAAAACTGAGCCCTGGGGGCCCTGCAGAAACTGATACCCCATCCAAGGACAATGCATGGAGAGGACCTAAAACCATGGCTCACACATAGCCCATAGACTGAGTCTTCAAACTGATCCCTCTTACGCCTCTTACTCTTCACATGTTGGTATCTGTGTTTATTGCCATATACTACATGGGGAGAAAACCTTTTCTGATGAGGGTTGAGAGGTGCATTGATCTATGGGCATAAATTAAGACATTGCAAATCAGTTAAATACTAGGTTCACTTAGTGGTGTAATAGTATTAGGTTCTTCCCTAGAAACTAAGACCTATTTCTCCACTTGTTCTTGACATTGTTAGCAGTGCCAGGTCTGGGTTACATATCATGGAGCAGGCCTTAAATCCAATGAGAATGTGGTTGCTTTTCCTTCAAAAATTCTTGTCACCATTTCACTCGTGGGCATATATTGATAAACCAGAGGTTACTGTAAGTTACAGGCTTTATAGCTTGCTAAGTTTGTTGATTATCCTTTCCCTCCAATAGCAGAAATAGCACTTTCCACTACTGAAAAACAAACAAACAACCCCCCCAAACCTAACCAATAGGGATGAATCATTAAGTACACACCCCCCACCCCCGATGAAGACATATTCTCAGTTGAGATTCCCTCTTTCTAGATGACCCTGATTTTGTCAAGTTGACCAGAAACTGACTAGCACATTACCTGTGCTCTACTTTCTATACTTGCTTATACATGTTTATTGCTCCATTCATAATAATCCTAAAATTTTGTAGATGCCCACAAACTGATGATTAGATAATGAAAGTAGGATACATTTACACACAGAATATTATTCAGCTGTAAAGAAAAATGAAACTATGAAATTTTCAGGCAAATGAGTGGATCTCAGTCCTCACCTTTTTTCCAGGGTGTTGGCACACTGAAATCCTTGGTCAGAGCCACTTGGTTCAAGACTGAGCATTAGTGTTCAGCATATTTGCTGGGCACACCCCTTTTTTAAAAAAGTCAGGCAAGGTCTACAATGCCCAGTTGGTAAGCTACCACACCTATTTTAAGGAACATTCTGAGGCCTACACAGCCTATCTTTGGAGTCCAGGATAGTGTTTCTGCCTCAGGAGGAAGGCTCTTCAGCAGCCACCTTTTGTAAATAGGTTTTTGTTGTTTCTATATTTTTTTAATGAGAAATGACATTTTTAGTATATAATATTGATTACGCTGAAGGATTTTTTTTTCTAGTGGGAGTAAACAGCACTCTCTTTATACAGTAGATTTAGTGTTCACAGGATTCCTTTGATGATCCTGTGGGCTTTATGGGCTCCATTGACCTTTTTAAAATAGTGTTTATTTCTTTTCAGTTTTTAAAAAAAGTTTGTAATTGACACATTCATTGTCCACGGCAAGGGCTGTTCTCGTTTACATCCCCAGCTATGTATACATCATATAAGATCTTAATCCAGATAAACCGGTGTATCATTACGATGAAAACATCCTAAACTCTTCTTTACTTTCACTTTAATTCTCCATTACTAACATTATCTGTCATCACCATTTTGTACAGCAAATCACAGAACATGATTATTTCTTCTAAATGTAGCACTTTACCTGCTTATTGACAACTCTCCTTCTCCTGCAGCCTCTGGTAACCACCATTTTATTCTCAAATTCTAGGACTTTGACTTTTAAAATCATATAGATCAGAGGGGACATGCAGTATTTAGCTTTCTGAGCTCAGCATATTTTACAGAACATGAAACTATGCTATTTTTTGTCTGAATTTGTTTGTTAATAAACTAGTTTTTTAATGTTATTCTGATTGTGTTATTTTCCAAACATGTTTTCTACTAAATTATCTACAAATAAATATATTTCCTCAGTTGATTAACATAAACCCTTGGTGGCAAGGAGACATTTGATTTGGCTCATTCAACACTGCTCAACACCCTTTTCATTTTTCTCTGAGGGTAGCTGTAAACTTAGCACTCACTGTTTAGACTCCTACAGTTAGGGATGTTCTTGGGTTGGATGAAATTCAAGTCACCAGGATGTGAGTAGGCCTTTGTGTGTTGGGTCTCTTTCTCCTTGGATCAGCCATACTCAGAGAGGGAGCGTCCATAAGTAAACATGGAAGCAAAAGGAAAAGATTGAAGTGCTGGTCTCTGGGTAAAACTGACTCACCAAATACCAGGATGCTCATTTCATGAGAGAAAGCTCTCTTTTCTTCCTAGGATCCATGAACATCATGTCACCGGCTTGTACAACTCATGCCCTGTTGGCCTGAAGGCTCTCTAGAAGTTTTGTTTATGGTCAAAAAAGTGGAAGGGCAATTCATAACAGCTTAAATCATTATTTTTTTTAAAACATCTTCAAAAAGAGACCATCAAAGGGTAGGAAATGCTCAGCAAACCTTTGTTATTCTCTGACCATACGTGGCAGCCAGGAGGGCACAGAATGTGGCTGAGGCACTCCCCACCCCAGAAAACTTCTTTAAGGACACCATCACAGAAGAACTGAAGCAGGAAGGACAGATTGTATTGGACAATCTTCACACATCAAAAGAGTGGTCTTTTCAGAATTGTGTATAGAGTGACAGTTTTTCATTAATAGAAGTCTTCACAGTATTGCATACATGAGTGAAAGGATGACTTTTTTTTGAAGTGAAGAATGTATATTTCCAAGAGAATGTATTAAGTCCTCTGTTTTTGTAGTAACTATTGTCATAGTTAATAGTGTTCACAGCTCCAGGTGTAGGCCAGAGCAGGCCTGAATGTCAGTGCAGCTGCAGAGATTTCGCCACTTGATTCTCAGTGTTCCCATCTGCAGCTATGAATTTGTTCCACTACTACCCAGGTGGGGATTTGTAATGTGAAAATGTTTATGTCCTTTGAAGTTAAGACATGCTCATCCAAATGCAGTTACACATTTGAGCATAACTCAACGGTTCCTTAGTTGTTTGTTTATTTTTTATGTTGTTTTCTCAAACTCTAGATGTTTCTGTTAGAAACCCACTAACAAAATTTATGCACAGGACAGAAAGGATTCAAGGTGTGTGAGGCCAAGTGAGTAAAAGCACTTGACCTTTAAGCCTGATGATCTGATTTTGATCCCCTGTGCCATGGCAGAAGGGGAGAACTAACTTCTTAAAGTTAGATCTACATAGGGTGAAGCTCTTAAATTCTGTTGCTGATATGTGATTCGGCACAAACATCAAAAACTAAAATTGGAATTACCTTATATTCCACTTATCACCTTATATATAAAAAGGAAATGAAATCAGCACACAAAAGACAATAAATGACAGTGTTTATTATAGATCTATTTAGAATTGTCAAGATATGGAACCAGGGCAGGTTCCCATCAACTCATGTGTAGATAAAGAAAATGTAATGTGTGTGTGTGTGTATGTGTGTGTGTGTGTGTGTGTGTACACTGTGGAGTAATCCGCAGGCATAAAAGAGAATTCTATTATTTGCATCAAAATGGATTAAGTATATTATGTTAAATTAAGCCAGAGGCAGAAAGACAAGAACTGCATGGTCTTCTCACATATGAAAGATAAAAAAAACAGCTATGTGAACATAGAATAGTGGTTTCTAGAGATTAGGAAGGTGGTGATGGTTATGGATGTGGACTTTGGAATGATCAATACACTCTGTGATTGTGTCCTACAAGATTGCTGGCCTCAATTAATGTGTTCAATGAATACAGTATACTTAAACAAACACTGGAATCCTATGCATATACATATTCATAGACACCACATACATGAGTTATTCATAGAGCTGGACCCACTGGCTAGTTCCTAGTCAAAGGGGAGTCTACGGCATGAGAGCTGAGAGAATGAACCTTAGGCTCATATTATTAGAGATCCAGGGACCAGGAAGGGATGTTTTCAGCCAGTGATTCTAAGGAGACAGGAAAGGACTTGGATTTCTTATGATTAAGGAGACTACATCTGTCCTTCTTTGGAGTGGAGAGAAAATGAGTAAGGAGCAACAGACACCTTCATCCTCACACAGCACAAACAGAAGGTTGGGACAGTGTCTGTAACTTATATCATCTCTTTGTACACATCAACCCCAGATAAACTGTGCAGTAACAACTTCTCATAAGATAGCTGTTTGAAAAGTGGTTATTTTCTTAAGCAACATTAAGTGGGAATCATGTTTCCAGGTGGGGAATTTCTCTCTTTTGTTGGCCCCTGTGGTGTTTGTTGGTCAAGCACTGCCAAGCACTGTATTGCCTCATGGTTATTTCTCCAAGAGGGTTTTTTTCCTCCTGCCAGAAGTGTACTTGCTGTTATTTCTTCAAGGGTGTATAAAATTCCCTTGGTGAGATATGCTACTTTACTTAATAAACTAACTCTAGCTGGTGCTAGAGCAGGCTTTGGATATTAGGCACATACATGCCTATCTCACATGTATTAATTCTGCTTAAATTCTTACAGTTCTATGTGGCTTTATTCTTCATTGTTCTAGAAGCTGGTTGTCTGCCACCAGGTGCCAGCATGACTGGGTTCTGCTCTGGAATTGTTTCTGAGTTGTGAAAGTTCACCTTTTCTTTGAATCCTCAGCTAGAAGAGAGCAGAATTGGAAGCAAGCTTCCTATGTGCAGGAAGTCATTTGGGCTTGCTTCCTACTCTGCAAAACTCAGAATCATAGGAACTACTGCTGGCATCTGGTAAAAAGATGCTCACGAATACTATGAGAGAAAAATGAAAGATGCACATGACTAAGCAGTCCCACTTCTTCCCACATTATTCTAAATACCATGATACAAAAGTCAGAAATACCTGGAAAGCAATTCTGCCATGCAGATGAAGTCATGAGGTCATTTTTGCTGACTTGATGTATACTATATAAAATCACATGTAACTGGTTAGTTTAGGGTTCTAGTTTCATTTCTGCTGCTTTCATAAAGCACAATGACTAAAGACTGCTTAGGGAGAAGGAATTTATTCTGCTTGTGATTCTAGGTAACAGTTACTACAGCAAGGCAATCATGATTGTGGAGCTTATAGCAGATGGTCATATTGCATTCTCAGACAAGAGCAGAGAGAATTGAATGCTGCCTGTTTGCTTGTTTATGCTCATTTCAATTTCTCTACTCATGTAGTTCAGGACCCCTTCCACCCACAGTAAGATAGGTCTTTCCACATCGATTAACTTAATTAGGAAACCCCCCACAGACATGCCCACAAGCCAACCCAATACAGACAGTACCTCATTAAGACTCTCTTCCTAAGTGATTCTATGTTGTGTCAAATTGACAATTAAAGCTACCATCACACCAGGCATCTCAATTAGATTAAAATCTCCTTCTTCCTTGGTGTAGAGAGCGTGGGTTCGTGAACAGATGAAGGCAGAAAGGAACTGAGCAGGGACAAAGGATACCCACAAGCCTAGAAAGGTCCTAAGCCTTTGTTATATATCTGAATTTCAGAACTCACTTCAGATTCTATTTCTACATACATCCAGTAAAGGACATCACACATATACTGTCACTGCTGCTCCCACTAATACGTCAGCAAGAGGCAGCTGGTAACACAAAGCGATCTAAGTTAATCTGGGTTGGTTCCTCTTCTGCTGGCAAATGGAACCCAGTGATGGCTGCATCGCCACTTGGGAAAGAACAAACTGCTAGTAGCCCCCAAAATGTCAGAGTCAGATTCATCATAGGGACAGAGTGAAGGTTAGACTCACAGAGGGCCATTCTTGCTGCACATGAGACCAATCTGTGGCACAAATATTAGTTTGGTGGCCCATGTGGATTATGACATAAGCACCTGCAGTACCACAAGTAAGAAATATGCTCATAGGCACAACCCCTGTTTGCTGAAGGAATGCTGGGGGCATGGATGAATCCTCAAGAATAAGCTAGTTAAGATGGGAGTAGAATCCACCCTTTACAGATGTTTTCAGAAAGAGACTGTAAGGGACAGTACAGGTGACCTCATCCTGCAGTAGAGATGTTTATGCCATCAGTTTCCTCTGCATTACATTGATTTAGCTTGAAGATCCTGAAGGAAAGAGCATTGAACCCCAAACTCCCTGTCTCTTTGGCAACAGGAAGTTGAGCCACTGGGGACAGCTCATATGCTCCCAAACAGTGAACGCTGACTCCCTCTAAACCTTTTCTTGGAAGTTTCCTATGCCATTCTTGTCATTGAAACTCAGCAGCTCCAAAGGAGAAAAATCCCAACCTCCTCTCACTGTCTCCCAGACTAGCACTTGCCACAGTTCGATCATGTGGGTTAAGGGAAACCTCCTTTTCTCCATTGCATTTACTGTTTATTATGTGTTTCCCTTGTGACTCTCTGGGCTCAGGGGCAGTCCAGCCAAGCTCCCATGTAATGGTGACTCAGACATGCAGCTGCTTCTCTCAGCAGCCATCACTTCCCACACAGGCAGCTTCCACCTGGCACTGGGAGACAGGATGCCATGATTGCGAGCCTGTCACTGTGCTTTGTCCTAGATCCTAGATTCGATGTCTGCCGCTCCCACATCTTTTATTTGCACTCAGTTGATCCCTTAGACCTGTGTGCTGTTTGGCAGAAAATGTGTCTTGTTGTTGCGGTAGCATGTCTCTTTCCTAGTATCCCATAGCTTTCCCTCTGCCTTGGCATCAAAGACCGAGTGTTTCCTGTAGCTTCTTTCTTGTCTCATGTCAGCCTTTGCACCAGGTACTGATCTGCCTATAATGCCTTCCTAACATTCTTCTCAACAGTGCCAGTAAGTTCATTTTTACGTTAACTGCTGTTTAACCTTTCACATGGTTGTTTCTGTATTTGTGTATTGACTTTGCTTTCATCTCTTTTTTAACTTAAATGTTTACCTTTTTGAGAATTTCATACATGACTGCTACATTATTTCCAATCCTACCTTTCCCCCTCCAACTTCTGCCTTCTAAAAAGCATGACCTCTTCTATAATTTTATTGTTACCCACATATATACAGTATATACATATGTACAATTATAATATATAAATATATATATATAACTTAATGTGCCCATTCAATATTGTTCTTATGTACATGTTTAAGGCTGATCACTTAGAATTGCATAACCTACCACAAGATTCATCACTGGAGAATGATTCTTCATCTCTCAGGAGCCATCGGTTGCCTGTAGGTCTTCATCTAGAGGTAAGCCTTATGAAATTTTCACTATGTTGACATGTCAATTGGTGTCGTCATTAAAAAGGTATTGTTTAGATAAATGTGCTGTTGAGATTTTTCTGTGTACAGCATTTCATCCATGCCTAGAAGTAGGCATCCTGGTACTCTGGCTCTTAACAATTTTTCTGACCTTTCTGTTCCCTCAATCTTAGGTGTATGGGTAGATATACCAATTGGAGCTGGGTGTAACTTATTTTCCACATTTTGACTAGTTGTGGATCCCTGTAGTAGTCTCTATCTGCTGCAAAAATGATTTTTTTTGTCAGAGGTGAGAACTATACTTATTTCTGAATAGAATGATAACTAGTTAGACTACAGTTGTAAATTATATTAATTTAAGAAAATGGCAATTATAGGTCTCCTTCAAGTTCAAGGTCTCCTTTTCAGGCATCATTCCTTGGCTAGGTTTCTGGTACCAGGAATGGATTCCTTCTGATAAAGCAGACCTTAAATCCAACTAGACAGCTGTGAGCTACTCTCAAGATAAAGGTGACACAATTACACACTGAAGCTATCCTACTGGGCCGGTCATTGCATTTCACAGACTTTACTGATGGCTAGGACTATTAACTGTTTTCTCCCTTGGCATCTTGCATAGCACCTTCTGATCTAGCCATTAAGGAAGAGGCTTCTATGTCAGTTGAGATGTATTCCTCTAACACCTGTGTCTGAAGTCTGTTGTGTCACTAGTAAAATGATCAAGTTCTGGGGGACCACCACGGGCAATGGCAAAGGTCTATACTATTTTAAGAGTCTCTTTGATTCCACTGAATAACAGTTTAACAGGAGGTTGTTCACGCTTGGCACTGTGTGTTTTGTCAATCTAAGGCTTCTAGGGGGAGCATTAGTAACCCATGTGAATTCGTATATACACACACGCACACATGCACACAAAACAGATACGCACACCCTATATGTACTTTAAAGCAAGCAAATAAAATAATTTTCCTTTTCAAACATCCATATTGTTATTTACCCTTCTTTCCCCTGTATTTCCTTCCCTGCTTTCCAGCAAGTGTTCACCCATCTTCTCACTCAGTTTTTTCCTCCTCTTTCTCAAAGCACCCATGTCCTCCTACTATCTTGTCTCTCTAGAGTTCCTTTTCCCTTTCCTCCAAGGTCTTTTTCTACATACCTGGCTTCTGTTACTTTAGGTGCTAGTCTCAAATCTAAAGATTTGGAGTCAAGATAAAGAAATAAGAAAAAACATAAGACATTTATCTTCCTGTAATGGGCAAAATTTTGTTATATAGCCTAGTCTAGCTCCTAGACTGGCCTTACATTTGTGATCTCGTTCTTTAGCCTCCTAAATGCTGGAATGACTAGTGCACATTACCATAATCTGGTTCTGTTTGATTTTTAAATTTAAATTTTTATTGAGACAATTGTAGATTCACAAACAGTTTTGAGAAATAATTTTGAAAGTCATTTATCTAGTTTCCCCCTAGTTTGCAAAACAAATGTGTGAATTCACATTAGGATGTTGATACTGGAGTCTATAAACCCACCAACTTTGTATTTCTCAGTTTTACGTATTTCCCCACTCTGTCTGATGTGTGTACGTTTAATTATTTGATTTGTCACAATACTGGTTGATGTGTCTAAATTACTACAATTACGACAGAAAATGTATAAAAACTAAACTTGTCTTACACACTACATAAAATATGACAGTTGAACCCTTACTCCTGGGATGATGTGATTTTTCCCCCATGCATATTGTGTAATATACTAAGAACTATAACGATCTTTCCTGTAGTTTTTAATGCCAACCAATCCCTCCCTACAGTCTCTGGCCCCAGATCCAAGCCTTACTCCTTGCATTCAGTAATCTGCTTTCTGTTCCTAAATGCATGTCACCTCAGCAGTCTTGTATAAAAGGAAACAAATAGTGTGTCATCATCCTAAAACTGGACATGGTGCCTATGTCTAAGTTTGCTGAAGCTAAACAGCACCGTTTGGGATTGCTATCATAAAAGAAAAGAGGAATAATTTAACCACCATGGCAACTTAGCCACTTAGCCTGAGGTCAGGTGACATCTTTTCACTGACTGACATCCACTATAAATGCTTAGGTTGTATCTGGCTTGCATCTGGATAACTGGACCCTCCCATCCTGTCTTCCTCATGGCCTTCCTCTCATCTCTGGAGTCCCACTCTCCTTCCAATGAATCCTTTTATTGTGTTGAGGTGGGAAGTCACTGCTAGAATTAGAAAGGAAAGCACCAGCTGCTTTGTCCTCCAGGAAGAGCTTGTGCAGACTAATTATAAGCCTGCTGCCTCCTGCCCCCATGCGACTCAGACCACAGCACCTGCTCTACTGAGCTGAAGTATTTTTAGAATCTGGAATCTCCCCCTGGCTCTTGTCTTGCATTAAATGCCTTCATTATACACCTCTTTTTGTGATAGCTTCCTCCCTGATCTCTGATTTTCATCTAACCTCTCTTGCACAAAACAGCCAAATTTATCTCCCAGAAACACAATTCTAATAATATAATTTCCTCACTTCAAACTTGTCAGCAGAATACCTCTACTCTATGTAAATTTCAGTCCAAATCCTTCTACACAACCCCAAGGTTCCTAAAGGTATTCCTTAAGGAGACACAGGCCTAGATGTTTTAGCTTAAGTGACCCCGATTTTTAGAGCCATCTAATATAGAAAGAAGCCACACTTCTGGTCCCTTAATCAACCTCCCAACCATCAAACACCAAGACAATACCTAAATTGCCTGATGAAGTTTTAGGGTCCCAAAAATTTCTTTGTGGCAATTCTAACTCCTAAGATAAAGAATAGTAAAGGTTAGGGTCTTTGAAATATGACTTGGTTATATACCTGGAGTGTTCATATATAAAGCTGTGACCTTTTAGAGAAGTGAGAGTTGGCTTATGCCGTCATGGTGGGAAGATAGGAAGACAAAGCAAAGATTGCTGTATAAGACCAGAAACCAGGACTCCTCCAGACACCAACTCTGCTGAGACCTTGCTTGCAGGTACTGCATCCAGGAAATGTAAGGAAATAGTTTCTGTGGATTATGATTTGCCCAATCTCTGCTATTTTGCTACATGTATTAAAACATTGACCAATGAAATTAGAACCACTAGATGTGGGTAAAGGGCAATGCATAACTTGCAAGCTATCTGGGTGATTTCTCTGCTCAGCCACATGGAAGAAGCATAACAAAGGCAGCTCTAGCATTAGGTACAAAACTCCACATGGTCATAGAACCAGGTATGAGAAGGTTCATGATACATGCACGCCTCTAAGCAAAACCATCATCACAGCCCTGCTTACTCCTTCTTGTGGCTTGTGTTGCCACCTACCAATACCAGTTGATAGTTCAGGAGTAAGACTTTGCTCTTAGCCAAGTTAAGAGGCCATATGGCCCAGGAACATCTTACCTCAAATGTTGTATTCCATCATGACAACAATTTAAGAAAGTCACTAATAAAAGAAAGTCATCATTCAAGATATTTTCAAGTGCTTTTGTGAGAACATCAGGTAAGTAAAGTACAGGCCTCAGATGCTGTCTAAGGACACTCTTAGTTTGGGTGTTAGTAGAAGCTGTGTTCTGTTAATCTGTTCAAACAGGTTTTACAGACAGTCACAAAAATGTTAGGTTAGTGGGGGAAATGGACAAAAAATGACTATTAAAGTACTGAAGACAGCTGAAAATAATTTGGTTCTGGACCTGCAAATACAAGTCTCCACAAGCATAATGCTCAAGTCAGCCAGTCATCCTTGAAGATTTGCCAATGAAGGCCTGTCCATTGTGGCACTCCAGTGACTGTTGGGTGGGGTAGTCCAGTGATCGGTTGGGTAGGTCACTTGTACTAAAAAGGCACTGTGGCACTATGGGAAGGTGGTAAATGCTTTAAGCTGGTGGAGTGGAGTATGTCCTTGAATAGGCTACTGGTATCCCAAACTACTGCTCTCTGCATCCCATAAGCCACAAAATGAACAATCTTCACTGCATGTGTCCCACCCTGGTGTGTTGCCTCATACCAAAGACCCAAAGGCAATAGGCCAACCAATGAACCTAAACCTTTGAGACTGCCAATGTAAATATGCATTTCCTCCTTTAAAGGTGGTTTACCTCAGACATTAATTTGGTTACAGCTATCAGAAGCTAATTCAACTCCCTCTCATTATCTCCTAGAAAAAAAAATTGTGTAATTCATATGAACGGTAGAATACACTATTTTCACTGGAATATTTCACTTCACAGATTGCGTTAAAGGTTATAGCACATCTGAGAATTGCCTTCTACTTTTTATGATTGTGTTAGCTTTTATACTGTACAAAAGCACACATTTGCTTATCCATTCATCTGATACTTGAATTACTTTCATGTATTGGATGCAACTAATGATGCAATAAAAATGTGGACATAAAATGTCAATTTGATACCCTGTTGTCAACTTTCTGAATATATACACAGAAATTGATATGTGGAAACAAAATTCAATGTTTAAGATGTTTGGGAACCACCTCACACTTCTATGGTGGGTGGGCCACTTTATGTTCTTGAGAATAGTGCACAAGCTTGTAGTTCACACAGTGCCTGTTCATATATATTCTAAGTTTCTGTTGACATTAGCATAAAGATCATGTGGTTTAGATTTAGATATTCTTAATGATTAGAGACATTGAGAATCTTTTTGTATAACTTCCTCGTGGTCCCAGTACTAGGGATGGAGCAAGATTCTTTCATATAATAGCTTGTTATTGCTCTACCCACTCCTGATCACACAGTCATTGATCATTTGTGCAGACACAGAAATGTCTACTTTTGTCCTTCAAAAATATTTGAATTGCACTGTTTTTGGATTTTGGCAGTGAACTTTAGTTTTGTATGTATTTTCAATGATCTCTCTTACTACACACTTTGTATGTATTTCACTCTTTGTATTGTAATTGTACTATTTTGGCATAATCTACTAATGCACACAGTTTGAAACACTTTCATCTGGGCATCATATCTAGGTTCTCTCCATGCATGGTCCTTGGTTGGTGCATCAGTCTCTACAGACACTCCTGGGCCCAGATTTGTTGGCTCTTTCGGTCTTCTTATGGACCTCTTATCTCCTCCCTGTCCATCTATCCCTGCGCTCTGCCCAAAGTTTGGCTGTGAGTCTCAGCATCTGCTCTGATCCCCTGCTGGGTGGAGCCTTTCAAAGGACATCTGTGTTAGGCTCTCATAGCCCTCTTCCCTCTCTTCAACTGCTTCTGATATCTATTCTATTTGCCCTTCTGAATGAGAATTTAAAATCCTCCCTAGGGTCCTCCTTGTTATTCAGCTTCTTTATGTTTATGGATTTTAGTATGGTTATCCTGTGTTATACGGCTAATATTTGCTTATAAGTGAGTGTATACCATGCATGTCTTTCTGGTTCTGGGTAACCTTACTCAGGCATCTCAGTCTCCATGTGTGTGTAAAGAGAACAGGGTTTATCTCTAACATGGACTCTGTTGCCCACTCTTTGATCACTTCACCCTGACAGGGTGGACTTGCCAGGCCACAGATAAAGGGGATCCAGGTAGTCCTGATTAGACTTGATAAACTAGGGTCAGGTGGTAGGGGAGGAGGGCTCCCGCTTTCTCTGTTCTATGGGAGGAGAACGGTGGAAATAGAGAGGTCAGTGGGAGTAGGAGGGGGTGAGAGGGAGGATAACAATCAGAATATAAAGTGAATACATTTTTAAAAAATTTAAAAAGAGCAAAAAGGAAACATTTTCATGAAGTTCAACGTATTTGTTTTCCATTTGGTTGGTTGTGTAATTGATAGCATATTTAAGAAACTATTGCCAAAACCAATGTTGTTTACTTTGTTCTATTTCTTATAAAAGTTTTGCAGTTCCTGGTCTTATATTCAGTGTTTTGATCCAGTCTTTTAGTTATGGTTTTATTGTTGTGATAAAACATCATAACTTAAAGAAATTTGAAGAAGAAAATCCTTATATTACTTATACTTCCATTTCACAGTTCATCATTGAATGTAGTTGGGGGCAGGAACTCAAAGAGGGCACAACCTTGGGGCAGGAGCTGCAAAGGCCATGGAGGAATGATTCTTACTTGCTTTCTCTCTATGGGTTCCTTAGTCTCCTTTCTTATAGCAACCAGTACTGTCGGACCACTCACTCTGAGGTGGGCTCTCCCATATCAATCACCTATAAAGAAAATATACTAAAGTTGCTTTTAGGCAATCTTATGAAAGTATTTTTTTAATCAAGAGTCTCTTTTCTCAAATGAGTATTGCTTGTGTCACATTGACATAAAACTAGTCAGCACATCCATTTTTTGTATCATTTTTTTAAATTTTATGCTGAGCTCAATCCAGTCATTTGAATTTGAATATCTAGTTTATCAGTACTATTTGTAGTGAATACTGTCCTTTTCCTAACTGACTGTTCTGGACATCCAACTATCACTTGAGCAGACATGAGAAACTCTCAGATGTTAAATTAAAAGAGCTATACTGTGACAGCATGAATGGCAAAATTCAGATTAATGGAGAATCGTCCCTGCTTTGAAGAGAAATAGATTAGTAGAGCACCAGAAACCATAAATTAGGTGACAGGACAGATGGACTATGTGGCGAAAAGGAAGGACAGCAAAGCAAAAGTAAAGAAGTGGAATAAGATCTGGGACATCCAAGATGGTGGGGTGGGAGGACACTCTTTCTGACCAGCAGCACAGCAGGATCTGCACAGTGACCAGCAGACGGAACTCTGAACCCTAAAACACCAGTGATTGTGTTTCCCAGATGAGAGAAAACCCCTCAGACAAGAAGCGATCGGGACCGAACTTAGGTCACCCAGACAATCCCTGGAAAAAGACCTGGGTCTGGCAGGCACCCAGGAGCCAGCCCAAAGTAGGGTGATTAGCCACTAGCACAGAGGCCTGCCAGCGCGAGCAACTCACCATCCCAGACAGAACTGAGGGCCCCAGGGCACCAGCAACTGAGTTTCTCTGTTGGGTGGAAGCCCACAGTGAGGGGAAGAGCAGGTCTGACCTCAGAGCATTCAGCCGACCCCCCCCCCAAAGTTCTCAGGAAAAATCCCGGGGTTCCTGCAAGTGCCCAGGCACCCAGTCGCCCAGTCTCCAGCAAGATGGAGCCACATGCCTGTGCCAGAGTGACTCGCCATCCCAGATGGACCTGCAGACCCAAAAAATACCACAAACTCAGGGAAAATATTGGCTCCAACCCTCAGGACAGCCAGCTCCAGAAAAGATTCTGGATTCCCACAGGTCCTAAGCTCTGGCCTTCTGCACACACGAGTGTTGTCCTCACCTGCCACTGATTACAGCTAAGTTACAGAGCACACTGCTCCAACTTCAGACCAACAAAAGCCTGAGAGCCATTGGAGTAGTCCTCAGATACTGCTCCAAGGTGTGACCAGTTATCCCTAGCTAAACTGACAAAAACACAGGACTCCGTGGTTCTTCACGAGGGCTGCACCCAGCAAATACAACTTAACAGCAACAGCAGCAGTTCACTAAATTCAGAAGCAAGAGACCCAGCAGCAACACAGCCATCTCCAGAACTTCTCCTGATGAGAGAAGAGCCTTCATGAATACCACAGTAACCACACAGGTCCATATGCCTGAGGTGAACTGTGACAGTTCCTGAAAAGCACCAACATTCAGCTGACCATACTAAAAAAGCTGAGGAGATCTCCTTCAGAACCTTGCCAAAGGGATTCTCCCACTCCGGGACTCTAGCAGGCACCAGAAAAGAACAGACAACACCTGAGACAGACACAAGGGTAGAGGCCAGCTTAAAAGCACAACCAACAAGAGGAAAAGCAATATGGCATCCCCAGAACCCAGGTGTCCAGGGGCAAGTAGCCCTCGACACCCGAACATAAGTGAAATTCAAGAAGAGGAACTTACATCTATGCTTATGAAGAGGATATTGGAGGAAACAAATAAAATTCATAAAGAAATAGAGGAAGATAAAGTAAAGCAGATTATGACCATACATAGAGAAGTACAGGATGCAGGCAAAGAGCTTGTCACCTTCAGAGAGGAAATGATTAAATCAATGCAAAAAAAAAAAGAAAAAAAAAGAAATAGAGGAATGTTCAAACAAGTAAAGGTGTTGATGGAAAAAAACAGGAAAATACAATCACAGGAGAAGGAAATCAACAAAATGGCTCATAATCTTAATACAGAATTTGAAAAATTAAAGAAAACACAAACAGGAAATGATGGAGAGGAAGAACTTAGGGAAGAAAACAGGAACTACAAAGATAAGCATAACCAATAGACTACAAGAGATGGAAGAAAGAATCTCAGGTGTGGAACATACAATGGAATAAATTGGTGTATCTGTCAAAGAAAATGTTAAATCTAAAAAATTCCTGACACAAATCATCTAAGAAATCCAAGACAACATGAAAGACAAAATTAGGGAGGGGGCTATGGCTGGGACTCAAAATACATAACCTGTGACTAATATAAAAATAAATAAATTACTTTAAAAAAGAATAATAGGAATAGTGGAAAAAGAAGATATCTGTTTCCAAAGACTAGAAAATATTTTCAACAAAATCATAGAAAAAATTTTTCCCAATTTAAAGGAGAGGCCTATAAGAATACAAGAGGCCTACAGAACACCTAATAAATTAGAACAGAAAAGAAAATCTTCCCGCCACATAATAGTCAAAACAGTAAGTATACAGAACAAAGAAAAAATACTAAAAGCTGCAAGGGAAAAAAGCCAAAACAGAGACTATGAAAGCAAGAAAGGCCTGGACGGATATCATGCAGACCCTGAGAGAACACAGATGTCAGCCTAGGCTACTATACCCAGCAAAACTCTCAGTCCTCATAGACGGAGAAAACAAGATTTTCAACAACAAAACAAATTTTAACAACACCTACACACAAATCCAACGTTACAGAAGATACTAGAAGGAAAAATACAATCCAAGAAAACTACTTTCAAGAAAACACAGGAAATAAATAACCTCACTACAATAAAACAAAAAGTAGCAAAGCACACAAACACACTACCACAGCCAACATCAATATCAAAGCATCTAACAGCCACTGGTCATTAATCTCTCTCAACATCAATGGACTCAATTCTCCAATAAAAAGACACAGAGTAACAGAATGGATGCATAAACAAGACACAACAATCTGTTGCATACAAGAAACATACCTAAGTCACAAAGATAGACATTACCTGAGAGTAAAGGGCTGGAAGACGATTTTCCAAGCAAATGGACCCAGGAAGCAAGCAGGAATAGCCATTCTAATATCTAATAAAATAGACTTCCAACTAAAATTAATAAAAAGAGCTGAATAAGTACACTTCATACTCATCAAGAGAAAAATCCACCAGGAAGACATCAAAATCCTGAACATCTATACCCCAAATACAAGGGCATCCACATTTGTAAAAGAAGCATTAGTAAAACTGAAACCACACACAGATCCCCACACATTAATAGTGGGAGACTTCAACACTTCACTCTTAACAAAGGACAGGTCAACAAAACAGATATTAAACAAAAAAAAAACAATGACTCTAACAGAGGTCATTAATAAAAAGAGACATCTAAGAACCTTTCACCCAAACACAAAAGAATTTACCTTCTTCTCAGCACCTCATGGAACCTTCTCCAAAATAGATCATATAGTTGGTCACAAAGCAAGCCTCAATAGATACAAGAAGATTGAAATAATCCCTTGTATCCTATCTGATCTCCATGGAATAAAGCTGGACCTCACTCAGGATGATCGTTTCCAGGTCCCACTATTTGCCTGCGAATTTCATGATTTCCTCCTTTTCAATTGCTGAGTAGGATTCCATTGTGTAAAAGTAGCACAATATCTGTATCCATTCCTCAACTGAGGGACATCTGGGTTGTTTTCAGGTTCTGGCTATTACAAATAAAGCAGCCACGAACATAGTTGAGCAAATGTCCTTGTTGTGTACTTGAGCATCTTTTGGATATATGCCTAAGAGTGGTATAGCTGGGTCTTGAGGAATCACTATTCCTAATTGTCTAAGAAAGTGCCAAATTGATTTCCAGAGTGGTTGTACAAGTTTGCATTCCCACCAGCAATGGA
>CM053758.1:38758009-38814010 GCA_028658305.1 Pachyuromys duprasi | reverse complement strand
AGCAGAGTGTAGGGAATCATATGAAAAAAGGGGGAGTTAGTAAAACTTGGAGAGGATAAGAGCTCCACAAAGACCAAATAGATCAGGGCACAGGGGTCTTTTATGAGACTGTTTCTCCAACCAAGGACCATGTATGGATATAACCTAGAACCCCTGCTCGGATGTGGCCCATGGTAGCTCAGTACCCAACTGGGTACCCTAGTAAGGGGAACAGGGACTATTTCTGTCATGAGCTCAATGGCTGGTTCTTTGACCTCCCCCCCCCACCCAAGGGAGGAGCAGCCTAGCTAGATACCAGAAGAAGACATTGCAGCCAGCCCTGAAGAGACATGATAAGCTAGGGTCAGATGGAAGGGGTGGAGGTCCTCTCCTATCAGTGGACTTGGACGTGGGCAGGGAGAAGATGAGGGAAGGATGGGTAAAGTGGGAGGGAATGAGAGAGGGGGCTACGGCTGGGATACAAAGTACATAACCTGTAATTAATATAAAAATAAATTACTTTTAAAAACATGGTACACAATGGAGTATCACTCAGCTGTTAAAAAATGAAGTCATGAAATTTGCAGGCAAATGGAACTAAAAAACTATCATCTTGAGTGAGGTAACCCAGACCCAGAAAGACAAATTTGGTATGTATCGACTTATACGTTTATATTGGCTATTTAGTAAATGATAACCAAGCTATAATCCACAGATCTAGAGAGGTTAGATATAAGCTCCCATGCTTACTTACCAGGCCAAGGTCACCTGATAAGGCCACAAGGAATAAAACCAGGCTTGGGTTGTAGAAACCCCAGCAAGACTGTGGCTGTGACAATTTTATTGAGAGCAATCAGACATTTTTATCCCTTTATCAAATAGAATATAATGGCAATTGCTAGGATCAATATAGTTGTAGTTGCCAGGCTATAGTTAAGTGTAAAAGCTATACAGGGCATGCAAGACTAATGTCTAAGACAAATTTTCCTGTCAAGCTTCCATGCTTCCTTGACTACTAAGGGAACACATAGAGAAGCACAAAGCTGACTGATGGAATGCATCAGTCTCTGAGGAAATGGGAGGCACACTGTTTCCCAGGAACCATGACTCTATCCTGAAAACCCTATGATGCACACCTCTCAAGGCAGCTACTCTAGGCCAACTCCATTTTTCCTGTAGTTAGATGCATGGATCTCCTTGGAAATGGGAAATATAATATATTTTGCAGGTGAACTGGGGGAGGGAATGGACAGAAGCAGGAGGAATTAGGTCTGGTGGTTGCTGGGAGCATGATATGGAGAGAGACAGTTGAGTTGTTGGCAGGGCATTCTGAGAGGATTCCTAAACAACCCAGGCTGATGCTGTAATAGGGAATAGCTGTCTGGAAACTGACAGCAGATCCCATTGCTGAGTTCAACACCCACCTGCTCATTGGATGTAGAAAGCTCAGCTTGATGCCTACGCAGAGCCTTCACCCCTTTGTTCTGGTCTCTTTGGCACAAGTAAGTACTCTACAGGCTTTAGAAAGAGTAACCTGAATAACAAACCAGCCACAAAACCCCTGATCTGTCCTGCCTGCAAGATGTGCTATGGTAACGTTGGCTCAGAACCTGTGGTAGTAGACAGTCAATGTCTGGTTTAATTTCAGGCCCATGCCACAAGAGGGAGTCCATGTCAGACATTGCTTGGATGGCCAAAAACCAGAGATTGGACATAGGGTAGAACCAAAAATTACTGGCCAAAGAGGAAGGAAGAAAGGAAGGAAGGAGGGAAGGGAGGAAGGATAGAAGGAAGGAAGGAAGGAAGGAAGGAAGGAAGGAAGGAAGGAAGGAAGGAAGGAAGGTAGGAAGGAAAGAAAGAAATGGAAAAACAATGAAATGATTCCTAATAATATCCTGCTGTATTCATAGATCAATGCCTTTTCTAGTTGTCATCAAAAAGACTTCCTGAGACAACAGATGCAGGTGGGCACAGAGACCCACAGGAGGACATTATGTAGAGAGGTCTCCATCATGTCCTTCCCCTCAGAGCTCAGGGAACCTCACAGAAGAGGGAGACAAAAAATTGTAGAAGTCAGTGGGATAGAGGACATCAGGAGAACATGGCCCATAGAATCAACTAGGCAGGGCTCATATGGGATCACAGAGACTGCAGTGGCAAGCATGGGTCCTCTGCATGCTGCATGTATCTGCACCAGGTCCTCTGATTATATGTTATGGTCATTAGCTTGGTATTTTTATCAGACTCTTAACAGTGGGTGTATGTGTGTCTCCTCTTCCTATTGGGTTGCCTTGTTCAGCCTCAGTATGAGACTTTTGTTTTGTCTTATTGTATCTTGTTTTCTCATGTTGTTTTTTTTTTGTCTCTTTTCTGAAAGAAAACTTACGGGGAGCGAATCTGGGGAGAGAGGAGGTCATGGAAGTTGGAAGGACTAGAGGGAATGGAAACTGTGATTGGGATATATTGTATGAGAAGAGACTCTCTTCAATCAAAACAAGAAAGAAAGAAATCATAGTAAAATTCAAGCTGAAACAAAGTGGACTTAACACACATACAAGGACATAGAATAAATATAATTCTCATCAGTCCATAAAACATTTTCTAAAAAGATTGTATAACAGGCCATACAGCAGGCATTAGCAAATATCAAAACAATTTAAATAACTGACTTATCAGATCATGGTGGGAGAAAGCCAGAAACTTATATTTAGAGAAGCTGCAGAAACAATATGAACTGAAAAAAAAAAAGCAGTGTTCTCATAAATAACTAAGGGGCCATTAAGTGAATCAAAGAAGCAATTTAAAATTTTTCTAGGGAGATCCAAGATGGCGGCCCCGGGAGGATACTGTGTCTGAGGAGCAAGACAGCAAGCACTGTTGGCACAGTGACCAGGAGACTGAACTCTGGGACCTAAAACACCAGTGTTTGTGATTACCAGGTGAGAGGAAATTTTACGGTGTGGAAATCAATTGGGACAGACCTCAGATCACCCAGTCAATCCCTGGAAAAGGTCCAGGGGACTGGCAGGCTCACATCTGCCAGCCTAGATCAGAGTACACAGCCTCCCGTGGCTCCCCCAGAAGCCATCCCGGACCAGGACACACAGACTCCTGCCCAGAGTGAGGCACCCCGCCTCTGGACCAGAGCAGCGACCTCAGTTGCTGGTTCAGAAAGGAGGACACAGCCTCTGGCCCAAAGCTGGGCACACAGCTGCCAGCCCAGAGCAGTGCCCCCAGCTACCATCTCAGACTAGGGTGCATAGCCTCTGGCTCAGAGTGAGGCTCCAAGCCTCCAGCCCAAAGTGAAACCCTTAGTTCCCCCCAAGAGAGGTGCACACAGCCTCTGGCCCAGAAGGGGACACACAGCTGCCAGCCTAGATAGGAAGTCTCTGGACCAGAGTGGTGCCCCCAGCCCCCATCCTAGAACAGGAACACAGCCTCTGGCACAAAGTGAGACACCCAGCCTCCTGACCAGAGCAGAGCCCCCAGAGGCCATCCCAGAGCAGAGCACTCACCCTCTGGCTCAGAGATTTGCTGTGCAATTGACTCACCTTCCCAGACAGAACTGTGTGCCCCAGGGTACCAGACTGAGTTTCCCTGTTGGGAGAAAACCCCACAGCTAGGGAATCAGCAGATTCTTCAAGAGAGCTGTATTTGGAAAACAGTGTAACAACAGCAGCAGCAGCTCATCAAACTCAGAACTAGAAACCCAGCAGCAGGGCAGCTGTCTCCAGGACTTGTACGGGTGAGAGGAGAGCCCTCCTGACTAACAGAGGCCACAGTTACCACTCAGGTCTATATGCCCGAGGTGATCAGCAGCAATTCCTGAGAAACACCGCCATTCAGTGGCCAGATCCAAAAAGTGGAGGAGGCCTCCTTCAGGAAAAATCATCTTCCTGCCAAGGGGATTCTCCATACCCCAGGATTCCAGGAAGCACCACAAACTAACAACCAACACCTAAAATAGTCCAATGGATAGAGGTCAGTGTAAAAGCTCAACCAACAAAAGACAGAGCAATATGACAACTCCACAACCCAGTCATCAAGGGGCGAGCAGACCTGGACACCCCAGCATAATTGAAATTCAAGAAGATGACCTTACATCTATGCTGATGGAAAGGATAATAGAGGAAACAAATAAAATACGTAAAGAATTAGAGGAAGATAAAATCAAACAGATCATAGCCATCCGTGAAGAAATACGGGAAGATGCAGCCAAACAGTTTGTGGCCTTCAGAGAAGAAATAATTAAATCACTGAAGGAAATAAAAGAAACAGAGGAATGTTCAAACAAACAGTTGAAGGAACTAAAAGAAAAACAGGCAAATACAATCAGACAGGTGAAGGAAATAAACAAAACAACTCAGGATCTGAAGATAGAATTGGAAAAATTAAAACACAAACGGAGGAAATCATGGAGAGGAAGAATTTAGGGAAGAAAACAGGAACTACAGAGGTAAACATAACCTATAGACTACAAGAGATGGAAGAAAGAATCTCAGGTGTAGAAGATACAGTGGAAGAAATCGATGTAACCATCAAAGAAAATGTTAAATCCAAAAAATTCTTGACACAGGCCATCTAAGAAATCCAAGACAACATGAAAAGACAAAACCTAAGAATAATAGGAATAGAGGAAAAAGATTCCCTCCTCCAAGGCCCAGAAAATATCTTCAACAAAATCATAGAAGAAATTTTTCCCAACTTAAAGGAGAGGCCTATAAGAATATAAGAGGCCTACAGAATACCTAATACATTACACTAACTCCCCCTTCTTTCATATGATTCCCTGCACTCTGCCAAAGGGTTGGTTATGAGTCTTAATATTTGCTTTGATACACTGCTAGGTAGAGTCTTTCTGAGGCCTTCTGTGGTAGGCTCTTGTCAAATATATCAGGGCACAGGGGTCTTTTATGAGACTGTTTCTCCAACCAAGGACCATGTATGGATATAACCTAGAACCCCTGCTTGAATGTAGCAAATGGTAGCTCAGTATCAAAGTGGGTATCCTAGTAAGGGGAATAGGGACTATTTCGGACATGAACTCAATGGCTGGCTCTTCTAGCCCTCCACCCCCTGAGGGAGGAACAGATTTTCTAGGCCACAGAAGAAAACATTGCATCCAGTACTGAAGAGACCTGATAAGCTAGAGTTAGATGGAAGGGGAGGAGGTCCTCCCCTATCAGTGGACTTGGAAAGGGGCAGGGAGGAGATGAGAGAGGGATGGAGGGGGGTACAGGGAGGGAATACGGGAGGGGGCTACAGCTGGGATACAAAGTACATAATCTGTGATTAATATAACATAAAAATGTTTTAAAAATTAGACTAGAAAAGAAAATCCTCCCACCACATAATAATCAAAACAGTAAGTATATAGAACAAAGAAAAAGTACTACAAGCTGTGAGGGAAAAAGACCAAGTAACATATAATGGCAAACCCATCAGAATCACACCTGACTTCTCAACAGAGACTACGAAAGCAAGAAGGGCCTGGACGGATATCATGCAGACCCTAAGAGAACTCAGATGTCAACCCAGGCTAACATATCCAACAAAACTCTCAGTCATCATAGATAGAGAAAGCAAGATATGCAATTACAAAATCAAATTCAAACAATACCTATCCACAAATCCAGCATTACAGAAGGTGCTAGAAGGAAAAATAGAACCCAAGAAAACTAACTGCATTCAGGAAAACACAAGAAACAACCTCACCAGAGCAAAACTAAAAGTAGCCAAGCACACAAACACTACCATATCCAACAACAAAATCAAAGCTTAACAGCCCTTGGTCATTAATCTCCCTTACTAACAATGGTCTCAACTCTCCAATAAAAAGACACGGACTAACAGAATGGATACGTAAACAAGACCCAACAATTCGTTGCATACAAGAAACACACCTAAGTCACAAAGATATACATTACCTGAGAGTAAAGGGCTGGAAGACGATTTTCCAAGAAGCAAGCAGGAGTAGCCATTCTAATACCTAATAAAATAGATTTTCAACCAAAATTAATCAAAAGAGATGCAGAAGATTATTTAATACTCATCAAAGGAAAACTCCACCAAGAAGACAGCACAATTCTGAACATCTATGCCCCAAATATAAGAGCACCCATATTTGTAAAAGAAACATTAATAAAACTGAAACCACACATTGATCCCCACACATTAATAGTGGGAGACTTCAACACCCCTCAACAAAGAACACCCTCAACAAAGGACAGGTCAACAAAACAGAAATTAAACAAAGAAAGAGTGACTCTAATAGAGGTCATGAATCAAATGGATTTAACATCTACAGAACCTTTTACCCAAATACAAAAGAATTTACCGTCTTCTCAGCACCACGTGGAACCTTCTCCAAAATAGACCAAATAGTTGGTCACAAAACAAGTCTCAACAGATACAAAAACATTGAAATAATCCCATGTATCCCATCTGACCACCATGGACTAAAGCTGGATCTCAACAACAGAAATAACAAAAAGCCTACACACACATGGAAACTGAACAACTTGCTACTCAATGACAGCTGGGTCAGGGAAGAAATTAAAGTATTTCTAGAATTCAATGAAAATGAAGGCCCAACATTCCTAGGAGCCTGCCACAGAGGGCCTCAGCAAGGCTCTGCCCTGCAGACTATCCAATCAGATGCTAAGACTTATGGCCAACCTTTGGGCAGAATGCAGAGAATCTTATGAAAGAAGTAAGAAATAGCAAGATCTGGAGAAGACAGAAGCTCCACAAGAAGAGCAGCAGAACCAAAAACTCTGAGCACAGGGGTCTTCCTTGAGACTGATACTCGAACCAAGTAGCATGCGTGGAGATAACCTAGAACCCCTGCACAGATGTAGCCCATGGCAGTTCAGTGTCCAAGGGGGTTCCATAGCAATGGGAACTGGGACTGTCTCTGACATGAACTGATTGGCCTGCTCTTTGATCACCTCCCCCTGAGGGGGGCGGCAGCCTTACCAAGCCACAGAGGAAGACAATGCAGCCACTCCTGATGAGACCTAATAGACTAAGATCAGAAAGAAGGAAAAGAAGACCACCCCTATCAGTGGTTTGGGAAGGGGCATGGGTGAAGAAGGAGGAGGAAGGGAGGGATTGGGAGGAGAGGTGGGAGGGAGCTACAGGGGGGATACAAAGTGAATAAAGTGCAATTAATAAAAATTATAAATAAATAAATAAATAAACAATAAAAAATTTTTCTAGAATCTAGTGAAAGAGTTCACAGGTTTAAACATTTACAATAAAGCATCAGAAACCATAAATAAATTATGTAATGACATACCTCAAGGTCTTAGAAAATCAAGAATAAGCAAAATAAAAGTTCAATTTAAAGGTGGGACGAAATAATCAGGTTCCCGGCAGAAATTAGTGGAGACTAAATAACAACAAAATAATAAAAACCAAAATTGGTTCTTGAAAAAAGTCAACAAATAAAAAAGTCAACAAATCTGCCTAACTGAGCAAATAATAGAGGAACTAAATTAATAAAATTTGGAATTAAAATGGAGAGATTTCACCAGATACAGTGGACCATTAGGTAGTACTTTGTAAATTTATATTCAAAAGGATGGAGAATCTATTAAAATGTATGAATTCCTAATAATGTATGACCTATAAAAATTGAAATAAGATAATGTCTACAAGATAACCTTGCCTATACTCAACAGTGAGATTAAAGTACTAATGATATGCCAAGGTCAGGTTAATTTCATTTCAGTGATCAAAGAATGGCTCAGCGTGTATGAAATATTAATGTACTGCAGTACATAAGTGGAGCCAAGGATAGATTGACATCACCTTACAACCTCAATAGATGCAGAAGAGAAATTTGACAAAGTTTAACACCCCTTTATGATAAAATGGTTAAGTAACTCAGAATACAAAGAGCATACCTCACAGTGATAAAGGTTGTAGACATCAAACCAATATGCAGCCCATTCAAACAATGACCAAACAAATGAAACAGAGTTCTCAGAAAGAAAGAAAGAAAGAAAGAAAGAAAGAAAGAAAGAAAGAAAGAAAGAAAGAAAGAAAGAAAGAAAGAAAGAAAGAAAAGAGAGAGAGAAAAGAGAGAGAGAAAGAAAGAAAAAAGAAAGAAGGAAAGAAAGAAAGAAAAAGAAAGAAAGAAATATAAATGACCGACATCCTTATCCAGTATGGAAATGGAAATTAAAAATTCATTGAGATTTCATGTCACCTCAATTAGAATGGATGTCATCAAGAAAACTACAACAGATGCTGGCCAGGCTATGGGGAAAATAACCTCCCTATACTGCTGGTGGGCATATAAATGAGTACAACCACGGTGGAAATCAGTGTGGAGGTTCTTCAGAAACTGAAGACAGAGGTAGCATGAGCTCCAGTTATGCTATTCCTACATGTGTGACCGGAGGAATGTATGCCGGTATACCACAGAAATATTTGTATGCACATGTTTATTGTAGGACAGAATCTTTATTTATTCATATTTCTATCCCAGTGTGGATTTGTACATATTCATGCCCTAGGTTATAATTCAGTAGAGTAGCCTTTACTTTTTTTCTGCTTTGATTACCCAGAGCTTGTCTTTTATGTCTTGACAGATATGTCTTCTTATTTGGGACATTCCTTTTACTTTCTGATACCCTGAGATGCTCTAGGTTTACCATGTACATTCCCTATCCTGATCCTAGAATCAATGTTTTCTCCAAGGAGCCTTGATAATTTCCTTTGGAGCCTGATGACAGAAGCCATGGTCATGGTACTGAGTGTGTTTGTTGTTATGGGGATCATTTGCAAGTGTTTTATTTCATTTAAAATAATCTTCCTAAGCTATCAGTAGAGATGCCTTAGGAGTTAAAAGCACTTGCCTTCAGTCACAAAGACTGGAGGGGCATCCCAGCACCACACCAGTATCTACAAAAATCTTGCACCCTTTTCTGGTCTCTGTACCACACACATGCATATTTGCAGATGCTCTCATACAGGCACATACACACACACAGACATATGTGCATGCACGCACAAATAGCAATAAATCCTTAAAACTATTCTTCTACATATTACTTGCTCACAAAGAACTCAAACAGAAAAAATGTCTCTGAGAAATTGTTTAGTTTCTCAGCTGTCATTTATTGAATTGTTGGGATTTTATTGCTTTGAAAATCAGTACTATGATTCAAGTCTTTTGAATCCAAAAATTCTAAGAAATGTCTGAGTTTCATTTTTGATTTTACAAGTGTCAAATTTCTCTCTTAAGATTTATCATCTAATTTAAAAAGAGATTCGGTTTCTGTCTTGCAATTAGTATGTTCATCACAGCAAGAACATTGGTTTGTCCCAGAACTTGCTTGTCATTCAATGATGAGAACTGAGGGAATGGCGCTACTGAGTCATAAGTCATACTATGGCTTTGCACAAAGGCAAGAGATTGCATTCTGGATTGCTCCCTCTCCTTCTAGTTGAAGCAAAACTTTGGGCTAACCTTTCTGATGGCAGTAACAAATTTAAACAGTCTCTGAGGAACATCTCATGATGAAGTCTGAATCTGTTTCTTGATCCCTAGATGAAATGTCAACAAGTTTGGAGTCTTATAAGAGTGTCCTCTTCCATTTCTTGTTCTGGATGGGCTATTTAGCTTTTCCTCACATGCATTTCCACCTCCCATTTCCTGCAGCTTTCTACATAAATCTTCTTCTGAAATTCTGTTCAATTATCAGGTGTAGCTGTGTGCATAGTAACAAAACTGACTTGCCAGAAAGGAGGCTGCTCTTTGCAAATAAGAAATGACTTTGTGCTTATACACCCGGGCTAGGGAAGGTTGGGGGGCAACATTAGAGCACAGGTGGACCTCAGTTTACAAGAGCTGTGTAGAAATAGCGCAACTACTATTAACTGTACTAAATAATTGCCCAGGATGAAATTAGTCCATGTCAACTTTGGTAGTATATTACTACTTTCCCAGCATGCATGAAGTCAATGGATAAGAGAAAGTTGAAAAAGGAGAGCTACCAGTTCAACAGTTTTTTGGGGGGGGGGGGCTTAAAATTAACAGAGGGCATTTACTTAGAGTATATCATCATCTCTCTAATTTGAAGTGAAGATATAAATTCAGCATAAACTCAGATAAACTCATCTCTGTGCCATAGGCCTACCAGGGCTTACATAGAGCCTACCAGCACAGAGCCACATCCCTGAACTGCCCTCATGCTATGAGCCCCATATTCAAGAGCCAACCTAGCTTCTTGACCTTGTTTGGGGCATCTGTTCTGATAATACAGAGGGAGCGAGACTTATTGTGGTGGCTATATTGTGGTGAGTAAATCTTAACTGTTTTATGGATAGCCTTCAAAACCACTCCCACATACAACGCTCTTTAATGTTTATACTTGCTTCCCCGGTTTTGATTTGGTTTTAGTGCAGCCACTCTTAACTGAAGTAAACCCATCAAGCAACCATTAGCTGTACATTAGATATGTTGTGCCTGTTGGAAGTGAGCCTGATGCTCTGGTATTTAAAAGTAACAAATTTCATGCCATACAAGACAACCTCAAAGGGAAGCAGTGATTAGCCTGGCATTCAGTGATAGAGCTCTGAAGGCCATCAGCAGAATGACATCACTTGCAGTCATAGCTGAAGGCTATTGGATAGAACCCACTTTTAAAATTCAGAATTGAGAACTAAAATAGAGATGATATTTTAATTTGAAAAATAAACCCAATACATTTCAGACATTTAAAAGAAACATCTCATGACAAGTTGAAAATGAATGCATTGTGTCTGAGATTACCACCAGGATACACCCTGAGCCTCCTCGCCTCCCCGCCCCCGCCAACACACTTTGGGATAGGTGATGTACCATGACAGATTAGCAAATTGAATTAGGTGTTGCAGCCTGAACTCAGAAAATATGGACAGAAATCATGTTGACAAGAAAGCCTCATAGCATCATTCTGGGTACAGAAATGTCCTAACAAGGAATGTGGCTGTGGCAAGCAGCTGCAGTTAAGGCTGACTCTCAGCCCAAACAAAGCAAGAAACTAGGGTTCTCAGAAAGATGAGCAGAAGGGGCCAATTTCCTCTATGCCTGCAGGTTATACCGTCCATGTATTATGCAATGGATTGCTTATTATCATAAATTCAAATTCAGTTAATAACCCTGTAATATTATAGCAGGCACCTCCATGTGAGCTTACCTGCAGCTAGAAGGAAGATCTTGATGGTAGGATGGCAAAAAAGAAAAGCCGCAGGTGATTTCAAGCCTGCAAAAGGGGCAGAATTCATGGGTCAGGGTGGGGTGAGCAGAAACTGTCTACAGAGAACAGACTCTTGGACTGTAGTACTTGGACACGGAGAAACCCATGTTCCATCTGCCCCAGTAAGGAGGCACCTCTTCCTCCACTACACCAAAAGATTGTCTCTTCATGGCTATTTACGTTTTGGGAAAAGAGACTTGGGCTCCCCCTAGAGGCTAAGAAGGCTAACAGGCTTTGCCACTGGGCCAGCCACCCCTGCTCTGCCTTTTCAGAAAAAGAGAGTTACATCTATCCTCTTCCCCTAATATTAGATACAAAGGGAGACTCAGGAAGAATAAGGATGGCATTAGCTATTTATTACTGTTTATCGTGATCGGCCATAGCTTTGCTCAGGCATTGACAGTGTGAGCAGGAATTAAATAATATTCCTCCTAGTTAAGTGAGCCAGATTTGTAAAGGCGGCTGGCAAGCATATGCTGGTGCTTTAAGGAACGCAGCAAGCTGTAACTTACACATTATTGCATTAGCTGTGGTTATTGTTCCCCTGACCACATTTATATACGCAGAGGTTTCTGAAGTTCAGAATGCTCTTATCACCTTCAGATTACAGCCCATAATACACACATTCAACTCTCCATGTCTATAAATTTCATATTTACAAAGCTAGAAACTGTATTAAAATATTTAAAATATAAAATTGCAGATTTTTTTCAATATCTGTAAAAAATTGCATTGGAATTTTGATGGGGAGTGAATTGAATTTGCAGTTTGGTTTTGGTAGGATGGCCATTTTCAAAACTAATACCACCAGTTCCCAAGCACAGGAGGGCCATATCCTGGTATCTTCTTAAATTCCTGTTTTCATTATCTTAAGATTTTATTATAAAAGCCTTTCACTTGCTTGGTTAGAGTTATCCAAAGATTGCTTCTTTTCGTTCTCTCCTTTTCTTTCTTTCTTTCTTTCTTTCTTTCTTTCTTTCTTTCTTTCTTTCTTTCTTTCTTTCTTCCTTAGTCCTTTCTGAAGCTATTATGAAAAACATTGTTTTCCTGATTTTTTTCTCAGCCTGTTTATTGTGTATAGGAAGATTACTGATTTTGTGTGTTAATTTTGTATGCTACTATTTTGCAGAAAGTGTTTATCAGCTATAGAAGTTTCCTGGTAAAGTCTTTAAGATCTTTTATTTATAAAATCATATCATCTGCAAATAAGAAAACAGCTAACTTCTTCCTTTCCTGTTTGTATCCCTTAGTCTCTTTTAGTTGTCTTATTGCTTAACTAGGATTTCAAGTACTATATTGAATAGGTATGGGGAGATTAGACAACATTGTCTCATTTTAGTGGAATTTTAGTAGAATTGCTTTGAGTTCCCCCTTTGTTGAGAATAATGTTGCCTCTGGGCTTGTTGGAAATCATCTTTATTATGTTAGGTATGTCCACTGTATCCCCAAACTCTCCAGGACTTTTGTCTTGAAGGAGTGCTAGATTTTGTCAAAAGCTTTATCTGCATCTAATGGAACGATCCTGTGGCCTTTATCTTACCATCTGTTTATGTGGTGTGTTACATTTATTGACTTATGTATGTTTAACTATCCCTGCACTTGTGGGATGAACTTGATCATGGTGGATAATATTCTTGATGTGTTCTGAATTTTGTTCACAGATATTTTATTGAGAATTTTTCCACCTATGTTCATAAGGAAGATTTTTCTACAGTTCTATCTCTTTTTTGAGTCTTTGTGCAGTTTGGGTATCTGAGTAATAGTTGCTGCATAAAAAGAACATGTTTTAAAATTTCTATTTGCAGAATAATTTGATGATTATTGGCTTTAATTCTTTTTTAAAGGTCTGGTAGAATTATATGCTGAATCCATCTGCCATTGGTTTTTTCTTTTTCAGTTTGGAGATTTTAAATTACTAATTCTATTTCACTAGGGCTTGAAGGTCTGTTTAAATACTTTGTCCCATCTTGATTCTTTAGTAAGTCATATATGTGAAGAAATTAATCAGTTATTTTTAGATTAAGCAGTTAGATTGGTGGGAATACATCTTTGTAAGTATGTCCCCACAAGCCTGAATTTCCTCAGAGCTTGTTGTAATTTCCCCCTTCTCATCTTCATTTTTATTAGTGTGGATCTTATCTCTCTTTCTTTGGTTACACTAGCTAAAGGTTTGTCAACCTTATTGATTTTTCTTCAAACAACTAACTTTTTGTTTCTTTGATTCTATTTTGTTGTTTTGTTTTCAAATATCTCTGTTTTTATTTCATTGATTTCAGCCCTGTGTTTGTTTCTTTTAGCTATTCTTTTGATGTCTTAGTTCTTCTTGTTTTTCTAAATAATTCAGGCATATCATTAATAATCAATATGAGATCTCTTCAGTTTTTTTTTGATGTAGACACTTAGTGCTATGAACTTGCCTCTCAGAACTTTCATTTTGTTCCAAAATAATTCTGAATGGTAAAAGAACTGATGTAGGTATCATCATTGCAGATTTCAAGATGTATTAAAAAGTTATACTAATAAAAATAGGATGGCATTGCCTTCAAAACAGACATGTTAAAGGATAAAATTTAAGATCCAGACATAACTCTGCATACACAGAGAACACTAATTTTTCACAAAGAAGCTGAAAATACACACTGGATAAAAGACAACATCTTCAGCAAATATGTTTGTCAAGCTGGGTGGTTGCATATAAAAGAATGCAGATTTATATATATTTATCACCTGCACAAACTCAACTATAAATGGATCAAGACCTCAACATGCAATCTGATAGAAAAAAATGTAGGGAGCAGGTTTGAACTTATTGGCACAGGAAAGAACTCACTGAACAGGACCCTCAAAGCACTGCCATTAAGAACAACAATGAATAAATTAGAACTCATGAAGTTACAAAGCTTCCGTACAGAAAGGGACATCATCATTCAGGCAGAGTCAAGTCATACAGAACAGGAAATATCTTTACCAATTACACATCTGACAAAGGATTAGTATCTAGAATATGCAAAGAATTAAAAACTGAACATCAAGTAAACAATCCAATTAAAATTGGGTATAAGACTAAGCATAGTTCTCAAAAGATGAAACAGTCATAGATAAACACTTTAAAATATTCAATAACCTTAGCTATCAAGGAAATACAAATTAATACTTCTTTGAGATTCCATTTCCAATCAAAATGACAATGATTAAGTTTGAATTGATGCTGGAGAGGATGCGTGGGTGGGGGGGAATAGATCAATTATTGCCAAACAGTGGATGGTAGCCCACCATAGATGTCCTCTGAAAGTCTCCATCCAGCAAGGAATGGAAGTTCTGAAGTTCAGAATGCTCTTATGGAATGGATCGCATTGCCAATCAGTGCGAAAACTGGTATTGCCACTGTGAAAAGGACTAGGAAGATGCACTCAAAAAGGCTGAAAGTAGATCTGACTAGGAGCCAGCTGTATCACTCTTGGCTGTATAACCAAAGAACTGTATCTTAGTACAACAATACTTGTTCATCTATAATCATTGTCCTATATATACTAAGCAGAAATTAGAAGTAATTAAAAAAAAAGAAAAAGAAAAATGCATGTTAAAACTACAAAAAAATAAATTTGACTCTGTTAAAACAAACAAACAAAAAAAAGAAATTAGAAGTAACCTAGATATCCATTAACTAAAACATGGATAATAAAAATGTGGTACATTTAAACAATAGAATTTTATTTAACCGCTCAAACAAATGAAATCAGGAAAATTGTAGGTAAATTGATGGAACTAAAAACAATCATTCTCAGTATGGTGACAGAAACCCATGAAGGCAAACATTGCTTGTTTGCTGTTATATATGGATATTAGCTTCTAAGCTTTAGATATGTGAGTTTAATTTATAATATCTGCAGAGATTAGGTACCAAGTAAAGGACCAGAGTTAAGGAGTGAATTTTCCAAGGAAGGGGAAATACTATATAATGTTATGAATTTTTAAAAAGAAAAGTAAGTGAATTAAATGGGAGGATTGAAGGAGGACAGGATAAAGGAGAAAGGTATGGCCAACATGAAAATACTTTTAAAGGCCATATAGAAACTAACTACTCTAAAAGCTTTCTAAAGTATATAAAAGAGAATTTAAATGGAGTTACCATTTAAAGAAGAAGACAGTTCCCCTAGTAGACATCAAATGAAAACAAAACCCATAATACCACAAATGGGTTACATTTTGTTGGTTTGTTGGTCAAAAGGGTCCCATAGATATCCCATATAACAAGTATTTTCCAATTCTATTGGTTACTGGCACAACTTGGTAGTAAAGCCTTATTACTGAAGACATCACTTACTTGAGTCATTGAACATGGAAGATTTAGCTAGTGCCGAGCTAGAAGATTAACCACCACTGACTAACTTTCATAGTACTGGAAGGTAATTTACATTATACTTTCAGAGAAAATAATCACCAACCTTACCCAGTATGAACTCTTCAACCCACAACACTGTCCTGCCTGCAAGATATAGTGCTGCCACCGTGTCACAACTGTTATCAAAGTTACAAACCGCTTTTTGATTGGATTTATGTCAACCTTCATAAGATGGAATCCACATCTAACATTGTTAATGAGGCCAACAACATGAGAATAGAAAGGAAATATACTCTAAAAGAAAGTTCTATTATTCTGCTAAAGGAAATTAGCAATAAAATTATGCCTGATCTATTGCTATACCCATATATCTGAGAATCCTTCAATCCTTATCAAAAAGCTTCTTATTGAAGTAAACGGTAATTAAAAAAGAGACGCACAACATGAAGTGTGAAGATAGTGAAAGATCATAAGATACCTTTGTCAAACCTCTTTCTTATGGTTCTGGGATCTATGCAGATGAAGCAGTGAAAATATTTTAAGAATCAAAGGTGGTGGATGACTGCAAGAAACAGTATCTTCCAGACATAACGTATTGATACACATATGAACTCACAGAGACAGTGAAATCATGCAAAAGATGAGAACAAGGCTAAATCAGAAAAAAAACTGTCTGACCAGAAAATTATTTGCAATTGATACATTCTTTTTATTTAAATTTATTTTTTAGAATTTGTTCATTTTACATCCCTATTATAGCCCTTTCCCTCATCTTCTCCTGGACTCACCCTCCTTTCTTCTTTCCTCCTATCTCCCTCTCCTATTTCTCAGAAAGGGTCAGCCCTCCTCCCCTACCATATGACCCCAGCCTATCAAGTCTCATTAGGACTGCCTGCATCCTCTTCCTCTATAGCCTGGCAAGCCCCCAAAGCCTCACCAGGGTGAAGTGATCAAAGAGCAGGCAACAGAGTCCATGTCAGAGATAGTCCCTGATCTTCTTAGTAGGAAAACATGGAGCCTGAGCTGCCTGTTGGCTACATCTGAGCAGGGGGTCTAGGTTTTCTCCATGCATGGGCCTTTGCTGGTGCATCAGACTCTGCAGGCCCCCATGGGCCCAAATTTATTGGCTCTATTGGTCTTCTTATGGAGCTGCTAGCCCCTCTGGATCCTTCTATTCCCCAACTCTTTCCTATAACTCCTTGCAATCTGCCCAAAGTTTGGCTGTGAGTCTCAGCAGCTGCTTCCATTCCTTTCTGGGTGGAGACTTTCAGAGGACATCTATGGTAGGCTACCATCCTGTTCTCTCTCTTCAACCACTTCCAGTGTCTATTATATTTGCCTTTCTGAATGAGAATAAAGCATCCTGATAAAAGTCCTCCTTGTTATTTAGCGTCTTTAGGTCTGTGGATGTTGTGTGGTTGTCCTGTATTATATGGCTAATATTCAGTTATAAGTGAATATATTCTTTATGTATTTTTATGGTTCTTGGTTACCTCACTCAGGATTATATTTTCTAGTTCCATCCATTTGCCTGTAAATTTCATGATTTCCTTGTTTTTAATAGCTGAGTAGTACTCAATTGAGTAAAAGTGCCACAATTTCTGTATCCATTCATTGTTTGAGGGACATCTAGGTTGTTTCCAAATTCTGGCTATTACAAATAAAGCTGCTATGAACATAGTTCAACCAATGTCCTTGTTGTATGGTGTAGTATCTTTCAGGTATATGTCCAAGAATGGTACAGCTGGGTCTTAAGTGAGCGCTACTCTCAACTGTCTGAGAAAGTGCCAAATTGTTTTCCAAAGTAGTTGGAAATTTACCCTCCCACTAACAAAGGAGGAGCATTCCCCTTTCTCCACATCCTCTACAGCATGTGCTGTCACTTGAATTTTTAAATTTAATTTAATTTTTTATATTAGTTACACTTTATTTACCCCTCCCCATTCACTCCCAACCATACCCTCCTTCATCTTCTCCCTACCCCTCTTTAAGTCCACTGGTAGGGGAGGTCCTCCTCCTCTTCCATCTGACCCTAGCTTATCAGGTCTCTTCAGGACTGGCTGCAATGGATACTAGACCTATAAGATAGCATAAACATACTAAAATCTGTACACCTAAAGAAGATAAATAAGAAAGAGGACCCTGGGTTAGATGATCAATTTTCACTTAGAAAGACAAATGGGATGGACATTGGAAGTAGGAGAAAACAAGTAACAGGACAGGAGCCTACCAACGAGGGCCTCTGAAAGACTCTACCTAGCAGTGTATCAAAGCAGATGCTGAGACTCATAACCAAACCTTGGGCAGAGTGCAGGGAATCATACAAAAGAAGGGGGAGTTAGTAGGACCTGGAGAGGACAGGCGCTCCACAAGGACAAAATATATCTGAGCACAAGGGTCTTTTCTGAGACTGGTTCTCCAACCAAGGACCATGTATGGATATAACCTAGAACCCCTGCTCAGATGTAGCCCATGACACCTCAGTATCCAAGTGGGTACCCTAGTAAGGGGAACAGGGACTGTCTGTGACATGAACTCAGTAGCTGGCTCTTTGACCTCTATGCCCCGCCACCCCACTTGCTAGGCTACTTGAATTTTTGATCTTAGCTATTCTGAATCTCAGAGTCATTTTGATTTACATTTCCTGATGACATTTCTTTAAAGGTTTCTCTGCCATTCACTATTCCTCTATTGAGAATTCTCTTTAGCTCTGTATCCCATTTTTTATTTGGATTACTTGTTTTTTTTAGTTTAATTTCTTGAGTTCATTATATATTTTGGATATTAGCCTTCTGTAAGATATAGAGTTGGTGAAGAACTTTTCCTAGTCTGTAGGCTGTTTGTTCTGTTGAGAGTGTTCTTTGCTTTAGAGATGATTTTCAATTCATGAGGTCCTACTTATAGATTGTTGAGCTTAGATCCTGTGCTGTTGGTGTTCTGTGAAGAAGCTGACTCCTGTGCCAATGAGTTCAAGATTATTCCAAAATTTTCTTTTGGTAGATTTAGTATGTCTAGTTTTATGTTGAGGTCTTTGATTTACTTGGACTTTAATTTAGTGCAGGGTGATAGATATGGATGTTTGCATTTTTCTACATATAGTCACCCAGTTAGACCAGTGCTATTTGTTGAAGAGGCTACCTTTTTTCCATTGTGTTATATTGGCTCCTTTTTCATAAATTAAATGTACATTGGTGTGTAGGTTTATTTCTGGGTCTTCATTTAGATTTCATTGATGGACCAGCCCATTTTTATGCCAGCACCATGCTGTTTTTATTACCGTAGTTCTATAGTAATGCTTGAGATCTGGGATGGAGATACCTCCTACAGATATTTTATCATACAGGATTGTTTTAACTATTCTAGGTTTTTGTTTTTCCACATGAAGTTGAGAATTGCTCTTTTAAGGTCTGTAAAAAAATGTAGTGGTATTTTGATGGTGATTGCATTGATCTGTAGATTGGTTTTGGTAACATGGCTGTTTTTACTATATTGATCCTACCAATCCATAAGCATGGGAGATCTTTTCATCTTCTGATATCTTCTTCTATTTCTTTTTGCTGAGACTTAAATTATTTTTCAAAAAGTCTTTCACTTGCTTTGTTAGGATTACAACAAGATACTTAATGTTCTTGTAGCTATTGTAAAGGTTATTATTTTCCTTATTTCTTTCTGAGCTCATTTGTCTTTTGTATACAGGAAGGCTACTGATCATTTTAAGTTAATTTTGAATCCAGCCACTTTAATGAAGCTGTGGAAGTTCCCTGGTAGAATTGTTAAGGTCACTTATGTATACTATGATATCATCTGTGAATAGTGATACTTTGACTTCTTTCTTTCCAATTTTTATCCCCTTGATCTCCGCTAGTTGTCTCATTGCTCTGGCTAGAACTTCCAGTACAATATTGAAGAGACACTGAAAGAGTGGACAGCCTTGTCCTGTCCTTGATTGCAATGAAATTGATTTAAGTTGCTTTCCATTTATTTTGATGTTGGCTACAGGCTTACTGTAGGTGTGTGCCTTGTATCCCCGATCTCTCCAAGGTTTTAAAGATGAATGGGTGTTGGATTTTGTCAAATGTTTTTTGGTTTGTTTGTTTGTTAGTTTGTTTGTTTGGCATGTAAGGAGATGATCATATGGCTTTTTTCTTTAAGTTTGTTTGGATAGTGTCTGTCTTCTACCTTTTAGTTAGTTTAGTTAAAGGTTTTTTGTTGTTGTTTTGCTTTTGTTTTTTGTTTTTTAAATCTGGTTGATTTTATCAAAGAACCAGCTCTTGGTTTCATTGATTCTTTGGATTGTTTGGTTTCTAATTTATTGATTTCAGCCCTGAGTTTGATGATATGCAGCTGCCTATTCCTCTTGGGTGTGTCTGCTTCTCTTTTTCTTTTTTTCCCCTAGAGCTTTCAGGTATGCCATTAATTTGCTTGTATGACATGTCTACAATCTCTTTCTGAAAGCACTTAATGATATTAACTTTTAGCACTGCTTTCACTGTGTCCCATAAGTTTAGTTATGCTTGCTTTCATTTTCATTGAATTTTAGGAAGTCCTTAATTTCTTTCTTTATTTCTTCCCTGACCTAGACGTCATTTAGTAGGGAGTTGTTTGGTTGCCATGTGTGTGTAGGCTTATTGTTATTTCTGTTATTGTTGAGGTTCAACTTTAGTCCATTGTGGTCTGATAGGATGCAAGTTATTATTTCAATCTCCTTGTATCTGTTGAGGCTTTCTTTGTGATCGAGTATATGGTCAATTTTGGAAAAGGTTCCATGAGGTCCTGAGAAGATGGTATATTAATTTTTGTTTGGGAGTTCTGTAGATGTCTGTCAGGTATTTTTGATTCATGACATCTCTTAGTGACATTATTTCTTGGTTTAGCTTCTGATTCGTTGATTTATCCTTTGGTGAGAGTAGGGTCTTGAAGTCTTTCACTATTTATGTGTGGGCATCGATGTCTGCTTTAAGCTCTATTAGTATTTCTTTGAAAATTTTGAGTGTCCTTTTATTTGGAGCATATATGCTCAGAATTGAGATATCCTTTTGGTGAATTTTCCTTTGGTGAGTATGAAGTTTCCTTCTTCATCTCTTTTGATTACTTTTGGTTGAAAGTGTATTTCATTAGATATTAGGATGGTTACTCCAGCTTGCTTCCTGCATCAATTTTCTCGGAAAATCTTTTTCTAACCCTTTACTCTGAGGTAGTGTCTATTTTTGTTGCTGAGGTGTATTTCTTTAATGAACTAGAATGTTGGATACTGTTTCCACAACAATTCTGTTAGCCTGTGTCCTTTATTCTTGTAGATATTTTTAATTTAACTATATATATACATTTATATATATAATGATTAATTCACTTTGTATTCCCACTGCAGCCCCTTCCCTCTTCTCCTCTCAGTCCCGCCCACCCTCCCTCTTCTCCCCCCATGCCCTTTCCCTAGTCCCCTGATAGGGGAGGACCTCCTCCTCTTCTATCTGACACTAGTTTATCATCAATGCTGGCAGCAGCATCTTCTTTTATGGCCTGGCAAGGCTGCACCCCACCCCCAGGAGTTGGTGATCAAAGAGCCAGCAACTGAGTTCATATCAGAGACAGTCCTATAGCCCTTACTAGGGAACCCACTTGGAAACTAAGCACTCTGTGTGATTTCTTTGACCAGAGAACCTAAGTCCTCTCCATGCATGGTCCTTGGTTGGAGTATCAGTCTCTGGAAAACCCCGTTGACCCAAGTTTTTGTTTGGTTGTTGTTGTTGTTGTTTGCCTCTATTGTTCTCCTTTTGGAGTTCCTTTCCCCTCCAGGTCTTCCTATCTTGTGCTACTTCCATAAGGATTCTGGCACTCTGCCCAAAGGTTGGTTATGAGTCTCAGTATTTCCTTTGATACCCAGGTGGGTAGAGTCTTTCAGAGGTCCTCTGTAGAAGGCTCCTGTCCTGTTCCTTGTCTTTTTCTACTTTCGATACCTATCTTGTTTGCCCTCCTGAATGAGGATTATGTGTCTTCCCTAGGGTCCTCCTTATTGTTTAGCTTATTTAGAACTACAGATTTTATGATATGTGTTATTACATAGTGTTATTGTAACTTTCTCAACCTTCTCCCAGTTGTTGGAAATTTAGGTTATTTCCAAATTTTCAGTCTTACAAATAATGCTGTGATCAATCTGGTGAATACAATGTTCTTCAGTATTTCAAAATATTCCCTTAGGATAGTCTTTCAGTGGCAAATCACCAAAAACAGCTCTATATTCTCTTCACTCTTGCTACTATAGCATACCAAAGTTAGAGAACAAAGTTAACAAGCCTGTAAATAAAAACCACAATGCCAAGAAAGAAAGCCTGTAGTCCTACAATAACAGGTGAAAATTGTATCCTGCTTTGCCTTTTGATTCTTTGATTATTACTGACATGAACCATTATTCTCTCTGTATTATTGTTGGATATTTGCATATGCAGTTGTGTGATTTTGTGTGGTCATGGTATGGGTCTTACCTTTTAATATAATAAAATAAAGTGGTCTTATATGGTGTGATAGTTATCACTGTATAGTTATACCAAGGATAAAGGAACTCCATTTGGGAACTGAATAAATATTTTATTTTCTTTTGGAAAAAAAAAAGAACTATGAACATTGATGCAAAAATACTCAACAAAATACTTGCAAACCAAATCCAAGAAAACATCAAAGATATCATCCACTATGACTAAATAGGCTTCATCTATATTATATAGCTAATATCCACTTAAAAGTGAATATATACCATATGTGTCTTTCTGCTTCTGGGTTACCTCATTCAAAATGATCTTTTTTAGTTCCCACCATCTGCCTGAAAATTTCATGATTTACTTGTTTTTCATTGCTTATTAGTATTCTATTGGGTAAATGTACAATTTTTGTATCCATCCCTCAGTTGAGGGACATCTAGGTTGTTTCCAGATTCTGGCTATTACAAATGAAGCTGCTATGAACATAGTTGAGCAAAGGTCCTTATTGAATGGTGAGGCATCTTTTCGATATATGCCTAGGAGTGGAATAGCTGGATCTTGAGGTAGCACTATGCCTGATTTCCTAAGGATGAGCCAGATTGATTTCCAAAGTGGTTGTACAACATTACATTCCCACCAGCAATGGAGGAGGGTTTCTCTTTCTCAACATCCTCCTCAGCAATCATCATCCCTTGAGTTTTGATCTTAGCCATTTTGATGATTGTGAGGTGAAATCTCAGGGTCATTTTGATTTGCATTTCCCTGATGAGTAAGGACATGAGCAGTTCTTCAAATGTTTCTCTGCTATTTAATATTCCTCTTTTGAGAATTCTGTTTAGCTTTACATACCATTATTTTAATTGGATTACTTGTTTTGTTGGTGTTTAAAATCTTCAGTTCTTTATATATTCTGGATATTAGCTCTCTGTCAGATTATGGTTTGTGAAGATCTTTTCCCAGTCTGTAGGCTATCATTTTGTTCTGATGACAGTGTCTTTTGCTTTGTCCATGAGGTCTCACTTACTGATTGTTGATCTTAGGGCCTGTGCTATTGGTGTCATTTTCAGGAAGTTGTCTCCTGTGCCAATGAGGTCAAGGCTCTTCCCCAATTTTTCTTCTAACAGATTTAGTATATCTGGTTTTATGTTGAGGGCTTTGATCCACTTGGATTTTAGTTTTGTGCAGGGTGATAAGTATGGATCTATTTGCATTTTTCTACATGTAGACATCCATTTATACCAGCACCATTTGTTGAAGATGCTGTCTTTTTTCCATTGCATGGCTTTGTCTTTCTTGTCAAATATTAACTTTCCATATGTGTGTGAGTTTATATCTGGGTCTTCATTTTAATTCCATTGATCCACCAGTTTGTTTCTATGCCAGTACCATGCCGTTTTGATTACCATTGCTCTACAGTACAGCTTGAGATCAGGGATGGAGATACCTCCAGATGATCTTTTACTGCACAGGATTGTTTTAGCTATTCTGGTTTTTTTTTGTTTTTTTCTTATTAAATTGAGACTTGTTCTTTCGATATCTGTAAAAAAAATGTTGGTATTTTGATGGGAATTGCATTGAATCTGTAGATTGCTTTTGGTAGGATAGCCATTTTCACTATGTTAATCCTACCAATCCATGAGCATGGGATATCTTTCCATCTTCTGATATCTTCTTTAATTTCTTCAGAGACTTGAAGTTATTTTCATATAGGTTTCTCACTTGTTTGGTTAGAGTTACACCAAGGTACTTTATGTTATTTGTGGATATTGTGGAGGGTGTTGGTTCCCTAATTTATTTCTCAATCCACTTGTCTTTTGTATACAAAAGAGATCTTTTTTTTTCTTTTTTCTTTAGTTAATTTTGTATCCAGCCACATTGCTGAAGGTGTTTATCAGCTGAAGGAGTTCTGTGGTAAAATTTTTTGGGTCACTCATGTATATTGTCATATCCTCTGCAAATAGTGATTCTTTGACTTCTTCCTTTCTGATTTGCATCCCTTTGATCTCCTTTAGTTGTCTTATTGCTCTAGCTTGGACTTCAAGAACTATGTTGAAGAGATAAGAAGAGAGTGGGCAGCCATGCCTTGTCCCTGATTTCAGTGGGATTGATTTAAGTTTCTCTCCATTTAGTTGATGTCAGCTATAGTCTTGTTGTAAATTGTCATTACTATGTTTAGCTATGTGCCTTGTATTCCTGGTCTCTCCAAAAGTTTAAACATGAATGGGTGTTGAATTTTGTCAGATGATCTTTCATCATCTAAGGAGATGATCATGTGGTTTTTTCCCCCCTTTGTTTATGTGGTGGATTACATTGATGAATTTTCTTATGTTGTACCACCCCTGCAAACCAGGGTTGAAGCCTACTTGGTCATGCTTTCAGCTATGCCATTAAGTTGATTGTATGAGATGCCTTGAATTTCTTTCTTTATGAAGGCACTTAGTACTATGAATTTTCCCCTTAGCACTGCTTTCATTGTGCTCCATAACTTAGCGTAAGTTACCTTCATTTTCATTAAGTTCTAGGAAGTTTTTAAGTTCTTTCATTTCCTCCCTGACCCAGTTGTCATTGAATAGAGTTGTTCCATTTTCATGAGTGTTTAAGCTTTTTTGTTATTTCTGTTATTGTTGAGGTCTAGTTTTAGACCATAGTGGTCTGCTATGATACAAGGGATTATTCAGTCTTTTTGTATCTGTTGAGGTTTGCATTGTGCCTGACTATGTGGTCAATTTTGGAGAAGGTTACATGAGGTGATGAGAAGAAGGTATACTCTTTTGTGTTTGTATGAAAGGTTCTGCAGACATCTATTAGGTCCATTCGATCTAAGAACTCTGTAAGTGTCATTATTTCTCTGTTTAGCTTTGCTCTCAATGGTCTGTCCCTTGGTGAGTGTGGGGTGTTGAAGTAAGGTGTAGGGATCCATCTATGATATAAGTTTTAATAATGTTTCTTTGATAAATGCAAGAGCGCTTGTGTTTGGTGCATAGATGTTCAGGATTGTGATGTCTTTCTGGAGGATTTATCCTTGGTTGAGAATGAAGTGTTCCTCTCTCTTTTCATTAATTTTGGTTGAAAGTCTATTTTATTACCTATTATGATGGCTTGCATCTTGTGTCCGTTTGCTTGGAAAAACTTTTTCCAACCCTTTACTCTGAGATAGTGTCTATCTTTGTTGCAGAGGTGTGTTTCTTGAATGTAGCAGAAAGTTGGATCCTGTTTCCTCAACCAGTCTGTTAGTCTTTGTCTTTTTATTGAGTTGAGACCATTGATATCAATAGATATTAGGGCCCAATGATTCTTAGTTGCTATTGTTGTAGAGTTGGTGGTGATTTTGTGTTTGTGTGTTCATTTTCTTTTGCTTTTTTGGTGTGATGGTGTCTGTATCTTGTGTTTTCCTGAGTGTAGTTGATCTCATTAGGTTGAAGATCTAGTATCTTCTGTAGGGCTGGATTTCTGTGTATATATTGTTTAAATTTAGTTATGTCCTGACATATTTTGTTTTCTCCATCTATTTTGATTGAAAGTTTTGCTGGATATCATAGTCTGGGTTGGCATCTATGATCTCTAACCTTCTGCAAGATATGTGGCCAGGCCTTTCTGGCTTTCACAATTTCTGTTGAGAAGTCTGGTGTGATTCTGATAGGTTTGCCTTTATATGTTACTTGGCCTTTTTCCCTTGCTGCTTTTAATATTTTGTTGTTGTTCTGTATAGTTAGTGTTTTGATTATTATATGGCAGGAGGAGTTTCTTTTCTGGTCTAGTCTCTTTTGTGTTCTGTAGGCTTCTTATATATTAATGGGCATCTCTTTCTTAAGTCTGTGGAAACTTCCTTCTATGATTTTCTCAAAAATCGTTTCTGGGCCATGGAGCCTGGAATCTTCTTTTTTGTCTACTCCTATTATTCTTATGTTTTGTCTTTTCATGGTGTCCTTGATTTCTTGGATGTTTTATATTTGTTTTAACTTTTCTGATTTTACTTTTTTTCTTTGAGAAATGTATTAATTTCTGCAACTGTATCTTCAGTGCCTGAGATTCTCTCTTCTATCTCTTTTATTCTGTTGGTGATGCATACCTTTGTGGTTCCTGATCTCTTCTCTAAGTTCTCCAACTCCAGGGCTTTCTATGTTTCTGTTTTCTTTATTGATTCTAATTCTGTTTTCATATCTTGCACCATTTCCTTTATCTGTTTGAATGTGGATTCCTGTCTATCCATGATGGCCTCTTTTTGTTTGTTTGTTTGTTTCCTCTTTATGTACCTCTATATGCACCTCCATTTTTTTGTTCATTTCCTCATTACGTGCCTCGAATAACTGTATAATTATAGATTTAAGATAATTTCTCTGTGCTTCAGCTGCAATAGAGTATCCGTTGGTTTTTGGAGATACTGGTGATGCCATGATGTCCTGGTTTTTTGTTGCCTGTATTCTTATACCAGCCTCTAGCCATCTGGTTGTTTGTAGCCTTAACTGATTATTCTTGGAGACTATACTGCAGACTGCACCCACCTGTCTCTGGAGTCTCAAGTAGTCTCCCCTACATTCACTGTCTCTGCTGCTCACTGTTTGTGACCCAGGTAGCTGGGGCCCAGGCAGAAAGCTCTCTGAGTCTAGAGCTGCTCCATTTTCCCACAGGCTTACTCAAGAAAGTGAATGATGTGATTTGAGACCCAGGCCTGGCTCAGCTCTGCTGGGTTCACTGGCTGTGCTGGTCACCTTGTTTCCAACCCAGGTGGGCTAATTTTCTAGGAAGCAGGCAGACAGATCTCTAAGCCTACACCTCCTCCAGTGTGCCAAATGACTGCTGAGAAACACAGACATTGGGGTTTGGAGGTCCACTGTACAGCTGTAGATCACACTGCTCTCACAGCTGTCCTGCTCTTCATATAATTTGCATGGTCAATGCCACTGTCTTGGATCCTCTCAGCTTGTGTCTTTTTAATGGAGTGTTGAGTTCATTGAGATTGAGAGATATTAGTGACCAATGATTGTTAGTTCTTTTTATTGTGTATGGTAGTAATCCCATGTTTATGTATCTTTTTATTTTGATTTTGCTATTGTGAAGTTATTTATATCCTGTCTTTTCTTGGGCATAGTTCACTTATTTGGGTTGGAGTTTTCCTTCTAGTATTTTCTGTAGGTCTGGGTTGGTGCATAGATACCGCTGAACTTTAGTTTTGTCATGGAATGTCTTGTTTCTCCATCTACCGTGACTGAAAATTTTCTGGGTTTAGTAGTCTGGGTTGCCATCTGTGGTTTCTTAGTGTCTGTGTAACATCTGCCGAGGCCCTTCTGGCTTTCATAGTCTCTGTTGAGAAGTCCCTTGCCACTTTTATGATTTTTTGTTTGGGTTGGTTAGCATGTTTCTGCTGCGCTGACTTGAAATGGTATCTAACCATTTGCATAAAATATATAAAGTGAACCTTTTAAGCTTTGAAGTAATTTTTTTTAGCATTATGACTCCCTGAACAATGAACATGTAGTAATAATGATAACCCCTGTTACAATTGTTGAGTGAGATTCTCCCAAAGTGGTATGTGGAGAGAATTAATGATTTCTGCAGTTAGTGTTTCTTGAAACACTAATTAAAACAATGATATGTAATGCACATGGGAACAATGAAGCAAATTGTTTGAGTGGTATTGCCAAGCAACCCAGGGAAGGTGGAACATCCTTTCCTAGCATCAGGATATTGTAGATGGTGAAGGAACTCATTGCACATGCTTAGAACACAAATGGTGAGCTATGGGGTGAATTTTATTATTAAAACTGACCAGAAAATGGTCCCCCAGGAATCTGTATAACCCTTGAATGAAGAGAAAGGAAGGGAGGGATGGAGGGAAGGAGAGAAAGAGGAAGGGAGGGGGGATTTCCAAATCTCCAGTTGTGCTTCAGCCACAGGGAACAAAAACAAAAAAATAGAAGAATAAGAAAGACTTGCTTTAGTCTCAGTGTGAAATAAGCAGATGCTGTCACAAAGTGGTTACCTCTGCAAAGATGGTATGGAAAAGATTATTTTCAGAATACAAAAGCAAATGTAGTAATTGATTCTTCTTTCCTCTCTTCGTCTACTTAATGCATCTAAGGATCACTTCAAATCAGTATCAGAGCGCTTTGTAAAATTTCACTTCATAGTTCAGTCATTTAAATAATAGATGCTTCCCTCTCCTTGGGCTCCAGGGTTTCTATTACACCAGTGCCTTAGTGTCAGACACGGCAGTGTGCTGATCTGTACTTGGTGTGAATCTTGAAGTGAGTCTCCAAACAAGCTGGCTGTGCAGCAAAGTAAATGAATCTGCAACTCTGGGGAACGTTGCCAAGTTCTACCAGTGCACGATTCTCCATTGCCCTGCCAAAAAGAGTGCATCCTTAAGGTTTTGATCAGTGCCACTTTGATGAGTGAGCAGTAGATATTTTTATCAGTGTGGTTTTACTGTGTATTTCTTTCACCAGGAATCAAAGTAACTTACTTTGAGTGTTGTTGTTTTTTTTTTTTATGCTTCGTGCTATATGTCTGTTTTTTTCTACGGGTTATCCTATTATTTTTTTTTCACTTTTCTGAGCTTTTAAGAGATTTTTCTATACATTAAAAATAATTCCTTTTAAAAATTAAGTAAATTGCAAATATTTTCCAAACTTGTCCTTTTATTTTATTGTTCCTACTTTTCAAGCATTATTAATATATTAAAATATAATTCTTTTCAATTTACATATTATTCAGACATGCCTTCACATTTTTAACTACTATCTGAGTGGTTTCATATTCATGCTTGTGTTTCTATTGCATTTGAGCTTTATTTTAATGCATGGTGTTCTACCAGGCTGTTCTGTTTTCTCCAGACTACCATCTTTAGCACCTTCCTTGAAATAGTAATTGTCTGCAATGTAGACTCACATGGCAGTGGACAGAGTCCTTGGTGACCTTCTCCCTGTCCTTTCTCTCTTTTGGAGAGTGAGTAGTTCTTTACTGCTCTCAGATTGTGGCAACAGTGGAGGTACTCTCCATGATGCGGCAGAGGGAAAAGGAAGCCACCCTACGGTTATGCTGCACTGCAAGGCTCATACGGTCAACAGTACCCGTTACTCTAATCATTCTCCACTGTGGGTTTTTAACAAACAAACTTCCAGGCATTAATCAGAATTTCAGAGGTCTCTCAGAGCTGAGGGTGGTATTTATTGCATAAGCAAGATGGCCTGATTTTCATTTCCAGAGCATACTGCTGGGGTAGTGAAGCATACTCTTGGAGGCAGAGGTAGGGAGATCCTTGTTCACCAGCCGTCCAGCTTAATTTATCAGTGAGATCTTGATTAGGGAGATCCTACATTAAAAAAAGACAAACAAACAAACAAAAAACCCCACACAGGTGAACAGCTATTGGAGTATGATACCAAAGTTTGTCTGAAGACCACATGCACATACAGTTTTAACCAAATACACATTTACATATACAGACACACATAATATACAAATTATACTGGAAGATGTACACATTTCACAGTAGAGGTTGGTGACTTATAAAGATTAATAAGATAATATATTTATCCTTGATCAACTTAATTGTCAGTTACTTTAGCAATAAACTGATTATATTAAGAAAAATTAGGAAAAAAGTAAGATGTCAAATGAAAATTCTGCATTGATATCTATCAACTTCCTAAGAATTTTTGAATTCAGCACCTTCAGGTCCATTCATCATTCATCTGCTGCCTACTAATTTTCAGGTTTGCTGCGCTTTAACCCATGTCCCCCTTTAGCTGTACTCTAGTTTTGGTATTTCATTTTCTCCCTCTTTGCCTTGATGGGGCGTGTTACTGATATTTCAGATTTTCTTTTACAATTATTTCAAAAATACTAGGTTTCTGCAATGTAACTCATTATTTTGTTCTGTACTTGAATCAGTGTGCTTCTTCCTTTTTTCCCTCAACCTTTCAATTGGCAATTTAATCAACTTAGTATCATTTATCTTTTCTAATAAGCATTTGATGTTATATTTTCACTTAACCTTCAGTAAATTTATCACATCGATTTCTATGCTTATTTGTATTAGCAGCCTTTTGGCATGGAATTATTTAATTTTGAAATTATCCAGTTAGTTCCCAGAATGAAGGATGATTTTTCTCTGAGGCTCCATAGAGCTGGGATGAATGAAGACAAGGCATCTGCATGCCTTGAATCACCACCTCAGCCCCAGGCAGCACTTTTGATATTGGCTCCTGTCTCTTGAACTCTAAGAAAAAGTTTTCTATACTTTACACTTTATTGAATCCACTGAAGCTCCCTTCATGCCCATTAGTTAATATTCAAGGATACCATGTAACTTAAGTTTATGTTTTCAATTGATGTGAGTGAAAAAATTTATAACCTTAATTTCTATAATAAAACTGCATAGCTTCATATTCTACTGAAATTTCATAAAAGTTTATATATTTTATCTTTTTAATAAGTCTTAGAGCATAATGGTGTGAAAATACCACTTTATATGATTTTTTTCTCTCTTCAAGTTTTTCATGGTTTCAATCGGCACAATTACTATTTTATTTTGTATAATAAGCATAAAAATGCTTATTATATTTGCTGTATAAAAGGTCTGTTTTAGTCAAGCTTGGTCATTTACGGTCCAAATTTTATTTTGAAACTGTTGCTTTCTACCTTCTGTACTCTATAATTTTAGAAATTATACTTTTTTGTGTTAGGCATATATTAAGCACACAGAATAAAGACTTGTTTATTTCTGATTGTGAGTATTTTTATTTAATTGGTAGATGAGGTAGGACCTTTAGGATGATATTGAGTGCTGAGGTATGCTCCTTCTAGTACTACTGTCTCTAGAACTTTTACCATGAAGGTATGTTGAATATTGTCAAAGTCTTTTTCTACATGTATTGTGATGATCATGGGATTTTTGCCTTTATATACATTTAATGTATGTTGAGACACTCTGAAATCTCCAAGATAAAGCCATCTAGGGCATGGTGGATATTATTTTTTCACTTTATTTATTTATTTATTTATTTCAATTTATTCACTTTATATCCCAGCTGTATCCCCCTCCCTCATCCTCTCCCAATCCCACCCTCCCTCATCTCCTTTCATACCCCTCCCCTAGTCCACTGATAGGGGAGGTCCTCCTACCCTTCCATTTGACCCTAGCCTATCGGGTCTCATTAGGACTGGCTGCATTGTCTATAGATACCTGTTTGGTGAATTTGATGCATTCTAATGTTTTTTCTGTTTATTCTTTGTCCAGATGACCTTTTTATTGGAGAAAGTGAGGTATTGAAATCACCTACTATTGATGCGTCTTTAATTCCAATTTTATACTTTTTTATGAAATTGAGTACACCCTTTGGGATGGACTTACCTGTGCCTTCACCATCAGGGCCAAATCCACTGTGCTGCCCAGGTGAGGTCCACACCTGCTGTCCTCAGCGCTGTAGCCAGCGAGGGGCAGAGCTAGCTCTCCCAGTCTGGTTACTGCGGGGTCAGTTCTACTGGCTACCACAGGTGACAAAGGGGGTGGGGGAGGACACCATCCTGCACCCATACCACCTCCCACCAGACTAGTGCAGGGGCCAGGTCTCCCGTGTTCTTGCCCTCAGGGCTGACTCACCAGTGCTCCCCTTCGTCAGGGTCAGCTCTACTGTGTTGTCCAGGTGAGATGCAGGGCTCACTTTCCCGAGTGCTGCATCCATCAAGGGTCAGGGTTATTTCATCTGCTTGCATGACCCCAGGACTAGCTTTCCTAACAGCAGCAGGTAGAGAGAGGGTAGGGGGAAGGCATCATCCCCGCACCCATGACACCTCATTCCAGACAAGTGACATTGTGGGTGCTCCTGTGCTCTTGGAGAGGGTTCACCTGAGCCGCCCACCACTAGGGTCAGCTCTATTGTGCAGTCCAGGTGAGGTGCAGGGCCTCCTCTCAGAGTGCTGCAGCTGGTGAGGGTCGGGGCTAACTCTTTCAAGCTCATGATTCTGTGGACAGCTTTCTAGATTGCCAGAGGTTGCAAGGGGTGGGGAGAGAGGCAACATCTCTGTGCCCATGCTACTCCATGGCAGATGAGTGACAGGGTCAGCTCTTCCACAGTCAGGCCCTTGGGGATAGCTCAACTTCACCAGATCTGCTATGCTGCCTGAGCGAGATGCAGGATCTGCTGTCCCACTTTCCCGAGTGCTGCTGCCAATGAGAGATGGGACCAGCTCTCCAGAGCACTACATCCAGTGAGGGGTGGGGCCAGCTATGCACAGCTCCTGGACATTTATGTGGTCCCTGTTTGGGGCAACCTCATGCTGTCTATCAACCTCTGCTGCTGCATACCACAGACTCAGACATGGCACTCAGTGGCAGCGGGTGGGCCCACGTTCACAGGGCTGGATCTTCATAAGAGGCTACTCCTCTCAAATCTCCAGTTCCATCTCTCTTCATAATTCTCAAGCGGCTCTACTTCTCTTTCTCTCACATCTGACTATTCACAAGTTGTGGTGGCTCCTGCTGGAGACTGGCCATGTGGCTGGCTATGTGGCCTCTAGGTGACATCCTTCATTTGTTCTGCACGGTGTGGCAGCAATGGCCATTTGTCTATGGATGGCCTGCTTGCGTCATGCTCTGGGGGTAACATGGTTGGTGGTCCACAGGTCTCTGTCTGGCTTTGCCTCCTATGTTGTGCTGCTTGGATTTGATTTTTATGAGTCATTTGCATAAGGCCTCCAAGCCAGAGATCAAGCTAGAGTAAACAAAGACCTACCATCTGCTCTGCCCCTGACTGATGTAAGAACAACACTGCCCATAAGGTATCTCTTGGCCCATCACTGGAGAGGGGAGTTTTATATATATGTATATATATATATGTATATATATATTAGTTAAATAATGTAAATTATAGACAGTTTTATATAATCATTTTATATAAGGGGAAAAAATAAATGTATGTTTATAGTACTTCCTCTAATCACCTGTACCAACATTGCTTTCAAGTCAATTGAAATGGTTTTCTCTTGTAACTATTTTTCATCTTGAAGAACTTTGTCTAATGTATGTTTAGGGTAAATGTAGTAGTAATGAGTTATCAGAAATGTCTTAATTTTTATTTTTGAAAAATAGCTGTGGTCATTTGAATAAGAATTGTCCCCCATAATCTTGAGCATTTGAACAGTTGATCCCTAGTTGAAGGCACTGTTTGGGAAGATTCAGAAGGTTCAGTCTTGCTGGAAGAAGTTCGTCATTTGTGGTGGGCTTTGAATGTTTATTTTAATGCTTATATTTGGTTTCTCTCTCTATTTTGTAATTTCATTTGAAAATGTAGATTTTGGCTTCTCTTTCTGCTTCTCTGCCTGCTACAATGCCACGATGTTCATGTGATTTAACACAGCAACAGAAAGTAACTGATACAGACATTGATAACCTTGAATGGGCAGCTGTGGTGAAGAACTTGACTTTTCTGGTGGGTTCGGGTCAACATGGCACAGATAGACCTAAGAGCAAATAATCACAGGTGAGAAATTATCTCTACAATATTGGCCTGTAGGCAAGTTTATGGGGCATTCTCTTGATTAATGACTGGTGTGGGAGGCTCAGATCACACAGAGTATAAGGAAGGGGTTATATAAGGAAGCACGGTGACCAAACCATGGGGGAAAATCCAGTGAGCAACATTCCACCTTTGTCTCTGCTTTAATTCCTATCTGAAGATTCCTGTCTTGGCGTCTCTCAGTGGTAGGTGGTGATTGAAATGTAAGCGAATTCATACATTTCTTTCCAAGTTACATTTGGTTGTGGTGTTTTATCACAGTGATAGAAACAAAATTAGGACTTGGTACCTAACTTGGTACCAGAGATGGGACTATTGTAACACACCTGACTGTTATTTTGAGAAGATTGGAAATTGCTTTGTAACTTTATTGGAAAAGCCTTTGATTAATCAAATCTTAATTAGGAACCTGGAAGATTATGCCAAAGGTGGTGCCTGGCTTGTTAGGTTTTAGAGAGAAGTAAAGACTCTCCCAAGGTGATTTAAATGGTAGTTTGAATAAAGAATCTAGGGTTGTGGTCTGCTGGAGATTAATCAGCTGTGATTAATAAGAGACCAGTCCCAGCATAGTAAAGCCTTTGCTTTACTGGGATAACTGAGGCTGGTTAGCTGGAGGTGAGAAATTATTCAACAGTAATTAAGAATAGATTGGCACTACTGAGATAAAATTTTCTAGAAGGTTTTTTTTTTTTTCAGTGTCAAGACACAAAATCCGTGGTCCAGAGGTGACCAAGAATATATCTCATGGTGGACAACAAACTTTCTATTTTGTAAGAGTCTCCAACATAGCATTGGTTTTGAAAGCAGAAAAGGGGCCATGGAGAGTGACTATGGCTTAGTACTATTAGAAACCAGGAGAGGCTACTGGTGGAGGTTCCTTCCACTTAAGAGCTCAGGGTTAGAGGAACTATGGAGAGATGTTGAGGCTTTCTACCATGAGGCAAGGTCCCTGAAGAAAACCCAGCAGTAGTACTTATTAACTGGCAGCCTATTATCAGTATATTGGAGATATAGGGCAATTGCCAAAGACAGAAGTAGGCATGTATTGGAGCCTGCTTGAATGTATAAGATAAGTTGTATGTGTTGTGAATAGTAGGGCTGTTTAAGTAGAGCTTCCAAACCCCTATGGAGTCCAGGGGACTCCAGGGTCCCAGGCATGGGGCACTGGATTTTTTGCATTATTGAATTTTCATTTTGCTTTCATTGTAAATGTGCCCTGATTTTTCATCATGGATTAATAAAGTATGTTACTTATTTTAGATTTTACAGGAGCCCCAATTAAGAGATTTTAAATTTAGAAAGGGACTTTGACTATTTCACATTACACCTACTGAAAATACACAAATGTATTAGCTTAAAAACAAAAGCAATTTTAAAATGTAACAGAGAGCTTTCTAGATGAATCGGGAGGAAAATTACTTACTACCAAGCCTGTGTTAGGATCCTAGGACCCACAAGATTAGAGAAGAGACTGACTTTTAGCATGTTTAAATATTTTAAAGGGGAGAGGAGGGATCCAAGATGGCGGTGACAAGAGCACACTGTGTCTGATGAGCAGGACAACAGTGACTACACAGCGACCAACAGACCGAACTCTGGGCCTTAAAACACTAGTGGTTTTGTATCCCAGGTGAGAAGAAACCCCACAGTGTGGGAAGCAATCCGGTCACCCAGCTAAACCCTGGAAGAGTTCCTGGTTCCAGGAGGTTCTCAGTCACCAGCCCAGAGCCACACACATGCGTGATCTGATCACTATCCCAGACTGAACTTGTGGGACCCACAACACTAGAGACTAGCTTTTTCCAGTCAAGAGAAAACCCTATAGTGAAGGAAGAAAGCAGGACCAATGTCCTGCCACCCAGACAATCCTTGGAAAAGGTGACAGACTGTGGCAGGTTTTCAGCCACCAGCCCAGAGAACTGCCTTGACACCCGACTCACCATCCCAGACAAAACTGTGGTCCCCAAAGCACCAGAGACTGGGTTTCCCTGTTGGGAGGAAAACGCACGGTGGGGGAACATCAGCTCTGACGTCAGAGCACCCAGCTGAACTCCCCCCGCCCCATAAAAGTTCTCGGGAAAAGTTCCTGGGTTCCTGCAGGCGCCCAGTCACAAGCATGGAGCCACTCACCTACACCAGCGTACTCTACTCACCATCCCAGAATGAACTGTGTACCCCAAAACACCAGAGACTGAGTCTTCCTGTTGGGAGGAAACCCCACTGTGGGTGAAACATCAGGTCCAACCTCAGGACACCTAGCTAATCCCTGGGAAAATTCCCTGGGTTTCTACAGGCTCTGGGCTCTAGCCTCCTGCCACATGAATAAGTGCTGTGCTCACCGCTCATGGACGACCGCTTGGATACTGGGGCACAGAGCTCCAAACTCAAACCTACAAAAGCCTGGGATCCAAGGGATCAGCCTCCAAACACTGCTCCAAGGCACAACCTATTTCCCTAGCTAAACTGACCAAACCGTGGGGCTCCCTGATTCTTAAAGAGGGCTGTGCCCAGCAGAGCGTAAGAGCAGCAGCAGCAGCCCACTAAGTTCAGAGCAAGAAACTCAGTGGCAAGGCAGCTGTCTCCAGGACTTTTCCTGGAGAGAGGAGAGCACCCCTGACTACCAATGACCACAGTTGCCACATAGGTCCATACACCTGAGGTGAGCTGCAGCAATTCCTGAGAAGCACCAACCATTCGGTGACCACATCCAAAAAGCTGAGGTGGCCTCCTTCAGGAACAACCATCTTCCTGCCAAGGAGATTCTCCCCACCCCAGTATTACAGCAGGCACCAAAAACTAACAGCCAACACCTGAGAGAGCCAGATGGGCAAAGGCCAGTGTAAAAGCACAACCAACAAAAGGCAAAGCAATATTGCATCTCCAGAACCTAGTTATCCAGGGGTAAGAAGCCCTGGTCCCCTTCTCATAAATGAAATTCTAGAAGATGACCTTATATCTATTCTTATGAAGAGAATAATGGAAGAAACAAATAAAATGTATAAAAAATAGAGGAAGATAAAGTCAAACAGATTATGGCCATCCATAAAGAAATACAGGAAGATGCAGCCAAACAGTTTGTGACCTTCAGAGAGGAAATAATTAAATCACTGGAAGAAATAAAAGAAACAGAAGAATGTTCAAGCAAACAGGTGAAGGAACTAAAGGAAAAGCAGGAAAATACAATCAGACAGGTGAAGAAATAAACAAAACAACTCAGGATCTGAAAAAAATAAAAACACAAATGGAGGAAACCATGGAGAGGAAGAACTGAGGGAAGAAGACAGGACCTACAGAGGTAGGCATAACAAACAGACTATAACAGATAGAAGAAAAAATAACGAATCTCAGGTGTGGAAGATACAATGGAAGAAATCAATGTATCCATCAAAGAAAGTGTTAAATCTAAAAACTTCCTGACACAAACCATCCAAGAAATCCAAGACATGAAAAGACAAAACCTAGAGAATCATAGGAATAGAGGAAAAAGATTTTCGTCTCCAATCCCAGAAAATATTTTCAACAAAATCAGGAAGAAAATTTCCCCAATTTAAAGAAGAGGCCTATAGGCATTCAAGAGGCCTACAGAACACCTAATAAATTATAGAAAAGAAAATCCCCTGCCACATAATAATCAAAATAGTAATTATACAGAACAAAGAAAAAATACTAAAAGCTACAAAGGAAAAAGGTGAAGTAACATATAATGGCAAACCCATCAGAATCACACCTGACTTCTCAGCAGAAACTATGAAAGCCAGAAGGTCCTGAACAGATATCATGCAGACCTTAAGAGAACACAGATGTCAGCCCAGGCTACTATACCCAGCAAAACTCTCAGTCCTCATAGAAGGAGAAAACAAGATTTTTAGCAACAAAAGCAAATTTCAACAATACCTACCTGCAAATCCAGCCTTACAGAAGATACTAGAAGGAAAAATACAACCCAAGAAAGCAAACTACATTCAGGAAAACACAGGAAATAAATAACCTCACTACAGGAAAACTAAAAGTAGCCAAGCACACAAACACATTACCACAATCAACAGCAAAATTAAAGGATCTAACAGCCACTAGTCATTAATCTCTCTCAACTCTCTAATAAAAAGTCACAGATTAACAGAATGGATACCTAAATAGTACCCAACAAACTTTTGCATACAAGAAATACACCTAAGCACAAAGATAGCCATTACCTGAGAGTACAGGGCTAGAAGACAGTTTTCCTAGCAAATGGTCCCAAAAAGCAAGCAGGAGTAGCCATTCTAATATAAAATAAAATAGATTTTCAACCAAAATTAATCAAAAGAGATGGGGAAAGTAACTTCATAGTCATCAAAGGAAAATTCCACCAAGAAGACATCACAATTCTGAAATCTTTGCCCCAAATACAAGGCCACTAACATTTGTAAAAGAACATTAATAAAATTTAAAACATGCATAGACTCCCACACATTAACTGTGGGAGACTTCAGCACCCCACACTCAACAAAGAACAGGCCAACAAAAGAGAAAATAAACAATGAAATAATGACTCTAACAGATGTCATGAATCAAATGGACCTAACAGATATTTATAGAACCTTAATTTACTTTCTCAGCACCTCATGGAACCTTCTCCAAAATAGACCATATAATTGGGCACAAAGAAAGCCTCAACAGAAAAAAAAAAGAAGATTGAAATAATCCATTGTATCCTATCAGCCTTCCATGGACTAAAGCTGGACCCCAAAAGCCTACATACATGGAAACTGAACAACTCACAACTCAATGACAGCTGGGTCAGGGAAGAAATAAAGAAATCAAACACTTTCTAGAATTCAATGAATGTGAAGGCACAACAAATCCAAACTTATGGGACACAATGAAAGCCGTTCTAAAAGAAAAGTTTATAGCACAGTGCTTTTAAAAAGAAATTTGGAACATCTCATACAAGCAGCATAACAGCTCACCTAAAAGCCCGGGGGGGGGGGTGCAGGGAAAAAGTAGACACACCCAAGAGGAGTAGATAGGTGGAAATAATCCAAATGAAGGCTGAAATCCGTAAATTATATACAAACAAAACAATTCAAAAATCAATGAGACCAAGAGCATATTCTGAGAAAATCAACAAGATAAACAAACCCTTAGCCAAACTAACTAAAAGGCAGAGAGACACTATCCAAATCAACAAAAGCAGATATGAAAAGGAGACATAACAACAGATACTGAGGAAATCCAAACAATCATTAGATTTTACTTCAAAAGCCTAACTGCCAAAAATATTGAAAATATAAATTAAATGGATAATTTTCTTGATAAATTCCACCTACCAATGCTGAATCAAGACAAGGTAAATAAATTAAATAGTCCTGTATCCCCTAAGGAAATAGAAGCTGGCATCAAAAGTATCCTTTCCAAAAAAAAGCCCAGTTTCGGTGCAGAATTCTACCAGACTTTCTAAGAAGAGCTAATGCCAGTAATCTTCAAACTATGTAACAAAATAGAAACAGAAGAAACATTACCAAACTCGTTCTATCAAGCCACAGTTACCCGGATACCTAAACCTCACAAAGACCTAACAAAGAAAGAGAACTTCAGACTATCTCCCTCATGAACATTGATGCAAAAATACTCAACAAAATACTCACAAATGAATCCAAGAACATAACAAAGATATCATCCACTATGACCAAGTAAGCTTCATCCCAGGTATGCAGGGGTGGTTAAATATAGAGAAATCCGTCAATGTGATCCACCATATTAACAAACTGAAAAAAAAAAAAAACATGATCATCTCCTTAGATGCTGAAAAAGCATTTGATAAAATCCAACATTCATTTATGTTTAAAGTCCTAGTGAGATCAGGGATACATGGCACATACCTGAACAGAGTAAAAGCTATATACAGCAAACCTATAGTCAACATCAAACTAAACAGAGAGAAACTTAAATCAATCCCACTGAAATCAAGGACAAGGAAAGGCTGCCCACTCTCTCCATATCTCTTTAATATAGTTCTTGAAGTACTTGCTAGAGCAATAAGAAGATTAAAGGAGATCAAGGGATTCAAATCAAAAGTAAGAAGTCAAAGTATCACTATTTGCAGATGATGTGATAGTATACATGAGTGACCCCAAAAATTCTACCAGGGAATTCCTACAGCTGATAAATACCTTCAGCAAAGTGGCTGGTTACAAAATTAACTCAAGAAAATCAGTAACCCTCCTGTATGCAAAAGACAAATGGACTGAGAAATAAATTAGGGAAGCAGCACCCTTTTAATAGCCACAAACAAAATAAAGTACCTTGGTGTAACTCTAACCAAGCAAGTGAAAGACTTGTTTGGTAAAAACTTCAAGTCTCTGAAGAAAGAAATAGAAGAAGATATCAGAAGATGGAAAGACCGCCCATGCTCCTGGCTTGGCAGGATTAACATGGTAAAAAAATGGCCATTTACCAAAAACAATCTACGGATTCTATGCAATTCCCATCAAATTACCAACACAATTCTTTATAGACCTTGAATGAAAAATTCTCAGCTTCATATGGAATAACAAGAAACACAGAACACATAAAACAGTCCCCTACAATAAAAAATTCTTTGGAGGTACCTCCCATCCCTGATCTCCCCCTTGTGGGGGGCAGCCTTACCAGGCCTCAGAGGAAGACAGTGCAGACAGTCCTGATGAGACATGATAGGCTAGGGTCAGATGGAAGGGGAGGAGGACCTGCCCTATCAGTGGACTTGGGGAGGGGCATTGGAGGAGAAGAGGCAGGAAAGGTGGGATTGGGAGTGGACTTGGGAGGGGGCTACAGCTGGGATACAAAGTGAATAAATTGTCGTAAATAAAAAAATTAAAAATATATGTTAAAAGCTTTGTTATTTTTAAGGCTATTTATGTTTTACATTGTTATATTAACATGAACATGTGATCTGGGGGGCAATCAATAAAGGAAAGCTTGTGACTTAATAGTAACATATTTGTGTCCTGTTGACAAGGTATGAATTTATAATGCTTAGTTTTTGTCGGTATGATGTGAACATAGGTATCTGGGAAGAAAGAATTGCAGTTGAGGCATTGCCTCCACTAGACTGACCTGTAGACAAGTATGTTGGGAGCATTTTCTTGATTAATGAATGAAGGCCCAGATCACTATGGGTGGTGGCATCCCTGGGCACCAGAGTTCTGTAAGAAGGCTGTGAAAGCCATGGGAAGCAAGGCAGTATCTTTGTGTCAGTTACTGCTTTCAGTTACTACACTGAGTGCCTGCCTTGGCTTCCCTCAATGATGGACTGTAATTGGAACATGTAAGCCAAATGCCCTTTTCTTTTCAAATTGCTTTTGGTTGTGATGTTTATCACAGCAACATAAAGTAAATCAAGATGCTGATCATTATGTTTATTGAAATAATGCAGAAGACTTTTGAAGTGTGAACCTGAAAAGCAGTTGCATATTAGAAGCAGAGCTTGAGCTTGATATATCATCCTTGTAGGATTCCAGGATACAGTGCTGGGAGAAATGCTGACCTTGGAAGCCTAGCTGGAGATGTTTTAGAAAGGAACAATATTACCAGTTGGGAGAGTCCATTCCTGTAATACCCTGGTAAAGAGCTTGACTGTCTTCTGCCCTCTCTCTTAGATCTTTCCTGAAGCTAAATTAGAAATTAACCAATTTCTTTGGCAGAAGCAATTTTAAGGCACCATGGTATTGAATCTGTGACATAGTTATTATTAATCACTACTATGCAGGTCTAAAATTAAAACAAGAAAGTGGATAACAAAAAGTACAAAGTGTGCAGTTTACAGAGAAAGGGCACAAGGAAACTTACTGTTCCAGCCAAGGCTTATGCAGAAGGAGATAAGGAGGCATGTGTCTTTAAGAAGTCTCCTGTTCATCACTGGAAGTGCTTTCAGTGCAAGACTGAAAGCATGTAAGCCTCCAGGATGTGAAGGAGAGCTGAAGCTATTTTATGTTTCCAAAAACAACTGAGCATAAAAGGTGCTGCTAATGTGGCTCAAGAGAACTAGTAGCCACCCCAAACTAGCAGCAGAACTTGGCATCATTCTCAACATGCTGCTGGCTTAGAGGCATGAAGGATGCAAGTGTAAATGGCCATACAGTCTGCCTCTAGGATTCCAGATAGCCACTGAGGTCAGACAGCATGTGACAGGAGATTTTCTGCATGAATGACTGATAAGGCAAGAGGCTGTGGGAAATCTGTCTGCAAAGCTATGTAACTGAAGCCTGGTTTCAGTGGAGAGAACCCAAGATGTTTAGATGAGAAGTCTGGCAAGGAGAGCTGCAGAAAGAGAATGGAACTATCCTCAGAGAGAAATGTATAATGCAGGCAACAAGCGGGAGGAGTGAGGCCACCTAGGCTCTTTGAAATTAAAAGTATTAGAAATTAAAAAATTAAAAATTTAGTTAAAGATGTGGAAAACAGAGCTAAAAGATGTGGTATTTGATCTTGGTTTCTGGTCTTGCTTTGGTCTAGTATTTTCTCATTATGTGTCCATTCCTCCTTTTAGGAATAGTAATATATATTTTATTTCATTATATATTGGAAGTATATAATTTGATTTTTGATATTATAGGGTTTTACCATGAAGAGATTGTCTGGAGTCTCAGAAGAGACTTTGAACTTATAAATAGTATTGAGACAAAAGACTTTTAGACTAAATAATTTCTCATTATGATAAAGCCACAATACTATGGGTGCCAGAGAATGGAATGTAGTAGTCTCAACGAGGAATGTCCTCCACAGTCTCACTTTGTCAACAGTTGGTAGTACTCGTTGGAGGGACATAGGACATGCAGCCTAGCTAGACAAAGTGCATCACTAGGAATGAGCTTTTGAATTCCTATTATCCTGCTTAATTTCAATTTTATCTCTATGATTGATGATGACATTTGAAGAAGTAATCTCTTGGCTCTGTTTCTAATACCATGCTTATTGCTTGCTGCTATAATGGGTTCTTGTTCATCTGGAAATATAAACACAAATAGACCTTTCCTTTTTTAAGTTGCCTTGGTCATAGTGTTTTATAGCAACAATGGAAAAGTAATAAAATAGGGTTTGCTCCTTTCACCATTTTGAGTATCTTTGTGTCTTTCCAGTCTTCCATGATGCCTATAAAGATTAAATACTGTTGCTAATGTAGTTCCTGAATTCCTGGGGAATCATGTGATAAATCTTTCAGCAAAGTCTCTACCACACAGTCTCAAAACTTGAGTGTTAATGCTTCAGACACTTTCTTTTCATCTTTGACTTTCAAAATTTTTGCTTTGATGCATCTAAGTCAGGATTGCTTGATGTTTAAAATAAACATTCCTGCTTGGAGATATTTTAGCTTTTCTATGTGTTGATTCATTCCTTAAATCAGATTTCAAAACATTTCAGTTATTATTCACCCCCCCCCCCCCAAACCTTTTTCTCCATTTAAGCTTCTGCTATGGCCCTCAGGTTCTCCACACATTGGAGGCCATGTTCTTGCACTTTGTTTTTATTCACTGTTAAATAAGCAGTCACTGGGTGTTCTGTCAACTAAATTCTCTTTTGTCCTAGTTTTGACATTTTCACATAAGTTTTTATACTGCTTTACCACACTTTCTTTTAAAATGATTTCTGTCCCCAAATAATATCTAGTTGTTGAGAGGAAGAAAGAAGAAAGGAAGGAAGGAAAGAAGGATGGAATAAAGGGAAGTAAAAATAAAGAAGGAAGAAAGAAAAAACCAGCTAACCCAATATTTATATTTTCATGGCAGCCCACATTTTCTATTCAGCTACATATCTCATTTTTTTGGTTGTTGTTGTTCAAAATAAGCACTTTAGATTTTGTACTGATATTTATTTCCTGGGGTTTTTATGCTTAAGTTTTGTTTTGTAACTTTTTTTTTTTTGGCTCTTTTTGGTTTACTTACATGACTGGGTTAATTCTGACCCACTTCTCCTGTGTCATGTAACTTCTACTGTCCCTGCTTAGATTTTTTATGTTTTTATTTATTGGCTATTTTTTGAGGAATCCCTTCTGGATCCTCATATTATCTTTGACAGTTGAGCATGACTAATTCGGCTACATAACATTCACCTTTTTGCCATAACATATGTGAGGCTTAGGATTTCCTTCTTTGTTTTAGGAATTCACTATGTTACCAACATTTTTCCCTTAGAGCTAGAAGTTCAGAGGGTGAATCTCTGCTCATGCCATGGGTGGCTACACAGTCTTCAGTACCTATAAATATTTAGTGTTTTGTTTGTTTGTTTGTTTGTTTTGTTTCATTGTTCCTTAAGCTTCCCTATGTGTTGCCTTGGCACACTGTAGCTTATTATCTTGTTCTGTGTGACCAAATTTTCAAGCTGTTTTGTTGTCAGGTTTCTCTGTGGCAAGATGGATTGTTGAGCCCTAAGTGTATCTAGCCTGTAACATGGGTACAGCCTTCCAGACCTTCAAGGACCAATATGCCTCCAAGAGAGCTCTCTAGGCCATGGCTCTGGCTTCTGTTAAACTCCTGCACCACCTTTGACTTGACTGATTGCTGTCAGTAACATGAGGCCACCAATCTCTGGGCTGTTTGTCATGGCTCTGTACCATTTCATGGTGTGCTCATTCAGTTATGAATTTTTCCGTATTTGTTGCAGCTAAATTCTATCTCTTAAAATGATAATTTAAAGGGCTACTTCAACTGATAGGTTAACCTACTTTCAGTCCCTGGCGAAGCCTCTGCCCTGGGTCTGAGGGTAGGCATCCAACATTATGTTTCTTAATCAAAACTTTTTGGCATAATGGCTTGCCCCTTGCTTCTTGACTTGCCTTGTCTGGACAGAACCTGCACAAGCAACTGGGGAGGGAACCATTGCCTGAGATCCAATATGCTGTCAGCCTGACATACATACAGCAGTATCCTCATTCCAAGAATATAGATAAGGGAGTGCCTGGAAAGATGAGACACTGGAATTTGACTCCACATTGCATTTTCTGCTAGAACTAGGAGCACAGAGAAGCTTTGGTCTTGTTGGTTATGTCTGCCCAGAATACAGACCTTAAGGTAAGACAATCAGGACTTGATGATAGTGGGGAAATCCAGGGCAGCCTGGATGGCAAAAATATATTACTGGTCTTATTCTGTTTACTTACAAAATTTCCAAGATAATTTAGATTGGTCTATTTTTAAAACTAATTTTCACCAGCAAAATTTTAAAAATTGATTCACTAGGAAGAGGTCTGCAAAAGTGCTGACACCTCAATTTTTCAGGTCGTCCCTGCTCAGTAGCTCATTTGTGCCCTATAATGAGCCTACAATAGCATTGGTGATGCTGACTCTGTTAAATCTAATAAAGGCTAAAAGAGGCTGAGGAACCTGCCCTTGGTCATCTGTCTCATGAGGGACACAGCAGGAGGACGCCCTAGAGCAGTGGTTTTCAACTTGCAGGTCATGACCCCTTTGGTGGTCAAATATCAGATATCCTGCATATCAGAAATTTATATTACTATTCAAAACAGGAGCAAAATTATAGTTATGCAGTAGCAATGAAAATAATTTTGTGGTTGGGGTCACAACAACGTAAGGAAAGTTGAAAACAACGGCCCTGCTTTATCTGATTCCAGCAACCGTTATCTGTATGCTGTGTTACATTGCCCAGGTGTGTAGGCCTAGGGCTCATAGGTGAAAACTGAAATGTATGAAGCTACATTTTTCGATTCTACAGCTATAGTCATTAATTACAGGATCACTGAGTAGCTAGGTGCTGTGCAGCATATTGTACGAATCCTATCTGTAATATGCTGAAAATGAAGTTTTGCTATTGTTGCCATTTTGTTTGGTTTTGTTTTTTAGAGCAGTCATTTGGCAGGCAAAGAATACCTGACAAAGTATAGGATAACCATGCTACAATCCATGGACTCCAAAAATTTAAGTAACAAGGGGAGTCCAAGGAAGGATGCTTGAATCTCACTCAGAAGGGGAAGCAAAATGGACATCTGAAGTAGATGGAGCAGGGCAACAGGGTAGAAGAAAGGGTGCAGAGGGTAACAGAAGTGGGGATTAGGTGTGGGGAGAATAGGGTGGGGAGAAGGCTGGGAAAGAATACATCTCTGGGACAGGGGAGGGTCCCAGGAGTCTATGGGGAGAACCTAGCTGAGACTCTTAGCAACTGGGGATATGGAGCCTGAAGCCACCATCTTCTGTAGCCAGGTGGGATGTCCACTGAAGACAGTGGGACAACAACCCACTCATAAAGCCTTCGACACAAAATTTGCCCTGCCTACAAGAACTGTAAGAATAAAGATAGAGGGGAGCTTGAAGGAATGGCTAACCAATGATGGTCCCAACTTGAGACCCACCCCATGCAAGAGAGCCAACACCTGACACTATTAATGATACTCTGCTGTTCTGACAGACAGAGGCTTAGCATAACTGTCTTCTGAGAGGTTTCATACAGCAGCTGATGAAAGCAGATGCAGAGATCCAAAGCCAAACAATAGGCAGGCTCAGGGAATCCTGTGGAAGAGTGGGATGAAGGATTAAGGGAGCTGGAGAGGTTCAAGGACACAACAAGAAGTCCTACAGAGCAAACTCACCTGGTCCCATAGTTGCTCACAGAGACTAACCCCCCCCAACCAGAGGATGTGTGGGCTGGACTTAGGTCCCCTACACAATTTTTGCATATGTGTAGCTTATTCATTCTAACAATTAGAGTGGGGGCTGTCTTTTACTCTGTTCTCTGCCTTATATCCCTTTCCCAAGCTGGGCTGCCTTCTTTGGCCTCAGTGGGAGACAATACACTTAGTCCCGTGACACAAATCAGTATATCATATGTATTTAAGTGTTTTAATATGAGAAATACTGTCTAAGTAAGAGTGGAAGCTGAAAAGAAGGCTTGGGAGTATGTAACAGTGCACAGCAAACCTCAATGTGTTGCTTTGACACCTACAGCAATTTCTTTCTCAATAGTTCATACAATAGTGCTTAGAGTACAGTTTCTGTTTCTTCCATTGTATTTGGTTCTGCTTGGCCATCACTGTCCCTGCCTGATCTTCCCTGCCCTTTCCTGACCTTCCCTCCTGATCTTCTCTGTCTCTTCCTGGCCTTTCCTGTCCCTGCTTGGCCTTCCTTGTCACTGCCTGTCCACCTCTGTTCCTCCTGACCTCCCCTGTCCCTCGTTTTCCCTGTCCCTGTTTGGCTTTCCCTCTCTCTGCTCACAATCAGCTGTTACTTATCTCCTTTACATTGACCACCAACCACAGATTCCTTGTTTGGACTTTGGTAATTGGTTATTCTCTTTGATTTAACACAATTTCTTCCCATATTATCTCCTTTAGTCAGGCATATTTTTCCTTTCATAATGCCTGTCTATCTTACTGCACCCATGTTTTTCTGTGTACATTTGAATTATCATTTTCAGTACTTTGTTTCTATGTTCTATACCTTGTCTTCCTCAAGTGCCAGGGCTCCTAAACAGTCAAAACTGTGACACATTTATTTTTGTGTCTCTGACAACATTGTAAGAGATTTAGCCTTTATTTGAGGGACTGAAATGAATTTCAAATTAAGCCAGGAGTGCTCAGAGGGACACTGAGGCAAAGGAAGCAAACACTATCCTAAAAACACACAGAGTAGTGTCTATCTTAGAGAAAACTGACAGGAAGCTTCTAAGCCTCTGAAACAAGGCATATCCTGACTCACTCTGCAATTCTTCAATGATTTCAAGGAGAGAAGTCTGGACCATACTGGGATCCCAATTTGAGTCTCAAAAGACTCCTGGCCTTCTTACAATCAACCATATAACCAGATCCCAGGAAGAAAATAAAGGTTTGCCTGGTGTGAATAGTTAGAACATGTGGGGCATGTTGTAAGTGGTAAGGGGTTAGCCTGGAGTTCTGTGAAGTTCACTCATGGTAGCCACCTATGAATGTTGGTGACAGTTGCAGGAGTGAGAACCCCAAGTCTAGGCATTAGATTGCTGTGGAGAGCAAAATGTCACTATACCCAATCACTGGAGCCGAGGGCAAGTGTCCCTATACCATTTAAAGGTAAGTAGGTGTAGAGAAAAAGCCCAGAGTTAAAAGCTATAGATGCTCATGGGACCTATGTTCTTCTCCCTTGCCCTTTAGCAACTACAGAACCCAGGCTTGGAGACAATGCTGCCTCCCTGATAGAAGTCAAAACTTGATTGCACCCTGGAAAGATCAGAAAAACCTGATGGCAAAGAAATCAGCAGGCTTTCCCAGTGCTTCAGGAGATGTGAACTTGGCACCATAGGCTTGGCAGTGATGTGAGGCAGTAGGGATTCCAAGTCATTCATGCACAAGACACCAGTTTAAAACTTTAAGAGTTCCTTGTAGTCTAGAGTTTTCTGATACTGAGTCTTTCTCACTACACAGTTTTGTGACATCAAACGACTATGACCAGGTTCAAGAAAATGCAGAATCTAGAGTGTTGTCATGTTTGGGGGCCCAGAAACGTCTATACTCACAACAAACTCTCAAAAACAGCCTGTTTAAAAGCAGTTTTCTGTGTTCTTGTTTTGGATTTTGAAATAATCCACAGACAGATGCAGCATTTCATTTTGACATGCTTCTTCTTCTGAGTGCTGCACTTTTCCAGCCCCCCTGCACCCCCTCCCAGGAAATGCATCAGAAGATAGGTTTGGTGGGTCTGCTGGTCATTTTTGTTCATGTCTCTGTTTTTGTATAGTCCCTTTATTTTCATTATGCAGCAAATAGCTCTCTATACTCATTATTAAACTACTGCCTTCTTCTAAGACAGTTGGAGGCCAAAATGGATTAAGGGCCACCTTAATCATGAATGAGAGTGGAGAGGAGTTTAAGAAAGAAAAAGTTCAGGAAGTTCAAGACAGGAAGGTGTCTCCTATTCAAAGCAGATGCTGAGACTCATAGCCAAACTTTAGGCAGTGTACAGGGAATCTTATGAAAGAAGGGGGAGATAGAAAGACATGGAGGAGACAGGAGCTCCACAAGGAGAGCAACAGAACCAAAAAATCTGGCCCTAATGATCTTTTCTGGGATTGAAACTTCAAGCAAAGACCACGCATAGAGATAACCTAAACCCCTTGTTCAGAAGTATCCCACGGCAGCTCAGTCTCCAAGTGGGTTCCCTAGAAAGGGGAGCAGGGACCATCTCTGATATGAAGTCAGTGGCTGGCTCTTTGATCACCTCCCCCTGTGGGGGTGCAGACTTACCAGGCCACAGAGGAAGATAATGTAGAGATTTCATAGACTAGGGTCAGATGGAAGGGGAGTACGGCCTCCCCTACTAGTGAACTGGGGGATGGGCATGGGAGGAGAGGAGGGAGGAAGGGTGGGACTGGGAGGGGATGAGGGAGGGGGCTACAGCTGGGACATAATAAAAATAAATTATAACAATCAAAAAAATTGAAAGAGAAAGAAGGAAAAATTTTCCCACATGTCAGGTAACATAAGAATATAAAAGCTAAATACAATGCTCATGAGTTGGATTTCTATTGTAAAACATAAGGAAAGTTGCCCAGAAGTGTCATCATCAGCATCTTTCTATACAACAAGAAGCACGCCCAGTAAATCAAATGGAGAACATACTGCCAGTTGATACTAGTTAACCGGTATTTAAATTCTTGCTTCTAGGTGGTACAGTTCACGCCTAACTCTGGTAGTAGGGAAGGAGATATCCTTTAACTACATTATTACTTAATCAGCCCCTCCCCTTTAATTACAAATTCAGTGCTGATCAGTGGGGCCTGCTGCTTTGGTAGCTACTGTTAAAAGCAGGAAAACAGCCTTGCCCAGCTTAGTAACACAGCTAATGTGAATGGATACTCCACTGTGTTCTTGCAGAACTGATTTAAAATGAAAGGTAGTAGAACATATACATAAATTACTGCACTGTCTTGGCTATCTCTGAGCTGATTAGGCCTGTTTTATATGCCATGGCGCTTTTGCAAGCGGCTGTGCTGTGTATGTGCAGGAGTAAACGTTTCTGCAGCATGCCCAGTGGAAAAGCATCATCTCTGAAAAGCCAGTATTGGTTATCCTGCAAGATACAACCGCCAGAATGGTGGATTGAAAGGATTTCATTTTCCTAGGCTCAAGATACACATTCCACCCACCCGGGACAGACATGATCCTGAAGGAGAGCTTCCTACTTGGCTTCATGACAAGTTTGATCCATGAGACCCTTAATGTGCAAGGATAGAACTGACAGTTGCAAATTTTTCTCTGCTTTTCTTCACAAGCCCACACTGAATAAATGTAAAATAATAAATAGACAAATTTTTTTCTAAAATTTAAAGGAAATCTCCCCTAGCAAGGCCTCAGTGCCCCTCTGGCATCCTCTTAGGGTAGACATTTAAAAAGGCACAATCTCATCCCGGCAGGCTTCCTAACAAGCCCCATGAGCTTGTGTGCTAGATAATTTTATGTTAACTTTGCACGGGCTAGAGTTATCTAAGAGGAACCTCGGCTGAAAAAAAATGTGTCCACAGGATGGGGCTGTGGCGAGTCTTCGAGCATTCTCTTATTTAATGATTGATTATTTAGGAATGAGCCTATTATGAGTCGTGCTACCCTGAGCTGGTGGTCCTGGATTCTATAAGAAAGTAGGCTGAGCAAGCTATGACAAGCAAGCCAGCAAGCAGCACCCCTCCATGGCTTCTGCCTCAGCTCCTATCTCCAGGTCCCTGCACTGCTTGAGTTCCTGCTCTAACTGATGAACTGTGTGAGTGAAATAAACCCTTTCCTCCCCAGTCACTTTCAGTCATGCTGTTTCACCACAGCAAGAAAAAGCCTAGCTAGGGCAGATTGCTATTCTCTAAAGACAGGGCAATTGGCTCAAGGTGTGCTGCAGAGGTGAAGGAGCTCGCTTTATTGCACTGATGCAATTTCATCTGTCTCTCTTTAAAACTGCCAATACGCCCTTTCCTCAGCTGCCACCAAATAGTTCCATTCTTCCTTTCAGTCCTTCTCCAATATGCTTCATTGTGGGTGTGATACAAGGTTTCTGGCACCAGACACCTCCTTGGTGTAAAAGTTAGGCAAAGTTTCATAGTACTGGAAATTAGGACTTAAATATGGATTTTTTTTCTATGCATGGCAACTAAGTCACAGCAAGAGTTGTTCTGGGGAGAGAAAGGGATTTGGAAATAAGCAATCTTAAACTAAGTTTGTGAAAAACAACTTGAAATGTTTCAAACAGATAATGGTTGTGTGGAACTTTGAATGGCAGTAAACAGCAGCAAGAGCGAATGTTCTGGCTGATGAAGTTGGCCAGCATCCTGGTTATAGAGCTGGATGCTTGTGACTATACATGGGTTAAAACGCATAGGACCATATATTTCAAACAATTATACTGTATGTGAATTTTAAAACATATTTAGCAAAAGTTGGATATTTAATCCACATGATCACTAGTCTGTAGCTTTGTGTGCTCTAAGTTTTCATCCCAACCAGGATGAGAGGTGCCATCCTGAAATTCAAAGTTTGGGCATCTTCCTTCTCTTTTTCTAAGCAGTGTTGAGTTCACAGAAACCAAGAACAGCTCTTCTTCATCTCACCAAATTCCTCTCCTAAGATCTACAGAGCTTTGTTAATCTTTAATCCACACAAGCAGGTCTTTCCTCATTCTGGGAAACACTGCTCCTGCCCAGAGTGAGGACTGGATGTGAGAGGAATAGTTGAGAGAATTCAGTAATCCAGAAACAGTGAGCAGCACACTGAGATTTTGCTTAAGGACCTTCCTGGGAAGAAAAATCTGCACATAAAATGAGTCCTTGTAAGGGTTCCCATTGCTACCGTGAAAGAAAGAGCCAGGGACTGCTCTCATTTCTTTCTTGTTATGTATAAAAAGGTCCAGAAGGCTGTTTTAATTACCTCCTCAAACATTCATACTTACTAGCTCCCATGACATCAGTTTAGTCCTAAATAGTTTTATTGCATTTATGAGCAAGGTAGGTTACTATTTTCCAGACCAGACTGCAATTTTTTTTCTTGGAACTTTGAAAATTCTATTTACTGAAATAAAAATGTTATCCTCACTGTCAGCTCCATAAAGAAAAAAAAAAAAGGAAAATCAACTTCAGGGTTTGATATATCTCTTTTCCAGAGGCAAGACTTAGACTGTGGTTCTGTGCTTCTTCTCATGCAGTGGACACATTGGCGAGGGAAGAAGTGATAGGTGCTGCGCTCTAGAGAACATTTCTAAACACTTCTAAGCAGGAGGAAGAGTGAAGTGGTCCACCCTTGCAGCCTACCCTGCTCTGCCCATACCGTTGTTCTTCTGCTTCTGTATTCTCTTGCCTTTTCTGTTTCATCATTTCACCCTTTTATTTTGAAACTGCTACTGCTATTTGCAGAAAACTCCAACCGTTTTGCCCAATGAGTATTTACTAGACACCTCTATGGAAGAATGGCTTTGTTATCCAACATAGACTCTGCATATGTAAACTCTACATCTGTGGGTCCCAGCAAGTGCAGACTGAGGTATTTAAAATGGCACCTTATTAAACACAAGCAGCATTTCCCCTTGTCAGGCATCTGAAGCACATGCAGTGTCTTTTCTTGTCATTAAGCATTTTTGCAGCATTGACATTGACGTTAGCATTGCGAGCCGTTTCCAGGTGGTTCGTGTTGTCTTAGTTATTTTTTTTTATTGTTGTGGTAAAAACACCATGACCAAGACAACATATAAAAGAAAGCATTTAATTGAGCTTGTGATTTCAAAGGATTAAAGTCCATGATGGCAGTGAAAAGACATGGTAGCAGGAATATCTGAGAGCTCTCATCTTATTCCATAAGCAGAAGGCAAGGAGAACACTTTGGGAACTGCACAACTCTTTTGAAACCTCAAGGCCCACCGCCAATGTCACACCTCCTCCAACAAAGCTATGCCTCCCAGTCCTTTCCAAGCAGGTAACGTCAACTGGGAATGAGTTATTCAAACATATGTACCTATCGGTGCCATTCTCATTCAAACCACTAACTGGCCCCACAGTTTTATGGCCATACTGTAATCAAAAATACATTTAGTCTAACTTCAAAAGTCTTCATATGCATTCAGCTTCAATACTGTTTAAAAGTCAAAAGTTCAAAGTGTCTTCTGAAACTCCAAGAATTTCCTTAATCAAGGCTAAATCAACGCGTAAGTAATGTACTTCCAGTGTATGATGGCAGAGAAAACAAATTAACACTCTAAAAGGAAGGAATAAGGTATACTGTGGAAATACTGGAAAAATATGCCACCTCTAACATCCTGAGTTTTCAAACACAACCAAGGCTTCACTTTCACATCTTCACAAAATCGCTTCTCAGTCACCTCCATGCAATAAATCCCCTGGTAAGTGTCTAACTTCAATGGCTCTTTATAAGCATGAAAGAAGATTCCATGACCCCTTTACTCATATATTCTTCTTGAACTTTCTATCAAGAGATAGAAATTGTTGAAATAACTAGATCACAGCCTGTAAGCCATTTTAATAAATCCCACATATATTCATATGCTAATGTGTATATGAATATATTAATTCTATAAATTTTGTTTCTCTAGAGAACCTTGACCAATATACCCTTCCTATTTTTTTCTTACAATTTACTCACTGAAGACCACATGTTATTTGTCTCATAGAGCATCTTGCAGTCTATGTTTTGCTGTTTAGGGTCATTTAATATGTTCCTCTGTTCTCTGTGTTTTATGTAAATAGTAGGTAGGTCTATAGATTGGATAAGATTCACAGCTGAATTCATTCATGCCAAATTTTTGTGATATCAGTCACTATTTATGATCTTGGGTTGATAATGTGTGATCTTCTAAATATTAATTCATTATTTATTTGGTTTTTTTTTTCCTTGTTGCAATGGGAAAAAAACTCAAGAAGGGGTTTATTTTGGATTAGAGACCTAGGAGACACAGTTCATCATGGCAGAAGGGTACAATGGCAGAAACAGTAAGCAACTGTTCATACTGTATCTGCAGCCAGGAAGCAAGCAGAGAACAATAAATTTCTTTGCCCAGCTCTCTTTCTAATTTCTATTTATTCCAAGATTTAACTCCAAGATCCTAGCTTCTATGTTTATTATGGGTCTTTCTACCTCAATTAACCTAATACTTAAAAAGAGCCCAAGAGATGTGTTGTGGTGGTTTTATTAATTTTTTTATTAAGTACAGTTTATTTACTTTGTATCCTCCTCCTTCGTGCCCTCCCAATCGCACCATTCCTCCCTCTTCTGCTCCCTCACCCCTCCTAAGTCAACTAATGAAGAGGTCCTCCTCCCTTTCCATCTGACCCTAGCCTAGGTCTCATCAGGACTGGCTGCATTGTCTTCCTCTGTGGCCAGGTAAGGGTGCTCCCTCTTCAGGGGAAGATGATCAAAGAGCCAGCCACTAAGTTTATGTCAGAGACAGTCCCTCTTCCCATTACTATGGAACCCACTTGGACACTGAACTGCCATGGGCTACATCTGAGCAGGGGTTCTAGGTTATCTCCATGAATGGTCCTTGGTTGGAGTATCAGTCTCAGAAAAGATCCCTGGGCCAAGAATTTTTGGTTCTATTGCTCTCCTTGTGGAGCTCCTGTCCCCTCCAGATCTTTCATCTACCCCTTCTTTCATAAGATACCCTGCACTCTGCCCAAAGTTTGGCTATGAGTATCAGCATCTGATTTGATACCCTACTGGGTAGAGTTTTTCAGAGGCCTTCTGTGGTAGGTGCCTGTCCTGTATCCTGTTTTCCCCTTCTTCCAAGATCTATCATGTTTGCCTTCCTGAAAAAAAAATTGAGCATCTTACCCAGGGTCCTCCTTCTTGCTTAGCTTATCCTATAAGCTTGCTTATCCTATATAATATAGCTAATATCCTCTTATAAGTGCATATATCCCAATTATAAGCATATTTTGGATATATGTCTAGGAGTGGTATAGCTTGATCTTGAAGTATCACTATTCCTAATTGACAAAGCACCAGATTGATTTCCAAAACAAACAAACAAACAAAAAAACAACTTCCTAGAATTCAATGAAAATGAAAGCACAACATACCCACACTTATGGGAAAAATGAAGGCAGTGCTAAGAAGAAAGTTCATAGCACTAAGTGCCTTCAAGAAGAAAATTGAAACATCTCACACAAGCAACTTAATGGCCCAACTGAAAGCCCTAGAAAAAAAAAAGAAGAAGATACACCCAAGAGGAGCAGACGGCTGGAAAGAATCAAACTCAGGGCTGAAATCAATCAATTAGAAACGAATAAAACGGGGGGGGGGGGAGATCCAAGATGGCTGCCACTAGAGGACACTGTGTCTGAGGAGTAGGACAGCAGAAACAACGCAGCGACCAGGAGACTGAAATCTGGGACCTAAAACGCCAGCATCTGTGATTGCCAGGTGAGCAGAACTTCCACGGTGAGAAAATCAAGTGGGAAAACCCTAGGGACACCCAGTTATTCCCCGGAAAAACCTCCTGGTGACCAGCGGCGCACAGCTCTGATCTGAACGAGCAGCCACGCTGGGCGCCCGCACCCGCCATAATAGACTGGATCACACAGTCTCGCGGGCAGTCTGAGGAGGAACCTGTACTGTTTTCACCGAACTGCACCCTGCGAGCGCACACTGCACCCGGGTTCTGCTTCAACCCACGGGTGTGCTGCTGGCACGAACCGATCGCAATCTGAGAAAGGCGGGGGACCTTTTTGACCAGTCTGCGCTCTGCGGGCTTCCGCAAGCAAAACCTCAGTCAGTGTGCCAGTCCGAGGGCAAGTCTGGGAGGGACTTGAGTTCTGCTTCAACCCACAGGTGCGCAGTGGGTGTGCAGAGATCGCAGGAGCCACCCCAGACTGACAAAGTCCGGGGACCATCTTGACCAGACCACACACTGAGGGCCAAAACCTCAGTCCCTGTGTGTGTCCACAGGACAGACAGAGAAGGCCTCGGGCACTATTTCAGACAGGCCTGCATTCAGCAGATGCACACAAACCCAAACCCATTGTTTGTGCCCCAAATATCATCTCAGACCATGGTGCACAGCCCCTGGGACAGAAGGGGGAGCCAAATCTCCATTCCAGGGGAGAGCCATTAGCAACAAACCCAGAGCTGAGCGCAAAGACCCCAGCTGACATCTCAAAAGACTGAGGAGCAAGACCTCCAGACCAGAGGGGTGACCAGCCAGCAGTGCTCACAGCTTCTAGCACAGAGCACGAAGCCAGACACACAGAGCCCACAAAAGAGTTCAACTGAGACAACAACAAACAATAACAAACCACTGGAAATCCCTGATCTTCTTGAAGAATACTCCTGACACAAGAGACTGACAGTTTCAGACAGAAGTACAGCCTTAAAGCACAAACAGCTCCCTGATTATATATAAACAAATGCCCAGAAATCAGCGAAAGAACTCACCCAACAAAAATCAGGACACCATGGCCCCACCAGAAACACCCAAAAGCAGCGGAGATTTTAATTCAGCGGAGACACAGGAAAA
>CM053758.1:38703614-38757509 GCA_028658305.1 Pachyuromys duprasi | reverse complement strand
ATCATCCTGAGTGAGGTATCCCAAAAGCAGAAAGAAACACTTGGTATATACTCACTTATATCGACCTATAGGATAGGATGGACATGCTGAAATCCATACACCTAGGGAAGATAAGCAAGAAGGAAGACCCAGGGTGGGATGATCAATCATCGGTTAGATGGACAAATGGGATGGACATTGAATGTAGGAGAAAACAAGCAACAGGACAGGAGCCTACCACAGAGGGCCTCTGAAAGACTCTAATTAACAATGAATCAAAGCTGATATTAAGACTCACAACCCAAGCCATCGCCAGAGTGCAGGGAATCATGTGATAAAAGGGGGAGTTAGTAAAATTTGGCGAGGACAAGAGCTCCACAAAGACCAAATAGATCAGGGCACAGGGGTCTTCTATGAGACTGTTTCTCCAACCAAGGACCATGTACGGATACAAACTATAACCCCTGCTCGAATATGGCCCATGGTAGCTCAGTGCCCAACTGGGTACCCTAGTAAGGGGAACAGGGACTATTTCTGTCATGAACTCAATGGCTGGCTTTTCGACTCCCCCTAACTAGATCCCTAGATCCCAGAAGAGGACATTGTAGCCAGCCCTGAATAGACACGATAAGCTAGGGTCAGATGGAAGGGGGTGAGATCCTCCCCTATCAGTGGTCTTGGAGGGAGGCAGGGAGAAAATGAGAGAGGGATGAAGAGAGTGGGAGGGAATGAAGGAGGGGGCTATGGCTGGGATACAAATTATATAACCGTTGATTAATATAAAAATATATAAACTACTTAAAAAATTATGAACCTTTGAGCTGGAAATCTTCTCCTTCTATTCCTTTTATTCTTATGTTCGGTCTTTTCATAGTTTCTCAGATTTTTCTGTATGTTTTGTGCCAGATACTTTTTACATTTAATATTTTCTTCGACTAATGTTTCAAATACTTCAGTTTTATTTTCTAAGCCTGATTCTCTTTTCACCTCTTGTTTTCTGTTGTTGATACTTGTGACTCTAGTTCCTGTTCTCTCACCTAGGTTTTCCATCTCCAGGATTCCCTCTGTTTGCATTTACTTGTCTGTTTTTCCTTCCTTCTCTCTTTCCTACCTTCCTTCCTCTCTTTCTTTATTTTTTGGGAGGCAAAGTTTCTCTGTATTACCTTGGATGTCCTGGACTTGCTAAGTAGAGTAGGCTGGCATCCAACTCCCAAAGATCTACCTTCCTCTGCCTCCCCAAGTGTTTCGTTTTCTTTATTGCATCTATGCCCAATTTCTGATGTTGAACAGTTATATTCAGTTTCTTCACCTTTTGATTATATATTCCTGTATTTATTTAAAGTCCTTTATCATCTTCACGAGATTGCATTTAAGGTTTATTATCATTATTGTTATTTTTATGTTTCAGCTATGTTAGATTATCCTGGGTTTAGGATATATGGGTTCTGTTTGTATTATATTTCCCTAGATGGTGTTGATTGTGGTTTCTACAATGGCCTTAAAGATCTGAGTTTTGCAGTTACTATAGGTTTGGATGTTGATTTCCAAGTTTATCTTTGCTGGGTTGATGTGGTTTTTGTGTGTTTGTTTGTTGTTTTTACCATGTTTTCCCCTTGGTTTTTGTTTTGTCTCTGTTTACTGGCCTGAGGGGCCTGGAATTTTGGTGAATAGCTACTCCTTAGTTCTGGTAGTGTGTCTCCCTTGGGATTTTTTGTGGCCTGTGATCTTTGGAGGTTTAGGTGCTACCCTTGCCTCTGGAGTCCCTAGTACCAGCATGGGTTGGTACCTGTTTCTGGCATGCCTCCAGAAAAGTAGGCTGGGTTGTGGAATGGAAAATGGGGTCCATGTGGTAGGATGCAGTTTAAGGGTGTGTTTTAGGGGACTAAGGCAACAGAGGCCTGGGGCAGGGTCTTACCTGTTTGTCCCTGGTGACTACAGTTCTCCAGAAGTACAGACAGAGTTGCAGGGAATGAAATGGAATGCAGGGTATGGACTGCAATTTACTACTGTGGAGGGTGCTTTCAGGGCAGTTTGTGGATAGGGGCTTTGTTTTGTTGTTTTGTTTTCTCAGTTGACATACATTATTCCCTTGCTTTACTGAGCCTACTTCTCTTCCACTCCTAATCTTAGTAACTAATTGTTAGTAACATTGTTTCACTTGGACATTTTCAGTACTTCAATAGAAAAAAAAATTAACACTTAACATAAAACATCCAACCAATAAATAATCCAGGATGTAAAAATGCAGAAACATAAAATTCATTAAAATTCAAGACAACATGATGCCTTCAAAAATACAAAGAGAATACAAATATACAGCTAAATGAAAGATAGTCTATACAGAATGTGAAAGAGAAATTTAGAAATATAGAAACAATGAACAAATCAAATTGTTTAGAAATAACCAGCTCAGTAAGTTAAATCACAACTAAAACAGAAAGGATAGAGTAGAAAACAGAATATGAGCAATTATAGACAAGCTAGATGACTCAGAACACTCACACAATGAAAATGACAAAATAATGAGTAAATAAGAAAAGAACATATCACACTCACGAAGCACAATGAAGAGACAATATTTGCAAGTCATGGAAATAGAAGAAGGTAAAGAAATCCATGGTAAATGCAAAACTAAGATACTCAGTGATATCGTACAATCTAAGAAAAGACATGACCATCCAGATTGAAAATCTCAAACTTGTAGGAAAAAAATCTCTACCTGTCTTAAAACACTAAGAGAAACAAGAAATAAACATTGTAGGGTAAAATTAGAGATAAAGGCAAAACAATTAACATTACAGAAGTTTATTTTAGCATTTCAACAAAAACACCAAAATTGTGGAAAACATAGAAGAAACGTATTCCAATCTCTGCAACTGCCAATGCAGATTACTATATACCTAGCCTATATACAGCAAAATATACAGTATTTTCAATTAAGAAAACATTTTTAGTATACACATGGTGGCCTATCCCTTTAATACAAGCATTTGAAATGTAGAGGCATGTGTATTTCTCTTAGTTTGAGGCTGGTCTCCTCTACACAATGAATTCCAGGAGAACTATAGCTATATAGAGAAACCCATTCTCAAACAAACAAAAACAAAAACTAATGCAAACTAAGGAAATTCAGGACAACTCAGTTGCCACTAGAGCAGTACTGGAAAGAATACTAAGCACTGAAGAGAGAAACAAACTTGCCCATGAAGCAATGGAGAAGAGTAAAGCAGTTTAGAATGAAAGTTTTGAAAATAAAATAGAGGAAAACTGCAAACGTTATAACGTCAACAAAATGACAAGCATTAACACACACATTAGACCAATAAAAAGACAGATCAGTGTACTTGTTTAAGAACCAGGATCAATCTATTTTTCCCCTCTAAGAAAATGAACATTACTGTTAAAGACAAGCATGGCCTTAGAGAGAAATAATATTTAAAGGAAATGGAACTTTTTAAAGAACCAATCTATATGCAAATAAGAAAGAAAGGTTGATTGATTTACTGTGGGTCAGTATCCCTGATAAACATAAATGCAAATGTTCTCAATAAAAATGCTTTTATATTAAATTCAAGAATACAAAAATGATCATTCACCTGAGTACAATGGCCTCAGAGACCCAAATAAGCATACTCACATCAGTAAATTTAACAATTCATGTAAATGGTCTCAAGGATGGAAATCACATGGCCATTTTTATAGATGCAGAAAAAAATGAACAAAAATCAGCATATCTTACTGACAAAACTCTGAGAAAACTAGGAATTTTAAAAACTACCTTTATATAATAAAGGTTATATTTAGTATACATGAAACAAACATGTTAAATTAGAAAAAACTCAAAGTATTTTTATTAAAGTCAGGAATGATACAAAGATATCCACTTTGTCTATTCACTCACTATCATGCTTGAAATCTTAACTAGAGCAATAAGGCAAAGGAAAGAAATAAAAGTGGTACCATTCGGAAAGAAAAATTAAAATCATTCTTATTTGCAAATGGAAATATTATTATGTAAACTATTCTACTAGATAAAAAACAGTAGTCTCCCTGTATATTAATATCAAACAACTTTAGAAAAAATATCTAGAAAATAACCCACTCACAACAGTCACCCAAAATACTCTGGAATAACTGTAATGAAGAAATTGTAACATATTTATAACAAAAATTTAAAACACTGAAAACAGAAATTGAAGAAGGCACTAGAAGGTCAAAAAGATTCCCATTGTCATGGATCAGTAGAATTAATGTGAAAATGGTTATACTACAGTAGAGAATCACTCTCAGTACTCCAATTTCCTTACAGAAATTGAAAATTCTCTTCTAAAAAACCCATGGAAACACAAAGGATTTCAGATAACCAATCCCAAATGAAAAGAATACCACACCTAAATTCAACCTATACTACCAAGCCATAGTAACAAAATCAGCATGGTACTGACATAAAAACAGATAGTGAAGACCAATAAGTTAAAATAAAAATTCATGGAATTAGAAAGCATCTTATGGCAAAGGAAATAATTGAGTGAATAAAGCCTGTGAAATGGAAGAAAACTTGTGCTAACCATAATCTGATAGAGAGGATTAATATGCAGAATATATAAAGAACTCATAAAACTAAATACCAAGAAATGAAATAAAGCAATCAATAAATGGACTAGTGAGAGCAAGAAAGTTCTCCAAATATGAAGTACAAATGGCCAGTGAACAAAAACTGTTCAATAGCACTAGCCACTGGGAAAAGGAAACTCAAACTAAATTAAGATTTCACATCACCCCATTCAGAATGGTATCATTAAGAGAAACCAAACACAATGTGTAGGGACTATCAAGTGACACTGTGATCTCACAGAAAAAGAAGACTGATGAGCTCTACTTGCTCTGATACTGGATGAGACATCTGAATTGGTTTACCCTGATTCTTTTCTGGTAAAAAGAGGTTGAAGAACTCTTCTCTGCTCATCATTTCCAATCAAATTGTATAATACCTCAATATGTTGTATAAATGAGAGCTTTGTTTCTTTTACAAATGTGGGTGCCCTTGTATTTGGGGCATAGAAGCAGTAGAAGAGAGGAAACCGGATGCGAGCCTGTGGTAGAGGGTCCTCTGAAATGATTCACCCAACAGGGGATTGAAGCAGAAGCTGAGACTCACAGCCAGTCTTTGGACAGAGCACAGGAAGTCTTATGGAGGAAGAAAGGGGTGAGGGATAGAAGGACATAGAGAGGACAGGAGCCCCATAAGGAGACTAACAAAACTAAAAGATCTGAGCCCAGGGGGTCCTGCAGAGACTCATGCACCAACAGAGGACCATGCATAGAGAGGACCTAGACCCCCTGCTCAGATGTGGCCAGTTGGCAGTTCAGTCTCCATGTGGATCTCTGAGTGAAAGGAGCAGGAGCTGCCTCTGTCATGAACTCAGTTGACTGCCTTTTGATCACTCTTTCCTGATGATGCAGCCTTGCCAGGCCATGGAGGAAGAGGATCCAGGCAGTCCTGATGAGATTTGACAAGCTATGAGCAGATGGCAATAGTGGAGAATTCCCCCTTTCAGTGGACTAGAGGAGGGGGATGGGGCAAGTGGGAGAGAGGGTAGTACTGGGGAGAGTTGAGGGAGGGAACATCAATCAAGATATATAATGAGTAAATTGTGAAGAAAAATTAAAATTAAAAAAAGAACAGAACACCAATCAAATATAACCATACTTCCTAAGAGTTTGCTACTGATACATCAACACAGCTAAAGAATAACAATGCATTATGTTTGGTTGTTTGTTTTTTACTTTACTCTGAAGTTATATTTTCTTGGTGTTGTAAGTATGCCACACATATTAGTATAATTTGTTTAATAAAAATAATTACTGTAAAAAAGGAGTGATAGCTTTATCTTTCTTATATAGTGTGCCATAAATTTTCCTCACCATGCAGTCACTACCTGAAAGTAGACACACACAGAGATGTACCTCATGGAAACATGGCTCTGCTCAGCCTCTCTTCTGCTACACTAGATATGATTTCTTTGTAACTAATGATGTGTACTTCACTTCTCCTCTTCTGGAACATTTATCAGCAATGCACTGCTCCTTTACATGGTTCTCATAGCCATCAGCTAAAGATCTTAAAATAAAACCTTGCTTCAGCACTCTCATCATCCTCTTGAAGCTTCACGCAAAGAATTCACAGTGTAATTGTTTCAGCACTTGGCACCATGTCACCAGCGGTTATGAATATGCAGCTAAATTTCTGCCGAGCTGCAATTAAAAACAAACCTCTCAAAGTCTTACAGAGTACACTCAGTACTGCTGTATATTACAAAGAGAACAATAAAATGTAACATAAAGCACTGCCATTATGTAACACAAAGTTAGAACATGCCAGCATTTGCACAGAAGCCCCGTATGAAAATGCACAACACATTGCACCCAAAGCTGCACCTCGGTGATATCTTTATCTGACATTAACCTGGTCTGTTATTATTAATATTTTGTTGGCTCTACTATATTTTTTAAAAGGTAAGGTCTGGCTACATATCCTGACTAGCCTTTAACTCAAGATCTTCCTGTCTTAGCCTGCCAATAGTTGTAATTACAGGCATGAGCTGCTACTACAATCAACCAGACTGACCTCAAACTTATGATCTGCTTTGCCTCATCCTCTTCAACACACTAGTTTATCACCATGTTTTATCACAAGGCGTTCTGGTCTATGAACATTAACAGTGTCTTGAAACTATTCTTTTACAATTAAGGAAATTAAAAACATTCACTGTTTACTGAATAATCAAAATTGAAGAAAACTAAACCAGAAAGGGAGAGTTTTTAATCTAGGAAGAGCCAACACAAAGTTTGAATGTAAAACCCAGGTTCTCCAGCAATAAGCCCATTATTGCAGAGTGTGTAGAAGGCAGTGGCTATTTATGGCAGGGAGTCCCCAAAGTCATGAAAATGCACCTCAACACACCGCTCTTCTTCCCACGAGTAAGGGAACAAGAAGGACTCTGCTCTAAGTACTGTGTCTATTATTGCCACAAATAGCATTGCCTATGGATGCACTGGTTTAAACGTTTATCTTATAAGAGATCTGTGAATTCAAAGTGTGTATAACAGGCCAGCTCCATGAGTGAGGCCAGATCACTTTCCCAGAATCCTGACAATATTTTCAAAGTAAACATCTTCTTGGTTAATATTTTTTATTCAAACTAATATCTTTTTTTTCCTTTTTTACTTTTGTAGAAGAAACTCAGCTTACCTTCAAGGATAGGAGTGAAAAGCAAAAAAGTATCCAAGCAAGTAGGACCAGAAAACAAGCACGCTTTGACATTCTCGTATCTGAAAAAATAAAGTGCATTTAAAAAGTATGTAACACCTTTTGGTTACAGAATCTTGAATTATATTTTATATCTGTGGAAGTATTTGATTCTGTGTGCAATGCTTAAATACAGAAATTCAAAGATGAGTACTCCAGAGTCACTATCCTAGCACTCTCTTAGGATGTTCAAAGTCACTGTGACAAATATACATACATTGTGTAAAAGTACCACAATTTCTGTATCCATTCCTCCGTTGATGGACATCTGTGTTGTTTCTAGGTTCTGGCTATTACGAATAAAGATATTACAAACATGATTAAGGAAATGTCCTTGTTGTGTACGTGAGCATATTTTGGATATATGCCTAGGAGTGGTATGGCTGGATCTCGAGGAAGCACTATTCCTAGTTGTCTGAGAAAGCGCCAGATTGATTTCCAAAGTGGTACAAGTTTACATTCCCACCACCAATGGAGGAGGGATCCCCTTTCTCTACAACCTCTCCAGCATTTGTTGTCATTTGAGTTTTTATCTTAGCCATTTTGATGGGTGTAAGGTGAAATCTCAGGGTCGTTTTGATTTGCATCTCCCTGATAGCTAAGGATGCTGAGCATTTCTTTAAGTGTTTCTCTGCCATTCTATATTCCTCTACAGAGAATTCTCTGTTTAGCTCCTATTCAGCAATTACAAACAAGGAAATCATGAAAATTGCAGGCAAATAGTGGGATCTAGAAAAGATCATTCTGAGTGAGGTATTCCAGAAGCAGAAAGACACACGTGGTATATACTCACTTATAAGTGGGTACTAGACCTATAAGATCAGATAAACACACTAAAATCTGTACACCTAAAGAAGCTAAACAAGAAGCAGGACCTGGAGTAAGAGGATCAATCCTCACTTAGACAAATGGGTTGGACATTAGAAGACGAAGAAAACAAGAAACAGAACAGGAGCCTACCACAGAGGGCCTCTGAAAGACTACCTGGCAGTGTATCAGAGCAGATGCTGAGACTCATAACGAAACTTTGGGCAGAGTGCAGGGAGTCATATGAAAGAAGAGGTAGCTCTTATGACCTGGAGAGGACAGGTGCTCCATAAGAAGAGCAACAGAACCAAAATATCTGAGCGCAGGGGTATTTTCTGGGACTGATACTCCAACCAAGGTCCATTCATGGAGATAACCTAGAACCCCTGCTCAGATGTAGCCCATGGCAGCTCCGTATCCAAGTGGCTTCCCTACTAAGGGGAAGAAGGACTGTCTCTGTCATGAACTCAGTGGCTGGCTCTTTGACACGCCCCTCCCACCCACCCCCACGCCCCCACCCCCAGGAGCAGCCTTGCCAGGCTGCCCCGACCCACGGGACCTAGTTATTCCTGGGGTCCCAGGGGAACCAAGACTGAAAGAAAGATGGACGAGAAAGAAGAACAAGACCAAGCAGAGCTTTGTCAAGGTCTGATTTAATCAGGCAAAACGTCTCGGTTTAAAATCAGAGAAAGGGGGGAGCAGGAAGGGAGCAGGTAACATTCCTGTGGGAGGAGCGGCTCCGCCCAGGCATCTCTTTTTCTTGGAATGCTGGTCCACCTGGGAGTTCCTTATCTTTGAATTGTATGGCTGTTATCTTCTGGGGGTCAGCAGTTCTCAGTGAGGGGAGGGGGTCCTTCTAAGGGTCAGCAGTTTCCCAGCGGGGGAGGGGAGCTTTCTGCTCAAGGCTTTACCGGGTTCCAACACCAGGCCACAGAGGAGGACATTACAGCCAGTCCCGATGAGACCTGATAGGCTAGGGTGAGATGGAAGGGGAGGTTGACCTCCCCTATCAATGAACTTGGAGAGGGGATTGGGAGGAGATGAGGGAGGGAGGATGGGCTTGAGAGGGAAAGAGGGAAGGGCTACAGCTGGGATACAAACTGAATAAAATGTAATTAATTTAAAAAATAAACATTTAATTAAAAATAAAATAAAAAGAATTCTGAAAATTAAAAAAAAAACATGAATATACAGGCATGAAACTATTCCTTTCTCAGATGCGAAAGTAGCAACTAGTAAGGAGGTATGGGTAACATTATCTAGGGCTTTATAGCTTTGAGAAAGGTAGAGACTGGGCATATGATCCAAGTCTGTGACTTGGGGCCCTAGCCTGATCACTGCCCTGTTATCTTTGTTTCTCACTGAAAAATACAGACAGCACCACTGAAGAAAGAAAATGGATGGTGGGAGGACAAACGAGATCTGGGGAATAAAAAGGAAGCATTGGGTGAATGCGACATTATTCAACATCCCCATTTAGTTAAAACATGAAGAAGGATGCACTCAGACTTTGACTTTTCTCATCTCAGCTCTTTTGCAATGTCTAACCCTGTCTACGTACTTGATGGATAGTTTTTATTCTAAATCTTTACAAACAAAATCAAAACAGAACAGGCCACCTTATGGAGACTAGAAAGATATTTCAGCCATTAAGACTACCCAGGTTTGGTTCACAGCTGCCTGTAACTCCAGCTCCAGAGGATACAATACAGTTTTTCTGGCCTCCGCGGGCACTAGTACCCGGCACAGTCAAACATACATTTTAATAAGTAAATCTAAAATCTTGCAAAATTACTTGTAAATTCACAGAAATTAACAAACTTGTCCCAGATATTTCATTAAATTACCACCTCTTTCTGCTATCACAAAATAACTAGAACTGGTAAATAGTAGTGATGATACAGGGTAAAGGCATGCCACTGTAATCCAAACACTAAAGAGGTAGCTGCAGAGTCAAAGGCAGCCTAAATGGTATAGAATGACTCTGCTGAAAAGGCAAGGCCTGAGGACGGAGTGTAGCAGTAAAGCACTCTCCTAAAATGGTCAAGGTCCTATGCTCAGTCTCTAGCAGGAAAAAACAAAGAGGGACAACAGTGTTGCTTCTAATTTTTTTAATTTTTCTTATATTAAGTACAGTTTATTCATTTTGTACCCCAACTGTAGACCCTCCTTCATTCTCTCCAGATCCTACCCTCCTTCTCTGCTCCTCTCTAAGTCCACTGATAGAGGAGGACCTCCTCACCTTCCATCTGACCCTAGCCTATCAGGTCTCATGAGGACTAGGTGCATTGTGTTGCTTCTATTAATCTTAGAATAAAATGAAGAATTAGAAGCCAAGCTAGTAAATATCAAATAAAGACTCATAGCATATTTAAGTGTCTGGTTTGTAACTTTGATCCTTTCCCCAGAAGAGTTTTTCTTCAAAGTAAACAAACCCAATTCAGTCACTTAATCTTTATATAAAGTTGCTATACCTGAGAAAAATATCAGCAAATTTAGTCTTCGGTAGTTCCAGACTGTCAGCAAGTCTGGTAGAGACAACTCCACAACAGGCATCATGACCCTTCCTCTGAAGCCATCTGCAAACAACTGTGGGATAACAATTTAAGAGAAGTCTAAGCACTCTAGAGAAACATAGCCATGGCTTTCCAAAGTGAAGGCAGCATCCAAGCGGAGATCTCAGTCAACGCCTGCATTACCCCAGCCATGCTCCAGTGCTCCTCTAATAATGTGTCATTTGTACCCTAAGTCAGAAGAAAACCTGGGGTGTCTGGATGACATAATAGCTCTGTTTTATGTTTGCTTGTTTTTTCCTGATTTAAAGTTGAATACAGCCTCTCACTGTACATTGTTTTGCTTTTACAGAGAGATATTAAGTTATAACTAAGTCCAAGATTTGGCATTTTTACAATGATTTATCATGAAATATTTTCTTTAAAAGCTGCCTCATCAGGACAGGTATGTGATCTGTAAACAAAGGAGAATTCTGGAGAAGTTTACACTCCACAAAGCTACCCATTCTCCTCATTCTCACCTTCACTGTGATTCTCCTGGGGCATATATACAAAAAGCCATATAGCTACAGACACTTTGCAAGGTGCCCTGGCTTCTCACTCCCATAGGCATTTCCTTCAGACCTAAGTAGAAATTCTGCCATTCAGAAGACTCTAGTAATGAGAAGTTTCAGCTCCACCCCTTCTCCAGCTCTACGTTCCACTCCTTACTATGACTAGGATGTTGACAACTCCAGGTTCAATGAATGATATCAACTCATCCCGAAGAGAAATTCTGGGATTCTTGCTGGGATGCGAATCTGTGAACACTTCACACATATCATCACTTTCAAAACTTGATTCTCTGAGATAATTCTAGGCTTATAGGGGACTTTTAATAAATGATAACTTTCCCTTTTAAAAAATAAAAACTTTGCTTAACAATAAGGTATAGTATAAAAAAAGAAAACGTACTGATCTTCCTGATGACTTGAATTCAATTCTCCCCCACCAAAACAAAAACAATAAGGTAGAGCAAATTTTTGTTTTTTTATTATCCTGAGAACTGCTGTGTCAGGAAAACAAAAGCTTTATATAAAATCAGCACAAGTTATTTTTCATTTTTGAAGATATACCCAGCATTGCAAACACCATTGTACCTAAAATGTCTGTTCTCATTTCACAAGTTGAAAATGAAAATTTCCCATCTCCCAAAGACACATACAATTTTTTGAGAAAATATATTTGCATTTTCTAAGCACTTTTAGGGAATACAACTAGATTTAAGGAAGGTTGACTTTATGAAACTACCAGATAAAAGGAACCCATGTATGATTTAAAAGATAAATCAGGTTGATTCTATTCCTATATTTTAGATGAAATGAAGACACATATGTACTGAAACAAATCAAAGAGCTAGTGTACACAAATGGTAACCTTCAGGCTCAGTCACTTCAAAACAAAAAGGATTCATTTCTGGAAAATGCTCCCTGCCACAATTGTTTGAAAGGGACTCTAATGCTTGGTTAGTAAGGCTGTCTGATATTAGCCAACCTCTTTATGAAATGTCACAAAATATTGCACTGAGTTCTGAGGGCCCAACCTAAAAGTTAAGTCTCCATAAGCAGTCTCTAGGAAGTTGAGGAAAAACAGCTACACTCATGGCCCAAGAAAGTAAAGGTGTCAAAATGGACAGGTTTGACGGCCCTGAACATAGAAAACAGAATGGAAGGAGCAGCCAGTAAGTACCGATGACAGTTAACATGGCCTGGTCAGCCATAAGAAAGATGTGAAGCTTACAAAAAATAGTGCCAAAAGCAAGTGACATCAACCTCTCACCTCCACATACACATGTACTGGCATGCACAGCCACAGCCACACACATGGAAACACACACACACACACTGAATGTTGCAGGAATCTGAGTTCTAGTAGTCAACAGAAGCTTGCTTTCTCTGAGGTATCAGCCAATATCAATTTTTAAGAGAACTTTGTAGAGTGATCATGGTGTTTCCTTTGGGCCTCAGAATACATTTTACTGCATTAAAATCCGTCCTTAAGTTGGCATATTTTATACATTTCACTGATTGCAGAATTTTTCACATGCAGTCATCTCTCAGAGCAGATTGTGTGACATAAAATAAAATTATAGGATCAAAATTAGAATAGTGCATGTAAAGCAGAACTTTATAGAACTTAAATATCATAAAGGGAATCCCCAGATTTATAATCAGAAAACTTCTGGGAAGCACTAATGCATTCACCTGTGCTGAAGAAATAATAGTCACTGTCTGCCAGACTCTGCTACCTACAAGATGCTCTGGGTACCACAGAACCACAGTAAGGAGCAAGATATGCCATGATGAAGTTTCTTGACCCTTGTGGCTATGTTTGTCAGAACTGATTGATGCAGTATAGAAGGTTAACTGCTTTGCTGATATTAATTTCATTTTAAAAGAGAAAGCAGGAAAAATGCTTCTCTTGACTCCCTGAGAGCATCATTTGAATGATGCTGTATAATTTTGCAAGGTCTGTCCAATAATTGGTGAGCACAAGTGCTATGTTTTAATTACCTGGAGAAGCCACTTATGCACTGACAAAGAAGCACATGGCTCTTTGTTTGCCAGAAAGGAAACTGGACCCAAGCTGGTATGGAAAATAAGATTCAGGGAAGAATTGCTGCCAGGGCCTCAAGGGAGGAAAGAAAGGATCTACAGAATAAAAACTCACATGGGCACATGGCTGAGTTATAGCTCCTGTACTAGCCATGGGAACACAAACATGAAGACAAAACAAGGCTGATGATCTCAAAAGACTTGAACTAAGTACACACAGTAATAATACTGTATGTGGAGAATGTGTAACGTAATCTCCTGGGCATTCAGATGTTGTACGATGAAAGGAGGAGAAAGAGACTGAATGAAGGCAATGTCACCACATCAGGTGCCACTAGGCTGAGGACAGGCCTTTGAAGACAGTGCGCTGTTGCTGGGAGGACCGCTGCCATGAGGCTTGCTCAGAAAGCGTAGAAATAGCCCAAGGACGTTCCAGATGCTGCAGTTAGAGGGTAGGTAATGCCAGGTTACCCACAGCCCAGATCTGCACTTGGAAGCGCCACACAGAGGGCTGGTCCAGGGCATCAAGGAAAGTATACACTAACCATCAAGCAAGCAACAGGAAGAACAAAGAAAAAGAGTATGCACATGTAATGAAAATGAAGAGGGGGCTAGATGGATCTCAAATGGCCATACATGCTTGAGCACTAGTTCACATTTCTCCTTAAGCACAATCGGCATCACTTCTGGCTTTACCCTCAGTGAAATTAATAGACACAGTGGTTTCCTAGTAGAAGTAGCAAAAACAGCTACTCATGTGTGCATGTGTGTGTGTGTTTGTATGTATGTGGAGTACTCAAAATGTTTAACCCTAGCCTGATTGACTTTTTTGTTATTCTTATGATCTAATGAAGATAAACTTTTAGCCTCATTCTATGAAGGATAGAACTAACAGAGAATCCGTGACTAATGTGCTCAACATCACACAGCTAGGAGGAGATAGGCACTCAAGAATCCTAAGCTATGAGCATAAAGGAATGGTTAAAGCTTTATTTTCTAGAGGTTTATCTGAGGGTTTTGAGGTCACCAGGCCTTATATGTAAACAGAATATATACACTTGTATTTTGAGAGATGGGGTGGAAAGGGAAAGAGCAGGAAAGAGGGAGGGAGGAAAGAAGGGAGTGAGGAAAAATAGAAGAGAGGGGAAGAGAGAGAGAGGAAGGAAAAGAGAGAGGGAGAGAAACATTTGAAAATCAAGTCAAATAAAAGTTGCTTTCCCTCCCACCCTCCCACCCCCCGAAGGAGGAGCAGCCTAGCTAGATCCCAGAAGAGGACATTGCAGCCAGCCCTGAAGAGACCTGATAACCGAGGGTCAGATGGACTATCAGTGGACTTGGAGGGGGGCAGGGAGAAGATGAGGGAGGGATGGGGAGAGTGGGAGGGAATGAGGAAGGGGGCTATGGCTGGGATACAAAGTACATAACCTGAGATTAATATAAAAATAAATAAATTACTTTAAAAAAAGTTGCCTTTAACTCTCCAAGAGTGAGTCAAGTCCTCAGCCTGAAAATAATCTTCTAAATCTATACAAAATAATTACTGAATTACCTGTTTATGGAATTGTTTTCTTAGTAAATAAATTTTAAAAATGCAAAATGGTACTTGAAACCTTGCAAGAAAAAATATTGTCTCAAGAGAATTTCAGTCTAATTTTGCAGTGAGATGTAGTGCAGTTGGAGATTTTTGATTAAATTTGATAAAGGGATAAGCTGGACTTAATAGTCTTTTGCAGTTGGCCTCCTTCTAATTAAAAACATAATTCTTGAGCAGGCACAGTAACATGCTTTTCTGTTAACTCAACACATACTAGAGGCTAGGCAAGACTATTACTTGAAGGTCTGTGTTTATCAGATGGCACGTGGACAGTACAGTATAGTCCCTAAGTGGTGACAAAATGAATTTGGAAATATTAACTTAATCACTGACAAGCACTATTCTGATCAAACTAAGTAGGTTATATTTTTAAATAACTAAGTGTATGCTTTAAAAATAATAATATTTGCCTTAAAATGAGTGAGTGAAATAAATGACCTTTACCAAATAAATTACCTTCTAAGTAAAGCAGGATAGAATGACAAGGGAGATTAAGGGAACTTGTGAGGAGAAGTTATCTTATCCCAATATCCAATTGAAGCTTGTTGCTACAGAAAAGCAAGAATTATAGCACAATTAATAGTTGTTCAAGGTCCTTCTCACTCTTAGCCATAATCAGCTAAGTGTAGGAATCTCACAATAGTATATCATTCACAGGGAAGAGGCATGTGTTAAATGCCTTGTGCGATCTGATTGACTTCTCGTTTTACGGTATCATATTGGAATTCCATTTACATTTCACATCTCAACATATCTCTTCATCAAAAGAGGGAGAAAAGTAAAATAATTCTTTTTTCTTCTTTTTAAATTAATTACAGTTTATTCACTTTGTATCCCACTTGTAGCTCCCTCCTACTTCCCCTCCCAACCCACCCTCTTTCCCTCTTCTCTAATCATGCCCCTCCCCAAGTCTTACTGATAGGGGAGGTCTTCCTCTCCTTTCTTCTGATCCTATTCTATCAGGTCTCATCAGGAGTGGCTGCATTGTCTTCCTCTGTGGCCTGGTAAGGCTGCTCCCCCCTCAGGCAGAGGTGATCAAAGAGCAGGCCAATCAGTTCATGTCAGAGACAGTCTCTGTTCCCATTACTATGGAACCCACTTGGACACTGAACTGCCCTGGACTACATCTGTGCAGGGGTTCTAGTTTATCTCCATGCATGGTCCTTGGTTGGAGTATCAGCTTCAGAAAAAAACCTGTGCCCAGATTTTTTGGCTCTATTGCTCTCCTCGTAGAGTTCCTGTCCTCTCCAGATTTTCCTATCTTCCTGTTCTTTCATAAGATTCCCTGCACTCTGCCCAAAGTTTGGCTATTAGCCTCAGCATCTCTTTGGAACCCTGCAGGGTAGTCTTTCAGAGGCCCTCAACCATGTTTGTAGCAACTTTATTTGTAATAGCCATAAGCTAGAAAGAGCCCAGATGCCCTTCAGTTGAGGAATGGATACAGAAATCGTGGTACATCTACACAATGGAATATTACTCAGCAAATAAAAAACAAGGAAATTACAAAATTTGCAGGCAAATGGGGGAAACTAGAAAAAAATCATCCTGAGTAAGGTATCCCAGAAGCAGAAAGACGCAGGGTATATATTCACTCATGAGTAGATATTATGTATATAATACAGGATAAACATACTAAAATCTCTACACCTAAAGAAACTAATCAAGAAGGAGGACTCTGGCTAAAATGCTCAATCCCCATTCAGAAAGATAAAGAGGATGGACATCAGAAGAGGGAGAAAACAGGGAACAGAACAGGAGCCTACCACAGAGGGCCTCTGAAAGTAAAAGAATTCTTACCTACCTTTTGAGATGTGACTTGAGAGTCATCAAAAGTGTAAACATGGCTAATGCTGAGGCAGTTGACGATGTACTTTAGGCTAGATCTTACTTTCCCCTACTCTCCTTTGGGAAGCACATACTCTCACCTTTCTTCTGAGTGCTTCTTTCTCTTAACTTGTGAACTTAAGCTTATAGGAAAATACTTCGCTGAAACGTCCAGTTTTACTTCATCAGATATCAGGTAATCCTGGAATTGTTTTCAACGCCGATACTGTCAATTCCAGTTTAGCCTGGGTACATATCTCTAATAGACTAGGGGAAGTCCTCAGGCTGCTGAATCTGGCAGCGGGGAGCTATGTCTCTGTCCTCTCATTACTGAGATTAGTAACCATGAAGAACCATTGCACTTAATGGCTCATAGACAGTACCACTTCAACTGTAAGCCTCATGTTTATCAGGAAATAGACCTGTCCCTATAGGAAGACATGGAGAACTAGAAAAGGTAAAAAATCCAGCCATGCCATGGAAAGAGAAGGTAAGACTTTGAGTTGTGACACTGGATGTGATGCATTAAGAATCACCTTGGAGAGGGGCATGAAAAGAAAAAAAAAAGGAGGGAGGGTAGTATTGGGAGGGAGGGAGGAGGCTACACCTGAGATACAAAGTGAATAAACTGTAATTAATATAAAAAAAGAGTCACCTTTGAGAGGCCACTCATGATCCAGCACTTTTTTGGCCTTTCCAGCTCATTCCCATATTTATATTATTAATCTAACTGTCTCTGTTCCTATTTCTAACTGTGTGTTCTAATACTTTAGCTTGGGATATAAGAGTTTGGAAACTTCAGGTGCCCTAAACAAATGAGTGGCTTTTTGGAAGCAGTCAACTTATTGAAGTCACAGAACAGGATCTGGGGCTTGTTTAAGTTTGTTTGAGTAGAAACAAATGGCCACTGTAGAATATTCAAGAATACTAAGACATGTGTGTTGAACAAATTGCTAAGCAACAAGTGGCAGCCACTGATAGTATCTGAAGCATCTATGCGCTATAAACCAGGGGAATGTTTTTTCCCGTGCAGAGTTGTAAAACAGAAACCACAAATCCTGAGCAAATTTAGAAGTAATGTAAATGGGGGTTGAAAAACTATACTCTCCTCTCAGGCACTGATGGAATTTCATTGCAGGAGGGAATAGAACAGAGTCCATGGAGACAAATTTCCCTTAAAATTAAAAATAAAAAACCCACATAATGTATATCAAAACTTCAGTCTATGGCTATATATTAATAATACTCACTGATATTTCAAGAGACCACAGAAGAAGAAAAAAAGAAACCATCCCAGAGAGAAGGGCAGAGATATGTCCAAAACATGGCTCCACTAGAATGAGAGTCATAAACACTTGGGAAGAATATACTTTCATGGTGAAGTCACAGTACATGCAAGGGCATATACCCAAAAGTTGGTCAAGTACACAACAAGGACATTTGCTCAACTATGTTTGTTGCTGCTTTATTCGTAATAGCCAGAACCTGGAAAGAACCCAGATGCCCCTCAGTTGAGGAATGGATACAGAAATTGTGGTACTTTTACACAATGGAATACTACTCAGCAATTAAAAAGTAGGAAAGCATGAAATTTGCAGGCAAATGGTGGGACCTGGAAACTATGATCCTGAGTGAGGTATCCCACAAGCAGAAAGACACACATGGTATATACTCACTTATAGAGACCTATAAGATAGGATAAACATACTGAAATCTATACACCTAAAGAAGATAAACAAGAAAGAGGACCTGGGGTAAGAGGATTAATCCTCACTTAGAAAGTCAAATTGGATGGACATCGGATGTAGGAGAAAACAAGTAACAGGACAAGAGCCTACCACAGAGGACCTCAGAAAGACTCTTCCTAGCAGGGTATCAAAGCAAATATTAAGAAACATAACCATCCCTTTGGCAGAGTGCAGGGAGTCATATGAAAGAAGGGGGAGTTAGTATGACTTGGAGAATACAGGAGCTCTGCAAGGACCAAACATATCAGGGCACAGGAACCTTTTATGAGACTGTCTCTCCAACCAAGGACCAAGTATGGTTATAACCTAGACCCCCTGCTTGTATGTAACAAATGGTAGCTCAATACCCAGGTGGGTACACTAGTAAGGGGAACAGGGATATTTTGGACATGAACTCAATGGCTGGCTCTTCGACCTCCCTGTCCCCAAGGGAGGAGCAGCCTTGCTAGGCCACAGAAGAGGACATTGCAGCTATTCCTGAAGAGACCTGATAAGCTAGAGTTAGACTAAAGGGGAGGAGGTCCTCCCCTATCAGTGGACCAGGAAATGGGCAGGGAGGAGATGAGGGAGGGAAGGGTAGGATAGGGACGGAATGGGGGAAGGGGTTATGGATGGGATACAAAGTATATAACCTGTGATTAATATAAAATAAAAATGTTAAAAAAATAAGTTAAAGAATGTCTTTGTTGGATAGCTCAGGTGGTCTGAGCCTCTTCCAAGTAGCAAAGTTGGTCTCTGACTTTTTCAAACAAGTCAGTATATCTGAGAGTACTTCCCAGAAGTCCTTGTTGCTTATATATGCTTGGGAGGGAGCCCCTTAGAAAATCTGCTCAGTTACAGGAACTTCCTCAAGCCTTCAAGCTCTTTCTTTACCTTCTGAGTCTTAAGGAGCTACCTAAAAATGGAATGTTTCACCTATCTTAAGGAACACCCTGTGCCTTAATAAGACAGCAAGTTTTAATCTCGGAGAAAATTGCTATACCTCAGCCAAGGCATTTTATTGAAATTCCAGAAAAGAAGTAAAAGAAATAGAGAAGGTGAAAGAGAGCAAGAAAATGAGTCACAAAATATTTACAGTAAAATAAATGAGATAAAAAGCAACAGAACTGAAGAGAAAGACAATTCAGCCAAAATTGGGGAAAAAAAATCAATTGCTCTTTTTAGTACTAGATGGGACTGGTAGAATCACTTGAGGAGGTAGATTGACAATCATTATGAAAGAACTGGATATACTGAGAAGCTGAAGGCTTCAGAAAGTAACAGGTTCTTCCCAAGACACAGGAAGCATTCCTTCCCATGAACCTCATCTGATGCCAGAGCAAAGAACTCAGTAAGTATTGAATTGTTCTAACCATGCTTCAGATAGATAGATAGATCAGTAGCAGAGCTTTGGCATGTTCAAGACATTGGTTTTCATCCCCAGCACCAAAGATATTTGAAATAACTTAGAATAACATATACTTCAAAGTATCAGGCAGTAAGTGACTACAGAAGTTAAAGAGGAATGATTAATAAAAGTGGTTTGATGTCACGAAAACAGAGCAATCCCAACGTGATATCACTGAAGAACATATGAAACAGAGCCACAGTCATAGCTGGAGGTTGCAACATGCTGCTTTAGAGACTTTTAGGGGAAAAGAAAAGCTGTATAAGATCCAGGAATGATGCAAAAACCCTCTATTAACATGAGAACAATATTATTGTGGTTTGGGTCTGTGGTCTTTGAAATTCTGACATTCTCAAGAGAACAATGTTAGAGACAGGATCTTTGAAAGCCAGTTTGTCCATGGTGCCTCCTTCCTCATAGTGAGATTAGAATTAGGGACCTTATAAGGGGGGGCACAGACAGTATTTGACACTTAAACTTTCTCAATTTTTCCCCAAGGATATGGCCAAGCATCCCTGGAGCGCAAACACTAGTTCTGTAACGTGAGACTTCCACCTTTCAAAACTGTGAGACTAAAGTCTTTTTTTTTTAATGCATTATATTGAGTGTTCTGTTCTAGCAGCACAGCCTGAACTGAGACAAATATTATTACTCTCTGTATCTGCTCTGTGTATCTCTGTGTATCTATCCTATCTGCACACATATTATCACTCATCTGTTATTTATCTGTTATGTATCAAACATTTATTTCTGTACCTCTACCTATCATTTCTTATTTACCTATTCTTGTTTCTCTATGTACATACATGTATCTATTATGTCACCTACTATGTATCTGTCATTTATCTTTATATGTATTTTATCTTCCTACCTATTATTTTTCATCTACGTATTTATCTGTATATACATATATATATATATCATCTATCATCTGTTATTTAATATCGATATGCCATCTAACCATCTCTTGTTATAACTATCTATCTAACACACCCTATTTACATATTATTTATCATGTGTCATTCATCTATCCATAGATCATTTATCTAACAATCTATCATCTTTATATCTATTATTCACAATATGTATCAACCATCTAATTATCTTTTCTTCATATCTATTATTTCCTACCTACTACCTGTTGTCTATTTATCTATCACCATACTTTTACATTATCTGTTTTATAAGTTCACATAACATATTTGTTAAAACAGCCTATATTACATAAAAATTCAAAATTTAGAAAACAGATTTATTAAAGTGTATTCTGTAATTTAAATATAACTAAATTAAGAATAAATCATTGTATCATAAGTATAAAAATTCCATATTTCATAAAAGAAATCAAAATATAACAAACTAAACATGGTGAAAGTATAAGTCTACTTCTTCTCCAGGCATTATAAATAGAAGAATCAGTTAACCTAGAATAAATACTGGAAGAAATAAGACACTGAAAAAAGTAAAGACAAAAAAAGCTTTAGAAAATGGCAAATAGTCAATGAAGTTAAATAACCCTAAATAATTTTTAGTGGATTCTTTTATCAATAAACAAGCCCAAGCAGGTTAATTAAAATATCTAACATAAAAGTTAAACTATAGGAAAATTGAAATTATTCTGCAATAAGTACAAACTTTAAACAATCAGAACATTTATTGCAAAAACTTACAATATCAACTTCAAAACAATGTCACAGTTCCTTTATGTTTTTGTAACAAAACTGCCTGAGCAAAAACCATTTATAGTAGAATTGGGCTTATTTGGCTTTCACTTACAGATCACAGTTCAGTACTGGGGGAAGTCAGGGCAAAAACCTTATCTCCAGCAAAGTATGAATGTAATATTTGCTACTTTTAAAACTTGCTTACCAAGCAAAATATAAATTATGTAAACTATCTGGCACAAATGAGGTTATGATTCTACCAAAGATTATTTGTATGTATGAATTATCTACTTCTTAGGAAACCTAAATTTGAGTACCTGTTTCAATTTTTATCTGCTGTAGTCCATGAAAGCCGTTGTACAGGGCCTTTTCCTTAAAGGTCAGGGCAGCAGAGAAAATTCCCAATGCTACCTCTTTCCTGTTGAAAGAGGTTCCATGGAAACACTGCTCTCTTAAGTATCATCCTGTCATGATGATACCAATAACACCATCAGCATCCTGGGCAAAGCATATCTACTGCAGATACCTTCTCCAAAATGATTTCTAGTGTAGGGAATGGACAGATATAATAGAGACACTTAGGCCAGCTCAGAAGATCTGCACCGGCAGTGTTCTAATCTCAATATTTCCATCCATAGAGATATGATTAGAGAAAAGAACTCCCAAAGTGTTTCATACAAAACATGCTTTTAATTTCTTTCTTTCTTTCTTTTTCTTTCTTTCTTTCTTTCTTTCTTTTTCTTTCTTTCTTTCTTTCTTTTTCTTTCTTTCTTTCTTTCTTTCTTTCTTTCTTTCTTTCTTTCTTTCTTTCTTTCTTTCTTTCTTTCTTTCTTTCCTTCTTTTGTTCTTTCCAAATAGGGTCCTATGTGAGCCAGTGTGGCTACAATTGCTAGGTAGGAAAAGATGGCCCTGAATTCTAGAGTCAGATGTGTATTCTGCCCAAATTTTGAAAATTCAGTTTAAATAAACAAACAAGTGGAAACAATTAAAATTAAGTGTCAGGGGTAAAATAACTCAAATCAAAACTAGAGTGAAGAAAATGGACACAAAAGGAAGAGTTTATATTACCATAGATTTTATTGCTATTATGCCTTTACATTCTGAATTTACATATACCTAAAAAATGGTTGTATTTTGGCTGATAACCCTGAATGAAATAAACATTATATTTTTGCAAAATGAAGGTTCCTTAGTCTTCATTTTGAATAAACACAAAATAATCCCATTCTGTGGCAACATGTTCCTCACGTGTAGAGCTAATGACTCATTACTGGATAGACAGTAGATGAGTGACAGAAAGATGATAGACTGATAGTGAGATCATCACTATAGAAATATGGGAGTTTAGCTACATGTAGTGCTGTACTATAAACTCAGGTTTTATTCAGATCTTAACAGTTGGTTTACACTGGTTCCAATTTAGAAGTTAAGCTCTGACTTTCACACCACATATAATTTGCACTCACATTGAAGCTACAGATTTAGAAAAAAACATTTTCAGTGATAATAGGACTAATGAAAGGGTAGAACTTCCTTTGAACTGTGAGACAGCTGATGTTAGAAGCTACAAGGTACAGACATCCCATGCATATTTTCAATTAATTATTGTCTTACTTTTGTCCCACTTGGCAGCAAAAAACAATAAGGCTGAGGCGGGAATTTTGTTTTACGTAAATGCCTTATACGTTTAATATTTCCTATGGTGTGTTTATGGAACATTGATATTCACAGGACTCAAAAGTTTTAATTTAGCATTCACTACTGTGTGGATCTTAGAGACTTCTGTGTTTTGTTAAAATTTTTTTTGTACAGATCATCACTATGTGTTTCTACTCTTTAAGTGTAGGGATATCTTCGTTAGGGTTTCCATTGCTGTGAAGAGATATCATGATCATGGCAACTCTTATAAACTGTAACATTTAATTGGGTCTGGCTTACAGCTTCAGAGAATTGGTCCATTATCATCATGGTGGGACGCATAGCAGTATGCAGACACACAAGGTGTTGCAGAAGGTGGTGAGAGTTCTACATCTTAATCTAAATGGAGTCAAAGGCGATTGGTTTCCCCACTGGGCAAAGCTTGAGCATAGAAGACTTCAAAGCCTGTCCCCACAGTAACACACTTCCTCCTAAGAGGACACACCTACTCCAACATGGCCACTCCTCCCAGTAGTGCCATTTCCTATGGGCCATGCATCCAAACACATGAGTCTATAGGGACATACCTATTCACGTCACCACAAGGGGGGGGGGGAATCCATTAGGTTTATCAGATATGTTCAATTTGTTTAATATGTTTAATAGAGAACGCTTTATAAGAACATTATAGAAGAGTAAGATTCCACAGAATAAGAAAGGATGCCTCTCTCCATTTGGGCACTGGTATTATAGGTCAGGGGACCAGGAACTACACAAGAAGAACGAATTAAGTGGACCAATACAACTCTAAGAAAGTAATGGAAGTCAGTTCTACAACGCTGCTGCAGAAGAAAGCAGGAGACATACTGTAAGCCTGGGCTTTTACAAAAGTAGGGAAGGAGTAGTGGGTACTGAAGGCAGATGATGGAGATGCCTGGATCTATAGAGTTCAAGAAAAAAAGAAAGATTGGGTGCATTTTATCCACTAAAGTCTGAGGAAGGCGCCTTCCCAAGCATGACTTTGGAAACTATTATGCCTTGGATGACCGACCACCTTTGTCTTCCTGCTACTGTGTGTCTTTAATGGTTAGAGCACAAGGCATAGAAAGAGAAGCATGACTGCAAGACTGTTGGCACAAGCCTAGGCAGACTGTGAATGTGCAGAGTTAGGCTGGCTGTCCAAAGTAGTGAGTCTCAAGACTTCCAAGCATACTCAGTCAGAACCCCACCAGTATTCAAGAGGTTGAATGGTTTTTGTGAGTCTGGATATATATATATATATATATATATATATATGTGTGTGTGTGTGTGTGTGTATTTATATATATAATTATATTATAGGTCAGGGGACCAGGAACTACACAAGAAGAAAGAATTAAGTGGACCAATACAACTCTAAGAAAGTAATGGAAGTCAGTTCTACAACGCTGCTGCAAAAGAAAGCAGGAGACATACTGTAAGCCTGGGCTTTTACAAAAGTAGGGATACTGGGTATGTGTATACATACATATATATATATAATTTATTTATTTAAAAAATGAATTTGAACATCTGATTGTAACTTTTCTTTTTGTATTTTATTTTTTATTTTTTATATTAATTACAGTTTATTTACTTTGTATCCCAGCAGTAGCCCCCTCCCTCATTCCTTCCCAATCCTGCCCTCCCTCCTGGAGTCTGGATTTCTAAGGCATTCCAATACTCTGTGAGTATGGGTCCACACAGAGAGGAACAAGTTTTTTTAATAATTTTTATTTTTCTATATTAATCACAGGTTATTTACTTTGTACCCCAGCCATAGTCCCCTACCTTATTTCCTCCCAATCCCACCCTCCATCCTTCATCACCTCCTTGCCCCTTTCCAATTCCACTGATAGGGGAGGTCCTCCTCCCCTTCCATCTGACCATAGCTTATCAGGCATCTTCAGGACTAGCTGCCATGTCCTCCTCTGTGTCCTAGCAAGGCTGTTCCTCCCTTGGAGGTTGGGGTGGGGGGTCAAAGAGCCAGCCATTGAGTTCATGTCAGAAATAGTCCCTGTTCCCCTTACTAGGGTACCCACTTGGATACTGAGCTACCATGGGCTACATCCAAGCAGGGGTTCTAGGTTATATTCATACATGGTCCTTGCAGAAATAGTCTCATAAAAGACCCCGGTGCCCTGATATATTTGGTCCTTGCGGAGCTCCTGTCCTCTCCTAGTCATACTAACTCCCCTTTCTTCCATATGACTCCCTGCACTCTGCCAAAGGGTTGGTTATGTTTCTTAATATTTGCTTTGATACCCTGCTAGGAAGAGTCTTTCCGAGGCCCTCTGTGGTAGGCTCTTGTCCTGCTACTTGTTTTCTCCTACATCCGATGTCCATCCAATTTGACTTTCTAAGTGAGGATTAATCCTCTTACCCCAGGTCCTCTTTCTTATTTATCTTCTTTAGGTGTATAGATTTCAGTATGTTTATCCTATCTTATAGGTCTATATAAGTGAGTGTATACCATGTGTGTCTTTCTGCTTGTGGGATACCTCACTCAGGATGATAGTTTCCAGGTCCCACCATTTGCCTGCAAATTTCATGCTTTCCTACTTTTTAATTGCTGAGTAGTATTCCATTGTATAAAAGTACCACAATTTCTGTATCCATTCCTCAACTGAGGGATATCTGGGTTGTTTCCAGGTTCTGGCCATTACAAATAAAGCAGCTATGAACATAGTTGAGCAAATGTCCTTGTTGTGTACTTGTATGAAGCTAAACAGAGAACTCTCTGTAGAGGACTGTAGAATGGCAGAAAAACACTTAAAGAAAGAAATGCTCAATGTCTTTAGCCATCAGGGAGATAGATGCAAATCAGAATGACCCTGAGATTTCACCTTACACCGGTCAGAATGGCTAAGATCAAAAACTCAAGTGACAACACATGCTGGAGAGGATGTGGAGAAAGAGGAACTCTCCTCCATTGCTGGTGGGAATGTAAACTTGTACAACCACTCTGGAAATCCATTTGGCGTTTTCTTAGACAATTAAGAATAGTGATTCCTCAAGATCCAGCTATACCACTCCTAGGCATATATCCAAAAGATGTTCAAGTACACAACAGACTGATTTTCAAAGTGGTTGTACAAGTTTACATTCCACCAGCAATGGAGGAGGGTTCCCAATTCTCCACAACCTCTCCAACATGTGTTATCACTTGAGTTTTTGATTTGGGCCATTCTGATGGATGTAAGGTGAAATCTCAGGGTCCTTTTGGTTTGCATCTCTCTGATGGCTAAGGACCTTGAGCATCTCTCTAAGTGTTTCTCTGCCTTTCTATATTCCTCTATTGAGAATTCTCTGTTTAGCTCCATACCCCACTTTTTAATTGGATTGCTTGATTTATTGCTTTTTAACTTCTTGAGTTCTTTATATATTCTGGATATCAGCCCTCTCTCAGATATAGGGTTGGTGAAGATCCTTTATTTTTTTCATTTTTTATTAATTTTAATTTTTTATATTAATCACATATTATTTACATTGTATCCCAGCTGTAGCCTCCTTCCTCATTCCCTCCCAATCCCACCCTCCTTCCCTCATCTCCTCCTTGCCCCTTTCCAAGTCAACTGCTAGAAGAGATCCTCCTCCTTTTTCATCTGACCCTAGCTTATCAAGTATCTTCAAGACTGGCTGCCATGTCCTCCTCTGTGGCCTAGCAAGGCTGTTCCTCCCTCTGGGGGTGGGGTGTAAAGGAGCCAGCCATTGAGTTCATGTCAGAAATAGTTCCTGTTCCCCTTCCTAGGGTACCCACTTGGATACTGAGCTACCACGGGCTATATCCGAGTAGGGATTCTAGGTTATATCCAAACATGGTCCTTCGTTGGAGAAACAGTCTCATAGAGGACCCCAATGCCCTGATATATTTTGTCTTTGTGGAGATCCTGTCCTCTCCCAGTCATATTACCTCCACCTTTTATCCTATGATTCCCTGTACTCTGCCAAAGGTTTGGTTATGAGTCCACATCTGCTTTGATACACTGCTAGGTAGAGTCTTTCAGAGGCCCTCTGTGGCAGGCTCCTGTCCTGTTCACTATTTTCTCCCTCTTCTGATATCCATCCTGTTTGTGTTTCTGAATTAAGATTGAGCATCTTACTCAGGGTCCTCCTTCTCGATAAGCTTCTTTAGGTGTACAGCTTATAATACGATTATCCTATGTTATATTTCTAATATATACCTATAAGTGAGCATGTGCCATGCTTGTCTTTCTGCTTCTGAGATACCTCACTCAGGACAGTCTCCTCTAGTTTCTACCATTTGCCTGCAAATTTCATGATTTCCTTGTTTTTAATTGCTGAGTAGTATTCCATTGTGTAAAAGTACCACAAATTCTGTATCCATTCCTCAGTTGAGGGGCATCTAAGTTGTTTCCACGTTCTGGATATTACAAATAAAGCTACTACAAACATGGTTGAGAAAATGTCCTTTTTGTATACTTGAGCATCTTTTGGATATATGCCCAGGAGTGATATAGCTGGATCTTGAGGAAACACTATTCCTAATTTTCTGAGAAAGCACCAGATTGATCTCCAAAGTGGCTGTACAAGTTTACATTCCCACCAGCAATAGAGGAGGGTTTCCAATTCTCCACAACCTCTCCAGTATGTGCTGTCACTTGAGTTTTTGATTTTGGCCATTCTGATGGGTGTAAGGTGAAATCTCAGGGTCATTTTGATTTGCATTTCCCTGATAGCTAAGGATGTTGAACATTTTTCTAAGTGTTTCTCTGTCACTCGATATTCCTCTATTGAAAATTCTTTGTTTAGGTCTCTACCCCAATTTTTAATTGGATTACTTGATTTGTTGCCTTTTAACTTCTTGAGTTCTTTATATATTCTAGATATTAGCCCTCTGTCAGATATAGCATTGGTGAATATCCTTTCCGAGTCTGTAGGCTGTTGTTTTATTCTGACGACAGTGTCCTTTGCTTTATGGACTCTTTTCAGTTTCATGAAGGTCCATTTATTGATTGTTGATCTTAGAGCCTGTGCTGTTGGTGTTCTGTTCAGGAAGTTGTCTCCTGTGCCAATGAGTTCAAGGGTCTTCCCACTTTTTCTTCTAACAGGTTTAGTGTGTCTGGTTTTATATTGAGGTCTTCAACCCAGTTGGACTTTAGTTTTTTGCAGGGTGAAAAGTATCGATCTATTTGCATTAAATACTCTTGGATGTATGGCTTCCTGACTGAGCATGCTACTCTTATCAGAAATTACATTTTTAGAGAAAGTTGACCCTGCCTTTCCCAGCTGTGAAGGATTGCTAATAGCTAGTCAACCAGGGTTTGTAATATCCATGTCCTAATTGCTGTAAGTTCAGATATGCAACTGGCCTGCTATATCCAGAAGACGTATTTTCCTTGCAGTTATCCACTTCTTTGATTTATACTCTTTCAGCTATTCCTGAGCCTTTGAAGGAGGAGATGCAACATGTCATTGGTGCTAATATTGCACCAGTGGGAAATATTGCCAGGCTACTCATTATTATAGCTCACTGTGTGGGTAATATGCAAAAAATAAATATCTGCAGTGTGAAATCTAGCTAGCAGAATTGAAGTTTCCAGGTCAATACCAGCTTGAATCCATTATTTCCTATGAAATCAAGTATGTAGTATCTTCAGCAATAGGGTCTTGCTTTCAAGTTCTAGGTAGTAACAGTGATAAGCACAATTGTTATTGCAAAGTCCTCATCTTATATAGCCTGGCAGTAGTTATATTTTTCTCTTTGGTTCCTATCTATTTCTCCAATATCCTTACATTGAAATGTTCCCAGTGGTTTAATTTTTGTACCTATTTTTTGTTGTTGTTGCTCCTCTCCCTTAGTTCATTGGAGCACATGATCTCTCTTCCTCTGTCTTCCAAGTACTGGTATTGGGGGCATTTACTGTCAATTTGGCACATACTGTCTTAATTTTCTAATTTTGAGGCTTTAAGAAGCACTGATAGCCTCTGACTCCCCTCCATGCTCCAACAAGCACATTCTCCCTGGATTTACCTTAGTCTCAGTCCTGTGCGTATGACATGCACTTGTCCACATTCAGACAAATGCATATTTCACACACTTACTACAGGAGGCCTTTTCCATTTCCAACGGCTGAAGCTGCTGAGGTAAAGAGCTTTAAATGCCACTGATAGGGGAGGTATTTCTAATTGCTTAATTTGCTTTAGTCAGGCCTTGGCCACACCTACTCCTTCCTCTAAAACACCCCTGCTTCTCACCCTCCCAATGTTGTTGAGATTTCACTGTTCTTCCCTTCCTCTGGGCCCCCTTCCCTTTTAAATTGCTCCTTGTTGTAGATGTTTGGCACATAATCCATCCTGATCCTGTTAATAAGAGAAATTACACTAGTTCTGGTACCTTCCTATCTGCTTGAGGATCATCATCCTTGAAGGCATTCAAAGACCCCCTGAATCCTGCCTTTGTGCCCTCACCTGATTTCCTAACTCCCATCTTGGTTCCAGTGTTTTCGGAACACTATCTTTCTAGCCACGTTCACATGGAGGCCCTCCAATGACTGTCTTTGCACACTCTGCCCAGGCATCTAGAAGTAACTTCCTCTTGGTACAAAGAAACCTAGAGATAAATTAAATTTAACATAATTTCTTGATGAAAAGAACAATTCCTTCCCTTCTTTTCAAGATGAAAAGCCATAAATGAAGTTTCATCTCTGGCATGCTTCACATCAATTCTTGGCTTCATCTGCTTCTGTCTTTTGAGTAAGAAGAGTCTGTTGGTAAATTTTGGTTGCATTTATTTTTTTAAACATGGAAGCAACATTCTAACTAAAGAAAGAATCACATGTGATATGATGTAAAAAGAAATTAATAATTAATAAAAATTCCCACAAGTATCTGTCATACAACTTATTTCTCTTAACTTCAGCAGGATTTTTACCACCAAAACAGGAAAATGCACACTATTGAAAATTTATTATACTCCATTGTTTTCCTTTAGTTTTAGCCCTGTATGATAATGATGTATTTTCATTTTTAATAAAAATCAGAGCTATGAGTTAAATTGGTGTGTTCAAAAGTGGTTTGATGGGTCAGGGGTGTAAACCATATCCTACCTGTAACCAGTAAGCATGCTGGTTCAAATTAAAGCTCTATAAAATGTAAAAATTTGGGGTTTATTTATTTTATTTAAAGTTGTATTTTGTTTATTTGATTTCTTAGGTTTTTGTTCTGTATGAGTTGTATGTGCATGTATGTGTGTGTGTGTATGTGTGTGTGTATTGTTTTGATTTTTTTTATCCTAGTCAAAAGTTTTAACCATTTCCCTAATTGCTGCAGAAAGTCAGTACAAGATTTCTTCTCTTACTTTTTGTTTTAAATACATTAGCACTTGACTTTTGACAGATCAGCATTAGTTTATCTCCCCATTTTGCCTTAAAGAGCAGATGTATAAATAGTGCCTCATTAAACAAAGTCAGCACCTGCTCTGCCTGGCACAGCATTCACAGTTCACAGTGTGGAGAATCTGCTCTCAACTGAGCTCCCCATGAGTATTGTTTGGGAGCCTTCTTTGTCCACTCAGGGTTCTACATTTTGATTGAGTATTTAAAAACAATAATGATTTTCAAAAGAACCTCTTGCATACAGCTCCTGACTTATCCTGGACAAATGCCTTCCAAGCCCCCCAGCAGATGCTTTAAAGTGTGTACGATACCCAATCCTGCATAGACTATGTGTCTTAGTTTTATTGTTGTTGCTGTGATAAAATACCAGAAAAAAGCAAGTGAAGGGAAGGAAGGCTTTATTTGCCTTTAAATTCCAGGTAACAGTTCATCATTGTGGGTACATCCAGGCAGGAAGTTGGATCAGCACATGATATCCACAGTCAAGAGCAGAGAGAAAAAAAATGTATACGTGCTGTAATACTGGACCCTCTCCACACATAGTTTAAGACCCAAGACCAGGGTATGGTGCCACTCATAATGGTTAGGTCTTCCTATCTCAACTGAAGCAAATTAAGATAATGCCTCATAGTATGCCCACAGGCCAACATGATCTAGACAACTTCTCATTGAGATTCTCTTTACAGGTCATTCTATGTTGTATCAACTTAACAAACTAATAACTAGTGATCACTCTGTTCTTTTCCTACACTCATATAACTTTATGATCAGTTTTGTGTCTTCCATTTTTGTCTCCACAAGCTTTTTCTATTTTCTTCTGCATGGTTAATAGATTAACAATAATAAAACAATTGGACAATTATTAAAATATATTCTACTAAGTTATGTGAGTATACAAGAATTTGTGATACAGTTGTTAGTACAATGGACTCTGAGAGATTATGTGAGTATAAACTCTCTCAAAGCTGTTGCTTAAAGAAGGTGTTTTATGGCCTGTCATTGCCGTGTCTGAATTTCCAGAATTGCTAATAGTTGCCTTCAGGGTTCTTCTATAAACATTGAAATAAATGTATATCATTGAAATAAATATTAGTTGAAGACAATAGTCTGATATTAGAGTTGGTATGATAAATCTGATAGCTACACAATTACTAACTGGAGGGTAGTATATACAATGTGGATATACTAAACAAAAGGATGATTCATAAAGAACAACAAGTGATTTCATTATACCAATAGAGAAGAGTGCACAATTTGAAATCCACGAATTATATTTCTGTAATTTTACATGTAATATTTATTTGTACTGAGGAGTTATGACCAGCAACATGGTAGTTGATGAAAGAGGAGTACTATTATATTTATAGTAGTTGAAAAAGTTTCAGTTTTTAGTCTGAGAGCTTTTCATGTAGGCCTCATTCTTCTTCCTGGTCTTCTGACAAAATATATTACTGAGAATAAAATAGAATCTGAAACAACTTCATTCTTATTAGTGTACTAATTTGTGATAACTGACAGTCTTAGAAATTGTATACATATAAATTATATATGTATATAAAATTATATACATTTTACCATAACAAATTTTGTAGTTTAAATATCAAAGATAGTATGTTTTCAGCAAAGAACTATAGATTGACATTGTAAAGTAAAGTTCTTCCTCTTTTCCCCAGCCTCTTAGCATCCTGAGGTTATTGCTCAGAGCCAAGGTCTTAACACCCCTTCCTTCCGTTCTTCCATTGCCACTCTGATCAGCTGCTATGAAAGTATATGCTAACAAATTTAGGTGTTTATTTTGCAAAAATAAAGTGGAGTAGAGAATTAAAAGAGCAGATGAAAGAAGTGTGGGGTTCCAGATAGTGTGAGAAGAGGCTAAATGGATCAACTAAAAGAAAAATGTTTGAAGGTTATAAGATGGATCACTCACATCCCAACAAGTAGGGGAAGTGGGAAGCCAGTGGTGGGCATGAAGTTAGAATAGGGCATAGGGATGCAGAATGAAGTTATAACCTCAGGAGGAAAATGGGATTGCACCTAAAAGATATCGGTCTTAAATAAGATCCAGCTAGAAGCAAGCTTTATGAAAGTAAGAAATTAGCAAACCTATCCCCTTTTCAACCCAATGGGTGCAGTTTCAAGAAGCCAGATATGATGGTTCACAGAACTGAGCGCTGTTACCAGGACACACTCTACCCTTAGAAATCCAAATCCTTAGATTCTCAAGTCCTTTGTATAAAATGAGATAATATTTAAGTAAAATCTATGCACATCTGTCCATATATATGGTTTAAATCACCTCTAGATTTCCTAAAATGTTGCTGATATATTGTAAATGCTACTTAGTTATTATCCAGTACTGTTTTGGAACATGGGGAACATGAAGCCTAAGGAGGGGATAAACAACCCACCAACAAAACCTGTGAACTGAAAATTACCCTGCAGAGATAACAAGGGAACAAAGATAGAGGGGAAAGTTCAAACAATAATCGGCCTAACCTGAGACCCACACCATGGTGGAGACCCCTGACAATAATAATGATGCTCTGCTATGTTTATAGACAAGAGCCTAATTGGACTGCCTTCTGGGAGGCTCCAGCCAGCAGTGAATCAGGACAGATGCTGGGACTTGCATCCAAGTATGGGGCAGAGCTCCAGAGGTCCTGTGGAAGTGTTGGGGAAAAGATGCAAGGACTTGGAGGGGGCAGGAACCTCACAAGAAGACCAACAGAGATAACTAACCTAGGCCTATGGTGACTTACGGAGATCAACTAAGGAGCATGCATGGTCTGGACCTAGGACCCCTGCACTTATGTGGCAGCTAGGCAACTTGGTCTGCCTTGCTTATCTTCAGGGTCAGGAGATGAGGATATGCTCTGTCCTGATGTGATTTAAATGGTGAGATTGAAATGTGGGAGTGGAGCTCCCATTTTCTGGGGTAAAAAGGAGAGGCAAAGGAGAAAGGAGGAGAAGCAGGGACTTGGAAGACAGGAGGGAGGGGGCACCCTAGGGATGTAAGGTAAACTATAATAATAAAAAACATTAATTTAGTCTTAGTATGATGTATTGTCATCTTTTAATTTTTTTCTAATTTATTCACTTTACATCCCGATTTTAGCCCCCTCCTTCATCTCCTCCACATCCTACCTTCCCTTCCTGCCCCCTGTCTTCTTTCCTACCCTTTTTAGAAAAGGGGAGCACTCTCCCCTACCATTTGACCCCAACCTATAAACTCTCACCAGGACTTCCTGATTCTTCTTTCTCTGTGGTCTGGTAAGGCTCCCCCACCCAAGAGAAGTGATCAAAGAGCAGACACCAGAGTCCATGTCAGAGTCACCCCCTGCTCCTACTAGGGAACCACTTGGAGACTGAGTTGCCTACAGGCTACATCTGAGCAAGGGGGTCTAGGGCCTTTCCATGCATGGTCCTTGGTTGGTGCATCAGTCTCTGCAGGCCCCTCTGTCTGGTTTTATGTTGAGTTCTTGATCCACTTATATGTTAGTTTAGTGCAGGGTGATACATATGGACCTATCTGTACTTTTCTACAAATAACTATCCAGTTAAACCAGCACCATTTGTTAAAGATGCTGTCTTTTTTTTCTGTTGTATGGTTTGGGCTCCTTTGTCAAAAATCAAGTGCCGTTAGGTGTGTGGGTTTATTTCTGGGTCTTCAATTTGATTCCATTGATCTACTAGTCTGTTTCTCTCCCAGTACCACGCACTTTTTATTACTGTTGCTCTACTGTATAGCTTGAGATCAGGGATGGAGCTACCTCCAAAAGATTATTTTATTATACAGGATTGTTTTAGCCATAATGAGTTTTGTGTTTGTTTTTGTTTTTCCATATGAAGTTGAGAATTTTTCTTTCAAGGTGTGTAAATAAATTGTGTTGGTATTTTGATGTGGATTGCACTGAATCTGTAGATTGCTTTTGATAAGATGGCCATTTTTACTATGTTAATGTACCGATCCAGCAGCATGGGAAATCTTTCTATTTTCTGATATCTTCTTCGATTTCTTCAAAAAACGTGCAAAACTATCACATGTAGAATTTGTCATTCCATCCCAGTGTTATTTAGCCAGCTTTCCTTGTGTTCTAAACACAGCGCCTTCTGGTTGATTGATGCATGCATTTCTCCTTACACCCCATCTCTCTCCATATAGCCACTTACTCTGTTTTAGGACTCAGCGGCACTCTTTTAATGGCCCCTTGTCTGCCTGCCTTCCTGCCTGCCTTCCTTCCTTTCTTTATATCTTTCTTTTTCATTTTTTCCATTTATTTGAGAAAAGGTCTTCCTGTATAGCCCTGGCTGGATTCAAACTTACTGTGAGCCTCCTTCCTCTGCCTTTTGAGTCCTGACGTTACAAGCATGTATCACTATGCCCAAAGATTAAGAGCCCTTACCAGGTTCCTTCTCACACTCAGCTTCTACTATATATCACTTTCTGGCTAATGGGAAACAATGAGCTGAGAAACAAATAAAATGCAAATACATTTAATTTGCATTTAAGCACACTTCTCTGTTGAAGTGACACCAACTTTTAAAAATGTGTCTTTATTTTGCATATATTTGTGTATGTGGGGGCCACTGGTGGAGGTCAATGACAGCTTTGGAAAGACAGTTTTCTCATTCCTGGCTCTCTATATGCAACTCAGTTCATGAGGTTTGGCAGCAGGCTCTTTGACTCACTGAGCCATCTCAAAGGCCCACAGTTACACATACACACAGGAGAGGAGGGTTCTTAGTGATGCTCTCATCTTCAGAAGCATGTAAATCTGCACTGCCATCCAGAGTTGTCTTCTTAGTGGTTTTACCACACCATGACCTACTCCAGTCTTCCTGTGTTATGTAAAATTCCATTGCTACACCAAAGAGAGAGAGATGAGGATCACAATACCTTATGGTGTTAACTGCTGGAATGGATGGTAATCTGGGGCAAACATGTGAGATGAATATGAATATCTCTGGGTGGGAGCAAAAGCTGAAGGCTTTCATGCCAGCTTCCATTAACCAATAAAGAATTGCAAATGCATGTAAGGCCAGGCTGTAAATGACATATTAGTCTCTTGGAAACTGCATTATGAACTATACTTATTCATTTATGGTATACAATGTTTTAATGTGTTTTCCTATTAACATGTCAGCCTGACAGATCATTAAGTGTGAGTGTACCTTGCTCATATGGCACAGAATGTTTTCTTTACTTGCTGAAGTGTGTGAATAATTTTTTTAGTGACCATCACCTAAATTGTGAAAAAGAATGTATCTCATTGTAGCTCAGGAAAAAAAAGGGTTTTGTAGGTACACTGATGAAGTAAATCAAGCTCTGTTTAGATTCTGTCGTCACTGAGTTTCTATGAAGTTTATTCTGTATATAAGCTTTGGATGAAATCTGAAAGGGCTATATGCAGAAAACAGATTACAGGGAGGAGAGGAGGTTTGGGAGTTTGGGAAGCTCTTTTCCAGACTCAGGTTCTTCCAAAATTGAGACTAGGTCCAACCTGAAGGAAGTGTTCTGGGCCCTGAAGGGTCTTCTTAGTATTCTTTTCAGGCACAGACTGGGAGGTGATGGAATACAGCCGTGTTTGGGTTGTCAGAATTATGCAACGGGATTACCTCCACAGGGGTGGTACTTCACGCTGCCAATACTACTCATTGCTAGGCAGCAGCTCCATCCATCATTCTTCCTTGTGAGCACACAGTTCTTTGCCTCCATAGACATTTGTTTTAGCAGCACAAACATGTATGAAAATATGTGGAATCAGAATGACGTGTAGAAAAACTTCATACATGTGCTGCCTCTTCAGGCACCTAATGTTTTACATTGATGATCTCTATAGTCAGAGACATCACAAACTGAGCAAGACATCTTCGTTTATTCTCTTTCGGAAAAACAAATCCTTGGTTAGTTTTTTAACTCAAATCCACACGTGATGAACGCCTTTTTAGTCCCCTTTCTCCTTTTTTTCCCAGGCTTTCTACTTCTCTTACTCTTCCTTCCTCTTTTCCATTTTGTCTTGTTTTTTAGTAATGGTAGGAACTAAACACAGGTGAAAAAAATGTATCATAGAAGTATTATTTGTTTGCATAAAAGACATGTGCTGATTTGTTTAATATTCAATTATTCATCATGATCACTAAGAGAGCAGGAGTGGGGTAATCTCTTGGTATTTGTATGCTAAGTACCCTAATGTAGTTCCTGTTGCCATGGATACAGCTTGCTGAGTGCAGAAAGACCTTGACTCAAATGTTTACAGGGAACTCACAGGCTGAAACTAAATGTTAGACCACATCACATTGTATTTTCTGTAAGCCTCACAAGGCAGGCACTCCTTGCCTCCTGGGTATGCTTTCTGATAAGCCATCATGATTTCATTTACATTCAACTGGCTCTTGAGTAAAGAGGTAAGAAGAAGGAGGCAGGGGGCAGAGAATGGACAGTTAAAATAGGCCCAAGAACCTGAGTAGGAACCCAAGAGCTAACTGAAATCAGAAAAGTCTGCCAAAGCAAGTAGTGTTTGTGACAAACTTGGCTCTAGCAGCTTAACTGTGAGTGTGATGGAGATCATCACTCTTTCAATCTCACAAGCCAGGTTTGCATCATTACTAACCTCACATTATCTCATAGCATACAGCACCCAGTGAGGGAGGGGCACTTCTTTGTTCAATTAAATGTGTATTTTTCTGCCAGTTTCCTTACCTTTCCTTCATAGAAATATAAGTAACCACTGTGCCAAGTGCCTGCAAGCAAGAGTGATTTCTGAAACTGTCAATCAGTAAGGAGCTGACATCACCTGCGCAGGGCTTTGCTGATAGCCATGGGTCTGAGGCATGACCTAGAAGTCTGTGCTGGATCAGGGCCTGCCTTTCTCCTAGAGCTGAAGAGTGGACCCAGAAAGGAGTCCAGATCTGCGGGAGTAAGGGAATATCGGTTTGGCCAGTGGAATAGTGTAACGGGATTTTTGGTAGCTCCTGTGGATGCATTGTATCACTAGCCTATCTGTCTGCTTGTAGGGGTCAGACAGGATCCTGTCACAGGGTTGCGGGCTCACCTCAGGAACAAGAAACGCTAGCCTGGTTCTATTTTATAAATTGGTTTCTTTGAAAATGTCAGCAATTGGGTTTTACTTCCTCAGTTTACTAGGCTATTGCTAAGCAAAAAGTGTTCCAGGGCCCAGTGTTCAAGGACAGCATAGCTCCACCTTTATGTGATGAGAAACAGCAGATCTCACTGATGCTGACTCTTACTGGTAAATGCTAAAATATCTCAAGCTTTGACCTTTTTGCTTCAGCTTTCACTATCATCCACAGCAGGAGCAAGCACACATTTGTCTCCAGAAAAGCTACTTAATGTTCCACAGAAGCCAATGTCTGGAAAATTTTACCAAGTTTGGGTAGTTTTATGGGCTAGATAGAGACCTCTCACCCCTTTGGGTGTCTAGTTTACTTTTATGCCAACGAATTTGGCCTAAATATCCAAACAGAAGGATATTAGAACCATATCCTACCATCCTTATCCCAGAAAAAAAGCATAATGGAAGATTTTTCCTAGTATTGCATAAAGAAAATAAGCTACAGAAAGAATTGTGCATTTACATATTTATTTTTTCTTTTCTGCAAAGCCTGCTATGACCACTCGAGGATTGAGTTAAAGTGATATTATCTATTCTTCATTCTTTCATCAACACAAGGGGAGCATATAGTCCATCTCATCATAAAAATGGACATTAGGCTAGTATTGCTCATTTTAAGTGACCCACACTCCTGATTGGATTAGTATCTATTTGTCTACCACATAGGAAACAGGAAGGAAGCAATATAGCAAGGACTAGTGGAAGAAGAATACTGTCAGAAACATTTATCATACTAAAGCTAACCAAAGGGCACAATGAAGTTGAGAGCATCATCTCTTAATGAAACAAATATTGATTGTTTAGATTACAGCATGGTCAGATCACTCACAGCTACTTTAAAAGATGGCAAAGTTCAGTGCTTTGCATGGTTTGGCAGCTTAAAAAATAGAATATTGGAAATTTCCCTTACTGGTAATTTCTCTTATTGCCTTAGAAATAATTTTTATTATGTTAACTCACTGGAGAAAAATAATATCTATTCCAAAAGTCTTCAAAACATTAAAAACTATTAAAATTAAATATGCTTGATTGTGTTCATTATTTATTGCAAAATTGCTAAGGAAGCTTTGAATTTATCTCTCCACCAATCACAAGGATTCCTACCAAGGATATAAATGTGATAAAAATAAAATTGACCATCACAAGCTTATCTTATCTAAATGAATGAGTCCTGTAGAAAATCAGTTCCTCCAAAGCATACATTAGTTTATTATTGATATAAATTGTCATGACTATTTAAGACTGTAATAAAATATTTGCTGACATCTGTTAAGTTCATGAAATTATTCTGTTTTAGTAGTTTTGAATTCCCTATTTCATCTGAAACTTTAAAGATCCTTACAATAACACAGAATTTATAAGTGCATAAGTTACACAAAATTGGTCTAACTGAGTCTTCATGTTTGGTCCTCCATCTCACGTGGACCCTCTGACAGGTCAAGTCAAGCCAAGTACGTAGTATGGGGAATCAGCTTATCAAGTCCTTTGAAGGTACCACTCATTTGTCATTTATCACTACCCATAAACATTTAAAATTCGTTACATATGAAGCCTGATTGCAATAGTAAGATGAAAGATATATGGTAAAATCATAATATATATTGAGAATGTAGTTGATGATACTGTGAGCAGTAATTTTCAACAGCAAAGCCTTGGCAAAGAAGACTGACAAAAGTCTTCTAGGAAGTGGCGATTCTAAAGCTGAAGGCTCAGTGAGAGTGTGAGTTTACCAGGAGTGGGAGGGAAAATAAAGAAATAAGAATGGAAGGGGGGTTTCTTCCCTTCATGTTTGCTACTGTATCCTCCTTTCTCTTCAATTAAATAATAACTGAAATATTTAATTTCAGTTGTTTTATTTTCATGGATTTTTGAGATAAGGATTTTATTGTTTTTATTTTTTAATTTATTACAATTTATTCATTTTGTATCCCAGCTGTAGCACCCTCTTTCATCTCCTCCAGTCACACCCTCCCTCCCTCTTGTCTTCCTAGGCCCCTCCCCTAGTCTACCTATAAGGGAGGTCCTCCTCCTCTTCTATCAGACCCTAGTCTATCAGGTCTCATCAGGATTGTGGCCTGGTAAGGCTGTCCCCTCCCTGCTTCATGGGGATGTGATATATAAGCCAGTCATTGAATTCATGTCAGAGACAGCCTCTGCTCCCCTTACTAGGGTACCCATTTGGAGACTGAGCTGCCATGGGCTACATCTGAACAGAGAGGTTCTAGGTTATCACCACACATGGTCCTTGGTTAGAGTATCAGTGTCAGAAAAGATCCCTGGGCCCAGAATTTTTGGTTCTCTTGGTCTTCTTGTGAAGCTCTTGTCCTCTCCAGGTCTTTCTATCTCCCCCTTCTTTCATAAGATTCCCTGCACTCTGCCCAAAGTTTGGTTATGAATCTCAGCATTTGCTTTGATACCCTGCTGGATAGAGTTTTTCAGAGGCCCTCTGTGGTAGGCTCCTGTCCTGTTCCCCTTTATCTCTCTATTCTAATGTCTATCCCATTTGCCTTTCTGAATAAGGATTGAGCAACTTCCCTTCTTGCTTAGCTTCTTTAGGTGTACAGATTTTCGTAAATTTACCTTATATTATATGTCTGATATCCACTTATAAGTAAGTATATACCATGTGTGTCTTTCTGTTTCTGGGTTACCTCACTCAGGATGATCTTTCCTAGATCCATCCATTTGCCTGCAAATTTCATGATTTCCTTGTTTTTAATTGCTGTGTAGTATTCCATTGTGTAAATGTACCACAATTTTTGTATCCATTCATCAGTTGAGGGACATCATTATGTTTTACTACAAAAGCCCATATGCCACAAAATTTGAAAATATAAGTGAAATGGGGATAGGGATTTTCTGTGCAGCTGAGGCTGGCTTCAATTCTTAGTCATTTTGTATGCTAGGATTACAGGTGCCACCACACCAGTTAATGATACCTGTATCTACTGAGGTTGTTGAAAGATAATGGATATATTCCCTTAGGAAAATAGTTAAACCATGTGTGTATGTAAATGCATAAGCCTAGTTAACATTGTTTTTGTTCATTTGTTTTTTGATTGTCCTACCATATTTGTGAATAACTATGAGTTATATTAGATAACGATAAACTTCTACTATTAACATATTCATCATCTCAATTTCTTCCATTTTTTACAGTTATTACATTCAAAAGCCCACCACGTTTCTAAATAACTTTCTAGTATACTCATATGCACACACACACACACACACACGCACACACACAAATTAGAGATATCTCAGAAAATGATTAGCCTCAAATTTCTACAAGAAACTGAACTCAGGCTTAGAATATTTCAAGAAACAATGAAAATATGGCAGACATAAAGTAGATAATAAAAGTATAATGTGTACAATCAAAGAAATATTTGTTTTCTTAGAAAGGTTAGCAAGATGGACACACATATAGCCAAACTAACAGAGAGACACAATTTAATAAAATTAGAGAAACAAAGAGATGTCACTTCAGGTGCCAATGAAATTCAGAAGATCACTAAGGAATTCCATATAAACATATGTTTATTTAAATAGGCTGGAAAACTCAAAGGCAACATAATTTCTAGACAAATATAACCTGTTCTGAAGATTTAAACCATTTAGGTGAACATATTACAAGCAATGAGGTTGAAACAGTAATTAATAATCTCTCCATAAAGAAAAAAACCTAGCACCAGACAATTTCACTGTGAATTCTACCAAGCTTTTAATAAAAGTTTAACTCAATAGTCCTGAGAATTTTAACCAAAACTAGAAGTGAAGAAACATTACTAACCTATTTCTGTGAAGACAGTATTACCCTAATGCCAAAACCAGAAAAAAAAACAAAAAACAAAAGAAAAAGAGGTATATCAAACTCCACAATGAACTTAAATAAAAAATAAATTAACAAAATATTTTCAAACCACATTTTAAAAATATATTAAGAACATACAATGCAATGAAGTTAGTTTCAACCTAGGTATTCAAGGTTGGTTCAACATATATAATCAAGAAGTGTGTTACACCATACATAGCAATTCAAGAGTAGAAATCACATAAAAGTCATAATAAATGCAAAAAGGCATTTGACAACATTCAGAATTTCTTCATCATAAAAATCCTAAGAAATTAGAATCAGATGAGAACTCTCAAAATACTAAAGTATGGGTATGATAAATATGATACTAAATGAGGAAAACTGGGACCATGTCCTCTAAAATCTGGAGTAATCTCTACTGTTAATACAGTCCCTAAAGTTTTAACTAAAGCAATAAAACAAAACACAAAAGAGATGAAGATAGATTGAGAAATAAGACAAGTTATTTATATTTATAAATAACAAAATCATAAGCTTAAAGAACCAAACATAATAAGACAAAACTTTTAGACCTAATAATGATCTATAGTAGAGGTTCAGGATATAAAATTAACAAAAATATTTAGTACCTTTCATATATACACAGTAAACTTATGGAAGTAAATTAGAAAAAAATTTCAGTCAGAGTACCTATAACAAAATTTTGTTCTCTTTTAGTGTCTATCTCTCTGTGTGCAAATGTGCGCACATGTGTGTGTGAGCATAGGTACTAAGGTCAAAGTTTGATGTCAAATATGATGTGTCATTCATTGCGCTTTGTCAAAAATAAGGTTTCTTACTGATGCTGAATAGACTGATGTAGAAAAAATGGTCAATCAGAACCATTGGTGACTTCCCTGCTTCTACCTCCTCAACAATGGGATTATAGGTTCATGCTCCCATGCAGTTATTTTTTTAATATGGATTCTGAGGTTCCAAACCCAAGTCTTCAGGCTGTATAACAAACATTTTGTTTATTTAACCATCTTCCCAATTCCCTAGGAATGAACCTAACAAAGGGAGTGAAAGACCTTTTCAAAGCAAACTTTAAAACAGAAAAAGAATCTGAAGAAGACATTAGATAATGGACAGAACATTCATGTGCCCATGTTGGCAAAATTAGTATTGTTAAAACACTGAATTGTCAAAAATATATCTACAGATTCAATGTTATCTACAATGGAATTCCAAAAACATTCTCATTTCCTCTTTCATAGCACCATTGTCTTTCATTTATCCTCTCCAGGGCCCCTTCTTCCCAACATCCAATTCAACACAGCTCCTTTCTTCCTCGGGGACCAATTTGGAAGAGGGTATCAAAAGATTATAAGAGCCAGAGGGCAAGGGTGTCTTCTTAAAAGATAGTATCTTTTGTGTATGACAACGAACCACCTCCATAAAAATCTCAACAATATGGCTGCCTAAACAACACCTGAAAAATGATGACACCAACTGACATGCCAGTATGGAAGGGAGAAAATATTACAAGGCCCTACCCCTAGATAAAGAGCTGGCAATTAATGACAACTGCAAGAGGGAGACTCAGTGTTTCCCAGGGTTGAGTTTCCTGATGATTAACCACTTCCAGGTGATTAGCCTTAAACACATATACATACAGGAACACTAAGGGACTCATCAGTTTGTATTTATGAACCTGTATGTATATATGTGTATATATAATAATTAAAGAATAGGAAGTGATGAATTAATGATGATTTGGAGGGGACAAAGGAAAAGTTGAAAAGAAGAAAAGGAGGGGTACGTGACATAAATACAGTACTCACATATAAAATTTTCAAAGATTAATTAAAATTCAATATTAATAATTTTACAAAAAATTAAATGACAACAGATTCTGGTAAGGATAAGCAAAAGAGAAACTCTTATTCTGTGCTGATCAGAGTGTGAATGGGCAATACCACTGGGCAAATCAGTGTGGAGGCTTCTCACAAAGTTAAAATAAATTTTTCACATGATGCAGCTATGGTGACACCTTGGAACATGCCAAAAAAATTTCCATATCCTATTGCACATACATGTTCAGTGCTGCCTTATTCACAGCAGCCAGGAAACAGAACCAACCTAGATGTCCATCAGCTGGTGAATGAGTAAGGATAATGAGGTATTTATAGATAATACAAGTTTATTTAGCTGCAAAAAACTACAGCATTATGAATTTGGGGGGAAATTAATGTATTTTAAAAGTATGCTATTAAGCAGGACAGCTCAGACTCAGGTAGACAGCTCAGGCTCTCTCATCCTCTCTCACACATACATTCTAGGCTTTAATGTACACGTGTGGATATTAACAAGATTATAGTTCATGAGACTAGAAGGTGATCATAACTGGGATAAAAGAAGTGTTGAGGTAGACGGGAGAAAAGGATGATAGAAGACATGTGACACAAAATCCCAAAGGAGGCTTCTGAGGAAGAAGAGGTAACAAGAGGACTAGAAATACAAAGCACAAGAAAAATCTAAAGAGGATCAACAATAAAGAAAATTTGTGAGGAAATTCAAGAAATACAGTACTCATGTCAGGTCTGCTTCCCTGCTATGCACATAACACTAGAACTTATTATTCTAATTTAAATGTAAATGTGACTTTGGATTTTGTCGAGAATATACAAAATGCTCAACCTGATAGCAAGAAATAAGGCCATGAACTTTAATTTTTAAAAATGGGATAAATTTCGAGTAGACATTTCTGAAAAGAAGACACACAAATCATCAACAGGTATGTTTTCCAAAAGTTAATGTCATTAACCAACATGCATATCCAAAGCAAAACCATTAGATATCACTTCACCCCAGGTAAGATAAAAATGTAGAAAAGATGGGGATCTTATTCACTGTTGGTGAAAATGCATGGTAGTACAGCTCCTGTATGAAACAGTAGAGGGTGCTCAAAAAACTAAAGATTAATCTACCATATGATCCAACATATGGGCTCTTGCAGCCCATGCTTATTTTGTGTCATACTAATTGAATTGCTGTGAGTTTTTGAAAAAATTTGTTCTAAGTTCCCCATTGCAAGTAGCCCTTTGAAATTCTCATCCTAGATTTTAATTATTTGCTAAACAGAAAATATTTTACCCTATTGTAATTTCTGCTCACTTACGTCATCAGACACTATAACTAAAGAAAATCTTTGTCTAACAGGTTTTTTTTCATTTTTATTTAGTTATTACAATTTATTCACTTTGTATCCCTGTTGCAGCCAGCTCTCTTGTCTCCTTCTGGTCCTACCCACCTTCCTTATTCTTCCCCTATTCCCTTTTCCTAGTCCTATGATAGGGGAGGACCTCCTCCACTTCTATCTGAGCCTAGCTTATCAGGTCTCATCAAGGCTGGCTGAATCATCTTTCTCTCTGACCTGGCAAGGCTGCACACCATACTCCAGGGAGAGGTGATCAGAGAGCCTGCCATTGAGTTCATGCCAAAGACAGGCCCTGTACCCCTTACTAGAGAGCCCAAATTGAAACTGAGCAGCCAATGGGCTTCTTTTGAACAGAGGGTCTAAGTCCTGTACATGCATGGTACTGAGGTGGAGTATCAGTCTCTACAGTTCCCCTCCACCCTGGTCCAGGTGTTTTGGCTCTGTTATTCTCCTTGTGGGGTTCCTGTCCCCTCTAGATCTTTCTTTCTCCCTCTTCTTCCATAAGGATTCCTGCACTCTGCCCAACGGTTGGCCATGAGTCTCAGTATTTCCATCGATACCCTGGTGGATAGAGTCTTTCAGACGTCCTCTAAGGAAGGTTCCTGTCCTGTTCCTTGTCTTCCCCTATTTCTGATATCTACCCATTTGTCCTTCTGGATGAGGATTAAATGTCTTCCCTGGGATCCTCCTTATTGCCTAGCATATTTAGGGCTGTAGATTTTAATATGTTTATCCTATATAATATGGCTAAAATCTACTTATAAGTGATGTCATTTATGTCTTTCTGCTTCTATAGTTACTTCACTCAGGATGATCTTTTCTAGTTCCCACCATATGCCTGCAAATTTCATGATTTCCTTGTTTTTAATTCCTGAGTAGTATGCCGTTGTGTAAATGTACCACACTTTTTTGCATCCATTCCTCTGTTGAGGGGCATCTAGGTTGTTTCCAGATTCTAGCTATTATGAATAGAGCTGCTATGAACATGGCTAACCAATGTCCTTATTGAATGGTGGGACATCTTTTGGGTATATGCCTAGCAGTGGTATAGCTGAGGTAGCACTATTCCTGATTTTCTGAGGACACACCAGATTGATTTCCAAAGTGGTTGTATGACATTACATTCCCACCAGCAATGGAGTATGGTTCCCTTTTCTCCACATCCTCTCCAGCATGCACATCCCTTGAATTTTTGATCTTAGCCATTCTGGTGGGTGTGAGGTGAAATATCAGGGTCATTTTGATTTGCATTTCCTGAATGACTAAAGACATTGAGCATTTCTTTTTTTTCTGCCATTTGATATTCCTCTGTTGAGTATTCTCTGTTTAGCTCTGTACCCCATTTTTTAATTGGATTACTTGATTTGTTGCTGTTTAACTTCTTGAGTTCTTAATGTATTCTGGATATTAGTCCTCTATCTAATGTAGGGTTGGTGAAGATCTTTTTCCAGTCTGTAGGCTGTCATTTTGTTCTGATGACAGTGTCCTTTGCTCTACAGAAGCTTTTCAGTTTCATGAAATCCCATTTATTAATTGTTAATCTTAAAGCCTATGCTATTGGTGTTCTGTTCAGGAAGTTGTCTCCTGTGCCAATGAGTTAAAGGCTCTTCCCACTTTTTTCTTCTAGCAGAATTAGTGTGTCTGGTCTTAAGTTGAGATCTTCCATCCACTTGGACTTTAGTTTTTTTCAGGGTGATAAATATGGATCTAGTTGCATTTTTCTACATGTAAACATCCAGTTAGACCAGCACCATTTGTTAAAGATGCTGTTTTTTTCCCCATTATATGTGTTTGGCTTCTTTGTAAACAATCAAGTGGATGGGTTTATTTCTGGCTCTTCAATTCTATTGATCAGATGGTTTCTTTGACAGTTGCTCTATAGTAGAACTAGAGAGCTAGGATGGAGATACCTCCAGAAGATGTTTTATTGTACCAGATTGTTTTAGCTATTCTGGGTTCTTTGTTTTTCTATATGAAGTTGAGAATAGTTCTTTCAAGGTCTGTAAAGAATTGTGTTGGTATTTTGATGGAAATTGTATTGAATCTGTAGATTGCTTTTGGTAAAATAGCCATTTTCACTATGTTAATCCTACCAATCCATGCATATAGGAGGATATCTTTACATCTTCTGTTATCTTCTTCAATTTCTTTCTTCAGAGACTTGAAGTTTTTTTATAGGTCTTTCACTTGCTTGGTTGGAGTTACACCAAGATATTTTATGTTATTTGTGGCTATTGTGAAGGGTGTAGTTTCCTTAATTTCTTTCTCAGCCCATTTGTCTTTTGTATACAGGAGGGCTTCGGGTTATTTTTGAGTAATTTTGTATCCAGCCAATTTGATGAAGGTTTTTATCAGTTGAAGAAGTACTCTGGTTGAATTTTTGTGGTCACTCATGTATACTATCATATCATCTGCAAATACTGATACTTTGACTTCTTCCTTTTCTATTTCTATCCCTTTGATCTCCTTTAGTTGTCTTGCAGATCTAGCTAAGACTTCAAGAACTATGTTGAAGAGATAAGGAGAAAGTGGGCAGCCTTGCCTTGTCCCTGATTTTGTGGGATTGATTTAAATTTCTCTCCATTTAGTTTGATGTTGGCTATAGGCTTGCTGTTTTGAGAATCAAATGGAACACCATAAGATTCAGTGATTTAAACCATTAAAATGTTATTTTCTAGAATTGTACAGTCACAGCTAAGTAGCCATCACCATAGCCTAACTTTGGTGGGTTTTTCTTAGCCCACAAAATAAATCTAACGAAAGTTAGCCCCTCTACTCCTATGTCCAGTAACCCGAACCGGCAGGTTGTTTCAGTGACATGGGTCTGAGAAAGGGGAAATGAGGCTCAGAAGAAACAAAGGATTGAAGGTAGAGAAGATTAAGAAGGTTTGGTGTTGAGATGCTTTGCATAAGCTATGTTTTATGTCAATCAAGTTTATCAAGAAGGACAGGATATTACATACTATTTCCATAGGAGAGATGGAACAGAGTCAAGAGAAGATATCATATAACAAGACTAAGTCAGCAGAAAGCTAGTCAAGCAATGTTTCACAAGAGAACCATAGGGTATCTAAAGAATATTATAAACTGAACACAGAATGGCCTTGGGACTGATATCCATAGCCCCTTAGAGTGGAAAAGGTTGGTCTGTCAGGATCTTATGCCACAGCTCCCCCAAGGCTCACCCTTTTCTGTCATGCATATCCCTGCTTTTAGAGAAGGAGCTATATTCATTCTCCATACATCAGGACCTCTGAGAAAACCTCAGTTGTAAAGTCCAACCCTCAACAGTCCACATAGTTAATAATGCACTTTGTCTAGTTCTGAGACATTTTCCACATATTCGAGAAGTCTTTCTTTCACCTGTTAATTGCTTCTAACAAGTTAATGGTTTGTATTCTGGCTTGCAGCTAATGGTGTTCTCATTTATTTCTGAGTATAGGTGTTTAGTAAGTGGAAAATTCATTCCCCAGAGCTGGCTGACAATCTGCCTACCAATGTCCCCTGCCAGCTTGGCATACATTTCCTGTATACTGTAGCAATGTTGTGTGTTCCTTTGTGTTTCATTTTGCCATTGGCCTCAGGTGTGTGCTTCCAATTAGTTCTTGTCTGGTTTTAGAACCATGTAAGTATTTCCAGTGGAACTCTTTTCTAAGTTTGGCTTCAGTTGGATTCAAAGATATCAATTAACTACTAGAATCAAATATTTCTACAGGGCTGCATTTTGCCTCACTTCCTGAAGATGATTTTAGAATCTTCTTTTGATTTTTGTGTTCTTAAATTTCAGTAAATTTGGTTTATTCAGTCTATTCTCCAGGTGGTAATGGAGTCTTGCATTTAGTGAATTTATATTAAATCCAAGAAGTACTTCAATATATCTGAGTCTGTAGCACCCATGTCATCCTTCTGGTTCTTAGTGATGGAATTCTAATCAGTTTAGTCTTCATCCTTCTGCAACAATTATTTAATATTTTATCTTCTTTCTTTTAGTTTTTTGGACTCTGATTTATTTGAGGTAGACTCTTGTCATTTATTAGTGGCTGATGTCAAACTTGTCATCCTCCTGCCTTAGTCTTTAGAATGTTGTGATTTTAGACATCCACCACTATACCTAACCTTTTGCACTCCAGTTCCCTGGATATGTTATATGCCTTATCTGTCATTCTACCTGTTGGGTTTTTAGCATTTGCAACACTTTTTAAAAATTTTTTCTAAGACCACTGTTTTTTTCTTCTAAATGTTTTTCTTTAATGTAAAAGCCTTTATTTTTTATTTTAAAGGGACACGCTTTAGTATGGTAGCACACACTTGCAATTCCAGCACATGAGATGCCAAAGCAGGAGGACTGCTGTGAGTCTGAGGCCAGCCTTGGCTATTTAATGAGTCCCTGGCTAGCTATAGCTGTATACATAAACTTTCTCAAAACAAATGAAGTGACTTTAAAAAATTGAGCTTTGGAGGGCATTACTGTTCACTCACTGATGTGACTTCTGTTCTCTACACTGTGCATAGGTTCTCCTTTCTTTAGTAGCTTGCTTTCTTTTGCTTTCATCTCTTTCACTCTACATACTTGCCTTTGGTCTGTCGAAGTTCTTGGCTGTCTGCCTGTGTTTAAGGCTGGCCACTGAGAAGCAGATGGGATGTTCTCTGCACACAGTGAAAACATGCACATCATTGTACATGGATTCCAGTGACAACCCAGATATGTCACCACAGGCAGCCTTGTCTTGATGGTGTCCTTGTCTTGGTCGTCATTTCCCATGCTTTGCTTCTCCAAAGTCAGCACTTGTGTTTAACGTGTTCTGAAAAATAAGGAAGTCTGAGTGTTTACACCTTTATGTTAGCATATGTTTTACATTTGTCATGCAGTAAATCAATTATCGCATCTATTCTGCTTGAAACCTCTTACTGCTAGCTTCTTACTTCTCCCTTTAGATTCATAAGTTTATGCCTGTAAAGCCTGTCATTTCTTTTCAGTAGAGTTTTAAGAGAGTGTTTGTAAATAAACCCTCTACTGTGGATGTTTCCTCAGTCACAACTGTGGTGTACAGTTTACAGATCCTAACTCACAAGCAGACACATAATAAACCACAAAACAACTTTTCAGATTCTAAACAAGGGCCCATGTGAAACATACCAAATACTCAGAGTTCAGCCTGAAAACAATTGAGAAAATTTAGAATGTCTTCATTCTTTTTTTTTAACTACCTCTCAAATATAAGTTCAAGTGAACCATTTCTTATAGAATGTGAGAAATCTGAGCACAGTGAATTTAAGTTGAACGGGCACAGTCTGGGTTCCTCCATGAAGCTCCATTGAAGTCCCCAACAATTTTATTAACATTACAGGTAAGAAAATTGGGACCAGAAAGATTTGTTTTAAGATATTAGTTTCCTAGTGAGAAAATTACAGAACTTGAATTGAAATATAGGTTTATTTTTTCTTTAAAGCCCTGTTTGATTGCACAGATACACAGAGAGTGAAATAAGCATCTTTATCAGAGACTAAAGAAATTATGTTTGTGTTTGCATCTTCTTCAGTCATTACCAAAATACTATCTAGTATATATAGTACATAAGGTCCATTTTCAGCTTGCACCTCACTGACAAATATTCCATCTTGATGCTTTTTACTATTTTCCTACACATGCACTTACTATGTACACAGAATTAATGAGAAAATTTTTTCTTTAAATCTCCTTCTCCGATTTCTCTCCAAACAAAATTGAAGGACAGGAGTCCAAGGTGGTGGCAACCAGTGCACACTTTATCTTAGGGACAGGGACGCAGGATACGAAACTCCGAAATTAGTGAGTGGGGGGCCAGAACATTGAAAATGAGGTTTCCTGGGCAAGGGGGAACAGCCTGTGAGCTGTGCCAATTTGGACCCAGATCACCCGTGGATGTCAGGGCCTGAGAGTGGCAAAGGTTTGACGCCCCTGCACATCCTCTTACCCCAAGCACAGAGCTTCCTGCTTGGCAGAGGTGGTGGTGGTTGCCCCAAGCACGAGCTTCCCTGCTCTGTGACTGAGACAGCAGAGGCTGCTGACCCAAGAAGGAGCCTCTGTGCTCCGTGACTGAGATAGGAGAGGCATCTGCTGTAAGGGCCTCTAAGGTCTGCTGCTGTAGCTGGCTGTGGCTGCCCCAAGCAGGAGCCTCCATGTGTGGTGACTGAGAAGGCAGAGGCAGATGCCCCATGTATGGGTTTCCCTGTGTGGTGGACAAAGAGTGGACACTACTGAGCAGACTGATCTTAAACAGTTTCATTTGCCCCTCCAGCCCCAAATCTGAGAGTACAGAACAGGGGGAACCCCTGTGCTTTCTGATTAGGCCTGGGAATGAGTGAGTGTACCTTCAAGTGAGTGTGTGCAGAGCCCCAGATACAGTGACCCTCTAGGCTAGCAGCCTGACATCAAATCCCTCTCACCCACACCCCCAATGTGGGCAACATAGGGATCCTTGGGACAGCATTCTCAACACTGAATCACCTGTTCTGTGGGTCTCCCAGTAGAGTCCAGACAAACAATTCCTGGAGCCAAGATGATGCAACCCAGACAGATCTAAATACCTGGAGGACAGTAAGACAGGCCTGTGGGCCACTGAGGAACATAGGGCACCTGCGTGTGCTCATTGCACTTGCGAACAGTGCCAATACCCCGCCTGTGTTTACACTCCACCCTTCCAGGCTTGTTCACACTCTAGAACCCTGTCCTTCAAGGCACGCTTCCACGCACACACCCATGCTTGCGCACATGCGCCTGCAACCTTCCTCACTTAGCTACAGCTGAAACACCAACATCCATTCTCAAACCAGTGGACCTCTCTCATCTTCCTGAAGAATATTCCAGACATCAGAAAAGAATGTACCTTGTTGAAGTACAGACTCCAGGAACAAATAGCAAAGATTACAGACAAGCAGATGGCTAGAGGTCGGTGTAAAAACACATCCAATGAAAATCAGGACATCGTGGCTTAACCCCCCCCAAACAATGGATACTTTAATTCATTGAAAACACAGGAAAATGATCTCAAATCTATAGTTATCCAGTTATTAGAGGCAAGTAAAGAGGAAACAAATAAAGCTCTCAAAGAAATACAGACAAATATAGCCACACAGATAGAGGTACAAGTAGAGACACATAAAGAGGAAAAAATGCTCTTAAAGAAATACAGACAAATACAGACAAACATATAGAAGCACATATAGAGGCAAAAGTAGAGGTATAGAGAGAGCAAACAATCCAAAAAAAAGAGGCCATCATGGAAAGATAGGAATCCACATTCAAACAGATGAAGGAAATAGTGGAAGACATAAAAACAGAATTAGAATAAAGAAAACACAAACAGAGAAAACCCTGAAGCTGGAGAACTTAGGCAAAAGATCAGGAACCACAAAGGTAAGCATCACCAACAGAATATTAGAGAAGGAAGGGAGAATCTCAGGTGCTGAAGATACAATTGCAGAAATGGATACATCTCTCAAAAGAAAAAGTAAAATCAGAAAAGTACCAAACACAAATCATCCAAGAAATCAAAGATGCCATGAAAAGGCAAAATGTAAGAATAATAGGAATAGACAAAAAAAGAAGATTCCAAGCTCCAAAGTCCAAAAAATATTTTCAAGAAAATCATAGAAGAAAAATTTCCCAACTTAAAGAAAGAGATGGCCATAAATATACAAGAAGCCTACAAAACACCAAATAGACTAGACCAGAAAAGAAACTCCTCGTGTCACATCATAGTCAAAACACTAAATCTACAAAAAAAGAAGAAAATACTAACAGCAACAAGGAAAAAGGACAAAGTAATATATAAAGGTAGACCTATCATAATCACACCAGACTTCTCAACAGGAACTATGAAAGCCAGAAAGGCCTGGACAGATATCATCCAGACTCTAAGAGACCACAGATGTCCACCCAGACTATTATATCCAGCAAAACTTTCAGTCAACATAGACAGAGAAAACAAAATATTCCATGACAAAACTAAACTTAAACAATATCTACACAGCAACCCAGCTCTACAGATGGTACTTGAAGGAAAACTCCAAAATAATTAAATCAACTACACCCAAGAAAACACAGGATGTATATAACTTCACAACAAAATATTAAAAGAAAACAAGCATAGAAACACAATAGCACCACCAACTCCACAATAAAAGGAATTAACATTCATTGGTCACTATTGTCTATCAACATAAACAGACTCAACTCTTTAATAAAAGGACACAGAATAACAGAATGGTTGTGGAAACAAAATCCAACATCCTGCTGCATCCAAGAAACATCTCTGCAACAAAGATAGATTCTTCCTCAGAGTAAAGGGATGGAAAAAGTTTTTCCAAGCCAACGGAACCAGAAAAAAAGCTGGAGTAGCTATCCTAATATCTAATATAATAGACTTTCAACCAAAATTAATCAAAAAAGATGAGGAGAGGAACTTCATCCTCATCAAAGGAAAAATTCACTAGGATGGCATCACAATCGTGAACATTGGTGCCCCAAACAAAAGAACACCTGCATTTGTAAATGAAACCTTATTAAAGCTTAACTCACACATCGATCCTACCACCTTAACAGTGAAAGGCTTCAACACTCTGTTCTCACCAAGAGATAGATCATCTCAACAAAAGCTAATTAGGGAAATAATGACACTTACAGAGGTCCTAAATTAAATGGACCTAATAGATGTCTACAGAGCTTTTAACACAAAATCAAAAGAGTATACCTTCCTTTCAGCACCTCATGGAAACTTCTCAAAAACTGACCATATAGTCAGGAACAAAGCAAGCCTCAACAGATATAAGAAGACTGAAATGTATCCTATCAGACCACAATGGCCTAAAACTAGACGTCAACAACAACAGAAATGACAAAAAGCCTACATACACATGAAAACTAAACAACTCTCTACTCAATGACAGCTTGGATGGGGAAGAAATGTAAAAAGAAATTGAAGACTTCCTAAAATTCAATGAAAAGAAAGGCACAACTTACCCAAATTTATGGGACACAATGAAAGCAGTGCTAAGAGCAAAGTTCATAGTACTAAGTGCCTCCAGAAAGAAGTTTGAAACATCTCATAGAAATAACTTAATGGCACACCTAAAAGCCCAGGCAAATAAGAAGCAGACATACCTAAGAGGAATAGACAATTAAAAATAATCAAACTCCACTTGGACTTTAGCTTTGTGCAAGGTGATAAATATGGATCTATTTTCATTTTTCTGCATACAGATATCCAGTTGGACCAGCACCATTTGTTGAAGATGCTGTCTTTTTTCCACTGAATGGTTTTGGCTTCTTTGT
>CM053758.1:38674942-38703114 GCA_028658305.1 Pachyuromys duprasi | reverse complement strand
TGGGGCCCATGATAGCTTGGTGTCAGACTGAAGACCCTAGTGAGGGAAACAGGGACTGTTTCAGTCATGAACTTGATGGCTGACTGTTTGACCCTCCCCCATACAAGCCGGGGAATGACAGACTGGCTAGATTCCAGGAGAGGACATTGCAGCCAGCCCTGAGGAGACAGGATGAGGTAGGGTTGGATGGAAGGGGAAGAGGTCCTCCCCTATTGGTGGACATGGAGGGGGCAGGGAGGAGATGAGTGAGGGAGGGTGAGGGAGGGAGGGAATGAGGGAGGGAGCTATGCGTGGGATGCAAAGTACCTAACCTGTGATTAATAAAAAATTAATTATTTAATTAAAAAAAAGAAATTGAAAAGCTTCTATAATTCAAAGTATACTGTCAATAGAAATGAAACAGTTTACAGACTGGGAAAAGATTTTTATTGATCCTACACCCAAGCAAGGGCTAATATAAAAATATATATATAATGAACTCAAGAAATTAAATACCAACAAACAAAACAACCCAATTAACAATAGGACACCGAACTAAACAGAATTTTCAACAGAGGAATCTGGAATGGGAGGAAGCACTTAAAGAAAATCTTAACTGCCTTAGTCATCAGAGAAATAACGCTTTGAGATCCAATCTCTCACTGGACAGAATGGCTGAGATCAACATCTCAAGGGACAGCACATGCTGGCAAAGGTATGGAGAAAGGTGAACCTTCCTCAATTGCTGGTGGAAGGGCAAACTTGTACAGCCTTTTTGGAAATTAATTGGGCACTTTTTCAGAAAATAAGAAATAGCTTTACCTCAAGACCCAGCTATGCCACTCCTGCATGTCTTTGTTTTTAATAGCTGAGTAGTATTCCATTGAGTAAATGTGCTTTTCTTTATTCATTCTTAGGTTAGGGGACACCTAGGTTATTTCCAGATTCTGGCTATTGTGAATAAAGTTGCTATGAACATAGTTGAGCAAGTATCCATGTTGTATGGTGGAGTGTCTTTTGAGTGTATACCCAAAAGAGTATGTATAGCTTGTTCTTGAGGTAAAGCTATTCCCTATTTTCTGAGAAAGTACCAGATTTATTCCAAGGTGGTGGTACAAGTATATGATCCCACCAGCAATAATGGAGTCTTCCCCTTTCCTCATACCCTCCCCAGCACGTGCTGTCGCTTGAAATTTTGACCTTAGCCATTCTTAATGGTTGTGAGATGGATTTTCAGAGTTGTTTTGATTTGCAGTTCTCTAATGACCAAGGAAGTTGAGCAGTTTTAAGTGATTCTCAGATGTTTGAGATTCCTCGGTTGATAATTTTCTGTTTAGTTCTGTGCCCCATTTTTTAATTGGTTTATTTTGTTTATTGGTGTTTGATTTCTTAAGTTCATTATATGTTTTGAATATTAGCTCTCTGTCAGATGTAGGATTGATGAAGATCTTTTCCCAATGTGTAGACTGTTGTTTCTTTCTATTGACAGTGTTCTTTGCCTTACAGAAGCTTTTCAGTTTCAATAGGTCCCATTTATTAACTGTTGTTCTTAAAACCTGAGCTCTTGGTGTTTTTTCAGGAAGTTGTCTTTTGTGCCAATGAGTTCACGGCTCTTCCCCACTCTCTCTTTTAATAGAGTTAGTCTAACTTGTGTTATATTGAGGTCTTTGATCCACTTGGATTTGAGTTTTCCACAGGGAGCTAAATATGGATCATTTTGCATTTTTCTACATGTAGATATCTAGGTAGACCAGCACCTTTTGTATAAGATGCGTTTTTTTGTTCATTACTCATTGTTTTTGTTGTTGTTATTGTTGTTGTTCATTGTTCTTTGTAAAATATCAAATGACAGTAAGTATGTGGATTTCTGGGTCTTTGACTAGATTCCATTGATCACACCATCTATTTGTTTGCCAGCACCATGCTGTTTTTTGTTACTATTATTCTGTAGTATAGTTTGAAGTCAGAGATGATGATATCTCCAGAGGTTCTTTTATTGTGTAGAATTGTTATAGCTCTTCTGGGTTATTTTGTTTTGCCATATGAAGATGAGAATTATTCTTTGAAGGTCTGTAAAAAAAACTGTGTTGATATTTTGATGGGGACTGCATTGAATCTGTAGTTTGCTTTTGATAAAATGGCCATTTTTACTATGTTAATCCTAATCCTATTACTCCACAGGCATGGGACATCTTTCCATCTTCTGATATCTTCTTCAATTCTTTTATTTAGATACTTCAAGTTCTTGTCATACATGTCTTTCATTTGCTTGGTTAAAGTTACACCAAGATACTTTATATTATTTGTGGCTATTGTGAAGGGCGTAGTTTCCCTAATTTGTTTCTCAGCCCTTTTGTTGTTTGTGTACAGGAGGGCTGTTGATTTTTTAAATTAATCTGTGTCCAGCCATATTGCATTGCTGAGGCTGTTTATCAGCTGTATGAGTTCTCTGGTGGAAATTTTGTGGTCCCTTACTTACGTTAGCATATCATCTGCAAACAGCAATACTTTGACTTCTTCCTTTCTGATTTGTATCCACTCGATCTCCTTTAGTTGTATTATTGCTCTAGCTAGAACTTCAAACACCTTATTGAAGAAGTATGGAGAGAATGGGCAGCCTTGTTTTGTCTCTGAATTTAGTGCAATTGCTTTGAGTTTCTCTCCATTTAATTTTATGTTGGTTATAGGCTTGCTGTATGTTGCCTTTACTATGTTTAAGTATGATCCTTGTACCCCAGATCTTTCTAAGACTTTCATCATGAAGGGGTATTGAATTTTGTCAAAGGTTTTTCCTGCATCTAATGAAACTATTATGAATTATTTTTTCTTTCAGTTTATTTATATGGTGGAGTCAGTAGATGGATTTTTGTCTGGCAATTTATCCCTTAATTACTGGGATGAAGACTATGTGATTATGGTATATGACGCTTTTGATGTGTTATTGGATTCAATTTGCAAGTATTTTATTGAGTATTTTTCATCAATATTCATGAGTGAAATTGTTCTGAAATTTTCTTTGTTGAGTCTTTGTGCGGTTTAGGAATCAGGGTGATTGTGGCTTCATAGAATGAGTTTGGCAATGTTCGTTCAGTTGCTAGTCTGTGGAATAGTTTGTGGAGTATTGGTATTTGATTTTCTTTGAATATATGGTAGAATTCTGTGCTAAAACCATGGGGACATAGGCTTTTTTTGTGTGTGAAACTTTTGATGACTGTTTCTATTTCCTTAGGGATTATAGGACTGTTTAAACTGTTTACCTAATCTTGATTTAGCTTTTGTAGATGAAATCTATCAACAAATTGTCCATTTTCTTTAGATTTTCCAATTTTGTGGAATACAGACTTTTTCAGTAAGATCTAATAATGTTTTAGATTTCCTCAGTTTCTGTTGTTATGTTCCCCTTTCCTTTCTGATTTTGTTGATTTCAATACTCTCCATCTGTTTTTAATTAGTTTGGTTAAGGGTTTGTATATCTTGTTGATTTTTTTCAAAGAAACAGGTATTGGTTTCTTTGATTCTTTGTATTGTGCTCTTGGTTTCCAATTTATTGATTTCAGGCCTGAGTTTGATTATTTCCAGTTACGTAGTCTTTTATAACGTGTTTGCTTCCTTCTGTTTAGAACTTGCACATATACTGCTAAGTTGCTAGTATGGAAACTCCCTAATTTCTTTATGTTAGGTGCATAGTGTTATGAACTTTGTTTTTAGCACCACTTTCATTGTGTCCCATAAGCTGGGGATATGGTGCCTTCATTTTCATAGAATACTAGGAAGTCTTTAATTTATTTCTTCCATGACCCAGTGGTCGTTGAGTAGAGAGTCATTCAGTCTCCATGAGTTTGAAGGCTTTCTGTTGTTTCTGTTGTTTGAATTCCAGCTTTAATTCACGGTAGTCTGATAATATGCAGGGAATTATTTCCATCTTCTTATATCTGTTGAGGGGAGGAATGTCAAAGCATGGGAGAATTTGTCTGATCACTAAAGTATGAGGCTACTTGTAATATTTAAATTCAGATCTAACATAGGCTTAAAACAGGTATGGTGGTGCATGACTTTGCTTACAGCACATAGGAGGCAGAGGTATATAGATATCTCTAAGTTCAATGCTAGTCTTGTCTACATAGCAAGTTTCCAGCCAGCTAAAGTTACACAGTGAGTCTTTGTCTCAAAATAAATTTAAAAAAATACAACAAACAAAGATAAAAATGACAAATGTTTAAATCTACTATTCTATAGACTCTGCTAGATACTTCCACATAAATCACTTCATTTAACCCATAAAACAAACTGACAAGCATATGGTAAGGCGATTAATGTTTAACACAAAGCCTGACCACCTGCATTCATTCCCTCAAATCTATACAGTGGAATGGGAGAAACAATTCCCAGAAGTCATCATCTTCACACACAGGCTGTGGTTGAAAACTCCCATCACGTTGTGGAAGGCACATATGCACACACAATCAGCACCTAAAAACAAGTGAAGCATTGCAATGTGTGTCTGTAGCCCAGTACAAGGAAGGTGGAGATAGGTAGATTCTAGGAGCACACACATACACACACAAACACACGGGGGGGGGGGGGAATAAGAAACACACACACATATTTAAAACTTTTAACACCAAAAGTAGAATTGAATAAATCCTCACAAACATGCAGAAATATTTACTTTATTTTGAGTTCCCTGTTTAGCCCTAGAGACCTGAAAGTTCCTAAAGAAAGGAGTGTCTAAGAATTAGATATCTACAGAGAGACGTGTCTTTCTTTTATCTTTCTTCCTATTACCTAGCTCATCTCATCTCAAAAAAGAATGATAACAAACTATGCAAATGAAACCCTGTACAGCCTATTTTATAAATATGCTTGCCATCCAGGCCTGATGTCTAAGTTCAATTACTGGAAGCCACATAGAGACAGATGAAGAAGGCCAACTCCTTGAAGCTGTCTTCTAACCTTCATTTACACAGGTACCCATTAATAATTTATTTTGTTTTGTTTTCAAGACAAGGTTTCTCTCTGTAGCCCTGGCTGCCCTGGAATGCAATCTACAGACCAAGCTAGCCTCAAATACACAGAGTTCTACCTGCCTTTGCTTCCCAGGTGCTAGAATTAAAGGCCTGTGTCACCACCATCTGGCAATAAAATTTTAAAGAATTTTTATGGCTAATTCTGATGTCTATAACTTTCCTTTTAAAAATTTAAAAATCTAATCCTGAGTCATCCTCATTATTACTGTCTTAACCAGGATGTACACATATGAACATGTGGCATGTTTCCCAAGCAGAATTCTATGAGCAGACATACCCAAGAATTGTGAAATGAAGAAGCTTCATGTTATCCAAAATATTCCCCAAACTGTGGCTTTCTTCTTTGTCCACTCCCACATCTACTATCAACTCTATGTATGAGCCCAAAGTTGGAAGAACATAAAGTATGTAAGTGGACAGAAATCAAGCAATAACTTAGGAGAGCTGTGCAAATAAACTGTTAAGAAAGATTTGTAAATGGAGTGGACAACAGTAAACTGGAAAATATATATGAAAAGAAAACAGAGTGACAAAAGAGAGTTGCTTTTGAAGTTTGTAGTGTTAGTGAAGTAACTTCGCTTCTTTTCTTTTTATGCTATAGTAGAGAGGGGGGCCAATGAGGGAGGGAGAGAGGAAGGAAGAAAGAAAGACTCAGATGAGTGCAACTTAAAGTTGGTGGTCAAAATGCAAGATTACTAAACTAAAGTAAGGTATGGGTAGTGATAAGCTCACAGCCTCCCTACATAACCAAACTTAAAAAACGAAAAGTTCTTGGGCCAAAAAAATGTCTCAGTGGGTAACCTGACTGAGTTCAATCTCTAGGACCTACATGATGGAAGGAGAGATTTGATACCTAAAAGCTATTCTCTCACCTCTGCCTGTACACCATGGCAGGCATGCACACAGGCACACACGCTCACAGAAAATAAATAAATATGTAAGTGTTAAAATTTTTTAAAAAATGATTAATTTTGGCTACCTACATGGTCTTAAACACCCAGGAGAAAAGTATATCCAGGAATAGAATGATCAATATGTATGTTACTTTAATAGTCCTTTGACATTATAATTAACTATATGAGATGTCTTTTGATGTTTTTTTTCTCAATAAAAATTATCTCCCTGATAATACTATTTCTAGAAAAGTACTTCTTATGGCTATACTATGATACCTTGTGTTCTAACCAATCATGTTCCCTGTTTAAAAGGAGGCTGCCAAATACTTTGTTGTCACTCTTACAGATGCTGATGTTCATTTTATGACTTAAATAAATGGGGCATGAATTTCATTCAGGTTTGGCCCATATTGTCTACCTCCAATGAACATTCTCGCTGGTAGATAGGCAGAGGCTTCTCTTGCACATAAGACATTTTCAATAGGTCTTCTACAGAATTCTTGTAAAATCATCTTATACACTCTAGCCATCTATAAAATTATGCCTCCCTTTATTAAACAAAAGTTATGTTAGCTACAACATCAAGGAATTTTCCCCATTAATCTTGTCTCTTAATGTTAGAAGAAACTCAATGGCTGACTTCTAAACTTACATTGAACTCTTAAGCCAGACAAATCTGGGCACAGGGATCTTTTCTGAGACTAATACTGCAACCAAGGATTATTTGTGAATATAAGCTAGAACCCCTGCTCAGATGTAGCCCAGTCTTCATGTGTGTTCCCTAGTAATTGAAACAGGGACTATCTGTGACATGAACTCAATGGCTGGCTCTTTGATCATCTCCCCCATAAGGAGGGAGCAGCCTTGCCAGGCCACAGAGGAAGACAATGCAGCCAGTCCTGATGAGACCCGATAGACTAGGATCAGAAGGAAGGAGAGGAAGACCTCCCCTATCAGTGGACTGAAGGAGGGGCATGGGTTGAGAAGAGAGAGGGTGGGATTGGGAAGGGACAATTGAAGGGGTTGCAGTTGGACCCTCTCAGCTAGAAGCAATTAAAAGTGGTTATCACCCCCAAACCCCTTTTTCCTAGCTCTTAGGGAATGATACACTAAAAGTTAGACAGACTTCCTTTTAGGGGAACAAATAAAGGGGCTAAGGATAGGCAAGAAATATGATGAATTTTCAAGATGTCCAGCTTTTTCCTCACCCTCCAGACTTAAGACAAAAGCCTGGCAGCTTGAAATGACAGCTTTGGAGGATTTTTGTCTCCCATCCACAGGCCCCATGTTGATGGGCTGGCTCAACAAGTTTGAAGTCTGATCAGGCATGGCATACAACATTTCTAGGCCAATCAACCAATCTACCTTTCTTCAAACTGACTAGCCCTAAATTAAGAGACCAAAACCTATCAGGGAAAGCCCTATCTGTGGAGAAGAAACTGGATTTTTGGCTTCCTGATTCCTCTTTTTCTCTGTCTTCTGCGTGTATGTTTCATCACCCCCTAAGAAACACCTTTCTTCAACTGCTGATTCTGTATGTTGCTTGAGATTTCTCTGCTGCTACCTGTTCTGCTCCAAAATTGTCTTGACTTTTAATACTTTAATTGACAGAGAAAATAAACTATATCAAGACACATAAACTATATCAATTCAAGACCCGTACATTGTTTCAGTGTGATATGTAAATTGCTGCTGTATCTTTCAGAGTCAACATACCTCTCACTTCAAGGAGACATCATTTGTGGCACCATGGATTGAACAGGAGACTCAGGGTTAATGAAATAATCCATGTACAGCATGAAAGAGCCCACCATCTCACATGTGGGCTCTAGAGCCAGTGTTCTCAGAAGCATAAAGTACAACATTACTACCATAGGCAGGAAGAGCAGGGAAGTTGGGGTAGGAAGGACTTGCCAATAGAACAGTGACCTTTTGATGGTAGGTTATATTGTTCTGCTTCACAAAAGAAAGAAAAGGAAACTGACAGAACTGCCATATTTGGTGTAGGCTCTCTCTTCATCTGCTGAGACAAAAATGGCAGTTGGGGTGGGGGAAATAGCAGATGGCTTTTCTTATTACATGCAACTCATGCCAATAAGTTTTTATTTAAAGCAAATCTTCAGTCAGGGGCTAAATTTGTTTCTCAGAGTGTTGGTTTGTCTGGTCATGGTTTACTGAATGCTGGAGAGAAGCTTGAAAACTCAAAATTATTTGATTCTAAGAATGTATGTGGATGACCTGGATCATAAGTCTATATTGCTCCTGGGTGCTAATAGGTTTATGGGCAACTGCTCTGCTGAATGGGAGTTTTATTTTGATTCTGGAAACTTTGATTTTAAGAAAGTAAGAATACACACATTTCTATCCTCCATGAACTCTGGTTGAACCTGACAGATGTTCAAACTTTTCATTTTCTCTTCCATCGAGGCTTAATGGAGATTTCGTTACTAGGGTAATCATCTCTCTGTTTGCTCTATTAATCTAGGCTCTCTGGATGTTGACTCTAGATATAGAAAGGCAGCTGAAATATCTATTTTCCCCATGGATTTATCAGCATGGAATTTTAATTTTGTACTTTTGCTCTCTAATATCAGCTCCTTAATTTAAACGAAAATGAAGAAAAGACAAATGTTTAACTTGCCTTTGGTCTAATCTCAAGCATGGAAAATGAATTTTAGTTGTTCTTTGGACTGCTTAATATTAGATTTTGCTCTAGCCGGAAGGGGGTTGGCATAGTGTCTTTGGGGTCACACAGATCGTGGTCAGTCTGAGTTGCTGATCCATTTATACTTCCTATAAGGGAAAATAATGTCACTTTCATAGGCAGGTGTTGAACTCAGTGGGAGAATGCTTGCCTAGTATGTTTTAAGCTCTGGTTCAAACTAACTGTAAAAGAAGCAAGCAAGAAAACACCCACTTTTCTGAGCCTCTGTTTCCTTCCTAGTGTCAGGATAGAAACTACCGTAGAAGGTAATTAGGAGGAGAAAGTAAGATAATGTGTGTGTGTGGAAACTATTGACTGTACTTCCTTACACTCATGACTTGTCCCCAGAAAGTGAGTTACTTCGTTTCTCAAGTGATAGCAACTGCCTATGGGAAGACAGAGAATGTCCTATGGGCATAGACTAAATGACTCCTTCCAAACTGTATGGAAAGACATGTAGAGTACCCCTCCTAGAGTGAGAACAGTAATAGCTACTTGAGTAATGTCAGATTCACTTTGTTCCACACACTGACAATCTGAGTCACTGTGGACCACACAGCATCCATGTTCCTGCCTCTGATAAAAAGAAGTCTCTCCTGTTCTCCACTTAAGACTCAGTCTCCAAATGGGTTCCCTAGTAAAGGGAGCAGGGGTTGTTTCTGGCATGAACTTAGTGGCATGCTCTCTGATCACCTCCCTCTGGGCAGGGGCAGGGGTAGGTGCAGCCTTGCCAGGCCTCAGAGGAAGACAATACAACCAGTCCTGATGAGACCTGATAGGCTACGGTCAGGTAGAACAGGAGGAGGATCACCCCTATCAGTGGATTAGCAGAGGAGCATAAGGGGAGATGACGGAGGAGGGTGGGATTGGGAGGAGATGAGGGAGCAGGCCATAGTCAGGATACAAACTGAATAAACTGTAATAAGTAATAATAGTAATAAAAAAGAAAAATAGAAAACTATGAGATAGTAGACATTTTGCCTTTAGTGTTCCCAATTGTCTCACCTGAAAAATTAAAGGAGTAAATTAAGTTACCTTTATGAGTGCCTCTGGGCATATATGGCAAATTTTATTCTGTCTTTGAATCTGTTGACAATATAAGTAACACAATCAACATGCAGGTGCACTGGAATTGATAGTCACTTGCCAGAGGCACTCTCTGGGCTTCCTAATATGGCTCCATTTTAAGACTTCACTTTTTGGAAACCCGGTTGTTCACTAGTTGCCAAAACCCTCACATAGACACTTGCTTCTCCATATTTAAAGCAAAATGGTAAAGTTACCCTCAGCTCAAGTCTTCTTGGTTAGAAGTAATCTTGAGATGCCTTGACCTGCAATAGTATATTTCATTATACTTTACAGTTAAAATGTCAATATGTTTGCCTAACTCTGAATAGACTACTGTCTTTTCACCATCCTTGTATTTATGATTAAGCTAAAAGGAGCAGCAGAATTTGTTATGCATCAACAAAGAATATGATATAATGGAAACCTCATAATTATATTTATATTAGAATTGTTAATGCAAAACAAATTAAACAAAAAGATATAAAATTCTATATTTTTCTGCACATAAACTGAGTCACATTGCATAAGTCACACTGTATAATTCAAATACCTAATCCTTGGGTTTCTCAACAAAATAAACACTTTTGTGAATAAAGCTTGCATGAGTGAAATAGTTTTTGTAGACCAGATCATAACACACTTATAACTGACCATTGGGACTACTGTTGAGTGCTATCTGAGACACATGTAATGATCCTTATTTTAATCTTAATTTTTCTACCTTTGATGCGACCTACAGCAGAAGCCTTACTCTTCCAAAGCCCATTGATTATTAAAATAGCTTACAGTAGTGTATACTTCCCAGGATAGATGTGAAATGTACATGACAGAATCCTGGCAAATAGTGCTCAAATAATAATTAAATGGCTGGGCAGGCATTACCAAGCTTGGAGACTACAGAGGGTGGATTCCTGAGGTGGTTTAAAAAGAAAAATGGCCCCTATAGGATGGTGAGTGGCACTATTCGGAAGTGTGGGCTTCTTGGAGAAAGTAGGTCACCGTTGGGTAGGCTTTGAGCTCTCAGAAGCTCGTGTCTAGCCAGTATGTCTCAATCTTCCTTCTGCTGCCTGTGGATCAACATGTAGAACTCTCTACTCCATTTCTAGCACCATGGCTGCTTGCACCCTGCCATGCTTCCTGCCATGATGATAATGGACTAAACCTCTGAACTGCGAGCAAACACCAATTAAATATTTTCCTTTATAGGGATGCCATGGTCATGATATCTCATTACAGCAATTAAAACCTTAACTAAGACACAAGTTGGTGCCAAGGAGTGGGTATTGCTGCAATAGGCCTGACCATGCTTTTGTTTGAAGGAATGAGGACTTTAAGACTTTGGATTAGAAAAATGGTTGTGTTCTTTAAATGGACCATAATAGTAGAAGCATGGAAGACAGTGGTGCTAAGGGTAATTTGAATTGTGAGGGCCTAGCACACTTTGTTTCAGAGGAGACCCTAGGTGGCCTAGAGACTGTATTTTGGCAAAGAATGTGGCTGCTTTCTGCTCTTGTTCAAAAAAATCTGCTTGAGGCTAAATTGAAGAGGTTTAGATTAATTGTATTTGCATAGCATATCTCAAAACAGCCGGGTATTAAATATTTTGTGTGGTTATTAGTGGACACTCTTATAAAGATCTATAATGAAAAGAAGCAAGGTAGTCAAGAAAAGTTACAAAATGTACAGTTTGAGGAGAGAAGCATCACTGGGAAATAGAATAGAGCTAAATCCTGTGTTCAAGGAGATAAACAGATTAAAGAAAAGCCTGAAGTTAAATGGAATAAAGAAGTGATGAACTCAGGGCTAGACCCCACTCAGCTAAGCTTCCAATTTCTGCAAAAAAAAATTAATAAAATAAAGAATAATTTACATCGAGGCATCATGGTACATGCCTTTAATCTCAACACTCAGGAGACAGAGGCAATTAGATCTCTGAATTTAAGGCCAGCAAACAAGTTTCAGGACAGCCAAGCTTAGGCAATGGAAAAACAAAACAAAACAAAACAAAAAAACTACAGACAACTGGTGAAGATGTATTTGAATGATGGAGCCGTGTTCTAGAAACAGCACATGGCAGCCACATGATTCTCTGCTTAGAGTTAAGGATAGAGAAAAGAGGTTGTGTGATCTCCTTCTATAACTAAGGAAAGCCTCTGAGGACAAGTGTGTCAGGGATGTTCTTACGCGGAGTCCCAGGAAAGCCTTTTCATGAAGCTGTGAAGGTGAAGCTTGGATTGTCTTGGAGACCCCAAGATGTTGGAGACGCTAGAGTAATGACATACCGGCAAAGAAAAGCTTTAAACATGGAGTAGAAACAGCCCAAGAGAAAGAACTGTATTTCAGTCAACAAAGCTAAAAGGACTTGGAGATCTAAAGAACACTTTGATATCAGACATGAAGCTGCAGAGTTTGGAGTTTGCCAGCTGGTTTTTGGTCTTGCTTTGGTCCAGTATTTCTTCATTAAGCTCCCTTTCCTACCTTTTCTAAAAGCAATGCATATCCTGTGCCATTATATTGGAAGTATTTGATCTGCCTTTTGATTTTACAAAGTATTACAGTTAGAGATTGTATGAGTCTCAGAAGAGACTTTGAACTTTAGGATTTTAAACAATGTTAAAACCGTGATAGACTCTGGGGACTTCTGAAGCTGGATTGATGATATGGCTATAAGAGTCAATGATATGGATACCAGGGAGTGGAATGTGGTAGTGTAGACTAGGGGAAGAGAATAGGGGGAACAGGGAGGAAATGTGGGGTCAGGTAGAGATGAGGAAGGGGCTACAATAGGGATATAAAATAAATACATTGTAAAAAATTAAAATAAAAAAGAAACAGAAAAAATAAAGAAGATGACCACATTAGGCTCATAGTGAGTAGTGGTATTAGGAAGTGTGGCCTGCCTTGTTGGAGTAGGTGTGGCCTTGTTTGAGGAAGTGGGTAACTGGGAGTGGGCTTTTGAGGTGTCAGAAGCTCAAGTCTGGCCAGTGTGTATTTGTATTACTTCTGCTTCCTGTGAATCAAGATGTAGAACTCAGTTCCTCCTCCATCGCCATGTCTGCCTGTGTGTAGCCGTCCTTCCTGCCTTGATGATAATGGACTAAGACTCTGAAATGTAAGCCAGCCCCAATTAAATGTTTTTATAAGAATTGCCATTGTCATGATATCCCTTCACAGCAATAGAAACCATAACTAAGACAACCCTCTTTCTCAATAATCAGCTTTTTTGTCTCTCCTGAAGACTTTCAAATACCATATGAAAAGGAGGAGGCAGAGGCAGCAATGCTTTGATGTGGAGAAACCTACTTCCTTCTGAGTGAATGAACAGGATCTGAGTTCTACCTCTGATGTGACATTCTAAGCTGTCTTCTGAAATGTATGCTCTTGTGCAACCTTTAGAACTAATCCAACTGGAATGTCAATCCCCTGGCAAAGAGGGGATTTCGGCGTTCTGTGTCCTAGTCTCCCATCTCCCTCAGTAACCTTTCTCTCTTCTCTTCTCTTCTCTTCTCTTCTCTTCTCTTCTCTGGGTCTATGAGACCTTTGTTTATAGACCAGTGCAAACCCTGTTCTGGGATTTTGTTGTGTACCACATGAATCCAGGTTTTGACCTTCTCCTAATCTGCCTGCCTCTCTATTTCTCATTATCTATTGAATACCATTATAGAGGCCCTTCACTTTTTGTGTCCACACCCACCACAGCTTTTACAGGAAAGCTGTAAAACACCAGTAGACAACTCAGTCCTCGACCTTCTCTGACTTCAGGAGTTCCTTGATTTCTGTAAGTAGGGGACGTCTTCTGCAAATGAGGCATATTCCACATAAGCTCAGGTGATGACATGGTGGGGTCGACTGCAGTCTTGACTTCTGAGGTGAGCTCTAAATTGTCTCTCCTCAAAGACATCCAGTCACCATGCCTAAAATCAAACCTCAAAACATTAGGTCTTGCTGAACCTTAGACCTGCTGCTGTTATGTTCTCTTCTCTTGGATCTGGCTCCAATATCTAGACAACAGCCATACCTGGGTTGGTAGTTTCTATTTCCAAATTCTTACTGACTTAGCTAACCTCATCATGTAAAATGGCAAATGGTTGAAGTCACTTATGCACAAGTGTTCTTTGTCTATAATGCATGACCCTTTGTCAAATGTGTATGAAAAAACAGATTTTACTACTTCCAATGTCCCCTTTCAAACATCCATCCAACTTCTCCCAACGTTATGGCCCATCTTCCCCTTACACTGTCTCCAATTTCTATCCTGCTCATAAATCTTACCCTTACTCTATCAATCCTTCTGACTCTCCTAAACTCTACAACCCTATTCCTCTAAACTCTGATTCTGACTTCTACTGTTCTTAATTCCACCTTTTCCCCTAATAACAAGACTTCTCTCCTCCCCTCTCCCCACCATCTATCTCCTGCCCCTCTTCATTTACTTCTCCTGGGACCATGCCTCTCACTCCCTATTTCTTTCTTGCCATGAGTTCACTACTTCTTCACCTTCCCCTCCCCCCATTCTGCCTTTACCTGTCCCCATACTTAAAAGTATCCTGCATATACCTCTCTTCATATGTTCTCCTTAAGAAGGCTTGCAGGACCAGATGACCCAGCCTAGTCCACACAATTTTTTCACAGTCAGGTATGAATCAAAAAGAAGGAAAACTAGGCTCTCTTTAAGACAAATATTTCCATTTAGAAAACAATTCCATTATATGGCCCAAATCTACCACAAATGAACTTCTTCCCTCCACACACTCTGATGCCCTACCATCACTCTGAGATACTGGGGAACTAGTGTATCTCTCCAACCCTAATTCTCAGGTTATCTCCCCAAAGGGGACAATCCTCCATAAGGTATTTCTCTTCATGCTACCTGTTGCTAATGTTTGTGGTTTCTCCTCGTTGAGTCATCTCTATCTCACCTCACAAAGGTCCCAAATCCTCTTTGAAAAATACTTATTGGACATCCTGCCCTTTAAAAAAATGAGAGTTTTCCCTATGACTGTACAGGAATGTTTCAACATAAGCTAATGGCTCTCACTCTACAAAAGCTCCATTCATTTCTGATATATTTACAAGAAGACTCATGGCTAATTTTAAGGCTCATCACCACCTTTGAGGATCTTCTGTAAGCTGTGGCAGAGGTCTGACTTCAAAACTCCTGCTTTCCTTTCATATCAGACTAGATCTAATTTTTTACATTAGTTCTCTATTATCTCCTGTTTCTTTCTCTGTAATCTCCTGTTGATTCTGTTAGCCTGCTTTGGTGCAGCAATCCTGGAAGTAGAAATGCCCAGTATCACCCTGAATGAGTGGAACAAAAAGTTTCTCCTAACATATTTTTAACCTCACTTGTATTAACCCTAAGCTTCATAAGCTTCCATCCTTACTTTACTTGTTTTATCTATTAACCCAAAATACCATTTCTATTGAATATGTCACTGTGATTTTTTCCATTCTGCTCCCCCTTCTGTGCTTAATACTACTTTTCCTACATCCTATGCACTTCCTCTCCTGCTCCAGATTACCTGTGGATGTGGCAAGCAGATTATAAATTACACCATTATCATCCTACGCTCAGGAAGCAGCCTTAGTGTACTTCAAATTTTATTAGGCCCTAGATGCCTGTTCAGCCCCTTCTTGTGGCAAATGTCTTAGTTAGGGAGTTAGGATTTCTATTCCTGCAAGAAAACACCAGGACCAAAAAACAAGTGGGAGAGAAAGGGGTTTACTCAGTTTACAATTCCACTTTGCTGTTCGTTACTGAGGAAGTCAGGACAAAAACTTAAAGAGGAACATGGAGGCAGAAGCTGATGCGGAGACCATCAGCTTGCTTTACAAGGCCTGTTCATTCTTCTTATTGTATAAGCAGAGGCAACCAGACCAAGGATGATAACATCCACTGAGGAGGGGCGGGGCTCACACATTGATCGTGGATGCATTTCTCCAACTGCAGCTCCTTTATTTCTGATGACTCTAGCTTGTGGTGACACACAAAATCTGCCAGCATAACTGACCCCTTGTCAACCTGACACACAAACACACCATCATTAAACTATAGCCTTTCCTTTTTTATTCATTCTCAAGATCTCACATTAAAAATAGAAATTACTTTAAAAGTCCTACAATTTTTACAAATTCAAACATATTAAAATTTCAGACCTTTTAAAATATCTAATTTCTTTTGAGATCCAAAGCCTTTTAAAATTCAAAGTCTCTCAACTGTGGCCTCCAGTAAAATAATTTTACTTAAGAAGGAAAATCAGGGAAAGCAAAACTAAATTCTAACCATCCAATCGCTGGATCCACTCCTGATCTTCTGAACTCTTCCAAAGGGCTTGGGTCATGTCTCCAGCTCTCCTCTCTGTAGCACATGCAGCGTGTCCTCCAGGCTCAGGCTGGCTGTACTCCACTGCTGCAGGCGTTCACGGAGGTCATCTCCAAAACTGCCGGAGTCCCTTGTTGCAACTAGGCTGTGCTTTTACCCATGGCTGCTTATAGGCTCTCTTCCTAGTGCCAAGCCTCACTTCTTTGCATGGCCCCTTCAATCCTGGGCTTCAACTTCCACTGAGACTGCAACTTTACCAGTGCCATCTTCTGGCCTCTCCTAGTGCCAGTCATCAGCTGCTCTTCATGAACCTTTCATGCCTTCAAAGCCAGTGCCACTCTTGCACATTACAGAGTCCAGCTGCCAACATGATGCGCAACCAGAGTTGCTGACGAAATACCATTTCTCTGCATACTCAGGAGACACTTCCCAGAAGATTTCACCATAAGGATGGGGGTGTCTTCTTAATCACTACTCATTTCTTAGCTCCTGCCGAACAGTGTCAAGCATCCCAGCAAAGTAATGTTTTGCTTTAGTAGTTCAAGTTCCTTGTTAGTCACAGCTGTTTTTTCTGCCCCAGCTAACTAGAATCACAGAACCTTACTTCAAAATAACAATGGTCCCTAATAGACACTTTAAACGTTTCTCTGAAACTTCACAAGCCAGACCTCTGTCTTCTGTACTTCTCTCAACGCTCTTGTCATCCTAGCTCCCATACAATAACCCACAGAGCTCTTAACACTCAGTGGCTCATCTAGCCCAGTGTTCCAAAGTTCTTTCATAATCTTCCCCAAAGCATGGTCAGATCTTTCACAAGAAATACCTCACTTCTGGTACCTGTTAAAAACAGGTATCTCTTAAAAACAAACAAACAAACAAACAGGTACTTCTTTTTTTTGTAGTTTTTCTATTGCTGTGAAGAGAAAATATGACCATGGAAACTATTATAAAGAAAAACATTTAGTGGGGGCTGTTTCACAGTTTCAGATGTTTAGTCTATTATGTTCATGGCAAGAAATGGTGCCAGATAAGGAGCTGAGAGTTCTATGTTTGGATCCACAGGCAGCAGGAGACTGTGTCACTATGGCTTGAGTATATGAGACCACAAAGCCTGTTTCCATAGTGACACCCTTCCTCCAAAAAGGCCACAACTACCCTAAAAAGACAATGCTTTCTTATAATCCCACTCTGTGTGGACCAAACATTCAAACACATGAGTCTATTTCTGTTCAAATCACCACAGCAACGTAACAGAAGGAATATATAATAGGGTTCCAGAACTTAATGGGCCCCAAGACCTTAGACCAACTGACTCTATGGTATAAGTGCTATTCAGGCTGAAGAAACTTAGCACACAGACAGCACTAAAACTAAAACAAAGGCATGTTTATCAAAATACATAGCTCCGGGAAAGTCTCTACATGTGCTAACATTGCTTTTTGACTTCTACATTTCTGCTCTGGCTAACTGTTCTCGTTAACTTAAATATGTCATAGTTTTTGTGCTTAAAACTCACCCTGAGGACATTCCAAGATGACACTGGCATTTCAGATTAAGCAGTGTGGTGCCTTGCTTGCCCTGCAAATGCTGTGCTCCTGGTACTCAGACTCCACTGGGTGCCACCATCTTGGATCAGATCCTTGTATACTCTTATTGTCTAGCCAGTCTCCACAGGAAGACAGGTAGAACTGTGGACCAGAGGCTGGAATAGTGTCCCTGGTATCTGGGAGCTGTTCAGGGGAGGTAGAAGGAGTCTGGGATCCAGACTCTGGACATGTGCCATTCTAGAAATCGGGAGTGGTGTTTAAGTATGTGGGTGGTATGCTCCTTGTGGCAGGAGCCTAGGACAGGGTGGGTCTCATGGACATGAGAGCTGTCTTGATGGGCCTAGAGTTCCCAGGATGCCTCCTCTCAACTGGGAAACACAGGTGTTGACGTTTTAGAGTCAGCAGCCAGGTCAGTCACTTGGTCTGCAGGCTCTGATCTTCTGCTATTCAGATACTGTATGCGCTGGGTGATGCCATTTTGAAAAGTACCCCAGAAAAGATTTTCAACAAAATCATATAATTTAAAAAGTCTTATGAAAGAAGTGGGAAATAGTAAGACCTGGAGAGGACAGGAGCTCCACAAGGAGAGCAGCAGAACCAAAAATTCTAGGCACAGGGGTCTTTTCTGAGACTGATACTCTAATCAAGAACCATTGCTGGAGATAACCTAGAACCCCTGCAGAGATATAGCCCATGGCAGTACAGTATCCAAGTGGGTAGCCTATTAAGGGGGACAGGGACTGTCTCTGACATGAACTCAGTGGCTGGCTCTTTGACCTCCCCCCACCCCGAGGGAGGAGCAGCCTTCCTAGATGTCAGAGGAGGCCATTGCAGCTGGTCCTGATGAGACCTGATAAGCTAGGATCAGATGGAAGGGGAGAAGGACCTCCCCTATCAGTGGGCTTAGAAAGAGTCAGTGAGGAGATGAGGAAGGGAGTGTGGGATTGGGTGGGAATGTGGGAGGGAGCTACAGCTGGGATACAAAACAAATAAACTGTGATCAATATAAAAAATAAAAATTAAAAAAAGGAAAAAATTCTTAACCTAAAGAAGGAGTTGCCTACAAAGGTATAAGAAACTTACAGAACATCAAATACATTAGAGCATAAAAGAAAGTTCCCATGTAGCATAATAATGAAAATCCTAAACATACAGAATAAGGAAAGAATATTCTAAAACCTTCAAGATAAAAAAGGCCAAGTAACATAGTAAGGCAGATTTATTATAATTACACCCAACTTCTCAATGGAAAACTCAAAAAGCCAGAAGGGCCTGAACAGTCTTGTAGACCCTAAGAGACCTCAGATGCCAGCCCAGACTAGTATACTCAGCAAAACTTTCAGTAATCATTGATGGAGAAAACATGATATTCCATGACAAAGCAAAATTTAAACAATGTCTGTATACAAATTAATCTCTGCATAAGGTAAGGGAATCAAAACTCCAACAAAAGGAGGTACAATACATCTGTGAAAACATAACAATTAAAGGGAAACACACACACACATACACTTACTGCCACCACAACCAGAGAAATAAAAGAAATAAACAATCATTGATTGTAAATAGGTCTCAATATTAATGTACTCAATTCCCCAATAAAAAGACACAGACTAACAGAATTAATGCTGAAACAGCATTATTTTTTCTTCTTCATACAAGGCAAACACCTTAATATCAAAGAGACATTACCTCAGAGTAAAGGGTTAGAAAAAAATTATTTCTAAGTAACTGTACCCAAGAGGCAAGCTGGAGTTGTCATTCTAATATCTAACAAAATAGATTGTCAACCAAAATTAAACAAAAAAAATGAGAATACTCCATACTCATCAGGAGAAAATTCTACCAAGACAGCATCTCAATTCTGAAGAATTATGCCCCAAACACAAGAGCACCCATCTTTGTGAAAGGAACATATATGAAGCTTATTCACACACTAAACACCAAACATTAATAGTGTGACACTTCCGTACCCAACTCTTACCAACAGGTCACCTGACAAAAACTAAACAGAGAAATAATGGAGACAACTGACATTAAAACTCAAATGAATCTAACAAATGTCTACAGAACATTTTATGCAAACACAAAATATACTTTTTTCTCAGCACCTCATGGAACCTTCTCCAAAACTGACCACATACTGGGTCACAAGGGAAGTCTCAACAGATACAAGAAAATTGGAATAACCCTTGGTATCTTATCAGAGCAGTACGGATTAAAGCTGGATTTCCACAACAAGAGAAACAACAGAAACTGAACAATTATCTACTGAATGGCCACTGAGTCAAGGCAGAATTAGAGAAAGTAAAGACTTTTTAGAATAAAATGATTACACAATATACCCAAACTTCTGGCACACAGTAAAAGCAGTGCTAAGAGGAAAGTTCAATTAAATGCCTTCCTAAAGAAATTAAAATATTATTATAGTAACAAGTTAATAGCACACCTGAAAGCTCTAGAACAACAACAACAAAAAGCAATCGCACCCAATGTGAGTAGATAGTAGGAAATTAAAAGAAAAAAACTCAAGGCTGAAATGAAAAAGAAAAAAACAAAGAGAATAATAAAAGAAATCAATGATACCAAGAATTTGTTCTTTGAGAAAAATCAACAAAAAGGCAGAGAGAAAATATTCAAATTAACAAAATCAGAAACAAAGGGAGATAGAACTGCAAACACTGAGAAAATTCAAAGTATCATTAGCTCATGATGTACTCCACAAACCTGTACTCCACAAAATTTGAGACCCCCTCCCCCCAAAAAAATTAACAATGTTCCTGATAGATACCACTTACCAAAGTTAAATCAAAATCAGATAAACAATTCAAACAGACCTATAAGGAAATAGAAGCAGTCATTAAAAGTCTCCCACAAACAACAACAAAAAAACCCTGGGCCAAATAGCTTTAGTACAGAATTCTACCAGACATTCAAAGAAGAGCTAACACCAGTACTCCTCAAATTATTCCACAAAATAGAAGCAGAGAAAGATTGCCACATTCATTATATGAGGCCACAGTCACCCTGAGACCCAAACCATACAAAGATTCAATAACAGCAACAATCAAAGAATCACAGACCAATTTCCCTTATGAACATTGATTCAAAAATAACCATTGAAATACTCAAAAAAACAAATCCAAGAACACATTGAAAAGATCATCCACCATGATCAAGAAGGCTTCATTACAGAGATGCAGGGATGGTTCAACATATGAAAACTTATCACCATAATCCACCATATTAACAAACTAAAAAACCAACAAAAAAACAAATAAAACCACATGATCATCTCATTAGATGCCGCAAAACTTCTGACAAATGCAAACAGTCATTAATGATAAAATCTCGCAGAAATTAGAGATACAAAGACATAGCTAAACACAATAAATGCAATCCTATAGTCAACATAAGGTTAAATATGGGGAGACTGAAAGTAATTCCCCTTAAATAAGAAATAAGACAAGGTATGCACTCTCTTCACATCTGTTTCATATAACACTTGAAGTTCTAGCTAGAGCCATAAAACAACTAAAAGAGATAAGGGGATACAAATTGGAAAACAAATAGTCAAAATATCACTATTGGCATGTGATATAAGAGTATACATAAGCAACCCAAGAATTCTACGAGGGAACTCCTGCAGCTGATACATACCTTCAGCAAATTAGCTGGATACAAAATTAACCCCCCCCAAATTAGTAGTGATAAATGTGCTGAGAAAGACATTAGGGAAACAACACCCTTCACAATAGCGACAAATAACATGAAATTTCTTGGTGGTACTCTAACCAAGCTAGTGAAAAACTTGTATGACAAAAAAACTTCAAGTCTTTGGAGAATGGAATTGGAGAATATATCAAAAGATGGAGAGATGTCCTATGCTCATGTATTAATAGGATTAAGGTAGTAAAAATGGCCATCTTTCTCTTCCTAGCGGCATCCCAGGTGTGGATGCTGCTTCACATGCATATTGGTAGGTCACAGAATGGAGAGAGGCTATGTCTACGCTCAGTGTTTGGATCTATGAACATCTGAATGATAAGTAGCCTAACATTCCCTTAAGAAAAAAAAGCAGCCCTGACATGATCACCAGTCCAGCACCAGGAGGCTTGGACAGGGAGCTAGCCAATGCCAACCACCAGTCTAGTACTGAGAATGCCCTGATGACTCACAGGACATTCACATGGGGCCACTCAGAAGACATAGGTGAAGAAAGAGCAGGAGATGACCATCAAACCTGTGCCATGGTACCTGGACAGGGAACTAGCCTGAGACACCTACCAGTAGGGGGCTGCATAAGCTTCAGAGGGGCAAACCATACCTAGGATGACCTCTGCCCAGACTCATAATGCACAAGTGGATCATAGCACTCCCGTGACCATTCCGAGACAATCCCAAATACTCAGAGAACCAGAGGCACCACTTAAGAGAAGCAAGTAAGTGGTGGGGAAAAAATGGAAGTCAAAGAGAAATAGAAGGATGTAGGCACAATGAAGAAGGCAGAATTTGAGGCTTGGGGGTAGTAGAGAACAGCCTGATGTTTGTAGTTGGTGATGTCACCTGTAACCCTTGTAGGGTCCTGGCCTGTGCTCTTGCCAGGGGTCACATCTGGGTTCATGACCCTGCAGCAGCAGGAGTCTGTTATCAAAAGCCCAGTAGAAGTTCCTGGTCTGAGACGTTGCCTGGGGTCATGTTGATGTCTGAGGGCTGTGCAGAACTGGCCTTACCACTCACCTGGACATCATCACAGAGCTGGCCTTAGGGACATGAGATCAGAAAAACTGTCCCTAGCCAGCTGCAGTACTCAGGAGAGGAGTACCCTCAATTAGGGGAGTTGGTGGTGAGCCATCTGGAGAATATGACCATAGAAGACCTGGCCCTACCATTCATCTCCCATGCATGGACAAAGGAGAAATACCCTCATCCACCATGGCGCCTTATACACTGAGACAGGTGGAAGACCTGGTTCTAAGGTCAAGAAAGTAGGAAAGCTGTTCCTGGCCCTCACCAGCTGCAGCAAAGTAGAGCTGAGCTGGTGGCAGGGGAATGGATAAGCAGGCCATGGGGGTGTGAGCATGAGTCAGCTGGCCCCATCAATTCTCTGCTGTGTGGTAACACAGGCTAGGGAAAGATGACAACATCTTGATCCTTGCCACTTACAGCAGGCAGGAGAGCTGGCCCTGAGGTCATGAGAACATGGGAGCTGTTCTTTCCTCTCACCTGCTGTAGCACTCAGGAGAGAAGGCCATGTATCTCTCCTGGGCAGCACATGAGACCTGGCCCTGGATGTGGGAGTTGCAGGTGAGCTGGGCATGAGGGCAAGATTGTGGGAGAGCCAACTCTGTCTCTTGTTTACTCTGCACCCAGGGAGCGATCCCCTCCCTCTTTGTTGCCCTCATCACCACCTGTGGTTAGAAGAACTGACATTTCAGGGATCATGAGAGCTGGACCTCCCCCTTATCTGCTACAGCACTCAGGAGAGCAGGCCCTATACTTAGCCTGGGAAGTACAGTAGAGATGAGGCTGATGGCAGAAGCATAGGTGAGCCTGGTCCTGAGGGTGCAAGCATTGTAGAGCTGGCTAACCAACGTGTCTGTCATGTAATGACATAGGTAAGGGAGAAATGTCCCTTTTATCACTTACCATCAATGCCAGGCAGGAGAGCTGGCCCTGGGATCATTAGAGTGGTAGTGCTGACCCTGGATGTGGGAGCTGAGGATGAACTGGTCCCTAGGACATGAGATGGCCCTGACTCTTATCTGCTGGGTAGTGGTATGGATGAGAGAAAGATGCCTTTCTCACCTCCTTCGTCCCTTGACATCTATTGGCAGGCAGGAGAGCCAACCCTGGACCATGAGAATGGGAGAATTGGCCATGTCTCTCATGAGCTGCAACACTCAGGAAAGGGGGCCCTGCACCTCAGCTGGGCAGCAGGATAGAGCTGGCGCTGGTAGTAGAGGTTGCTGTTGAGCTGGCACTGAGGGCATGAAAGCAAGAGAGCCTGTGGGATTACCAGCTCAGATACCTCTGAGGCCCAAATCCAAGGCTTTGAATTGCCCCCCTCGCCAATATCTATCCCATCAATAAACTGCTGAAGTGCATGAAGGGGCCAGTTGTACAGATTCAAAACTACAGGGTCTCCATGACACACACGGCAACAACAAACCATAAGAGAGGAGTCCAGTGATGTTCCATTATTGACAGAGTAGCAAACACCAGAGGCCTCATATCAGACCAATGAGTCATTGCAAGAACATTTGCAAGTAAAGATGTGTGGAGAAAAGGGTATACTGTGGGACACACTGTGACACACTACAGCTTCCACAGACAGATTATTTTTCTCCTCTTTAGAGAGGTTGCAAAGATACAAAAACACCACCTTAATAAGCAGAGGTTTAAAGAAAGACTTTTCTATCACTTGGCAATAAGCCAAGGAAATTATAAGGAAATGTCCTACTTGTTCTTTATATAGAAAACCCCAATGCCGCAGGAAGTAACCCTGAAGGTACCCCCAAAAAGTGAAATTTGGCAAAGCAGAGAAAGCTATGACTCTTGCCCTCATCCACGCTGGGATTTTGTCTAGTTTCATTTTGTGTATACAGTCATAGCTGCTGTGATTTCATAAGTGCAATAACCCTTTCATGTACAGAAACCAATGTTTTTCTTTCTTTCTTTTTTCAGAAATCACCCCCACTTTTGCATTTACAATCTCTCCTCTTAGAGTTTCTATTGATATGATGAACCACCATAGCCAAAAGCAATTTGGGGAAGAGGAAAGGGTTTATTTGGCTTAAAATTTCATAACACTGTTTATTGTAAAAGGAAATCAGGACAGCAACTCAAACAGGGCAGGAACCTGGAGGCAGAAGCTGATGCACAGGCCATAAAGGAGTAATGTTTGCTGGATTTTTCCCATGATTTTTGAGCCTGGTTTCTTATAAAACCCAGGACTACTAGCCCAGGGCTGACTCCTCCCCATAAATCATTAATTTAAAAAATGCTTGGAAGTTTTTCCTACAGCCCTATCTTATGGAACAAGGCATTTTCTTAACTGGGGTTCCTTTCTCTCAGATGACTTTAGCCTGTGTCAGGTTGGTACAAACATAACCAGAATACAATATTCCTTTTTTCTCTTCCATGATGATCCTTGAGTTGGTGTAAGGGTGTGATGTAGGTGTTCTAGTTAGGGTTGAGAGCTCCCTAGAATCTTAGTCTCTACAAGATGACACCCTAAATCTCTGTATTAGGCATTATTAATTTTTTATTGTTTTTATTAACATTTTTATTTTATATTAATCACAGGTTATGTACTTTGTATCCAAGCCGTAGCCCCCTATAGCATTCTTGACCTATACCCCCCACCCCTCCCTCATCATCTCCTCCCTGCTCCTTTCTAAGACCACTGATAGGGGAGGACCTCTTCCCCTTCCATCTAACTCCAGCTTATCATGTCTCTTCTTGGCTGGCTGCAATGTCCTCTTCTGTGGCCTAGCAATGCTGCTCCTCCCTCAGGGGGTGGGGAGGGTCGAAGAGCGAGCCATTGAGTTCATGTCTGAAATAGTCCCTGTTCCCCTTACTAGGGTAGGGTACCCACTTGGATATTGAGTTACCATTTGCTACATTCAAGCAGAGGTTCTAGGTTATATCCATACATGGATTTTGGTTGGAGAAACAGTCTCATAAAAGACCCCTGTGCCCTGATATATTTGGTCCTTGTGGAGCCCCTGTCCTCTCCAGGTCATACTATCACCCCCTCCCTCTTTTATATGATTCCCTGCACTCTGCCAAAGAGTTGGTTATGTGTTTTAATATTTGCTTTGATACACTGCCAGGTAGAGTCTTTCTGAGGCCCTCTGTAGTAGGCTCATCTGCTACTTGTTTTCTCCTACATCCAATGTCCATCCCATTTGTCTTTCTAAGTGAGGATTAATACTTTTACCCCAGGTCCTCTTTCTTGTTTATCTTCCTTAGGTGTATAGACTTCAGTATGTTTATCCTATCTTATAGGTGTACATAAGTTAGTATATACCATGTGTGTCTTTCTGTTTTAGGGATACCTCACTCAGGATGATCATTTCCTGGTCCCACCATTTGCCTGCAAATTTCATGATTTCCTCCTTTTTAGTCGATGAGTAGTATTCCATTGTTTAAAAGTAGCATAATTTCTTTATCCATTCCTCAACTGAGGGACATCACGGTTGTTTCCAGGTTCAGGCTATTATGAATAAAGCAGCTACGAACATAGTTGAGCAAATATCATTGTGTACTTGAGCATCGTTTGAATATATGCCTAGGAGTGGTACAGCTGGATCTTGAGGAATCACTATTCCTAATTGTCTAAGAAAGCACCAAATTGATTTCCAGAATGGTTGCACACTTTTACATTCCCACCAGCAATGGAGGAGGATTTTTCTTTCTCCACATCCTCTTCAGCATGTGTTGTCACTTGAGTTTTTGATCTTAGCCATTCTGACAAGTATAAGGTGAAATCTCAGGGTCGTTTTCATTTGCATCTCCCTGGTGGCTAAGGACGTTGAACATTTCTTTAAGTGTTTTTCTGCCATTCTACAGTCCTCTACAGAGAGTGCTCTGTTTAGCTCTATACCCCATTTTTTAATTGGATAACTTGGTTTGTCACTTTAACTTCTTGAGTTCTTTATATACACTGGATATTAGCCTTCTGTCAGATATAGGGTTAGTGAAGATCCTTTCCCAGTCTGTAGACTGTTGTTTTGTTTTGATGACATTGTCATTTGCTTTACAGAAGCTTTTCAGTTTCATGAGGTCCCATTGTTGCTCTTAGAGCCTGTGCTGTTGGTGTGCTGTTCAAGAAGTAGTCTCCTGTGCCGATGAGTTCTAGGGCCTTCCCCAATTTTTCTTCTAACTGATTTAATGTGTCTGGTGTTATGTTGAGGTCTTTGATCCACTTGGACTTTAGTTTTGTGCTAAATATGGATAAATATGGTGATATATATGGGTTTTTTTTCATTTTTTTGCATATAGACATCCAGTTGGTCTAACACCATTTGTTGAAGATGCTGTCTTTTTTCCATTGGATGGATTTGGCTTCTTTATCAAAAATCAAGTTTCCATAGGTATGTGGGTTTATTTCTGGATCTTCTGTTCAGTTCGATTGATTCACTATTCTGTTTCTATGCCAATACCAGGCAATTTTTAGTACTATTGCTCTGTAGTGCAGCTTGAGATCAGGGATGGAGATACCTCCAGATGATCTGTTGTTGTACAGGATCGTTTTGGAAATTCAGGGTTTTTGTTTCTCCATATGAAGTTGAGAATTTTTCTTTCAAGGTCTGTAAAGAATTGTGTTGCTATTTTGATGGGGATTGCATTGAATCTGTAGATTGCTTTTGGCAATATGGTCATTTTCACTATATTAATCCTACCAATCCATGAGCACGGGAGATCTTTCCATCTTCTGTTATCTTCCTCAATTTCCTTTCTGTTTGAAGTTTTTCTCAAACAGATCTTTCACTTGTTTGGGTAGAGTCACCCAAGGTACTTTATGTTGTTAATGGCTATTGTGAAGGGTGTTGTTTCCCTAATTTCTTTCTCAACCCTTTCATCTTTACTGAACAGGAGGGCTTCTGATTTTTTTGAGTTGATTTTGTATCCAGCCACTTTACTGAAGTTGTCTATCAGTTGAAGGAGTTCTCTGGTTGAAGTTTTGGGGTCACTCATGTATATTATCATATCGTCTGCAAACAGTAATATTTGACTTCTTCCTTTCCTATTTGTATCCCCTTGATCTCCTTTAGTTGTCTTATTGTTCTAGTTAGGACTTCAAGTAATATGTTGATGAGATATGGAGACAATGGGCAGCCTTACCTAGTCCCTGATTTCAGTGGGATTGATTTTAGTTTCTCTCCATTGAGTTTGATGTTAGCGATAGGCTTGCTATATATTGCCTTTACTATGTTTACATATGTGCCTTGTATCCCTAGTCTCTCCAAGACTTTAAATACGAATGGGTGTTGGATTTTGTCAAATGCTTTTTCAGCATCTAGGGAGATGATCATGTGGTTTTTCACCTTCAGTTTGTTTATATGGTGGATCACATTGATGGATTTACGTATATTGAACCACCCTTGCATGCCTGGGATGAAGCCTACTTGGTAATGGTGGATGATATCTTTTATGTGTACTTGGATACGGTTTGCAAGTATTTTATTGAGTATTTTTGCATCAATGTTCATAAGAAAGTTAGGTCTGAAATTCTCTTTTTTGTTGGATATTTGTGTGGTTTAGGTATCAAGGTGACTGTGGCTTCATAGAATGAGTTTGTTAATTTTCCTCCCATTTCTATTTTGTGGAATAGTTTAGAGAGAATTGGTGTTAGGACTTCTTTGAAGGTCTGGTAGAATTCTGCACTAAAACCATCTGGCCCAGGGCTTTTTTTCGTAGAGAGGCTGTTGATGACTTCTTCTATATAGGTCTATTCAATCTTCCTATCTGATCTTGGCTTAATTTAGGTAGGTGGAATCTCTCAAGAAAACTGCCCATTTCATTTAGATTTTCAAATTTTGTGGCATATAGGCTTTGGTAGTAAGACCTAATGATTGTTTGGATTTCCTCAGTGTCTGTAGTTATGTCCCCCTTTCC
>CM053758.1:38640624-38674442 GCA_028658305.1 Pachyuromys duprasi | reverse complement strand
TTTATATATAATCAGGGAGCTGTTTTTACTTTAAGGCTGTACTTCAGTCTGAATCTGTCAATCTCTTGTGTCAGGAGTATTCTTCAAGAAGATCAGGGATTTCCAGTGGTTTGTTAGAGTGTGTTCTTGTCTCAGTTGAACTCTGTTGTGGGCTCTGTGTGCCCAGCTTCGTGCTCTGTGCTAGAAGCTGTGAGCACTGCAGGCTGGTCACCCTTCTGGTCTGGAGGTTTTACTCCTCACTCTGTGCTAGAGTCTGTGTGTCCAGGTTTGAGATGTCAGCTGGGGACTGTGCTCTCCGCCCTGGGCTTGCTGCTAAGGGCTCTCCCCTGGAATGGAGATTTGGTGCCCCCTTATGGGCCAGGGGCTGTGCACCACAGTCTGAGATGATATTTGTGGCACACACAGTGGTTTGGGGTTGGTTGCAGGTGGTGCCGAGCAGTGTGCACCCGCTGTATGCAGGCCTATCTGAAATGGTGCCTGAGGCCTTCTCTGTCTGGCCCGTGGACACACACAGGGACTGAGGATTTTGTTGGCTGAAGCGTGCAGTGTGTGCTACAATGTGCAGGTCAGTGAAAACCGTACCTGGGTCCTCCTCAAACTGCCTAGGAGACTGTGTGATCCAGTCTATTATGGTGGCTGCGGGCGCCCAGCACAGCTGCTTGTTCAGATCAGAGCTGTGCGCTGCCAGTCACCGGAAGATTTTTCCGGGTAATAACTGGGTGTCCCTAGGGTTTTCGCACTTGATTTTCTCACTGTAGGAGTTCCGCTCACCTGGCAATCACAAATGCTGGCATTTTAGGTCCCAGAATTCAGTCTCCTGGTCGCTGTGTTTTTTCTGCTGTTCTACTCCTCAGACACAGTGTCCTCTCATGGCAGCCATCTTGGATCTCCTTGTATACTTATTTTAACTCTAACATACTATCGATATTTTGTATGACCTTGAATATTTTACACTCTAAATATTTCCTGTATCTTTGTCTGGGTTTGGAAAATGTATGCTACGATTGTATTGACTCCATTTTCTATGATATTGACTTGTACTTCTTTTATGCCTATTATTCACACATGAATTCAGTCTTACAATGGTCTCTTGTCTATCTTTCATGTTCTGTATTTTGTATGGCTTTATCCTTATTGTTGTATGGCTATTCCAATTCACCTGCCTTACCTTCAATTCCTAGTATTCTCACTATACTAATTTTCTTGCGGAGGCTTTGTACATGTCTTTATATTTAACTAAATGTGTTTTGTTTAAATTTCAAATTACAATTATTGAATACTTTTTACAAACACTTTATTGAATTCTTTATTTCCCTCAGCTATTGGAATGTACTTTGTAGGCCTCTAAGAATCTATTTATGTCCTCTTTGAGTTCACTGTACTCATATAATCATTCTTTCTCTGAACTCTGGTTATAGCGTAATCCCTAATTTTCCACCTAAATAGTCAGGGTACCAGGCCTGATTTCAATACCACTTAATATATAAACCAACTGTTAAAAATGCAGTAATTATCAGCTAAGAGTAATGATTCTTTCAACTCCATTAACTTTTAGTAAATAAAGGAACAAAGACCATAATATATAATAGGATATTGTGATATTAATCACAAAGGGATTTAAAGATAAGATGAGTATGGTTGGGAAGTAATATAACAGCAATACAAAAACAACAGAGGAGGGGAAAGTGGATGGTTTAGTTGGGAAAATTTTTATACAAACAGTTTAAAATTATTAAAGTTATAGATGATGATAATTAAGAAGTGTCAAGGGAGTTGATACCAATCTGGAAGATTCAGCTCTACTCACTTTCATAGTGCTAGAAGGTGCTGTGCATGATACCAGGGGAGAAAAATAATCATAATAATAACTGTTAGCTACAGTAACCATCGACCTTGACTATATATGCCCATTGGTACAACTGAACCATAAATCTTGCAGGAGTAACGAACCACTTTCTAATTGGATTTAAGACCTGTTTCACAAGACAGGAATCATGCCAGACACCAGAACCCATTGACAGATAGGTGATTAGGCCCAGGGGAGAACCTGCTATTATTCTGTTAAATGGACATAGGAACAAACTGACCAATGAATACCTATCTTTATACTCATATATTAGTACATGTATCAGAACTTTCTTTTCAAAATTAATAATGACCGTAGACCAGAAAAGAAATACCTCACGTCACATCATAGTCAAAACACTAAACCTACAAAACAAAGAAAAAATATTAAAGGCAGCAAGGGAAAAAAGTCAAGTAACATATGAAGGGAGACCTATCAGAATCACACCACACTTCTCATCAGAAACTATGAAAGCCAGAAGGGCCTGGCCAGAGGTCATGCAGTCTTTAAGGGTACACAGCTGCCAACCAAGACTACTATACCCAGGAAAGCTTTCAGTCAACATAAATGGAAAAAATAAAACGTTCCATGACAAAACTAAATTTAAGCAATATCTACACAGCAATCCAACCCTAGAGAAGATACTAGAAGGAAAACCTCAATCCAACAAAAACAACTACACCAAAGAAAATTTAGGATACAGACAATCTCCCAGCAAAAATAAAAATGGAAAAAAAAGCAATGAATCATAGTAAGACCTCCAACTCCACAATAAAAGGAAATAATAGTCATTGGTCACTACTATCTGGCAACATAAATAGACTCAACTCTCCAATAAAAAGACACAAACTAACACAATGGTTGCAGAAACAGGATCCAACATTCTGCTGCATTCAAGAAACAAACCTATGCAAAAAAGATAAACACTACCTCAAAGTAAAGGGCTGGAAAAATGTGTCTCAAGCAAATGGACTCAGAAAACAAGCTGGGGTAGTGATCCTAGTATCTAATAAAATAGACTTTTGACCAAAAGTAATTAAAAATGGTGAGGAGGGCCACTTCCTTCTCATCAAAGGAAAATTCCAACAGGAGGACATGACAATTTTGAACATCTATGCCCCCAATACAAGACCACCTTCATTTGTAAATAACACATTATTAAAGCTGAAATCTCAGATTGATCCCAACACGTTAATCGTGGGAGACTTCAACATTCAACTCTCACCAAGGGACAGATCACCCGGTCAGAAGCAAAACAGGGAAACAAGGGCACTCACAGAGACCCTAAATCAATCGGACCTAATAGATATCTACAGAACTTTTCATCCAAAATCAAAAGAGTATACCTTCTTTTCAGCACCTCATGGAACCTTCTCCAAAATAGACCATATAGTTGTTCACAAAGCAAGCCTCAGCAGATACAAGAAGATTGAAATAATACCTTGTATCCTATCTGACCATCATGGTCTAAAGCTGGACCTCAACAACAACAGAAACAGCAAAAAGCCTGCACACACATGGAAACTGAACAACTTGCTACTCAAGGACAGCCTGGTTAGGGAGGAAATAAAGAAAGAAATTAAAGACTTCCTAGAATTCAATGAAAATGAAAGCACAACATACCCAAACATATGGGACACAATGAAGGCAGTGCTAAGAGGAAAGTTTATAGCACTAAGTGCCTTCAAGAAGAAATTTGAAACATCTTATACAAGCAACTTAATGACCCAACTGAAAGCCCTAGAAAAAAAAGAAGCAGATACACCCAAGAGGAGCAGATGGCTGGAAATAATCAAACTCAGGGCAGAAATCAATCAATTAGAAACAAAACTATTCAAGAAATCAATGAAACCAAGAGCTGGTTCTTTGAGAAAATCAACAGGATAGAAAAGCCCTTAGGTAAACTAACAAAAAGGCAGAGAGAAACAATCGAAATAAGCAAAATCAGAAATGAAAAGGGAGACATAACAACAGACACTGAGGAAATCCAAACAATCATTAGGTGTTATTACCAAAGCCTAAATGCCACAAAATTTGAAAATCTAAATGAAAATGACAATTTTCTTGATAGATTCCATCTCCCAAACTTAAATCAAGATCAGGCAGAAAAGTTGAATAGACCTATATCCCCCCAGGGAAATAGAAGAAGTCATCAATAGTCTCCCTTCCAAAAAAGCCCTGGGCCTGATGGATTCAGTGCAGAATTCTAGCAGACCTTCAAGGAAGTCCTAACACCAATTCTCTCTAAACTATTCCACAAAATAGAAATGGAAGGAAAATTACCAAACTCATTCTATGAAGCCACAGTCACCTTGATACCTAAACCACACAAAGATCCAACAGCCAGCCCTGAGGAGACAGGATGAGCTGGGGTTAGATGGAAGGGGAGGAGGTCCTAACCTGTGATTGATATAAAAATAAATAAATTTTAAAAAGAAAATAATTAGTAATCAAAAAGGCGTTTAAACTGAACTCTCTGAAGCATAGAGGGAGATGTACGTTAGAAATTTCAGTTTAAGAAGCTACTTTAGTTGTATACCTAATTAAGTTGTAGTAAAGGAAGACACATATATAGATTGGAGAATGTAGAAAATTTTAATCATTGAAGTATCATTTTTATTAGAGCTGAGAATTAGGAACTGTTGACCTATGGGTCTTCTCTTCTCCACTGGACCTGTGCCTTATAAACTGTAAGATTAATGAGAATCCAGCAGCTGACCTCATTTAGTAGATGCCCACCAAGCATGCCCAGTTCCTACAAGTCTGCCAGGTTGATGGTAAAATTCATAGATTATTTTTAATATGTTGTTAAAAATAAATGTTTTGAGGGCTGAAGAGATGGCTCCGAGGTTAAGAACACTGGCTGCTCTTCCAGAGGTCCTGAATTCAATTCCCAGCAACCACATGGTGGCTCACAACCATATATAATGAGATCTGGTGCCTCTTCTGGATTGCAGTTGTATATGCAGAACATTGCGTACATAATTAATAAATAAATAAATCTTTTTGTATTAGTGTCTTTTTTTAATTTATTTATTTTTTTCCATTTTTTAATTTATTTTTATATCAATCACAGGTTAGGTATTTTGCATCCCAGGCATAGCCCCCTCCCTCATTCCATCCCACCCTCCCTCTCCCTCCCTCATCTCCCTCCTCCCCGCCCCCTCCAAGTCCACCAACAGGAGAGGACCTCCTCCCCTTCCATCCAACCCCAGCTCATCCTGTCTCCTCATGGCTGGCTGCAATGTCCTCCCCTGGGATCTAGCCAGTCTGTCACTCCCCGGTTTGTATGGGGGAGGGTCAAAGAGTCAGCCATCAAGTTCATGACTAAAACAGTCCCTGTTTCCTTCACTAGGGTCTTCACAACCATATATAATGAGATCTGGTGCCTCTTCTGGATTGCAGGTGTATATGCAGAACATTGTGTACATAATAAATAAATAAATAAATAAATCTTTACAAAAAAATAAATAAAATAAGTATACAAAATAAAGCCCCTAAAAAGTATCGAGTAAGAATAGATTTCTTAAGAAAAATTTTAAAATCCAGAAAGTCATGGAATGTTATATTTCAAGGTCTAAATGACTAATAATTCAGATCACTATACCACAACTGAAGGAAAAGGAAAACTTTATGTAATAATCATAAAACAAAAGCATTCATGACCACTGAGCTAGTACTACAAAAAATGCATGGAGAATTGCTATACACTGAAGACAGAGGGATAAACATATCACTATTAAAAGAGTAAGGTGCCCTAGAACAACAGATTAGGAAGATTAGTAAAACAGTGAATTTTATAAAAAGAGAAAACAATAAATAACTGTTAAAATAAATAATTTTAACTCTGGATGTTAATGATCTCTGTGCTTCTATCAGTAAATACAGACTAGCACCTTGTGTTAAAACACTGAAATCTCCCTATTGTGTTTCCTCTAAGAAACCCCACTGCACTGACAACCAATGGCGTGGAATACAGAGAGCCTTGTAGTAGAGTTGGGGAGAAGGATTGAAGAACCCAGAAGGAACAGGACAAGAAGACCAATAGAACCAATGATCGAGGCCCACGGGGGCTTGCAAAGACTGAAGCACCAATCAAGAACAATGTATGGAGTTAAACCCCCTACAGAGAGGTACCCTAGTTAGGGGAATGTGGGCTGACTCTGACAGGGCTCTGTTAGGCAACTTTCCCCAGGCATGGCTACCTTGCCAGGCCACAGGGAAAAGAATGAGCTCAGTCCTCATGCAACTTGATATGCTGGGATGTGGAGGGTGCTCACCTTCTCTAAGAAATAGGGGAGAAAGGGTAGGGGGAACAGGAAGGGTAGGACCAGGAGGAGAGGAGGGAGGGGTTACATCCAAGATGTAAAATGAATAAATACAAATTAAAATTAGGTCTAGTATCCATTTATAAATGAGTATATACCATGTGTGTCTTTCTGCTTCTGGGATACCTCACTCAGGATGATCTTCTCTAGTTCCCACCATTTGCCTGCAAATTTCATGATTTCCTTGTTTTTAATTGCTGAGTAGTATTCCATTGTGTAAAAGTACCACAATTTCTGTATCCATTCCTCCATTGAGGGACATCTGGGTTGTTTCCAGGTTCTGGCTATTATGAATAAAGCTGCTATGAACATGGTTGAACAAATGTCTTTGTTGTGTACTTGAGCATCCTTTGGATATATGCCTAGGAGTGCTATAGCTGGATCTTGAGGAATCACTATTCCTAACTGAGATAGCACCAGATTTATTTCCAAAGTGGTTGTACATGTTTACATTCCCACCAGCAATGAAGAAGGGTTACCCTTTCTCCACAACCTCTCCAGCATATGTTGTCACTTGAGTTTTTTTATCTTACCCATTCTGATGGGTGTGAAGTGAAATCTCAGGGTCATTTTGATTTGCATCTCCCTGATGACTAAGGACATTGAGCATTTCTTTAAGTGCACTAAAATCTGCACACCTAAAGAAGCTAAACAAGAAGGAGGAGCCAGGGTAAGAAGATCAGTCCTTACTTAGAAATACAAATAGGATGGACATTGGAAGTAGGAGAAAACAAGAAGCAGGATAGGAGCCTACCATAGAGGGCTTCTGAAAGACTCTACCTAGCAGTGTATCAAAACACATGCTGAGATTCATGGCCAACTTTGGGCAGAGTTCAGGGAATCATGAAAGAAGAGAGAGTTAGTAAGACCTGGAGAGAACAGGAGCTCCACAAGGACCAAATATATCAGGGCACAGGGGCTTGTCTGAGACTGATTCTCCAGCCAAGGACCATGTATGGATATAACCCAGAACCTCTGCTCGGATGTAGCCCATGGCAGCTCAGTATACACATGGCTTCTGTTTGGTGAACAGAGACTGTCTCTGGCATGAACTCTGTGCCTAGCTCTTTGACCTCCCCACTCCCCATGGGAGGAAATCTAGCTAGGCCACAGAGAAGGACATTGCAGCCAGTCCTGAAGATACCTGATAAGCTAGGGTCAGATGGAAGGGGAGGAGGACCTCTCCTATCAGTGGACTTGGAAGTGGGAAGGGGGGAGGTGAGGGAGGGAGGATGGGATTGAGAGGAAATGAGGGAGGGGGCTACGGCTGGGATACAAAGTAAATAAACTGTAGTTAATATAAAAAATAAAAATATTTTAAAAAATTAAAATTAAAAGAGAAAAATACAGCCTTACAATGATAGGGGAAAAAAATAGCACACCAAGGAAATGGAATTAGAAACATAAAAAGTGAGATTAATCATTTTAAAAGTGACAAATTAGACTTTGAACCAAAATTAGGTAAAAGAGATAAGGAAGGTTGTTAATTTACATGTAATAAGGAAGCAACTCTCAGGGGTAAATAACAATTCTAATCACAGAGACCATCAGTGCACCCAATTTCATAAAATAAACACTACTGAATATTAAGTCACAGATTAATACTCCTCACAGCAATAGAGACAACGTTTAGCTTGTTGCCTAGAACCTCTTCCTTTGTGGAATGGTAAGGCCACTTTGCTAGGGGCAAATGATCAAAGAGCTAGTAACCGAGTTCATGGTAGAGGCAGCTTCTGCTTCCTTTACTCAGAGACCCACTGGAGACTAAGCTGCCTATTGTCTACATCTGAGCAGGGGATCTAGATTCTCTCTATGCATGGTCCTTAGTTGGTGAGTCAGTCTCTGCATCCCCACGAGGTCCAGCTTTTTTGGCTTGGTTGGTCTCCTTGTTGAGCTCCTGTCCCAACCAAATTCTTCAATCTCCCCCTCCAACGTTCTTCTATAAGACATCCTGCACTCTTCCCAAAGTTTGACTGTGAGTCTCAGCATCGGCTTTGATCCCCTGTTAGGTGAAGCCTTTCAGAAGACCTCTATGGTAGGCTCCAGTCCTGTTCCCTCTCTTCTTCCACTTCTAGTGTTATCCTGTTTTCATTCAGAATGAGATTTAAGCATCTTTTCTCAAGTCCTCCCTGTTGTTTAGCTTCTTTAGATCTGTAGATTTCTGCGTGGTTATCCTATATAAAATGGCTAATAGCCACTTATAAGTGAGTAGATACCATGTGTGTCTTTCTGGTTCTGGGTTACCTTACTCAGGATGATCTTTTCTAGTTTCCACCATTTGTCTGCAAATTTAATGATTTCCTTGTTTTTAATTGCTGAGTAGTATTCCATTGTGTAATTGTGCCACAATGTCTGTATTCATTCTTTGGTTGAGGGACATTTAGGTTGTTTCCAGTTTCTGGCTATTACGACTAAAGCTGCTATGAACATAATTGAGCAAATGTCCTTGTTATATGGTTGAGCATCTTTCAGATACAAGATCAGGAACAGTACAGCTGGGTCTTGAGGAAGCACTGTTCCCTGTATTCTGAGGAAGCATCAGATTGATTTCCAAAGTGGTTGTACAAGTTAACATTCTGGACAGCAATGGAGGAGAGTTGCGCTTTCTCCACATCCTCTCCAGCATGTTGTCAGTTGAGTTTTTTATCTTAGCCATTCTGATGGAAATAAGATGTAATCTCAGAGTTGTTTTGATTTACATTTTCCTTATGACTAAGGATATTGAGCATTTTAAAGTGTTTCTTCACCATTCAATATTCTTATGTTGAGAATTCTCAGTTTAGCTCTGTACCCCATTTTTAATAGGATTTTTTGGTTTGCTGGTGTTTAATTTTTTGAGTTCTTTATGTATTCTAGATGTTATCCCTGATCTCAAGCTGTACTATAGAGCAACTGTAACAAAAATGGCATGATACTGGCATAGGAACAGACTGTTTGATCAATGGAATTGAAGACCCAGAAATGAACCCACACACCTATGGACACCTGATTTTTGACAAAGAAACCGAAAACAACAGTGGAAAAAAGATATCATCTTCAACAAATGGTGATGGTATCACTGGATATCTACATGTAGAGAATGCAAATAGATCCATACTTATCACCCTGAAAAGAAGTAAAGTCCAAGTGGATCAAGACCTCAACATAAAAGCAGACACACTAAATTTGTTAAAAGAATAAGTAGGGAAGAGCCTTGAATGCATTGGCACAGGAGAAAACTTCCTCAATACAACACCAAGAGCTCAGGCTCTAAAATCAACAATCAAGATACAGAACCTCATGAAACTGAAAAGCTTCTATAAAGCAAAAGACATGATCAGGAAAGCAAAACAACAGCCTACAGACAGGGAAAAAGATCTTCACCAAGCCTCCCTGTTTTGTTTTTGCTGTTGCAGGGTTATTTATTTCCTGTGTTTTCCTTGGAGGGATCAGTCTCCCAGGTTGTTGTTTTCCTTCTAGTATCTGCTTTATTGCTGGGTGTGTGACTAGGTACTGTTTAAAAAAATTTTTTTGTCCAGGATATCTTGTTTTCTCCATCTATGGTGATTAAAGTTTTGCTTGGTATAGTAGTCAGGCTGACATCTGTGGTCTGAGTGTCTGTAAGATATCTACCCAACTCTTTGAACCCTCCACCCACCCACCCTCCCCCGAAGAGGAAGCAGCCTTGCTAGGCCACAGAGGAAGACATTGCAGCCAGTCCTGAAGATACCTGAAAAGCTAGGGTCAGATGAAAGGGGAGGAGGACCTTCTCTATCAGTGGGTTAGGAAAGCGGCAGGGAGGAGATGAGGGAGGGTGGGATTGGGAGAGAATGAGGGAGGAGGCTAAGGCTGGGATACAAAGTAAATAACCTGTGATTAATATAAAAAAGTAATAATTATTTTTTAAAAAGATATCTGCTCAAGCCCTTCTTGTTTTTAGAGTTTCTGGTGAGAAGTAAGGTGTAATTCTGATAGGTCTGCCTTTATATATGTGTTGGCCTTTTTCCCTTGAAGCTTTCAGTCTTTTTTCTTTCATTTAGTGTTTTGATTATCTTCTGAATGATGTATTTTCTTTGCTGGTCCAATCTATTTTGGTGTTCTGTAGTTTTCTTGTGTGTTTATAGGCCTCTCTTTTTTTAGGTTGGGAAGTTTTCTTCTATGATTTTGTTAAAAATATTTTCTGGGCCTTGGAGCTTAGAGCCTTTTCCTTCTTCTATTCCTGTATTCTTAATGTTGGTCTTTTCATATCATCCCAGATTTCTTGAATGTTTTGTGTCAGGAACTTCTTAGATTTATCATTTTCTTTGACTGATGTTTCAATATTTTTAATAGTATTTTCTAAACCTAAGATTCTCTCTTTCATTTCTTATATTCTGTTAGTAATGATGTGTCTGTAGTTCCTGTGCTTTTTTTCCCTTGGCTTTCCATCTCCAGGATTGCCTCAGATTGTGTTCTATATCCATTCTTAGGTCTTGTACATATTTATTCATTTCCTTCTTCTTTTTGTATTTTCCTGTATTTCTTTAAGAAATTTATTCAATTTCTTCATTTGTTTGATTTCATTTTTCTGAATTTCTTTGAGAGATACATTTTCCTCTATTAAGGCTGTTATTATTTTCATAACCTCGGGTTTAAAATTGCTTTCTTGTGCTTCCTTTGTGATATTATCCTCAGGGCTTGCTGTAAGATAGCTGGGTTGGGTGGTGTCATATGGCCCTGGATTTTGCTGCTTATGTTCTCGTACTGACCTCTACCCATTTGGTTGACTCAGGTATTAGCAGGCCTAGTCATCTCTGACTGTAGTAGGTCTCTGGGGTTATAGGTAGACCTTGTTGCCCCAGATGGCCACAGTCCTCTGGTGTTCCTACTGCTCCCTGATTCATGCTGTTCTCTGATGCCTCAGTGCTGGGTGGGTCCTGGGAAGTGGCACAGGTCCAGGATGCTTCTTGATACATGCTGGTCTTCAGGGATGCAGATCAGCATGGGCCCTGGGACATGGCACTGGCCAGAGAACTAGGGTGTGGGCGCACAGGGGAAGTGAACCACACAGTACTGTGGGCAGACCTTGCCACTGCTGCTGGCAAGCTGTGACAGGCCAGGTGATGGGGAGAGGTCTCTCCTGATTCTCCCTGATCTGTGCTGGTCTCTGTGGCCACAGATTGCTGTTGGTCCTGGGAAATGGCACAGGCCCAAGTGACAGTTCATTATTAACCTTAAAAACTACTTCAAATAAAAACATAGACCCTGTATCTTAAATATCTAACAGTTATAAATGCAGACAAAACACAGTAGAGACATTTCTGTGTTGATATGAAACAAGATTTAAAGTAATTATTGGTTAATGATGTAAATCTTACTTAAAAAGTTATATAGAAACCATCAGTTTTGAAAGTATTAACTTCTTCTACAAGGCAAAAACAAAGGTAGGATTGAGGACTAGTATCTTGGTTTTGTCTCCTTAAATTTTGGGTCAGGTGTTTACCATTGTGGAACAGACAGACAAGCAATAGTCATTATGTATTAATGGCATACCTATAAGTTCAAAACTTATCTTAAAATATTTGTGTTTACATACCCATATCTTTAATCAGACAATCCCTGAATTCTTTTTTCAATTAAATTTTATTTTTTATATTAGCTACAGTTTATTTACCTTGTATCCCAGTTGTAGCCCCCTCCCTCATTACCCCCAATCCCACCCTCCCTCCCTTATCTCCTCCCTGCCCCTCTCTAAGTCCACTGATAGGGGAGGTCCTCCTCCCTTTCCAACTGACCCTAGTTTATCAGGTGTTTTCAGAACTGGCTATAATGTCCTCCTCTGTGGCCTAGTAAGGCTGCTCCTCTCTTGGAGGGGGGGTAGGGGGGACAGAGGGAGGTCAAAGAGCCAACTGTTGAGTTCATGTCAGAGACAGTCTCTGTTCCCCCAACTAGGGAACCCACTTGGACATTGAGCTGCCATGCAAACCCTGAATTCTAATTGTATCACATAATAAGCTAAAAATGTTGTTGTCACAGATTTTACCACTCAATTATTTTCAAGGCTGTTGGAGCATGTTGAGGACCCTGCACTGTCTTAGATTCAAAGTAATGTTTTAAAAAGTCCTATGAAAGCAATTATTATAAACACAATTACACTAATGACTCACTCTGAAAGAATAAATAAATAAATAAATAAGAGTAAATGTTTTACATCTCTGTATCACTGAGCTGTAAGAAAGTCGCAGGGAAAGCAAAACAATTGAAAGTTGAAACTTGTCTAAACTCAGATTAGTATCTGTGAGGCTTAATCTTGATAATTTCATTAGTTATGGAATCACAAAGTGATATGCTCTTGTCAATGGTTGTTTTCAGTACAGCATGGGGTTCATGTTTCCCTGTACATTTCACTCTAACATCATTCATGACAACATATTTGTTTCCTACAGAATTTTCTTCTTCTTGGAGAGAAAGAACTAATGTTGGAAAGATGGATAAGTGTAGGAATGAGAAAACTTACATTCCTCAGAATTTATCCTTATTTCAGATAAAACCTTGAGATTGTCCTAATTTTCTGTTCATTAATATCTCCTTTAACCTTAATAGTTCCTAAACTCATAATTCTTTATTAATTAAAATGTCATTATTTTCTTAGATGTTTCAAATTCAAATCAAAGTAACCTGCTCTTTCATGATCTCTAATTCTATTCCCTAGAACTTCAGCATAAAATAACAACTCAGGAATGTCAAATTTTCTCCACTGAGGAAAGCTGAGTTACCTTTGGTTGGGCATATCCATTTTCCAAAATGCGTTCACGTTGAGTTAACCCAATGATGGAACATAAATTCAGGTGGAACACCTTTCTAAGTAGTTTCCAAGAAGTAGATTTCTATTTCTCAAATTCTACTGAAATTTCCAAACTTCTATGCATCATCTGGAGGTAGACATATGTTCTCCATCATATTTATGTGCTGACTATAAATAGTCCCTTGGGCTGTCACCATAAGTCCATTCCTTCCACTGTGTATCAGGCTATGCCTAGGATGATTATGGATGTGGGAGAGCTCAAGTCACAGTATGATCAAATTTTAATATGCCTTCCCAGATAATACAAGAAAGTTATTTAAAATCTATGAGTAAGTTGATGATTATACATCATGAAGTGTTCTCCATAGTATCTCTGTCCTATTGGGATGGAGACATCTTTTTATCATTAACATTATGATCAGGTATTGATAAAAATTCCAAAACTAAAATTAGGAAGGCTGCAATAAACAGAAGATATCACAGAAAATCACAGAGTTGCATTGGAGGATTACCAGGAGGAAAGAACTAAGTGGCAAAAGAAAGGAAATGAAAATAAACCAGAAGCTCAGAAAACAATGGTAGGTAGATAAAAAAAAAAAAAAAAGGAGGATCTAGTCATAAAGCAGTGAGTCAAGGATGACACCACTGGTATCTGGGCCCTGAGGAAAAAAAAACTCTGTAATGTTCACCCAAGAATCAGTACCAGACAGTTGGGTACAAGAGGCCTGTGCTCATGTAGAGCACCTATCCGTGAAGGAAAAGGTGGAATTGACTTGGCTTGGCCTAGCTGCCTTGAAAGGCATGCATCATAGGTTCTTCAGGTTGGAGTTCATGGCTCATAGGACACAAAGTGCCTTTCAGATCCTGAGAGACTGATGCACTCCTTTAGGCAGTGAATTACCCAGGCAGCTTTGTGTTTATTTGTACATCCTTTGGAAATCGTGGGAGCACGGGAACTTAAGACAATTGATTTTAGACATTAATCTTGTACACCTTGTATAAGCTGCAAACAGTACTGTATCCTGGCAACTATAACTGTATTGATCTTGGCAATTGCCATTATATTCTGTTTCTGAGAAAAAGTATAATAAGTCTTATTGCTCCCAATGAAATTGTCACATTCTCAGTTGTGACTCTTTCAATTGTCCTTATTTAATTCTTTGAGGCCCTTTCAGGTGACCTTGGTAAGTAAGTGTAGTCACTTACATATCCAGGTGATTATTCTGGTGAAAGTTGATCCCTGGGCTCCCTATTTGGGCATCAAACTGTCACTGCAAAAAGACAGTTCTTGTGGACTATTTCAGTGAGCATGTGGAGGACAGAAAGAAATCACAGTGGTGGGAACCAGGCTCACAAAATTTCAGAGGGAAGCAAAGATTCTTATCAAGAACTGCAATAAAGACTATTCAAATTCTATTCTGACAAATAATTTGACTTAATTTGTGCCCATTGCCCTGAGAACTTTAGCAAGTTTAGACAGAAAGTAAGTGGGTTTTCATCTTGGTCAAGAAATTTAAGGACAGAATAATAATCAGGCCATGGATTGGTTGTCACACACTGTTTTTTGTTGTTGTTGTTTTGTTTTGTTTTATGTTGTGCTGTTTCAGATATTTGCTGAAGAAAGCATGGAGAAGAGTGAAAGTAGTGACAAATGTATAAGTTATCTAGAAAAGGAATGTGAGTCTGTTTAAAGTTGTAGGTAAGGAAGGTAGAGACAGAGCATCCATAATTGTTGGCGAAATTTGGGTCAGGGAAAATGTCTTAGCAGTTAAGAGCATTATTTCTCTTCTAGATGACCCATGTTCAGATCCCAACACCCATGTTGGGTGTCTCAAAGCTACCTGTAACTCCAATTCCAAATGATATGATGCCCTCTTCTGGACCCTGCAGGCACCTGCACACATGGGACATTTATCCACATAGGCCCACACACATTCCTGTAAAGAAAAATAATTTTTAAACGATCAAGTTCTGAGTGGTAGGTAAGACCATATACAATAGCTTATATGGTTTGGGATCTATAGAACATCACTGAACAATAACTCAAAAATAAGTAACACATTTTTCGCACTGAGCTTTGTATTTGTTAGCTTATGGGATCTATTAGGTTTGCACATGATAGGGTACCTCATTTATGTTCTTTTTACGTGTGTACTTGTGTTGGGGGTCCTTGCAAACATCACAGCTGACAGTGAAATGATCTGCAGAGAAACAAGAATTAAACTTGGTTCAGCATGACTTAGCCAGCTGATTCAAACTTCTGAAATCTGATGCCAAGCAACGTTTTTAGACATATTTAAATACATTAAAACTTAAATTTTTCATGACAATCATAACAAAAAGGTAAGGCACGAATATATTAATATTCTCTTGCAAAGTACGTATTTTTTGCAAAGCACCTGTAACCTCTCTCACAAGAATTGGTTCTGTTGACTGAGAAACAGTGCTCAAGATGAGGGTTGAGGTAGGAAGGCTTAGTGATATGCATAATAGCAAACTCTTCTGTAAAATACATAGGACCTGACGTTTTTATAAAGATGGGTTCTATTGCCTGAAAAACAGGACAAGGGGGATTCAGGTGAGGGCTGGCTCCACATAATAACAAAAAATTGTGAGATTACTAAAAAAGAAAATTCACTCCAGCATTTTGGAGGAACAGCTGTCAATTTCTTCCATTGAAGAAAACAGCCTGTGTGTTTAACAATTGTAGTTTTTCTAGTGCTATCTGTAATTACATGGAACTTGTGCCCTCCTACATGGGTGTAGATAGGAAGCCTTTACAGTCTAGGCTTCCATGTGCGTTTCTTGAATGATCTGTAGTGTTAGTCATCAATTCCTGTATTTCCTCTTGTATCTTTTTCCCCATTAAACTCTAGCTCTTCCATTCTTTCCCTTTAAACCTTTAAACAATTGTCTTTTATCTCTCCCCTTAAAACCCCAACATTTATGGAACCTTATTAAATTCATGATCCCCATGTACATTCCATGTGGAATACACATATTAGAAGATTCAAAGTTAATATCCACAAATGAGAGACATGTGAAATTTGTCCTTCTGCATTTGGGTTACATCACTCAGAGTCATTGTTTCCAGGTCCATCCATTTATCTGTGAATTTCATTTTTTTCTTAATACCTGAATAATGCATCCATCAGTTTATAGACAGTTAAGTCTTTAGTCCAATCATAATGCAGATAGCTATTCACATGCCTTTGTGTCACTACAGTATGTCTTACCAGGATAATTATTGTAGCTGACAGGATTCCTAGAGAGGTTAGACTGATAATTGCTTTTGTTTTCTTGTAGGGTGAATAGCATCTTCCAGGACTGTGAAAGCTAGCTAGGAAAGATGAGGCTTCCAAGTGAGTGCCAGATTGAGATTTTCATGTTCAATTATTTAAGTGTGTGATATCTTTAACAATAGAGTGTAACCATGAGAACATATACCAAGAAAATTGTATAGTACCATTGAGGCATCTGTTTATATATATCTCAACTACTTCTCTGTTCATAGTAATTAGGAAATGGAGACAGCCTAGACATCCATAAACTGATGAATCCATTATTCAGCTGTGAAGAACCCTTTTGGTATCTATTAACTTAGCAGACCACTATCTTCTACGAATCCCCAAGCTAAGAATGTCACCAGATAGCATTTGAAGCCTACTTTCTCAATTTCAGTGTACTTGCCTCCCTGGTGTATTTTAAACTTGCCTTGATTTATAAGGTTCTTAGTTCTGTAAAAACTGCTTCCACATTGAAATACAAAATTTGGGGGAACCTATATCTGTGTTCCCAGGCCATGGTCACTAAAAGTTCCTCTGGAATAATCTACTTCTTATTCTCTAAAAGAGGTCATCTATCATGTTTGTGTGTTTGTTTTTCAACATTCTTTTCTTTATTTCCCTCTTTTTTCTTTTCCTTTTTACTGTTCTCCTGTTTGTTATAAAATGTACGGACCTCTCACAAATTAAAAGTAAAATCTTAAAAACATGAAATAAAATAGCCCCTAATCTATCACCTATATTAAATGCAAGTACATTATAGTGACAAAGTTTCAAAAAAGTTAGTAACAGAAATAATCACATCAACAGCCTAAATGCAGGTTAGACAGAACAGGACAGCTGTTCTCTTTTGATGCACTGTTTAGAAAGATGGTGATTCTTTTAATAGAACATCATACCAGTTCATGATGATGACAATGTCACATCAATGGATTTTTATAGTGTAGAGCAAAGAGGTGATTTTTTTGGTTGGTTTGTTGGTTGGTTTTTGTAAATACAAAGAAATCCAGTCTGGAACATTAGTCTTAAAAAAAGAATGAAAGAAAAGAAAAGAAAAAAACCCCATGACATTGTCATATGAACACAAGGATTCTGGAGACACGTAAATAGAATAATAAAACAAACAAAAACACTTAGGAAAGTGCCTAAACAGTCTTTCTTGAAAAAGTACAAGTTTTCTTGAGTAAAAATTTAACAGGAGTTTCACAGGGAAAACATTCAAAACTGTCAAGGTGAATTGGTTCTTTCTTGGTCTATTTATGATATAGAGTACCATCTTAGTTAGGGTTTCTATTACTGTGATAAAACACTATGGCCAATACAAGTTGGGGAGAAAAGGATTTATTTGGTTTATACTTTCATATCACAGTTCACCATCAGAGGAAATCAGGACAGGAATTCAAATAGGGCAGGAACCTGGACTTAGGAGCTGATGCAGAGGCTATGGAGAAGTACTGCTTTCTAGCTCTCTCATCATGCATTTCTCAGCCTGCTTTCTTATAGAACCTAGGACTATCAGCCTAAGCATGGCCCCAACCATAATGGGCAGGGCTCCACATAAATCACTAATTGAGAAAAATGCCCTATAAGCTTGGCTACAGCCTAATCTTAGAGAGGCATTTGTTAAAAATGAAGTTTCCCCCTCTCAGATGACTTTAGCATCTATCAAGCTGACATAAAACTATCCAGCCCAAATGCCTTCCTAGGGTATTACTAGATCTACAAAAACAGATATCTTCAGTTACTAGAGGTCAAGGCTGAATTCTTTTGTTCTTTTGTTTGTTTGTTTTGTTTATTTTAATCACAGGTCATTCACTTGTATCCCAGCCATAGCCCCCTCCCTCCTTCCCTCCCAATCCCTCCCTCCCTCCCTCATCTCTTCCCTGCCCACTTCCAAATCCACTGATAAGGAAGGTCCTCCTCCCCTTCCATCTGACCCTAGCTTATCAGGTATCTTCAGGACTGGCTGCAATGTCCTTATCTGTTGCCTAGCAAGATAGCTTCTCCCTGGGGGTGGGGGTGGGGGAAGCTCAATGAGCCAGTCATTGAGTTCATGTGAGAAATAATCCTTATCCATCTGACTATGAACACACTTGGGTACTGAGCTACCATGGGCTACATCTGAGCAGGGGTTCTAGGTTATATCCATGCATGGTCCTTGGTTGGAGAAACAGTCTCATAGAAGACCCCTGTGCCCTGATATATTTGGTCCTTGTGGGGCTCCTGTCCCCTCTAGGTCATACTAACTCCCCCTTCTTTCATATGATTCCCTGCACTCTGCTGAAGGTTTGGTTATGAGTCTCAGCATCTGCTTTGATACACTGCTAGGTAGTGTCTTCCCCCAAGGAAATTGAAGCAGTTATCAACAGCCTCCCTTCCAAAAATAGCCCTGGGCCAAATGGTTTCGGTGCAGAATTCTACCAGACCTTCAAAGAAGAGTTAACTCCAATTCTCTTCAAATTATTCCACAAAATAGAAACAGAAGGAACATTACCAAACTCATTCTATGAAGCCACAGTCACCTTGATACCTAAACCACACAAAGACCCAACAACAAAAGAGAACTTCAGACCTATCTCTCTTATGAACATTGATGCAAAAATACTCAATAAAATACTTGCAAACCGAATCCAAAAGCACATAAAGATATCAATCACCATGACCAAGTATGCTTCATCCCAGGCATGCAAGGGTGGTTCAATATACGGAAATCCATCAGTGTAATCCACCATATAAACAAACTGAAGGAGTGATTTATTTTGTTAATGAGTAATATGAAAGCATTTTGATATAGCTCAGTGTACACTATGAATTTGAATCTCTCTCTGAAATCTATCCCATGAGACATTTCAGGGGAAATTTTCTGTATTAGTTAGCATTTTCTAGAGTAACAACTTATAAACTGAATACATATACGTTTATTTATAGTCAGCGATTTATTATAGTGAATTACAGGTTGAAGTACTGCTAGCTTGACAATGGCTGGCTATGAATAAAAAGCCCAAGAATCCACTAGTTTCTCAGTCCATGAGGCTGGAAGTCTCAGCTGATCTTCAGTATACACTGTAATCCTAATGAATCAGGCTCTGATGCCAGTGAAGGAATGTACTTGCTAGCAAGGTAAGGATGAGCAGACAAAAATAATGTCTTCTTCCATGTCTTTTTATAGCTCCCTGTGGAAAGTGAGGTCCAGATTAAGGGTGTATCTTCCTGCCTGAAGATCCAGATTAAAGGCATGTCTTCTCCCAGATCAAAAGGTCTGTATTAAAGTCATTTTTTTTCCTGCCTCAAAGATCTAGATTTGCTTCAAAGTAAGCAAAAATCCCTCACAGATGTGACCTCCATTATTGGATTTAAGTTACTTACAGATATAGTCAAGTTGACAATCAAGAATTGCCATTACAGTATCCTTTCATCTCAAATAGTTAGTTACTGTAAGGAATTATTGCTTTCATCTCTATTTTCTTTTTATGAATAGGTTTCGAGTTGTAGTAATTGGAGGAAGAATGTTTCTACCACAGAGCACATCTTTGTGGCATGAAGTTGAAAGTGTCCTTATGAAGCCACAAATGGACCTAAAACTGTATGAAACTAGGGACTAAGAAATTTAAGGTTTCAATGAATGTGAATTCACTTCTTCCTATGAGGCACACAGAGAGAATAGGATTTGGGATTTCCCTTTGTCGGTGTACCTGCTTTCCACATTGACACAGAAATACTGGATGCTGGGAAAGTGGTTGGCACATTTGTCTGCTTTTGCCCTCTTGATCCACTTTCCAATGGGTGTTGTAAAAATCTGGGCAGGTTTCTATATGGAATTTTCTGAAGTCTGCTGTGTTTACAACAATGTAAGGAGTGGCTTTCACACTGGATCCATATCAGGCTCCCATTATGGCAGTGGATACTTGCCTTTTTAAGAAACACTGTTCCTGCTTCCCTGTGGAGAATGCATGTCTCTCTGTATATACCCTTTCAGGTCTCCGTTGGTTTCACTCTCCTCTATTTGATGGCCTTGGAGTGCCTCACTGTTCTTTGCTGCTTTCCACTACCTTACCCAAGTTATCACAAATAATAGTTCCATTAAAACCTTCTTTAATGTGCCAACTGTCTCCTGTGAGAAGACAGATTAAAAGCATTACAGCATCATAAATGCCAGAAGTGCAAGGAACCACAAAAACAGGAAGGAAAACCCATTTCCCACGGCTGGAGCTTTTTTCCTGAGCTCTTTTACTGGAAACCTTTGGTAAGGTTGGCTGAAATAAGTTGAAGCTATAAATAGAGTATAGATCTGAACAAATCCACCAAGTTGGGTGTTTACCCCTAAGGGCTCTACAGGAGAGTTAAGACATCAGGTAATCACTGATCCAAATGAGCCTGACCATCTTTCCAACCATACTATAGACTATTTTTAGTTACCATATGACTCAAAGAATCAGTTTTATGTTTTATTTAGCAGACATACATAATAGACTCGCTGTAAGAATCCAGTTTTGCTAGGGAAAGCCTCTGCTGCCTTTATAGAGCAGATAAGAGATGGTGATCATTCAGTTCCAAAAGAGAATTTACTCCAGGGCAACCAAGAATACAAAGGTATGCAGGTTCTCAAGTCATTTGCATAAAATTACATTGTGTTAACATAGAAACTCTGTATATCTTCCTTTATGCTATAATTTTCTTGTAGCACATAACGCCATAGAGATTCTATAAGATCATTAAACATGTTGTTTCAGAAACTGTGAGAATATTTCACCTATGATATTCTACCTGAAGTTGTTTATAAAGTGTCAAATGCAATATTAACTATGCTGCATTCTCCAACTAAAGAAAAAGAGGACACAGATCTGGAACTAAGTGGTCCTTCATACAAACAATTCAGTGGTGGGCTGGCGAGATGGCTGAGCACTTACAACTACTTGCTTCTCTTCCAGAGGACCCAACTTTAGTTCCCAAGGGCCACATCCAGTGCCTAACAACCACCTACTAGTCTAGCTCCAGGATACCTAATGCCCTCTTTGGATCTATGCAGGCCTGCACATATGCCATACATTTACAATTTTAAATGAACCTTAAAAAACAATTCAGAAATACTTGCTAAGAATTAATAATGCTAGGCCATAGAGAAGGACAGTGCAGCCAGTCCTTATGAGACCTGATAAGCTAGGGTCAGATGGAAGCAGAGGAGGACCTCCCCTATCCGTGGATTTGGAGAGGGGCATGGGAGGAGAAGAGGGAGGGAGGTGGGATTGGGAGGGAATAAGGGAGGGAGCTACAACTGGGATACAGAGGGAATAAACCGTAATTAATATTTAAAAATAAATTTAAATAATCAAAAAGTATAATAAAAAAAGAAAGGAAGTAAAAAAAAAGAATTAATAATGTTGGGATTGAGAGATGGCTTGCATTAGAGCACTTGCTCCAGAAGACTCAAGTTCAGTCCTGAATATCTACATCCAGTGACTTACTACCACCTTCAACTCCAGCTCTAAGAGACCAAGCCTCTTTTCTGCCCTTGTGTATGTGAGGTACATGGATATACATAAATAATGAAACACATGTTATAAAATAGATTTAAGCAAATAAATAAAAACAAATTAGGAAATGTAATTGAAAGTACTATAAACAACAAAGGAAGGTTTAGAATAACATCTAATGCTTTGTTCATGCTGAAAAGCGTTAAAAGATGATGAAAAGAAACATGGCACATTATAATGGTGAGGGCCTGTAATGCCACTGCATTTGCATTTAACAGTTTTCTAGTCCTGGATTTTCTATACAGCAAATTTTAATGTAGAATGGTGTTTAACTACTATTAAGTTCTCAATGAATATTTGCCACATAGAAGAGTGATATGTCTATTTAAAATTGGATATTTGAGCATAGTAACTCCCAGGGAATGAGCAGGGCCTATGATCTTGTGACATGCTTTGTTCCCGTTCATTCCTAGCATACAAACCTGAAAATCCTTGTATCTTTTGTGCGTTTATAAACTAACTGATGGTTGACAGTCCCTGGAAGCCTGAGAATATGGTTAGAAAGGCCATGGCTACAGAACAGACTGTCAGCTCTACACCTGACTTCAATGACTTAATCAAGCTCACCTGTGTAATGAAGCCTCCAAATGGCCAGAGATGGGCATCTTATGAAAACTGAGCTCACAGAGAGTAGCAAGACAAGAGAGAATTCCAAAGCTCCACAGACCCTGCCTGCACCTTGCCCTTCAAATTTCTTTATCTTTATCTCTTATAATACATCAATAAATCAGCTTTATCTCTTGATAACACATCAATAAATCAGCTTCCTTGTGTTCTGTGAGCAGGTCTAGCAAATTAATCAAATCTGAGACAGGATATGGGAATCCCTGTTTACAGCTCGAAGGCATGAGGCACGCCTGGGGTTTATGATTGGCATCTGAAGTGTTGGGGTGTTATTCTTGGCAACCAATCTCTCAACTTGCAGCGCTAACTAATCCTGTCTCCCAGGTACGAAGTGTCAGAATTGAATTAAATTGAAGGATTCCCAGTAGATGTTAACTGCAGAATCACTTTCTTGCTTGCTGTATTGGGAACCTGCTCCCAAATCTGGCAACAGAACCCAGTTGCAAAAGCATAGTGAGTTTGAATATGACTTTTTAACTTTATTTTTAGACAAGATTAAAAAAAAATCTCAGAGACATGCAAAGGAGTTGAATTCTGTTTGTTACGGTAAAGTGCTAGGAAGGACTATACCCTCTCACATATAATCAGATTATCTTGAGACAGTATCTCAGGGTCTGTTCATCCACATACATGAATAGGAGATGCAATAAGATGAATGAAGAAATGTGAGGATTGGGTTAGTATGTCCCAATCCTGCCAAAATGGCAGTAACACTGAAACGTTCATGGATGTCTGGGTTCAGCTCATGCTGAACGATTAATACTTAAAGCCAGAATTTCTCAGAAACCTTGTTTCCAGAGAATCCATTATTTTCAAATCTGCCTCTACAATCCCCTACCTCCAGAAAGAGCATCTAGTTCCTTTTTAATACAATCAAGACCCTGACACAGTGGTTCTTAGCCTTCCTAGTGCTGCAACCCTTTAACACAGTTCCTCATATTGTAGTGACCCCACTCATAAAATTATTTTGTTGCTCTTTCATAACTGGAATTTTGCTACTGTTATGAATAGTAGTGTAAACATCTGATATTCAGGATATCTGATGTGACCCCCAAAGGGGTCATGGCTACAGGCTGAGAACCACCGCTTTAACAGATTAAAGCCCCACATTAGTTCCCAAACTGTTCTAGTTAACTCACCAAACTCCAGAGGCAACATAACACCTTATAACTGGCAAGACTCTTCCTCCATTTTTGCTATTCTCCCTGCCCCATAGAGGTAGCCACAGCAGTTTCGAATCCTCCCAAATAAACATTTCTTTATGCCCACAGAGTGGTCAAGTTTGGTGGTTTTACCACAAACTTGCTTATATGGGTGATGCGGAGGTTTGGATTCCCTCAGCTCTTCAAAAGACCATGTTTAATTTCATTTCTCAGCCTGCTGTGGTTTATGCATGGCTCTGTCACCAGTTACTTTAAATTTGGTTTAGTCAGACTTAGGGAAAGATTGTTGTGTTATTGACCCAATGATCCTACAAGATGATGGAGTACTGTCCTTTTTATGCTTCATTTGTGTATGATTTAATCTTCCCTGAAAGCAGTCACACCTGGCTTCACTGGAAATGCATAAATCCATCCCCAGCTCTCCCCCTTCTCTGGTGTTCAGAGCGCACAATGCCCACTGTAAGGTTTTGAACAGAGCCTGCCTTCTGTTAGTGCAGTTTCCGAGAGTTGAGCCAGCTTTCTCAGCTGCCTTTCTTTTGGTCGGTCTTGGAAAGGAGTGTGAGGATAAAACCAGTAGGCAAGCCAGGTACCTGCACTTCTAGGTATAAGATAAAGTTTTCAGTGTAATCAGAAAGGGCCCGTTTTACTTGCCAATTTCTCTGAAGTGACTCTCTCAACTCAAGCTATTTCTTAGTAGCGAAGAAGGTATACTTCCCAGCGAATCTCAGAAAACTGCAGGCTGATCATGTCCTCAGGCACTGAGTGAAAACATCACCCATGATTTCAGTCAGGTAAGTTTATTCAGAAGAATAAAAAATAAAAAATAAAGCCACCTGCCACTGATAAAGCAGGTGACTGACACCCTCATGTTCAGTGTTGGTAACTATGGCAGCCTCAGTTGTTACAGGATGTTACTTCTGGGATAATTTATAAGATTCTTTAAATATAACACAGTGCATGTGGTATGATTTTATACAATAATTCTTATAAGGAATGCCACTGCAACTACTTAAAATTTATTAAATGTTCAGATTCCAGAGCAGGGTTCAACATTCAGAGTGTTGCTATTCAGCACAATGTTTCCTCTGCAGCCTTCAGCGTTTTTAGACTATCACAATATCAGGATTTCCTGGGGCGCTGTGGTTTATGCGTGGTGCTGGGACTCCAGAGCCTTAGGCGTGGTAAGCAAGAGCTATAGAAACACTGAAGACTGGTCCCTGCTGTGTTAGAATACCTGAGTGGTATCTGGTGTGCTTCCTCTAGATGACTACATTTAGCTTCCAGGCAACAAAATGAATTTAAAGATTAAGATTTAACATCCAAAAGCCCTTAGCCCTGTCTCTTGAGATGCCACCTTCACAGTCTTCTTCTAGAAAGTACAGGGTGACAAAAAACTGAGTGGACTTTCTCTGACAAGTAATTACCTTCCGTGGGAAGATAAGGATGTCAATGGCTGGAAGGAGATGCAGGAAGGAAGGGCATTGCGCCATACAGAGGCAGCCCTTGTGTCTGGCCTCATCTCAGTTAGTCTGCAGTAAGCATAGTGTCTTTCTGAAAATAGCACCATCAAATAAGCTACCTTGCGCAAAAACAGAGGCAGAACTGCCTCCTCAGCACAACTCTCTTCCTGAGCATTATTGGTCTCTAATATCAACTAAAATCATATTTGATTTAGAATTAGATTCTGCTTGAATCAGGACTTCTCAGTTATTCTATCAGAATTCCTTGATACTATTTTATGCTTTAAAAAAATATGAAGGATCCAGAAAAATGTATCTTTGGGAAATACCAGAAGTTATTCTTAAATCTTTTATATATGTGTTCATGTGGTTACAGAAAACACATTTTTTCCCAATTTGAAAATCTGTAGATTTGCCTGAAATTTTAACCACTGAACTATCAGTTATATAATTTGATCAAAGTGTCAATGAAAACCTGGTCCCTGTAACAACAACAACAAAAGCTTTTCAAATGTTTTATGAAAGTTCAACATCTTTTATTCCAGAAACTTCTGCACACAGCACCTTAAATAGAGACTCGTATACTTTAAATAGCAGCCTTGCCAAGTGACAGTCTAAGATTGGTTCTGATCCACCTAGAGGAGCACAGAAGTACCAGCATCAAATGGAAGGAAGAACAGAGTCTGTTCAGCAGCTCCTCCTGTACTTTGTTTATGATATTTATATGGTGGCTAATTCATCCCTGAGACAGAATTACCTGGATTTGAAAGGAGAAACTAAGTTATACCCAAAACCTAAATACTTTATATTCTCACTTTATTCCTCCTCTCTTCTTCCTCCTCCTGCTTTACTTCTGCCCCCTCCTACTTCATTTTCTTCCTCTTCTTCCTCATTTTCTTCTACTTGATAGGATCTCCTTACAAGGTTCAGGCTGGTCCAGAAGGCTCAGTTCTGGACACTCTTTTTTTTTTAATTTATTTATTTTTATCTCAATCACAGGTTAGGTACTTTGAATCCCAGGCATAGCCCCCTCCCTCATTCCCTCCTACCCTCCCACTCCCTCCCTCATCACCCTCCTCCCCGCCCCCTCCAAGTCCACCAACAGGGGAGGACCTCCTTCCCTTCCATCCAACCCCAGCTTATCCTGTCTCCTCAGGGCTGGCTGCAATGTCCTCCCCTGGGATCTAGCCAGTCTGTCACTCCCCGGCTTGTATGGGGGAAGGTCAAAGAGTCAGCCATCAAGATCATGACTGAAACAGTCCCTGTTTCCCTGAATAAGGTCTTCAGTCCTACACCGAGCTATCATGTGCCCCATCTGTGCGGGGGTTCCAGCCACATCCACACATGGTCCTTGATTGTAGAAACCGAGTTCTGGACACTCTTATCTCAGTCTCCTGAGCGCTCAGATCACAGGTATGTGCATGACTATGACCAGCTATCACTTTTATTCATCTGCATTTTTAGATTAGAAATAGGGCTATACATCTACATCTGGGCACACATCTGATGCTGTGCATCAGAAAGCTGTGGGTGACTGAGTGACACTCAGTGGGAATGTCCACAAACATGATGTTTACAGACAAAACATATTCACTCTAAAGAGTGTAGACATTAAACATAAGAATGACAGACATTTATAACAACTGTTTCTATAAGAAAGGTATTTAGAAATTGTCTAAGTTATAGAACATAGGTGGCAATTGTTGAATTAAAAATTAAAGGAGAAATTTTGTTTTTAAACTATTGTGTGTTGATGAGAAACATATACCATAGTAACAGCAGCAAATTACAACCCTAAAGAACTCTGTGAAGATCAATTATTGTAAACAGACTTTCACTGAGGAGCCAAGTGTGCCTGTTTTATATTCCCAAATTACCAGGGCTGATTGTGGTATGAAAATAATAAACACTATGCTGATGACAATCGCTGGTGGTTATTGTATGCAGGACTGATATACTTACTGTCTAGTGTCATAATTTGAATGATAACTGCCACCTCTCCCCACCCCCTGTGCACTAAATTATTTGAACACTTGGTCCTAAATTGGTTACCATGTTTAGGACATGCAGCCTTGCTTGATGAAGTATACCACTGAAGCAAGTTTTCAGAATTTGTAGTTCCACCCCACATGGTAGTTTGAAAAAGAATGGCCCATATAGGCTTATATATTTGAATTCTTAGTCATCAGGTAGTGGCACTATTTGAGAAGGGTTAGGAGGTGTAGCCTAGTAGATATGGCTTGATGGAGAAAGCATGTCACTGGTGGTGGGCTTGGAGGTTTCAGAAGCCCAAGCCAGGCCCAGTGTTTCTCCCTTCCCACTGCTTGAAAATCCAGATGTAGAACTCTCAGGTCCTTCTCTAGCATTATGCCAGCCTATGTGGTGCCCTGCTTCCTACTATGATGATAATGGATTAAACCTCTGAAAATGTAATCAAGCTCCAATTGAATGTTTTCTTTTATAATAGTTGCCTCAGTCATGGTGTCCTTTCACAGCAATATAATACTAAGACAGCCCACTTCCAATTCAGTCTCTCTGCTGTCTGCGTGTGGATAAAGATGTGACCTGTCATCCTGCTGTCATGCCTCCTGTCCCTCCTACCCCCACCATTATAGACTCTTCCTTTGGAACCATAACCAAAATTAACTTATTTTTTTCCAAAAGTTGGTTTTCATCTTAGTGTTTTATCATAACAACAGAAAATAACTAGCACGCCTGGCCTGTGTTCAATCTTGAACATAAGAAAAAAATCATATATACACACATAGGTATGTATGTATTTATGTATGTAGGTATGCATGTATGGTGTGTGTGTGTATGTGTGTGAGCATGCGTGCACATGCAGACTATACATTGACAGTTGTGATAGACTCACCAAGGGGCCATACAGTTTGGCATATCTCTAAAAGTCTTTACAGAACGGATTATCTGAGAGGGGAAGACAGTCTCTGGATATGAGCTACACCACCCTAGGGCTGGATTTCTAGACTGAATTAAAAGGAAGCAAATAACATTTCTTTCATGTCTCTCTGCTTCTGGTCTGTTGAAGGATGAGTACACAACACACTCCAATCCACAGAGTCACTCACCACTACTTCATTTCTGCTTTAATACACTAAATATATCTCTCATGTGTTACTGCAAGCTAATAGACTACCACAAACCTGTGGACTATAAAGTCATGTATTACAAATGGTTCATGGGCTACCACAGACTCATAGACTATGATAGCCTCATTGCCTACCACTAGCTTGTGAGCTTTTGTGTGTTTTTCTGACTTGGTTAGTTTCTGCCATATGCCATTCTTCATCAGAGTGAAACTTCAATTAAAACTCAAGCATAATTTTTTTCCAGTTTATTGAAACTCATTTTATTTGTCCACAATTCCTACAAATAGCAGCCTAAGCTATTGCTCTGCTAGATGACAGTACTTACTCTTTACTTACCAATACTTTCAAGTCCTCACTCCTTTAAATTTTACAGCAATACATGTGAGTGTATATGTATGTATGTGTGTTCATTGACTTGCTGATCATTATTTTAGTTTCGGGCTTTAACAGGAGAGTTGGCTGATTATACCTACCATGGTGTCTTCTACTGTTTTTTTTTTTTTAAGTTATTTTTCTTCTCTATACACAAGAAACATTTTTGCTTACAAAGTTAAGAGAATTAAAACCAAAACTGAATGAAATAAAACAATACCTAAAAACAAATGCCATATCCATTTAGGATGCTCATACTTCATACCTTCTTGCCCCTCCTCTGTAGAAATATGTGTACACTGATAGGATAAATACCTTAAAGTTGATGTTTTTAAAATTAATCTCTACAGATACTATTTTCTAAACAGACTTATTTTATAAGCCATATACCAAAATCATCCCAATAAGTGGTTACTGTATAAAACCAAAGTTTCCATACAGTTTTAATTGGCTATTTAAATTTGCCCTAAGTTTTCTCAACAGTTGTAAAGGAGAACTACAACTCCTCATAGAATTTCTGTGTACTCATCATCTCTTGTGTTAATTTTCTATAAAAATGATGAGCAGTCAACATTTCATCTAGAAATTGCTAAGTGGCTATTAATACAACTTCCCCTCCATATGAGCTGGGTAAGATAAGAGTGCATGCCATTAATTATGGCTGCATGGAACAATGAAAAACAGTTCCCATCCATTTGCTTTGTAGTCTCTTCCATTGAATTCAGCACCCATTCAGAAGAAAAATGGAAAAATAAAAGGATTTCCTTTTAGATTCCTTAAAATCCAAATTAGTAGCAGTATTAACAGAACTCAGGTAAATATGAGCTTTCGCCTGGGAGAGAATCTATGTCTAGTTCATTCCATGTACTGTGAGAATCACTTCAAAATGCAGAAATCTGATTCAAGAAAGGATTCTGCTTTCACATTCACAAAAAAATAGAATGACTGCTTGTGTGTGATAGTATTACTATTGCTGCATTCTGTCTTCATAAAGAGGAACCATGTGAAAGAATTGAAATATTCCCAAAGGAGAATACTTTAGTATTAAAAAAATAAATTAAAGAAACTTTACTTTGATGACAGTCTTATTTTACCCAAATGCTTACTTAATTTCAAATTATGAGCAGAATACTGCAATTCTCTTTCTTTTCTTTGTGCTGCCTTTTCTCTTTTATTATTATTATTTTATTCAATTTACATCTAGGTCACAGGCCCCTCACTCCTGTCCTCCCATTCTCACCATTCCTCCTGCATCCCTTCTCTCCTATTCCTTAGAATAGGAGAGCCCCCCCCCCCAACCAAACACCCCAGCTCTTCTATTCATCTGAGGTCTGAGTCCTTGTTCTTCCCTTGTGGCCTTGTAGGGAAGTCCCATCTGGGGAAGTTATCAAAAAGCAAGCAACACAGTCTGTGTCGGAGATATCTCTCATTCCCCTAACTGGTGGGTGGACATGAAGCCTAAGATGTCGGACTTACCTTCTTGGGGTCTGTGCATTGTAGAACTTCTTGAAACTGAAAAGCTTCTGCAGAGTAAAGGATACTATCAATATAACTAAAAGGCAGCCTACAGATATGGGAAAAGATCTTCACCAATCCTAAAAAGGGCTAATATCCAGAGTATATAAAGAACCCAAGAAATTAAACACCAACAAACCAAATAATCCACTTAGAAAATGGGAAACAGAGCTAAACAGAATTATCAAAGGAGGAAACTTGAATGGCAGAGAAGCTCTTAAAGAAATGCTTAATGTCCTTAGTCATCAGAGAAATACCAATCAAAACAACTCTGAAATCCTATCTTACACCTGTTAGAATGTCTAGGATAAAAAACTCAAGTGACAACACATGCTGGCAAGGATGTGAAGAAAGGGGAACACTCCTCCATTGTTAGTGAGAGTGAAAACTTGTACCACTTAAGAAATAAATCTGGCGCTTCCTCAGAAAACTGGGAATAACCATACCTCAAGACCCAGCTATACCACTTCTGGCTATATGCTCAAAAGACACTCCACCATCCAACAAGGATGCTTAATCAACTATGTTCATAGCAGCTTTATTTTGAAATAGCCAGAAAATGGAAAAAACCTAGATGTCACTCAACCGAAGAATGGATAAAGAAACCATAATGCATTTACACAATGGAATACTACTCAGCTATTATAAGCAAGGAAATCATGAAATGTGCAGGCAAATGGATGGAATTAGAAAAGATCATCCTGAGTGAGGTAACCCAGACACAGAAAGACTCCTATGGTAAGTACTCACTTATAAGCATATTTTAGTCATATAATACAGGATAGACATACTATAATGTGCTGCAATTTCATTATTAACAAATGAATAGGGGTACAAGATGGCGGCCCCCGGGAGGACACTGTGTCTGAGGAGTAAGACAGCAGTGTCAGCACAGTGAGCAGGAGACTGAACTCTGGAACCTAAAACACCAGTGTTTGTGATTGCCAGGTGAGCAGAATTCCTATGGTGAGGAAATCAAGTGGGAAAGTCCTAGGGATACCCAGTTAATCCCTGGAAAAACTCCGGGTGACCAGTTGCACACAGCCCTGTTCTGAACACGCATCCTCCCTCAGCCCCGCCAGCTGCCATCCCGGACCTGGACACACAGTCTCCGGTCCAGACAGTGGCACCCCAGATACCATTCCAGACTGGGGTGCATCGGCAGGCGCACATCTGCTAGCCCTGATCTGAATGTGTAGCCTCCCACAGTCTGGCCATCTCGCATCCCAGACCAGGACACATAGTCTCCGATCGAGACTGAGGCATCCCAGATACCATCCCAGACCTGGGAGAAACTGCGGACGCAAATCTGCTAGCCTTGATCTGAACATGCAGCATCCCACAGTGCTGCCAGCCGCCATCCCGGACCAGGGCATATAGTATCCAGACTGAGGCGCCCCCAGATACTATCCCAGACTGGCGTGCACAGCACCTGGCTCAGAAGGAGGTGCCAAGTCCCCACACTAGAGGGGAGCCCTTAGCAGCAAGCCCAGGTTTGAACGCTGAGACTCCAGACAAGAGCAGGGTCCCCAGCCACCATCTCAAGCTGGGACACTCAGCCTCTGGCACAGAGTGAGGTACCAAGCCTTCAGACCAGAGTGCTGACTAGCCTGCACTGCTCACAGGGTCTAGCACAGAGCCAGAGCTGGGCACACAGAGCCCACAACAGAGTACGTGTCCTGCCCCCAGCGCCACCCACTGACTTCAGAGTCCAGCCTGCAGAACCCACCACAGATTGAAGACCACTGGGAATTCAGGAAACCAGTGCAGGCACCTGCAATCTGCGCTTGCTAATCGTGCTAGCACACTCATGCCCTCCTGAGCATTCTCCCAAACCCCACAGCCCAAGTGTACATACTCCCTAGCATTCCCCTTCAAGGCACGTTCCAAACACGCACGCGCGCGCGCACACACACACACACACACACACACACTTACTTCTCCACCCCCCCCCCAACAACTATACTTCACCAGCGGCCTTTCCTCTGGTACAACTGAGGCAACAACACACACTCTAACCACTGGAACTCCCTGATCTTCTTGAAGAATACTCCAGACACCAGAGATTGACAGTTCCAGTCTGAAGTTCAGCCTCAAGGAACAAACAGCTCCTTGATTATATATAAACAAATGGCCAAAAGTCAACGTAACAAATCACCCAACAAAAGTCAGGACACCGTGGCACCATCAGAAATACCCAAAAGCAATGGAGATTTTAATTCATTGGAGACACAGGATAATTATGTTAAAGCTATGCTTATGCAGTTACTAGAGGAACAAAAACAGGAAATGAACAAGGACCTCAAAGAAATACAAAAGAATATAACTGCCCATGTAGAGGAAAAATTAAAGACATATAGAGAGGAAACAAACAAAAAAATAGGAGCCACATTAAATCAGATGAAGGAAATGGTACAAAGCATGAAAACAGAATTAGAATCTATAAAGAAAACACAAACAGAGAAAAACCTGGACCTGAAGAACTTAGAGAAAAGATCAGGAACCACAAAGGTAAGCATCACCAATAGAATATGAGAGTCTTCATATCTGCTTTGATACATTGCTATATTGATTCTTTCAACAATCAAGCCTTTGGCAGAGGGCAGGAAGTAATAATAAAAATAGGGGAAGTTAGTAAGAATTGGGGAGAACAAGAGCTCCACAAAGACCAAATTGAGCAGGGCACAGGGGTCTTATATGACATAGTTTCTCCAACCAAGGACCATATATGGATATGCCTAGAACCCCTGCTCATATGTGGCCCATGATAGCTCAGTGTCGAACTGAAGACCCTAGTAAGGGAAACAGGGACTGTTTCAGTCATGAACTTGATGGCTGACTCTTTGACCCTCCCCCATACATGTCAGGGAGTAACAGCCTGGCTAGATCCCAGGGGAGGACATTGCAGCCAGCCCTGAGGAGACAGGATGAGCTGGGGTTGGATGGAAGGGGATGAGGTCCTCCCCCGCTCGTGGACTTGGAGGGGGCGGGGAGGAGATGAGGGAGGGATGGGGAGGGGGGAGGGAATGAGGGAAGGGGCTACGCCTGGGATGCAAAGTACCTAACCAGTGAATGATATAAAAATGAATAAATTAAAAAATATGAAAAAATATAACCAAATTTAAAGAAAACAGGCAAAAAAAGTAGAATATGAGAGATGGAAGGGAGAATCTCGGGAGCTGAAGATACACTTGAAGAAATCAATTCCTCACTCAAAAAAAATAAAATAAAATCAGAAAAGTCCCAAACACAAAACATCCAAGAAATCAAGGATGCCATGAAAAGACAAAACCTAAGAATAATAGGAATAGATGAAAAAGAAGACTCCAGGCTCCACGGAACAGAAAATATTTTTAAGAAAATCATACAAGAAAATTTTCCCAACTTAAAGAAAGAAATGTCCATAAATATACAAGATGCCTACAGAACACCAAATAGACTACACCAGAAAAGAAATACCTCTCGTCACATCATAGTCAAAACACTAAACCTACAAAACAAAGAAAAAATATTAAAGGCAGCAAGGGAAAAGGGTTGAGTAACATATGAAGGTAAACCAATCAGAATCACACCAGACTTCTCATCAGAAACTATGAAAGCCAGAAGGGCCTGGGCAGAGGTCATGCAGTCTTTAAGGGAACACAGATGCCAACCAAGACTACTATACCCAGCAAAGCTTTCAATCAATATAGGTGGAGAAAATAAAATATTCCATGACAAAACTAAATTTAAGCAATATCTACACAGCAACCCAGCCCTACAGAAGATACTAGAAGGACAACTTCAATCCAATGAAAACAACTACACCAAAGAATAATATGA
>CM053758.1:38624783-38640124 GCA_028658305.1 Pachyuromys duprasi | reverse complement strand
GACTTTCAACCAAAGTTAATCAAGAAAGATGAGGAGGGGCACTTCCTTCTCATCAAAGGAAAATTCCAAAAGGAGGACATCACAATTCTGAACATTTATGCCCCAAATACAATTCCACCTACATATGTAAATCAAACAATATTAAAACTGAAATCACACATTGATCCCAATACCCTAATAGTGGGAGACTTCAACACTCCACTCTCACCAAGGGACAGATCATCCAGTCAGAAGCAAAACAGAGAAACAAGGGTACTAACAGACACCCTAAATCAAATGGACTTAATAGATGTCTCCAGAACCTTTCATCCTAGATCAAAAGTGTATACCTTCTTTTCAGCACCTCATGGAACCTTCTCCAAAATAGACCATATAGTTGGTCACAAAGCAAGCCTCAGAGATAAAGGAAGATTGAAATAATCCCTTGTATCCTATCTGACCATCACGGTCTAAAGCTGGACCTCAACAACAGAAACAGCAAAAGGCCTGCTGTAATAATAAAAATAAGAGAAGTTAGCAAGACTGGGGGAGAACAAGAGCTCCACAAAGATCAAACTGAGCAGGGCACAGGGGTCTTATATGAGACAGTTTCTCTCACCAAGGACCATATATGGATATGGCCTAGAACCCCTGCTCATGGGTTCAGTTACTGTGAGCTTCCATGGGCCCGGGTTACTTTGCTATGTAGGTCTTATTGTGGTGTCTTTGACCTCTCCAACTCCCTCTATCCTTTCTCCCACTCTTTCACAAGACTCCCTGAGCTCAGCCTATTGTTTGGCTGTAGGTCTCTGCATCTGTTTCTATAAGCTACTGGATAACGCCTCTCAGAAGACAGATATGCAATTTTGTTTGCAAGCATAGCAGAGTATCATTAGTCATTAATATCATTAAAAATTTGGGTCAAAGGCATTAAGGGTGGGTTGGTGTCTCCCTCACTCCACAGGAAGTCTTACCTGGCTACAGGAGGTCATAAATTCAGGCTCCTTAAACCTTGTTGCTAGGAGTCTCAGCTAGCATCATCCCCATAGACACTAGCAAGCCTGCCCTGTCCCAAAGATGTCCCCACTAATTTCTGTTCACTTTCTCAGTACTCCCCACACCTGATACCCACTCCTGTATCCCTCTCCTCACATTCTGTAGGCTGCTATTTTATCCTATTATCAGTGTGTTTTGCCTTGCAGGAGCTTTTAAGTTTCATGAGGTCCCATTTATTAATTGTTGATCTGAGTGCCTGAGCTATTTGTGTTGTTTAGGAAGCTGTCTCCTGTGCCAGTGAGTTCAAGGCTCTTCCCCAATTTCTCTTCTAATAGATTTAGCACATCTGGTTTTATATTGAGTTCTTTGATCCACTTGGACTTGAGTTTTGTTTAGGGTGAGAAATACTTATCTCTTTATGTTCTTCTACATGTAAATATCCAGTTAGACCAACACCATTTGTTGAAGATGCTTTTTTTTTTCCATTGTATGATTTTGGGGTCTTTGTCAAAAATCAGATGTCTGAAAGTATGAGGGTTTATTTCTGGTTCTTTGACTCAATTCCATTCATCATCCTGACTGTTTTTATGCCGATACCATGTGGTTTTTATTAATGTTGCTCTGCAGTACAGCTTGAAATCAGGGATGTAGATACCTCCAGAAGTTCTTTTATTATACAGATTTTTAAAAATTGTTTTTGCTATCCTGGGTCTTTATTTTTCCATATAAAGTTAATGATTGTTTTCAAGGTCTGAGAAGAATTGTGTTGGAGTTTTGATGGGATTGCATTGAATCTTTAGGTTGCATCTGGTAAGATGGACATTTTTACCATGTTAATCCTACAGATCCGTGAGCATGGGAGATGTTTCCATCTTCTGATATTTTCTTCAGTTTCTTTCTTCAAAGAGTTGAAGTTCTGTAATAGAAATCTTCCACTTACTTGATTAAAGCTACATCAAGATATTTTATATTATTTGTAGTTACTATATATCATCTGAGGCTAGCAATATTTTGACTTCTTTTTTTGTATCTTTTGACTTCTTCCAATTGTATCCTTTGATCTCTTTTAGTTGTTCTTATTGTTCTAGCTAGAACTTTAAGTACTATATTGAATAAATATGGAAAGAATAGCCACCCTTGCCTTGTCCCTAATTTAAGTAAAATTGTTTTAAGTTTCTCTCCATTTAACTTGATGTTGGTTATTTGCTTGCTGTATATTGCCTTATTATGTTTAGGCATATGACTTGTATCCTTGATCTCTCCAAGACTTTTAGCATGAAAGGGTTTTGGATTTTTGGTCTTTTTCAGCATCAAATGATTTTGTTCTTTCAATTTGTTTATATGGTAGATAACATTGATGTATTTTCCTATGTTGAACCATCACTGCATCCCTGGGATGAAGCTTACTTGATAATGGTGGATGTTATTATTGATGTTTTCTTGGGTTCAGTTTTCAAGCATTTCTTTGAATATTTTTGCATCAATATTCATAAAGGAAATTGGCATGAAATTCTCTTTCTTTGTTGGGTTTTTGTGTGGTTTAGGTATCAGAGTGACTGTGGCTCATAGAATAAGCTTGAAAATGTTCTTGCTCTTTCTGTTTTGTGGGATAGTTTGAGGAGTATTAGTATTAGCTTTTCTTTGAAGGTGTGGCAGAACTCTGTGCTGAAACCATCTGGCCCTGGGCTTTTTTAGTTGGGAAACTTTTAGTGAATGATTACTTCTCTTTCTGTAGGGAATATAGATTATGTAGATTTTCAGGTAAGCCAATTCAGAGCTCTGGTTCTGGGCCTGGATGGCAGCTGAGCTTGTCAGCCTGCTGGCTCTCCCTTTTCCACACCACCAGTGCTAGCTCCCCAGCACTGCTCTAGTTAGGACACCCACTGCTGCCATCAGCAAAAGGCAGGGTCAGTGCTCCTGCTTTCATGCCCTCTGGACAGTCACATTGGCACGCATGTCTTCAGAGCCATGTCCACTGTGCTGCCCAGTCAAAGTGTGCGGTCCACTATCCCAAATGCTACAGCCTACGTGGGGTTGGGACAGCTCTCCTTCCCGCATATCCTCTGGGATGGCTCACCATTATCTTTGCCATCACGGCCAACTTTATTGTGTGGTCCAGGTAAAGTGCAGAGCCCACTCTCCTGAGTATCACACCAATGGGGTAGGGCTGCTCTCATGACCTCAGGCCTACCTCTTCTGGCTACTTCAGATGGTGATGGAGGGAGGAGGAGGACATCACTCCCTTGCACACACACCCCCTCCATCTCAAGCCAGATTAGTGTCTGGGCCAGCTCTCTTGCACTCTTGCCCTTAGGGATGGCTCATATGCTCCCTATTGACCAGGGCCAGCATTACCGTTCTCCCCAGGCAAGGTGCAAGGCCCATTCTCCCAAATGCTGCAGCCAGTGAGAGGCAGAGACAGCTCACCTGCTCTCATGATCCCTCAGACCAGAACTATAGACTCCCTCAGGTGGTGAGGGATGAGGATACATAGGACATACCAAACATCAGCCCACTGTTTACCCCAATCCAGGAGTAAAAGAGTCAACTCCCTGTTAATGATTCTCTGCTATGCTTGCAGACAGGAACACAGTATAACTGTCTTCTGAGAGGTTTCATCCAGCAGCTTATGGAAACAGATGCAGAGACACAGAGCCAAATGATAGGTAGAACACAGAAAGTCTTGTGGAAGGGTGGGGAACAGATTGAGGGAGCTAGAGAGGTCAAGGACAGTACAAGAAGACCTACAGTGTCAACTAACCTGGGCTCATGGGAGCTCACAGGGAATGAACCACCAACCAAAGAACATGCATGGACTGAATGTAGGACATATATAGCAGATGTGCAGCTTGGTCCTTATATGGGTTCCCTAACAATTGGAGTGGGGGCTGTCTCTGACTCTGTTGCCTCCCTTTGGATTCCTTTTCCCTAGCTGGGCTGTCTTGTCTGACCTCTGTGGCCTACTCCTGCTGCAACTTGATGTACCAGGGGAGGTTAGTACCCATGGAGTCCTCTCCTTCTTTGAAGAGAAGGGGAGTGGGGTAGGAGGATGGAAGGGTGAAACTATGAGAAGAGGAAAGAGGGGGCTCTGATCAGGATGTAGAGTGAATAAATGCATTCATGAAAAACAAAGCAATAAAAATTTGCCAGCAAATACTCTAGTCTTGATTACACATAATTTTCCCACAAGAAAACATACTGCTTTCTATCTTCTCTGCCCCTCAGGCTCCAGGTGATTTATCTCTCACTCCAAAATACTTTGAAAAATTAGTTTTACATCTTTAAACTGAGCTATAGTGGTAACATCCACAATGATAAAAATATTTCTATTTGTTTTTTTTTTCAAAATGACTCTTACTTTAACCTACTATAGCTGAGTGTGCATAAGTCTACTAAGACCCATTTCACTTCCCGCAAATTCTTTCATATATGTATAATTACGTAATCAACTGCCTGTGGTGACAAAAGCTTGAACTATGTCTTAAATTGCACTATATTACATGTAACTTCAAAAGAAGGAATAGCATTTATAAAATGCTTTTGTCAGCATTACCTTTAAGAGTGATTCAGTAGAAAAGCAGAATATCTGGTTGATAAGATATGAACTTTTACCATAGTTCTGTGTTTTCTGCAGGGAAATAATTCCAAGACATTGAATAGTTCTCTAAAATCATGAGTAGTGTTGAATCTTGACTGTGCTAGGATTGTTTTAATAAATATATAATTGAATTGAATTTATAAATTTCGTATGGTGAGAGATTGACAAAAATACAGACTAATTAAAACAGTGCATTGTGACAAAAGTCATTGAGTGCTCTCTCTCAGACAATGTGTTGCAAAGTACTCAGAACAGTATCCAGCTGAAAATTTATGAACCGTTCATTTTGATAACATTTTCCTTAATATTCTCCAACCTCAGCTAGTCACCAGTAACTGAAATTGTTGAAAATGAAGTATTAGATAATGTGTAATAGTAGAGTGGTGCACTACAGTTTTCTTTAAGGAAGCCCAAGGGGGTGTAAGTTACCCTGAGTTACATCAGCCCACTGTTTTGTTCTAGCTGTGATTATCACTGTCACTCTAAGGTGGCTGTTGTGGCTATAAATGTCACACTCCTCTTTCCAACAGTAAAGTAGAGGAAGAAAGATGGAAGAGCATCTCTAACAGGTACTTAGAAACTGCTTCTTCTAAAATACATGAACTGTTCTGTTCAGGTAAGCCATTGTGACAACTAAATGCAAGGGAAAACAAACAACATGACATCTCTGTTTTCATTTTGTAAATGTCTATTTTTGTTGGTTGGGCTCCTTACCTCCACAGAGCCATGCACATAGTATCTAAAAATCAATGATGCCTGCCTATTTGATTTTCCTTCAAGGCTGAAGGCACAGAAATGAGAGTGACTTGGGCATCTTACCATCAGCTTTCAAAATGTTCAGACACTCCCCAAAAGGTGAAAAAACTCTTATTATTGTTATAGCTCGAAGCTGTGGCTTGATTGTAAATTGTGGCCTATAGGTTCATTTGTTCGAGCACTTGATCCTCCAGCTAGTTAGTAGAGCTGTTTCAGGAACATTAAGAGATAGAGATTCACCACAGAAAGCAGGTCATCAGGAATGGGCCTTATGGTCTTGTAGCCCAGCCCCACTTCATATCCACTCTCTATTTCTAGTCTACCAAAAGGTAACCCTGCTAAAGAGTACCATCTCATACCCACCACCATGAGACTACCTGTCATAATGCCTTTCTCTTCATGACTACCTGTATCTCTATCAAACTGTCTTTCTCCTTTAGCTGCCAATTCTCTGGGATTTGGTCACAATAAGGAACAAAGTAGGAAGTATACCATTAACTCCAGGAATAACTGACATTTTCAGGAACAATCATCCCATGAGAACTTCCCTGACCCCTTAGGAAACAAGGATGTCACTGAAATATCTAACAGAACTACAGTGAAATCATAATGGTGAACTAGGTCACAATGTGACTGACTGATAATGCTCTTTCTCTCTACCCCAGCTCTCTCTATTTATGTCAAAAGCTCGTGTTGGTACCTCAAATATGGACTTAGAGTCATTGAACCCCTTCTTCTGTTCTTCTTACCAAACTGGCCCCTTTTTTGCCTGTTAGTTAGCTCTTTATTTCTTACTGTAGCATACTGACTCCATAGACAAGTCTGTTGTGACCCTTGGAGCTGAAGTGCTTGCTAAGAACTCTGGTAAATATTTTCCTTGAGGTTATCATACAACCCACGGCTTTGACAAAATACCTGCTGGGTTTGATAACATTTCTAATTTTAACATGTAACCATAAACCTGGTCCAAGTTTTTATCAAATATGCTGGGAAACTGAGGTTCTTAGTAGAAGAACTAACAAACTCATCCTTGTTCATTTCTGATTTAGAATGACATGGTGAGTACCAAGTGTCGTTTATTTGCATACCATTATATATAGATAGATATATGTATATATCTATATATATACATATGAATTAGAGGTATGATAAGAGAAAGGAAAATTTTGCCATAGTGAAGACCCCACAGCTGTAGCCTTAGTGTTGGGCACATGCAAGTTGCCACAGAGTAGTTTAAAATCTATTTTATTGTGAGTAGATAGTTTTGAAAAGACATAGTCATGTCTTCTCTCATACACATTGACTAAGTAACTTCTTCCTGGAGGTCTGCATTGTTCCAGAAGCTGCAGTTAGGTATGATCTGTGTAGAGTTATGGTTTTCATGCCTGTGCAAACTGCAAACACAGAATATTTGCATGCAAATTAATGCATAGGAAATATTCAGGAGGACTCAAAAGATCACTGGGTCAGTGTCTCAGGAAAGATCTACATGTGTTTCAGTGAGTGGAGATGGATTATACTAGAATGGGCTAATATACCAAATTTAGAAGGACCACAGCCTGACATTTCCTGGGTTCTTGCCTTATGAAGCCTTATGGAGGCTGGACTTCACCATGCAAAAGACACACTCCATGTTTGCATGATTCATGTTGAGCTGCAGTCCTTTGGGTCGTTACAGCTCTGACTCACTCTAACAATGCTGCTGGAATGGGAAATGGCACATGTCAGCTCAGGCAGACTTTTACCATGTCTGTTCTCACACCTTCACTTCTTTGCCCTGGTTCCCTCTGAGCCCCTGAACACATCTCATTGGAGATACATCTCTAATAGTGTCAGTCTTACTTCTTCTTTTGCAGGCACCCAACCAAGCCAACATACATGCCACAAATAAATGACTCCAAGTACATGGGTCTTTCTCTTGTAGAAAAATTTAACTTTCTCTCTGGGGATTGTAATCTGGTGAAATAAACTGGCTATAGATAGATTAGTAGAAGAGAAAAGTCTCATCAAATTTAGTCAATAATAATGTTTAAATATATAATTTAAATCTAAAGAGAAGAAAAATCATGATAATCTATAATTATTTTATAATTTTCTTTTATGGATGGGTGTTTTGCCTGTATGAATGTCTGACTGACATGTATGCCTGGTGTCTGTGGAAGTTAGATGAGGGACTTGGAGTCTTTGTAGATGGGGGTATGGGTGGTTATGAGCAGCTGGCATTTGGGTACTAGAAATTGAACACAGGTGCTCTAGAAGAGCATATAGTATTCTTCACAGCTGATTCATCTTTCTAGTTCTCCATCATATTATATTTATATTACATATTGGGTTCATAAAGAAAAATAAGTCAATGGTCCAGGGTGAATCATCTCTTTTTATGTTTAGTATAAAGGGGGGGGGGGGCAAGTCCAAAGAACCATGACTAGGAACAAAGAGATATGGGCTAATGCAAAAGGGAAAAATATGAATCAGTGAATTCTGTGTGCTCAAATCCCTCTGCACCCCCTTGTTACCCAGGGTTTGAGGCAGGGTCTTTCTGGAATAATGGTCTAGTGATGAACTTAAACAAGGTATGCTGGAGAATATTTTCCTAACAAGTCTTACATAGAAATGCATGGGAAACTAGAGTTATATTTTCAAATCTTATGTCTGGACTTGGAGAAAAAAGGCTTAGATTTCTATAACACATCATGGGGAAGAAAAATTTCAGTTTATATGGCTTACTTTGGAGAACAATCAAAAGAGAGAAATAGAAAGTAAGAGAGAAAAATATTGTTTCCAAGGTTCTTCCAAGGCGTTCAATTTAGGGCATTATTTCTGAGCCGCAACACCCTGACTGTCCTGTCAAGAGAAAATGTTTTTGGCCGGAGCACTACTGTGTGCCTTCCCTAGAGCACCTTGTTTAGTTGCTTCCCTGTTGTTGTAATGTAATGTTGTAATGGGGCATCTTGCACTTTGCTTCCCCAGGAAAACTGAATTCCACTTTCTTTCTCACTGAACTCAAAATGCCACCTTCCACTTAGCATGAAGTTATTGAGAGAATACACAGGATGTGCTGAGGATCATGGGTACACCAAACATTTAAAGGACCTTTGACTCTTCTCTTTTTAACAGCTTAGTTTTATCAGAAGAAAAACCAAGAAGTCTTCCAAGAGAGTTTAATAGGCAACTTAATACATCACCCATTGAGATACATTCTGTGCTTCCTTGTGAGTAACCCTGACGAGGTTCAGATAGATGCACCATCCCGACACCCTCCATACAGAATGGTAGCAATATCTGAACTTCTAAAAGTATGTTATGATTTTAGAGGCAAAAAATGAATAAAATTATGTTTGATGACACATAACACATTTATTTTCTTAGGCATAAGAACTGAAAATTAAACGTTGTTGCCTAGACACCTGGTCAAAAGGTTATTACACAGACATTGTTGAAAGCACTATGAAGAAGCTGCATCTCATAAATGTATGTCCTTCCAGAAGAGTAGCTTTAGGATTCTCAAATTAGACTGTTAAATTATTTACAGAACATTAATTGTTCCATAGTGAACTTGTTGGCTGCTAAGGAAGGCAGTTGCATTAAGTAGCACACTTCTTTATTGATGCATATCAGAAGACTCCTTTTCTTTGTTGGTAAAGCATTATGACGCAAATAGTACAACTGGAAACATCTATGTCCATTATTTTAATCTTTAAAACATGTTTTCTATGACCTTGAGCTAAGCAGGCCTCCAATATGTGTCTACAAACTTTCTTTATTAAATGATGGTCTTAAATTGAGCATTCTCAGAATTGTGTGTATATCTGTGCATAGGCAGAAATATGGTCACTCCTCTCTAGACTATCTGAAAAAAATGTTGCTGTTGTTAGAGAAACCTGGAAAATAAACACTGTGCTGTCTATACCTCCTGCAGGTGATAAATATTCCTCTACTATTTTGTGTCTTAGCAACGCTTGTTTCACTTTTGGTCACCAGTGACTTCACCATATTTGGCAACAAAGCTAACATTTATTTTAAGATGACCTTGAAAGGATCTTCACCAACCCTATATCTGAGAGAGGGCTAATATCTGGAATATATAAAGAACTCAAGAAGTTAAAAAAGCAGCAATTCAATCAATCCAATTAAAAAAATAGGGTATGGAGCTAAAAGAGAACTCTCTGTAGAGGATTGTAGAATGGCAGAAAACACTTAAAGAAATGCTCAACATCCTTAGCCATCAGGGAGATGCAAATCAAAACGACCCTGAGATTTCACCTTACACCTTTCAGAATGGCTAAGATCAAAAACTCAAGTGACAACACATGCTGGAGAGGTTGTGGAGAAAGAGGAACCCTCCTCCATTGCTGGTGGGAATGTAAACTGGTACAACCACTCTGGAAATCAATTTGGCGCTTTCTTAGACAATTAGAAATAGTGATTCCTCAAGATCCAACTATACCACTCCTAGGCATATATCCAAAAGATGCTCAAGTACACAACAAGGACATTTGCTCAACTATGTTCGTAGCTGCTTTATTTGTAATAGCCAGAACCTGGAAACAACCCAGATGTCCCTCAGTTGAGGAATGGATACAGAAATTATGGTACTTTTACACAATGGAATACTACTCAGCATTTTAATTAAAAATGAAGAAATCATGAAATTTGCAGGCAAATGGGAATGAATCAACTCTCACTGGTTACAATGAATCAGTCTATACTGTTTTTATAAGTTTCTCCCTAATTAAATTGCAAATGATACTTTATTTTTAAAATTCTGTACATATATGTCTATTGCTAGACTATAGAAATATGTTTAATTTTGTGTTTTTTTTAAAAAGGATTTATTTATTATTTATATAACATTCTACCTGCATACCAGATCTCACTATAGATGGTTATAAGCCACCATGTGGTTGCTGGGGATTGAACTCAGGACCTTTGGAAGAATAGCAAGTGTTCTTAACCTCTGAGCCATCTCTTCAGACCCTAATTTTGTGTTTTATCTTTCATCCTGCACTCTTTCTGAACTCAACACTTCTGTAATTGTTTAAAGATTTGATGGGATTTTCTGCACATATCATGTTTTTCTACAAGTAAAAGTTCATTTTTGGGGAGCAGGGAAGTGAACAGAAACTGCAGTCAGGATGTAATATATGAATAAAAAACAAAATAAAAAATTAATTAAAAATTCTCTTATATTTAGTTTATCATTGAAAACTGGAATTGATTCTTGTTATAAGTTAATTTTGGAATTATTACTGAAAACATTACATGATTAACATTTTGTGGAAATTTTGAACAATAAAAGTAATTACCTTTCAATTATATTAAATGAAAACTGGGCAGCAACAAAGAGAAGAATATACATATTTCAGTTAGTTGAGTTTGGAACAGATGTTAAGACTGGAAAAAGTATCAAAATGTATGATGAACCCTCTATCAGAATGCTTCACATATTTTAACTTATACTATTAACAAAATAACAGCAAAATACAATAGTTTTCATGTTCTGAAAAAATCATTTTATTCATTGTTGTACAGTCTTTTTATTTTTGAGATCATAATTTCAATATTTCTCCCTTCTCTATCCTCTCTCCAACTCTCACATATGACTTTCCTAGCAGTTCTTCAAATGTATGGCTCATTTTTTATACTAATTGTTTTTGCCCAAATTTAACCTGTTCGATGCAAATAATGTTACCTCTCAGGCCTGACCACTTGCTACTGTATAACCAATAGGTGCACTTTTTCCTGGAATGGACCACCTCTCCTGCTATCATCAGTTGCCTAGAGGCTTATTGTTGTTCTTGTTTTGATTTGTTTTATTATTTTGGGAAGGGTTATTATGGGGTGGGAGGATTTTCTTTTCTGGTTTAATTTATTAGGTGATCTATAGGCCTCTTGAATGCTCTAGACCTCTCCTTTAAATTGGGGACATTTTCTTTTATGATTTTGTTGAAAATATTTTCTGGGCCTTGGAGAAGGGAATCTTCTTTTTCCTCTATACCTATTATTCTTATGCTTTGTCTTTTTATGTTGTCTTGGATTTCTTGGATGGTTTGTGTCAGGAAATTTTTAGATTTAACATTTTCTTTGATGGATACATCGATTTCTTCCATTGTATCTTCCTCACCTGATTTTTTTTCTTCCATCTCTTGTAGTCTGTTGGTTATGCTTACCTCTGTAGTTCCTGTTTTCTTCCCTAAGTTCGTCCTCTCCATGATTTTCTCTGTTTTCTTTCATTTTTCCAATTCTATCTTCAGATCTTGAAACTTTTTGTTGATTTCCTTCACCTGTCTGACAGTATTTTCCTGTTTTTTCTTCAATTCCTTCACCTGTTTGTTTGAACATTCCTCTGTTTTTTTTAAATCACTTAATAATTTCCTTTCTGAAGGCCATAAACTGTTTGGCTGCATCTTCCTGTACTTCTTTACCGATGGCCATAATCTGTCTGACTTTATCTTCCTCTATTTTTTGGTTTTCCATATCCAGTATGGCATATCCATTGGTGTTTAGCTTACATTCCAGCAATCCTTTCAATGAGATTTTATAGATATAGCATTTGACCAGGAGACACACTCACAGCAGTCTCTGTTCTCTTGCTCTTACAATCTTTCTGCCTCATCTTCTGCTTCCTAAGCCTTAGGGATGGGAGTGTTTTGTAGAAGTATACATTGGGACTGGGCTCTACAACACTGAATTTTCATTTTAATTGGTGTGGTTTCCTGTAGTAGTCTCCATCTGTTGCAAAGAAAAGGGATAAGGACTATGATGTTTTGGTAAATCAGAGATTCTCCTCCAAAATTCATGACTTTACTATAAACTGAGCATTTAGCTAGATTTCCAATACCAAGCATAGAATTTCTCTTATTAAGTGGGTATCACGTTCAGTTACTGAGGGTTTTCTTCCTGTTTACCAAAGTATGTGTGCCACTACTGCACTTGTCGAGGTATTGTGCCATTCTGGTCATTGATATAGTTCATAGGCATCATAGCTAGATAAGACTATAGGTTGCATCCTTCCTTTAGAACTTTGCCTGGTGTCTACTGGTACTATGAAAGCTAGTTCTCAGAGGAATTCTGGTTCATGGGTCTTTGGGCCTGTTTCTGAATCACATGTTGTCTTAATTAATAGATACTTACCTTTCATCTCTCAGGGATAACCTAGACCAACAGCAATATGCTGTATGTTTGAGGAGTCTCTTAGACAACCTGGCAAGAAAGCTGAAAGGAGGGCTTCTTGTGTCTAGTACTGGGGGTTTTGTTCATATAATTATGTTTTATAGAATTTTTACATAAACAGTTTGGTCATGTTGTCTTTCCACAGCAATAGAAAAGTAACTAAGACAATAATGAATATGTGGTTCATAAACTATGGACTATTCTTTAGCTATAAGGAAAACTGAAGTCATGAACTTTGCAGATACATGGATGAAATCAGAAAAGATTATATTGTGAAAGGTAACCCAGAGCCTGCAGCACAAATGTAGCTTCTGCTCTCATATTGGAAGCTCAGATTTCCTAATCTTCAACAAACCTAAGAAGAACAACAATGAACATTGCTGATCAAGTATCTGTGGAGTAGGATGTCAAGTTTTTTTTTTTTTGAGTATATGTCAAGTAGCAGTACAGCTGGTTCATATGGTAGATTTATATTTAGCTTTTTGAGAATTCCCCACATTGATTTCCATATAGGCAGCACCAGTTTGCACTCCTACAACTAACGGGTGGGAGTTCCCTTTTCCCCACTCGAGTATTTGTTGTCAGTTGCTTCAACAATGGATCTTCATGTCCTGCTCACAGGAGCGTGTGGAGTGAGAGCAACAACTCTAGATTCTATTGCTGTCTTTGGGGAGAGTCACAGCAGCTACAAATGATTCTGCAGCAAAGAAATTTTAGATTCTAGCTTGTGAGAGAAAAGTTCAGGGAGAGGAGATCAGAAAGACACTATTGTTTGTGATGACCTCCTAGTATCCCATCCCTGAACACTGTCCCAGTGTAAAGTCATCAGCAGGTTAAAAAGACACTCCCAGGCCTTGTTTTCTGGTCCCCAGAAGCTGTCATACTTCAACACAGATGGCCACACAACCAACATGGCATGTTCATGTTCTCTTGCACAGGAAGACAGTTTAGGCAAAAACTAAATCTTAAAAGTACACATGCCAAGACTTATGGTCAACCTTTGGGCAGAATGCAGGGAACCTTATGAAAGAAGTGGGAAATAGTAAGATAGGGAGATGACAGGAGCTCCACAAAGAGAGCAACAGAACCAAAAAATCTGAGCATAGGGGTCTTTCCTGAGACTGATACTCCAACCAAGTACCATGCATGGAGATAACCTAGAACCCCTGCACAGATGTAGCCCATGGTAGTTCAGTGTCCAAGAGGGTTCCAAAGTAATGGGAACAGGGACTGTCTCTGACATGAACTGATTGGCCTGCTCTTTGATCACCTCCCCCTGAGGGGGAAGCAGCCTTACCAGGCCACAGAGGAAGACAATGCAGCCACTCCTGATGAAACCTGATAGACTAGGATCAGAAGGAAGGAAAAGAAGACCTCCCCTGTCAATGGACTTGGGAAAGGGTATTTGTGGAGGAGAGAGAAGAAGGGAGGGGTTGGGAGGGGAGGAGAGAGGGAGCTGCAGGGGGGATACAAAGTTAATAAAGTGTAATTAATAACAATTTTAAAAAAGTGTACATACTTCTTTCATGGGATAATTTTGTCAATCATAGCAGAATCTGTCTTATATTGTTTATTATTTCATCCAAAAGAATCACTGAGATTTGTATTTTAAGCTAGATGATATCTTGACTAGTTTGGGGAAAATACTTTAAGCCAGTCGACTGTGTGATCTAGTCGATTGGTGGATGACATCAGTGAGGCTATTTAATGTAACATTTTGGCAGTGTTCTCACTTCACAAGCTACCAAACATTGTCTGTTTACAGGTTCAGAGTTTTCTCCAGAAACACCAAAACCTCAGCTCTGCATCACCATGGTTGCTTGTTACTGAGTATGGATGTGCACATTGAGCTATTACTACATAAATAATATTCTTTGTTTTTAAAATTAGAATATATATGTAAAAGTAAAAATGTAGATTTGCCAACTTGAAAAATTGAAGAAATTGGAGATAGCAAATAGGTAATCATACACAAAGAATCATACACAAAGAATCCAAATGCAATGCCTTCAGATATTTGTGCGCAAGAGTCAACTGAACCTATTGAGTATGTTTTTTTTTCTTACACTGAATGAGTTGACTGGCATGCAAATGTCAAAACATCTTAATAGAACTGATGAAAGAGATTGTTGATAAAGTGTTCCTAACATAAGGCTCCTTTGAAATAATATACTTTTATTGCAGATAATTTTAAACATAATGTTAATTATTATTTGTCTTAATAATGTAACCCAAAAAATTAAACTTCAATGTTAAAATAATAAATGACCTTAATGAACAGAAAAAATGTATACACAGGGGAGGTAAATTTAGTTTATACTTCAGTAGGAAACATTCAGCCCATGTATGCCAAGAGAAATAAAATCAGGAGTGTTTTAAGAGGAGCATACCAAAGAGGACCTATGAAAGAATCAGTATAGCAATGTATCAAAACATATATTAAGACTCTCGGTTAAGCCCTTGGCAGAGGGCTGGAAGTAATAATAAATATAGGGGAAGTTAGTAAGACTTGGGGAGAACAAGAGCTCCACAAAGACCAAACTGAGCAGGGCACAAGGGTCTTATATGGGACAGTTTCTCCAACCAGGGACCATGTATGGATATGGCCTAGAACCCCTGCTCAGATGCTGCCCATGATAACTCATTGGTGAACTGAAGACCCTAGTAAGGGAAACAGGGACTGTTTCAGTCTTGAGCTTGATGGCTGACTCTTCGACCCTCCCCCATACATGCCAGGGAGTAACAGCCTGGCTAGATCCCGATGGAGGACATTGCAGCCAGCCAGGAGGAGACAAGATGATCTGGGGTCAGATGGAAGGGGAGGAGATCCTCCCCAGTT
>CM053758.1:38600294-38624683 GCA_028658305.1 Pachyuromys duprasi | reverse complement strand
AGAATATTCTATGATGTTCTCATTTGATTAACCAAGTACAACACTCAAGTACACACATTTACGCAAGACTAAACTTGATGATTTTTAGTAAGTATGTAATAATAAAAATGTTAGTGATAGCATATTTATATGAAGAAAACTAAATACATTCAGAGTGCTCACCAGAAGAATAAACTGAAGTGCCTGTTATTAAGAGTCATTCTAGTGTTAAACATGAAAATCTCCATTGGCAGATCCCAAGATTCTTCCGAGACATGGTCAGTATTTATCTCAAAGGATTAATGGTTATTGGAACACAGGAAACAGACAAAGCATTCAAAATTGGTTAAGAATTTGCATAAATGCAACAGTGTACTCCATGAATAACATATAGAACAAAAAGCCTAATAAATTGATATCCTCAGTGCTAGAGAGTGCCTCCCTAGGTGCTTGCTGCCAAACCTGTCAATCATCAGATACCACATAGTCCACACACACACACACACACACACACACTCACACACACACACACCCATGCTCATGTGTATGCTAGTGACATTCAAATTGTAATAGTGCACATGAGCCAGCAGATCCCTTCCTAGGAAGCTCGAGCAGCGAAAAGCTTTAGTGAACATTTCGGTTCTGAACTTGATTTCCAAAAATATTTACTGTATAAGATGCACTGTAAGGAAGAAATTGGGTTGTTTCTGGAAAAGCATAGGTTTCTTCACCCTTTCCTACTCTTTGTTCTCTGTCACTTTATCTACATATAGTATAAGCCTACCAGGCCTTACATTAGGATAGCTCAAGGAATTTGTATTGCAAGAGCACCCTACAAGTACACACAGGAAAATAGAAGTTGCTAGTGAGTAATGTGTAGGAAGGACATGTTCTCCAGAGATGTACATAATATATTTGCAAGGACATTACCTGTATCAATACTAGAAACTAGCGAAACCTTATTATTTACATGTTTGTGGCACTGAGAACTGACAGTACAACTTCAGCCCACCAGAGCAAGCGCTGTGCCACTGAGCTATATCTATTCCATCTCTACTTTTACTTTAGACAAAGTTTACTAAATGGTCCAGGCTAACCTTGAACTTCCAATTCTCCTGTCCTAGAGAGCAAAATCACTAACTGTCCTACAGACCAAAACCACAAACTCCTTCAAAACTTCATCTGAAAATATGTTTTTGCTGTTTGTTTAAGGTTATAAAGTCATCTTATAAGCCATATTTATATATTTTGGACATGATTTAACTGTGTCCTCCAAGGCCATGTGTTACGTGCTAGTCATTGGGATGGCATTATTAGAAGATTCTGGAAATTTCAAGGATCAGCAAAGAATGCTTGGAGATGCATCTTTGCAGGCAGTTCCTATTAAACCTCTTACTTAAAAAAAAAGAGTTATTATAAAAGGAATACGCTGGTTTCTTCTCATCTTTGCTGTTCTGGAGTGAGATGTAGAGCTCATTTGCTCCTGTACCTGTTGACACCATTGCTCCTCACATATACTGTGATCGATATAGGTATTATGCTTCCCTTGCAGGAGCCTGAGTTAAACCTTTTGCTCCTTTAGCTTCTGAAAATTAGCTCAGTGAACCGATTCTTCATAAGTAGCCTGCACCAGGCATGCCTTAATACTGAAGTAGACCTGACTGATGTGCACTTTCAGGAAAATATCCATCATGTCGTGTAGTTGTCAACTTCCCCCACCCCTGCAGTGGCATGAGGGGTTATAACTTATCATTTCCAGTCAGTGGAAAGGATGAGAAGTGAGAACTGGAGGTCAGCCCATCTCTGCGTTATAAGCACAAATCATGTAACCAATCATGTCTTTGTATTTATTTGTTGTCTGGCAACTAATTGGGTAATTCATAAATAGATTTATTTACTTCTTATTTATTTAATTTATAGTTTAAATATCTATTGGTTTTCAGTAATAATTAAATGAAATGATAAAATAAAATCCTAACGTCAGGAAGAGACATGGATACAACAAATAAAACACAGATTAACATTGTAGTTTAGAACAAGCCAAGTGTTCTGGGCAAGAATGCATAGCATCTCTTGAAATTAAGATTGTGAAGACCTCAAGAAGCTTCTGGGTGACAGGGCTGGTTGGTAAGTACAAGCATCATGTCCATTGCAAGCCAAGATTCGACTGGCATTGTGAGGGATGGCAACCTGGAACTTGGCCCTGTGGCAATGGATGACATGGATAGAAATGAATACAAGTTTAAAGAGAAAAACAAATCTCTGAGATCAGATCCTTTATGATCTTTAACTGGAAATGTATTCAGATATGCAAATTATATTTTACTTCAGGATTCTATGTGTTCACAGGCAGGGTCTTTTGTGGATATGATGACGGTCTGACTTCATCAGTGGATTCACTCATTGATGGGTTCATAGTTTTATGGGCAGTCACTGGGTGAAGGTAAAAACCTGAAGGGTGGAAACTAGTTTTCAGGAAAGGGTCTTTGTCCCTATGGACAATCCATTGTTTAAGCCTCTTATCCTCACCTGCCTCTACTCTTCCTCTTCCCTCTTGCTTTCTCTCATTTCCAGTCGGCTCCAGACAAGCAGTTTTATCCCACTGTGTTCTCTCCACCTAGATCCTCTGCTTTATCATGGTACAAAAATAATGTTCTCTTATATTTTTGGTTGCGAGCCTAGCTTTAATAGCAGAGCCATCTCTCCAGACCAAGAAATAGTTTTTTTTCAAGTGCCCATAGATTCCAATCTCTAAAACTGAGAGTCAGACAAAATCCTTCAAATTTAAGTAGATGTTCCCATGCATTTTGTCTCTTTGACAGAACACTGACAATTATCATCAATAAGTATATAAGCCAGAGAAAGAAATAACCAGAGCTGAAAAGTTCTCTTCCACAAGCAAAGTGCAGAAGGAATCTTCTAATGTGTTCTGCCAGTTAAAAGAGGCACAGGTCACTGTTGGTGGCACAGGGAGTAATTTATTCATCCAATCTGAGAAGATGCACACAATGAGACCGGAATTATACTGAAGATGATTTTACTCTGTATTTGACCTGGACTCAAATGTGAAGTTCACTGCTGCATTTGAACCACAAGGCAGCCCGCTTTGAGGAAGACTAAGACTTCCAAGGTTGTACCTATGATTTACTTATTTATTACAGTTTATTCACTTTGTATATCCACTGTAGCCCCCTTCTTTTTCTCCTCCTAGTCTTACCCACCCTCCCTCTTCTCTCCTTATGCCTTTTCCCTAGTCTCCTGATAGCAGAGGTCCTCCTCCCCTTCCATCTGACCCTAGCTTATCAGATCTCATTAGGGTTGACTGCCTCATCTTCCTCTGTGGCCTGGTAAGGCTGCATCCCCCCTCAGGGGGAGGTGATCAAAGAGCCAGCCACTGAGTTCATGTCAGAGGCAACCCCTGCTCCTCTTACTTTTTACATAACCACACTTTCTTCTCTGTGGTGATTTTAGTATTTCATTGCATAGGGAAGCAAGGGGGTCTCATGAGGAAAACAATGCACAGTGTTATCAGAACCATTTGGCAAAGTAGAAAGTTTGGTTTTCAAACTAAAAGCTGAAAACCAAACCAAACTACACAAACATAGAGAAACACATCCTTTAGCTACCAAATAATTACCAATGAGACTTTTCTTTAATGGATCAATAAGGATCAATAAGTGAATAAGCCAACATATACACAAAAAGGAAGTAAAGATGCTACTACTATAGGGAACACACTGCTGAAGTTAATTTCTCATGAAAATAGAAATTAGTGAATGTGGTCCATTTTTAAAATCAAGTTCTCAGAAATTATTTAATCTTTGCTTATATCCAGCAATTGTCCAAAAAGAAGAAAAATGACATGCACTGATAGCCAGGACATTTATTTCGACATTATAGCCATTTAGAACTTTAGTTGGCCTAATGGGGAGATTCATCATCCCTACCAACAGAACAGGAATGCAAGCCTCCCAAAATATGAGTGCTCATGATGACACAAATCATAAGCTCTAAGATGAAAGTGAAATCCCCTGGTCTCAAGAAAAAGAAAAGTGGTCATATTTATAGAGTTCTTACTGCCTCACAGGAAGGCTAGATTTTAGTACAGAACCGGTAAGATGGATTAGTGGGTAAAGTTATTTTCTAAGCAAAACTAAGGACCTGAGTTCAATACTGGGTCTCACAGTGAATGGGAAGAACCAATTTCCGAAAGCTGCCACCTGACTCACTCTCATGTCATTAAAAGAATGAAAATTTCAACAGTTTTATTTTACCAATAAAGATTCCAGAGCCAGATACTGGGGTAAAAACCTGCTTGTTCAGAGAAACAGGGAAAGCCACCAGCTGACCTTCCTTCTCAGCTCACGTCCTGATGCAGAAGGTCCAAAGTGCTCAGTAGCTCAGCTGACAGCCCAGGAAGAAAAGGACAAAAAACCCATGGCCAAATGCTTCCTAGCTCAAAGCTCTAAAAGCCAGAGAGCTAAAGCTCAAGAGCTCGAGAGCTAAAGTTCCTTCTATTTTTCCATGCTGTTTTAAATACCCCTGAACTCAAAGTCCCTCCTACTCTTTAATCCCTATCAGCTGGTTTCTTCCTCTGACTCTTGACCTAGGGTTAACTTTACTAGATCCTGTGCACAGAAAGCTCTTGGATTAAAGGTGTATGATAGTGATGGCTGAACCACACCATAATCACCTATTTTCAAAACACAGCGAGTTCTTGGATTAAAGGTTTGTGATAGGGCTCAACCATACCAAATAAGAAACGTGGTTTTACAGTTCACAGTTTTGAGGTTCACAATGGGATCAAATATCCTGCAACACTCTCACATGCATATGTATAAGTACACATAAATACAAACAGGCTGTGTGTGTACAATGATAATTAAAAGATAATTTAGCACAGGTATGAGGCTTGGATGACAAAACTAATTCTGTACAGTGACTTTAAATTAATTTTTATGTGAGGTTTTTTTTGTTTTTTTTTTTGAGACAGGATCTCAATTATCGTGGGTTGGCCTGAAACTCACCATATAGCTGAGGATAACCTTCTACTTCTGACTCTCTTGACTCTGCTTCTCAAGAGCTAGGATTACAGGTGTAAACTAGGTTTACACAATGATGAGCATAGAACTCAGAACAATGTGTATGCTAGGAAAATACTCTGACACATCTCAATTCCTCATTATTTTGTCCACTTGTTAAAAAAAATTACAAGGCAAAATATTATCAGAATATCTACTAAGTTTAAGACCTCAAAAAATAGCTTGTAGGAAAAATGTCCCATGTGCCACAGTCTATATTTCTGTCTATATTTCTTCATATAAATATTCAAAGGGCAAAGGGATTAAATAGTGGTTGGTTATAGTAGCAATGCTATAGTAGTAAGTACTGAATTTGTAATGGCTTAAATGCAAATCTAGCTTATTTCTAACTGATGTCAATTCTACAAATGGACGCTTCCTTTACCTGGTTGTCCCAAGGCTACCAATTCTTTTTCTTTTTTTCTGGTGCCCTCTCACACCCACTTTTAATACCTTCTGATTACAGTCCTAATTTTTGCAGCTACATTTTTCTCCCATTGTCCAAGTTTGCTGCTTTTCTTTTTGAACTAAACATTTTAAAATATATTTGGAAACATGAAAAATTATGGGATATATGACTAATTTAGTTTACAAATCTACTTTCTTAAATCGTAGATCTGAAAAATTAATATATGACTATGTTGTAGGTCTACCTGTTTATATCTTGGATCTGGAACAATATAAAATTAGCTCATAGATCCACCAACTATATCATGAATATACAGCACGAATATTTGACTATATCATAGAACCACCTGCTTATATCATGGAAGTAAAGCATTAATAGTATGAATATGTTTATTTACAAATTAAGATGAATTTCCCCTATGAGTAGGTAAAAATTAATGATAAGTTGAAAGAGATCTTACAGGAAAATGATAAAGTAAAAGTCTGTCTGTAAGGAATGTTTCATAATAAAAAGTCTCAAGAATTTGGTGAAGACTGAGATAAATGACTCAGGAATGATAGTGTAGATACACAAAAGTCATGATGAAGAAAACCTGAGAAAAAAGTGTATGTACCCCCAAGTAACATTGTCAGAACGCAACAACAAAGATAATAGTGAATACACTGAGTTACAAAAATAAATACTGACATTCTTCAGGAAGTCAATAATGGACACTGGTAAAATTGTAGCCCGCTTTTAAGGTCTTTAATAAAATTGGAGAGAGTAAAAATAATGCTTTTAGAAAAACCTTAAACATTCTGTTTTAAAGATTTATTTTGTATGTTATGTATAAGAGGGTTTTTCTGAATGTATGTTATGTACCATGTGTGTGCCTGTGGAGGCCAGAAGAGGGTCTCAGATGTCCTGTCAGCAACTGAGTTACAAATAGTTGTCAACTACCATGGGGAACCAATTCTAGGTCCTGGGCAAAAAAGTGTGCTCTTAACCACTGAGCCATTTCTCAAGCTCCTACTTAAAAACATTCGTAAACATCTGCTTTGATACCCTGCAGGATAGGGCATTTCAGAGGCCCTTTGTGGCAGGCTCCTGTCCTGTTCCCTGTTTTCTCTTTGTTCTGATGTCCAACCTCTCTCCCTTTCTCAATGGGGATTGAGCATTTTATCCAGAGTCCTCCTTCTTGATTAGTTTCATACAGATTTTAGTATGTTTAACCTATATTATATGTCTAATATCCACTTATGAGTGAGTATATACCCTGTGTGTCTTTCCACCTCTGGGATACCTCACTCAAGATGATCTTTTCCAATTCCCACCATTTACCTGCAAATTTCATGATTTCCTTGTTTTTTATTCCATTGTGTAGATGTCCCACAATTTCTTTATCCATTCCTCAGTTGAAGGGCATGTGGATTGTTTCCAGCTTCTGGCTATTACACATAAAGCAGCTACCAATATGGATGAACAAATGCAGATGCTGAGACTTATGGCCAACTTTGGGCAGAGTACAAGGAACCTTATGAAAGAAGTGGGAAATAGTAAGACCTGCAGAGGACAGAAGCTCCACAAGGAGAGCAACAGAACCAAAAAGTCTGGGCACAGGGGTCTTTACTGAGACTGATACTCCAACCAAGGACCATTCATGGAGATAACTTAGAACCCCTGCACAGATGTAGCCCATGGCATCTCAGTGTCCAAGTGGGTTCCATAGTAAGGGGAAATGGGACTGTCTCTGACATGAACTGATTGGCCTGCTCTTTGATCACCTCCCCCTGAGGGGAAAGCAGCCTTACCAGGCCGCAGAGGAAGACAATGCAGCCACTCCTGATAAGACCTAATAGACTAGGATCAGAAGGAAGGGGAGGAAGACTTCCCCTATCAGTGGACTGGGAGAGTGACATGGGTGGAGAAGGGAGAGGGATGATGAGATTGGGAGGAGAGAAGGGAGGGAGTTACAGGAGGTATACAAAGTGAATAAATTGTAATTAATAAAAATTAAAAATTTAAAAAATCCAACAAGAAATATTCCTAAACTATAAATTTGTGTGCTGAAATCACAAATATAAATCCAAAATGAGGAAATAAGATGTTTATATTCTTCTGTTCTCACGTATTATTTTATCTCTAGTGTCACAGAAGCATTTCAGCCAGGGGTCCTACACCCAGAGGAGCCAGATAGTTCTATTCTAAATAATAGAACTTGGAGCCAACTGGAAACATCTCCTCCAAGACTGTCATCATCTGCCTGTGCAGAGACTTTGATAAGCCTAATTTGCCCACTGTATAAATTAAATTTCTGAGAGAGTGGAGAACAAGAAAGGAAATACCATGGTTCCTTAAATGTCCCTTCCTTTTCACTCTATCCCAAACTGGATTTCTCTTGTATCTTTCTGTTCTCACTCTCCCAAGTGCACTTCTCTATCTGGGGCTGATGGTGTTTAGGCTAGGAACACCAGCATAAGAGGTGATGGTCAGGCTCACTCTGAACCATATGTTTTCCAATTCCTGCTTTCTTCCACACTTTCTACTCTTGTCTATATTTCAGAGATTTTTGTTTTAGTACCTATTCTCTCACTCTCTCTAAGTTTTACTTCTGTGTTGGTAGGAAATGAAAGGAATTGTATCTTTCTGATATCCAGAGCCTGGAACATATATTTTAATGCTATATTTTCAGAGGCAAAGACAAAACCCTAAAAATGACACTCCATCCTTATTTGACACATTTTAAGTGTAATTCTTATGATAATTTATAAGTAGATGGATTTTCTTGGCATATTCAACAAGGAGAAGTAGGGATCTGTCAATTTTTTCAATTAGGTTTCCATGCTTGGAATTTGTAAATCTTCTCCTTGCTTGTTTTGTGGTAAAGTGTATGACTATTCTTTGAAAGCCAAATCTTCATACATGCACATCAGCACATATCAAATGGGTATGCATCTACTTTGCAATGAATGGACACCCATTGTTATAAAAGTGGGTTAAAAAAAGTTTTTCTACAGGGAAAATTCAGCAGGATAGTTAGTTTAGTTAGAGTTTCCATTGTTGTGAAGAGACATCAGACCACAGGAATTAATTTTTTAATTAAATTTTTATTTTTATATTAATTACAGTTTATTAAGTTTGTATCCCAGCTGTAGCTCCCTCCCTCATTCCCTCCTGATCCCACCCTCCCTCTCTCATCTCCTCCCATTCCCCTTTCCAAGTCCACCAATAGGAGAGGTCCTCCTCCTCTTCCATCTGACCTTAGCTTATCAGGTCTCCTCAGGACTGGCTGCACTGTCCTCCCTTGTGGCCTGGCAAGGCTGCTCCCACTTCAGGGGGCAGGGGGGTGTCAAAGAGCTAGCCACTGAGTTCATGTCAGACATAGCTAGCCACTGAGTTCATGTCAGACATCCCCTTCTCCCCTTACTAGGGAACCCACTTGGAGACTGAGCTGCCCTGGACTCCATGTGAGCAGGGGTTCTAGTTTACTCCAAGCAAGGATGATTCGTGGATTGTCAGGGCCTGCCAGCAGAGTCAAACGGTTCTTGAGTCGGGAGTGAGGATTAATATTAATAAACTACACACAACACATGGGACCTTCCAAGAGGCTCTGGCGGTCACGACCAACTAGTCAGCCAAGCTCAGCCAGCCAGCAGCCTTGTTTTATTTTAAACAGCTCAACACAATGAGTTAAAATCACAATGAGGTGAAACAAGAGGTGTGGTTTTGACAAGCTATCCCACCTGCTGTCACAAAACAAAAGGCGATAGACTTGTAAATTCTTCCCTGTCACTAGAGAATGCCTTGGTAAAGCCAGTCTTTGCGCTGAGATTTAAATATCAAAGCAGCTGCTAAAACCACAGCTCAAGACAGAGTCTAAGGCCCTGACAGTGCATATAGCCTATGCACAGAAACTCTTAAAAAAAATCATTTAATTGAGGACGGTTTGCAGTTCAAATTAGTTTAGTCCATTGTCAGTGTGGTGGGAAGTATGGTAGCCTGTGGGGAGACATGAGGTTGGAGAGTAGCTGAAAGTTCTACAACTGGATCAGCAGGCAGCAAGAAGAGAGAGAGACACTGGGCCTACCTCCAGTAACATATTTCCTCCAAAGCCACACCTACTCCTACTCCCCAACAAGGACACAACTTGTTGTAGTGCCACGCCTTAATGTCCAAACATTAAAATATATGAGCCTAAGAGGACCATGTGTCTTCCTATCTCAAAGATCCAAACTACAAGTGGATGCATCTGCTTCAAACCAAGCAAAAAAGTCTTTTATAGGTGTGCCCTCCATTTCTGGACTGTAGTTCCTTCCTGGTATAGTGAAGCTGACAAAAATAGCATGACATTAGTGCATCTTTTATAATTCTTCCATTTCCTCACAGTTAGTACCTTAGTCTAACTATATAACTAAATCACCTGAGGGCTTTGAGTTGAACTTTGTCCCCCTCCAAATTCAAAAGTTAAAATACTAATCACAATGTAAACATTTTAGGACAAAGTCATTACAGACCTAATTATAGAGACAATTACTGATAATGGAGTATCAGGGCCCCTAATGTGATATTACTAGTGCTCATTCAAAGGGCAAGAATTCGAAAAAACCTCCACACATGGACAATATTATATAAAAATAAAGGCAGAATGATTTCTTTTATAAGCCAAGTAATGCCAAAGTTTTGTCAGCAGATGACAAGAATTCAGAGAAAAACCAAGAAATGGATGACTCTAGCCTTCAGAAAAGAACCCTTCCCTTCATGACAGCTTAACTGTGGACTTTTAAATTATATAACTACAAGACAAACTTTACAACTTGTAGTACTTGTAATACAGCACAATTAAACTAATTCATTGATTAAACGGAAACAAATTTAAAATCATTTGTATTCAAACAGGTTAGAATGAGTTTTTTGACTCCGGCAAAATGATATTTTCAGGATCATGATATATACAGACAAAAATAATGGAGTAAAGACTACTAATTATTCAATCACATTGACCATCATGGAAGTAATTATTAACTCTATCAAGAGAAAAACGAAAGAAAAGAAATTGGGAAAAAGAAAAGCAAAAGAAATGCTTGAGATTATATATCAGAAAAATTCTAAGGTCTTAATACTGGCTTCTTCCAAAATAAAGTGAAATGCAAAGGTCTGAGATTAGGGGATTAAAGGGTACACTGTGGTGGGCTGTCTTTTTAGATATGAGATTAGTTAAAAGCTATATATGCTACAGACAACCGCGTTGCATGCATTCAGACTTATGTGGCTAAGTGAATCTGAATTCTTGAAAGGTTTCACAGAGCCATAGTTGAAGATTACTCCATGGTACATGCTACTCCATGGTTCCCCACAATGTCTCTGGTTTTCCTCCAATAAATGAAGGGTGAAAGATTTGGCCCTTGAGTTAATGTGAACCCCTAAATGTTTAGGAAACTTGTTATGTTTTCTTGGAGGAAGTGAAGATTGCATACTCACAGGCAGTCACAGAATGTTTGCTGTCATTTCTTTTGTGGTGGTTGTGAGAGTAGAGAACAATGCTGCTATAGATGAGTATGGCCCACAAAGACCCTCAATCTAAGCCTAATAGCAATAATATGAAATAGGTTTGTTTTGCTCACATAGCCACCCTGCAAGGGCTGATGGCAGGGCGTGGTCATTTGTGCTAATAATTATAGCCCACATGGAACAGACCGCAGCTGGAGCTGGAGGAGACTCAAAATACACAGGGCATGTGCACAGTGGCCTACGCATATCAAGAGTGTGTGCGGTTAGAGAAAAATCATGAGGAATCTTAGCAATTTAGAAAATAAAGGCCAGAAGCAATGTCCAGATGTATGAGTCACAGGTTTTATACCAGAACATTAAATATTATTGTAAATGTTTATGGTCTTTATTGTTTTCTGCTAAAAATGACGAGAGAAATATTAATAAAGATAAAATATAGTCCACAATAGTGTAAAGCTCCCAGGGAATCCTCTCTCATGGACAGATGTATATTGCTACAGTTAAGCCTGTTAAGGAAGCCATCCAATGTCTTTTGGGTTTAAGCAAAGGGGTTGCAACTAACTGAAATCATTTATAATGAACTGAGAGCCAGCTAGCCTTGAAAGCGATTCCAACCCTGTAAGGACAGAGAAAGGTTGTTGCACATGGGAAGGAGAAATACTCAACTCCTTCCACTTTTCTTTGTAGAGTGATTTTTTTCCTATGCCCCCTGTAGCTAAGCTGGGATCCTAATGCCCTCATCTCCCCAACAGGAAGAATTCCGCTGTGCAGCTGAACAGCCCTGAGACATTAGAAGATGCTAATTTCCACATGTCCATGCACAACAAGGCTTATATATCTTCTCTGAGAGCCCAGCACTGTGACTATACCCATCAGTTTTCCCATCTGCTATGTGGGAGGATCAGGGAAGGGGCACTGGGAAAGAGAACAGTGCCTTCCCCTGATTGTTCTCTGTGGAAAGGGGCTTTCCCAGTGTCCTTTGCTACTGAGAGGCAGCTCTCATTACTGTTCTTAGCTTTCTGATGCCAATCTGTTCCAGGTAGTTTTGCCAACAGTGAACATGGCCCTTCCCATCTTTTATGACCAGCTTGTGGAAGATTCAGAATTGGTGATGTGGGCAGCTGGGCACCAGTCCCTCTAACACATGCAATGCTGACACATAGAAAACATCCACAGGAGGTACCCAGCAGGAAGCAACCCGTCCTCCTCTGCGCCTCAGTTTATGTACCAGATTACAGAGAGAGTTTAATTCACTATTGTTGCCAGGGGCCCTGGGTTCAACTGAATAAGAATTCAGAACAATGTATGCTCAAAGGCATTGTTTAAAATAATACATTATTTAGCCAGCAATTACTGGAAGGTAATAGTTGGGTGTGATAAGAATAGATGCAGATCAGCAGATGTTCAATGAGATGAGGGTGAGAGCTTCAAAAGAGCACACCCAAATTACTCAGTCCTGGTGAGCAGGAGCATTGTGCCTATCCATGACTGGACCTGTGAATATCAATGCCCGTGGCTTCACTGCAGGGAAGTAGAAGTCACTCTTACATTCAACAAAATGGACTATACGGAACAAAACAAAAATGCTGGCTTTTTTTTTTGAAAGTGGCAACAAATCTAACAAAGCAACTTACACTATGTGAACACATGATTTACTAGTCCATGAATTAAGAATTACAGTTGTGGATATCACAGAAAAGCAATGGACTAGGGAAAAAAAGTTATGTATGGTGCTACACCAACAAATGAGATAACTTATATAGACTTTGTTAATTGCTAGATACAAATTAATAAATTAAATAAGAATGAGTATAAAATTTAATTTAGAGGTATAGTATAACAATAAAGTCATAGTCTTTGGGTTAGAGGCTGGTATACTGTCTACATGTAGTCTGAGTAGTACAAAGGATGGTGGCCCCGAGTAAATCAGAAAATCACAGATATTACAGAAATGCCTATGGATGTAAGCTAGGAACACCAAAAAGAGATGAACAGAGCCATTAAAAACTGCTAGGACACAGAGGAGGACAAAATGCAGCCAGTCTTGGTGAGACCTGATAAGATAGTGTCAGATGGAAGGCGAGGAGGACCTCCCTTATCAGTGGACTTGGAGAGGGGAATGAGAAGACATGAGGGAGGGAGGGTGGGATCAGGAGGGAATGAGGGAGGGAGCTACAGCTGGGATACAAAGTGAATAAACTGTAATTAATATAAATTTTAAAAAACAACCCTGAGCCCAAGGGACCCTGAAGTGAATGATACAACAACCAAGGGCAATGCATGGAAAGGACCTAAAACCCTAGCTCAGATAAGCCCATAGACTCAGTCTCCAAGTGTTCTTCCCTATTAAGGAGAGCAGGGGATTTCTCTGGCATGAACTCAGTGGCAGACTCTCTGATCACCTCCCCCTGGAGGGTGCAACCTTGCCAGGCTACAGAGGAAAACAATGTAATTGCTCCTGATGAGACCTGATAGGCTAGGGTCACATGCAAGGGGAGGAGGACCTCCCCTATCAGTGGACTTTAGGAGGGACACAGGGGGAGAAGAAGGAGGGAGGATAGGATTGGGAGGAGATGAGGGAGGAGACCACAGCCAGGATACAAATTGAATAAATTGTAATAAATGATAAAAATAAAAGAATACAAGTGTAAGTCAGGAGGTCTAAGTGGAGTTCTGAAGCCATTTGTTCAAGGATTCTGGCTCCAGTTGTTGGTTTTTTGAAGAATGATCAATTAATATTTCTTATGTGTCTTTAGCCAAGCCAAGCTGATTTACCTAAGAGCAGCATTCTTCCTCTCAGGAGTGGCGAAGTTTTTCTTTTTTTGCTATCAGGACATCTAACCCTCTCCTATTTTGTAGTATGATCATTTCCAAAGAATGCGTTAGGTGTTGGATTCTTGCTAAGCATTGAGAAATTAATTAAAGTCTTTCTTGTTGTGTCTTGAAATAAAGGATGTTATAGTATGCTACAGACATGGCAGAGCCCCCTTCCTCTGCCAATAACTACCTTTTCCCAAAAGGCCGCAAAAGTGGTTGCTCTCTGAAAACTAACTGCAGAGGGCCCATTTTCCAGGACAATATTCACACAGCTCATTGAACAGAGGTGTCAGGTTGCTGACATCTACATTCTAGTCTCTTTGCTCTGAGAAGGTACTCTTCAGGCTACCAAAAGAGAAACCTAGACACTGATCCAGCCACAAAACCTTCAATCTACAATCTACCCTGAATGCAAGACGTCCTGGGACAATGGTGGCACAGAACTTGGGAAGTGATCAACCTATATTTGATTTAACTTGAGTCCCATTCCATGAGAGGAAACCATTGATCAAAAATTTCCTGGATGGACAGGAACCAGAGACTGGATAACCCAGAGACCTAGAATCCATGCTTGGCCCAGTCATCTGCTTCCACTGGCAGTAGATGGGAGCTGGTGAGAGATCCACAGCCAGGCATGATGCAGAGATAAGGGGATGGGGAGGAAGAAAGAAAGAGAGACAGAGTCAGACAGAGAGAGAGAGATGGAGAGAGAGAGACAGAGACAGAGAGACAGACAGAGAGACAGACAGAGAGACAGACATAGAGACAGACAGAGACTAACCTAAATTGAACATCTTCCTCAGGTCCCTCTCCTCAGACCTCAAGGAACTTCATAGAAGAGGGGAAGGAAAGATTGTAGGCATCAGGACAGATGAAGGATATCAGGAGAATGTGGCCCACTGGATCAACTAAGGACTCATATGGGCTAACAGAGACTGAACAGGCAAGAACAGAGCCTGTATGGTTCTGCACTCTGCAAATCATCCGTATATGTTATGGCTGTCAGCTTAGTGGTTTTGTGGAACTCCTAACAGTGGGAACAGATATGTTTCTGACTCTTTTACCTGATTTGGGGACTCTTTAATCTTATTGGTTGTCCAATCTCAATAAGGGCTTTTATCTTATTTTCTTGTATCTTGTTTTGTTGTGTTTGGTTGTTGACTCTTGAAGGCCCGTTCCTTTATGAAGGGAAGTGGACGGAGAGTGGATCTGGGAGGAAACTGAGAAGGGGAAGAAAAAGAAAGGAGTAAGAAGGAGAAGGAGAAGAAGGATAAGGAGGAAAAGGGAGAAGGAAGGAAGGGAGAAAGAGGAGGAGGAGGAAGAGAAGAAGAAGAAGAAGAAGAAGAAGAGGGATTCTCCTTTTGCATGCATAGGCAATGATGGAGATTAGAAATCTCTGCTTTTTAGGGATCACATCTCATTTTGGCTGTATATGATAGTGCTTAAATTCCAGTGAAGTTGGGAAGAAGGCCAAGGTAGCACAGATATCCTATTCAGGTAGTCAGGACTACTTCTACCTCAGGTAGATGGGAAAGAGATGGGACCAATTATTATTTAATGTTTCAGTGGTAGATTGATTTTTCCAGACTGAAAGCTGGCTAAAGCTTCCCAGAGAAAGTGTTGAACTATGACAGAATTGTTAGGGTTTCAAAAAATTTCAAATAAGATATATTTCTAATGGTTAATGTCAACTGTCATCTTAACACAATCCGAAATTGCATATGAAGGTTCAGTGAGGGATTGTCTGCATTGAATTGGTTAGCCTGTGGGAATGTATGAATGTGATTTTCTTAATTGGATTAATTGATGTGAGAAGAGGCAACCCAAAAAATGGGTGGACTGAATGAAAAAAGAACAAGCTATGAACCGGCATGAATGCATTAATTCAGTGCTCTCTGATCTTGACGGAATATGCAATGGAATAAGTGCATCGACTTCTTGCTGCGCTGATCTCTCTGCCATGATAGACTGTAAACTGAATTGTGAGACAAATATATATTTTATTCCTTAATTGCTGTTGTGTAGTGTACTTGATCACAACAACAGCTAAGTGTTGTGTTGATCACAACACAAAACTAAGTGTGTGTGTCCAGACAATGAGATGAAAGTGTTAAATAGAGGAAGATCTTTTATCACAACTGGCTATTATCTTCTTCTTCTACTGGCTACCACAGGAAAGGGCCAGGCAATGAATTCAGGCATCCTTGACAGCATGAGAAACCAGTGAGATCTAAGTCAGCAGATAGGGAGTTAGCTATAGAGTCGGAGAGATAAACCTATAGGAGTACACTTTACTGTTTGGAATAATTGAAGTTGGTTATCTTATCTAGTAGGAGAGATGGTTAGAGGCAAGTTTTACAGTAATGGTGGGACTGCACAGAAAAGTTGTTCTGCTGGAATGCCTCTAGCCATAGGCGGCTTTGTGAAATAGAGGTGGGTTGAGCCACAAAACAAGTGTAAATGATGAGAAGATTGATGATACTAATCCTGTTGGTTATAACTGCAGAAAGTTTCAAAATATTTTGCATGTATGTATCATATATTTTAGAGGTCTACTGAAGTTGTGGTATCTGTCCAGCCAGAAAAAAAGTAGGTTCATTTTCCATTTAGGTCTAAGGTAATACCTATGGATTTATCCAAGCCAACATATGAACAAGGATGGTTGTTTGTGCAGACAAGGAAATGGATAGACATAGTCATTGGCTTCAACAGTGCTGGAGTTACTGAGCCATTGACCGATGAGATTCAGTGTATGCTTGAAGATGTTCAGAAATGGGAACCTCTTTACTGTGTGCAAACAGGTAAAGTGAAGAAAAGAGAAGGACTAGAGCATGGAAAGAAATGACTGTTATAAATCAAAGCAAACTAGAATAAAAAGGACAAAATTGAAGAACTTCACTTGGAATAAAGTGAGTTCTCTGAGATTCTCCTATAGCCAACTGCCTGTTATGAAATATAGTACTTCATAAATTTGAGTATTTGAAGAGTCTCACCATTCCCATTCCAGAGAAGGCTGTGGGAAGGTCTCTGTCCGTTGATTCAGAGATACCAGAAGCAAGGACAGTTATGGAAGAAAATTGTCTCACTGTATTTAAAGTTGTTTTTAAATAAGAGTTTAAAATGCTCCAGGAGCTCACAGTAGTATTTAAATTTACCCACTGGGTGACTTTGTGAGAATTTGTACTCTGGGTAAAGATCTTGTGTCATACCATATTTGTTTTAAATGTGAGTGGGGTGGGGTAGGAGTATTGTCTTTAGGGTCTAGGAGCCACCTTTACTTTGTATAACTGAACCCAAGAGCTAAGAACTTGTGGCTTAATGCAGTGGAAGTGATGATGAAGAAGAAGTCCAGAAACAGACTGGGGCAGTTTAAGGCTTTAGGGTTTAAAACCTAGTCTCCTGGATGGATTGGGAGAGATGGTAAATCAGAAAAAAGGAAGCTTTTTAGCTATCCTTCTTATGAAACCTCAGGTATGGGAAAGGGTAGGACATAGGCACAAACAGCTGTGGAGGACAACAGCAAACTATTAGTACAAAAGACTTTTCAAACATCAATTTTAAAGGATTTAGGTCACCTGAAGCCTGGGGTAGTGAGCAGATTCTCATGGAAACTGTGAGAGAAAATTACTCCAGTTAGTTTGCGTTTGTGTCATTAATTTCCTTTCCACCTTACCTAATGATTGGAGCCTTTAGGGGATGTTTAACTTTCTGGTAATATGAAGTGATTCACAGAAACTTAGTGAAATTTTAGATTAAAAACATGCCCATTATCAGATGTTTAATTTCCATGAGTTTTCATATTTACCTATAGGCTTGTTTGTTGTTGACTTTAAATTTTACAACATTATGGTCAGATAGGCTACCCAGAGTTATTTCAGTCTTACTGAATTTGCTAATATGTGTGTGTGTGTGCGTATGGGTCCTGTGATGTAGCCTGTTTTTGAGCTATTTTTATGAGCTGCTGAGTAGAATGTATATTCTCTGTTGTTTCGGTGCAATGTTCTATAAATATCTGTTAAGTACATTTAATATATCATTTAATTTCGACTTTTCTCTGCTTATTTTATTTTTGTCTAAATGATCTGTTTATTAGCAAAGTGAGATATGGAAATCACTTACTATTAATATATCGATGTTAATTTGTGTCTTTAATTCTAGTAGTATTCTTTTCATGAAATTGGGTACACAAGAGTTTGGTCCATATATATTAAGGATAGTAAAAAAAATTTGGTTATCTTTTTGCAATGAAGTGTCCTCCTTTACTCTCTTGTTTAGTTTTAGTTTGAAGTCTGTTTTGTCACATGTTAGGCTAGCAACACTTGCTTGTTCCCTGGTCCCATTTGGCTGATTTAGTTTTGTCTATCTTTTCACTCTAAGGTGGTGCCTAGTTTTAAGGCTAAGTTGAATTTTTGTAGGCATATGATAGATTTTTAAAGATAGTTTTGTGTTTTATCCAGTCAGCGAGCCTGAGTGTTTTGAGTGGAGAGTTGAAGACATTGATATAAAAAGTTATGTGTTGATTTCAGTCATTGTCTTGTACTTTAGTTGCTGATTATGTTCTCAGTCGTGCTTTGTGTTTTAGTAATTACAGCTTTCTTTGTTTTGTTTGTACAGTCTCTTCATTATGCTTATTACTCTTTTTAGTCAGAAGTATTGCTTCCTATATTTTGCCTAGTTTTGGTCTGTTGCATATAATTTGCTTTAGGTTGTTTGTATTACAGAAAGTATTTTTTTTTTTTTTGTCCTTTAACGTAGCAGATAGTTTTGCTGGGTACATTAGTCTAAGCTGGCTGGCACTTATTGTACTTTAGGTCATGAAATGCATTACTCTAGACCAGAGGTTCTCCAACCTTCCTAATGCTGTGACCCTTTAATGTAGTTTCATGGTGTGGTGACCCCCCAACCATAAAAGTGTTTTCATTGCTAGTTTGTAACATAATTTTGCTATTGTTATAAATCATAATGTAAATATCTGTGTTTTCCTGATGGTCTTAGGTGATGTCTCTAACAGGGTCATTTAACACCCTAAGGGGTAGCGACCTACAAGTTGAAAACAACTGTTCTAGACTTTCCTGGCTTTCCAAGTTTCCACTTAGAAATCAGGCGTTCTTTCTTGTTTACCTTCTTTAGGTGTATAGATTTCAGTATGTTTATCCTATCTTATAGGTCTATATAAGTGAGTATATACCATGTGTTTCTTTCTGCTTTTGGGATACCTCACTCAGGATGATCGTTTCCAGGTCCCACCATTTGCCTGTGAATTTCATGATTTCCTCCTTTTTAATTGCTGAGTAGGATTCCATTGTGTAAAAGTACCATAATTTCTGTATCCATTCCTCGACTGAGGGACATCTGGGTTGTTTCCAGATTCTGGCTATTACAAATAAAGCTGCTAGGAACATGGTCCCAGGGTAAGATGATCAATCCTCACTTAGATAGACAAGTGGGGTGGACATTGAATGTAGGAGAAAACAAGCAACAGGACAGGGGCCTAACATAGAGGGCCTCTGAAAGGCTCTACCTAGAATGTATCAAAGCAGATATTAAGACTACAACCAAGCCTTCGGCAGAGTGCAGGGAATCATATGAAAGAAGGGGAGTTAGTAATACTTGGAGAAGACCGGAGATTCACAAAGACCAAAAATATCAGGGTACAGGGGTCTTTTAGGAGACTTTTTCTCCAACCATGGACCGTGTATAGTTATAACCTAGAACCCCTGCTCAGATATAGCCCATGATAGCTCAGTATCCAACTGGGAATCCTAGTAAGGGGAACAGGGACTATTTCTGTCATGAACTCAATGGCTGGCTCTTTGACTTTCCCCCCTGCCCCCGAGGGAGGAGCAACCTTGCTAGACCCCAGAAGAGGACATTACAGCCAGCCGTGGAGAGACATGATAAGCTAGGGTCAGATGGAAAGGAAGGAGGTCCTCCCCTATCAGTGGACTTGGAAAAGAGCAGGGAGGAGATGAGGGAGAAATGGGGAGAGTGGGAGGGAATGAGGGAGGGGGCTACACCTGGGATACAAAGTACATAACCTGTGATTAATATAAAAATGAATAAATAAATAAAAATAAATATGAAACACCAAATAAGAAATCAGACGTTATTCTAATATTGTTTTCCTTTATATTTCATTTGTGTTTTCTTTCTATTGCTGCTTTCTATTTTCTTTATTCTATATGACTCGTGTCTTAACTATGATGTGTTGTGAGGAGTTTCTTTTCTGCTTTTTACTATTGGTGTTCTGTATACTTCCTGCATCTTAGTGTGTATGTCTTGCTTCAGTTTGGAGAAGTTTTATTCCATATTATTGAAGATCTGGTCTAAGCTAATGTCCTGGAATTCTTTATCCTCATCATTACTTTAATTACTAGAATTATTATTTCTTTAATTATTTAATTATTCCTTTAACTATTAGAATTATTCTTTCCATGGTGTCCCACATTTCCTATATATTATTTTTTGGTGTTAATTTTTTTCAGGTAGGTGTACTGAAGAAGAGAAAGCAATTTGAATAGACTGTGTCAACTAAACTGAGGTGCAGGCCCTGAGGCAGTAGGGAGTTCTCTTCCTGTGTTTGGCTAGATTTATTACAGTTGATCAAGTCTTCAGGGTTATTGCTATTTTTGTGTTAGATATACTCTTTATGGAGTCCATATGAAGAGGTTTCATCTATTCTTCAGTTTGATATCTCTAATATTTTCTTGCGCCTGGTTTCTTTGATATGGTTCTGATAAGCCAACATGCTCCTACAGACTGAGTTACCCCTAATAAAGTCACAGCTCGGCACTTTTTCTTTCTTGCAAAGAATAATTCATGTATTAGATTGTGCTATGTGGGTGGCCCTGAACAGATGGTGCTGTTTGCATGTCTACTTAGGTATGATAATTGTCCTCTGCACTCCAAGTGGAGTAAAAAAACTCCTTATAAAACAAAGATTCTTAAAGAAAGGCCATCTGAAAGGCCACTGTTACATACAGAATAGGGTAACTCATAGTAATATATAGCCTGATATCAATACTTACATATATCTAAGCATTTTTATCTTTGAAAATGCTTAATGGATAATACTTTTTATTTTATTTCATTTCTGGGGTGGACAATTTTATTTGTTATTCTATGTGTTTTTCTGCACAGCATTTTCAGGGCATAGTCTATATAGTCAGCTAAAGAATGACTACTCTGACTTTATTTTTTTGACTAATATTGGTGCTGTTAGAGGGTGACCTAATGGCTCTCTGCAAGCTAGGTGATCACTGAGTTTATTCTTATCAATATTATTTTAGTTATTCTATATCCTATTCCCAGATATAAAAGTAAGCTTATATATAATAAAAAAAACTTTAAAGACATTTTGATAAATCAGGTGAATCCTATTGATCAATTTAATGAGAACTAATCTCTTCTCATTATTTCAGTGCTAAGGGTAGAACCCAGAACCCTGCAATTACTAGAGAAATGTTACGTTGTTGAGCTATGTCTCAGGTCCAAGAAGGGAATCTCTTTCTAGGCTGAGTCTTTCAGTCCACAATCATGGTTCATTTCTTCTTTGGCTTAAGATTTGGGGGTTATGATTTTTATTATAAGGTATTTATGCCTTGTCTAATTCATACCTAAGAAAATCACTTAATTTGGAGTGATTTTAATGATACTGAAATTCTAATTTTGGCTTTCAGGTATCTACTGTTAACATATGTTGTAGTATGCCCCCCTTTTTTCTCAGTGTATAACATATTTATCCTATCACATCCTTGGGGTAGAGACTAATTTTATGAGTATACTATGATAGAAACAAAGATGTACATAAGTTTTGCCTTCTCACAAAGTCAGAATTTACTGACCATCAGTAATGGCAGAAATTTTCCAGATAATTCTGCATTTCTTGGTAACCAGGCCAAATTAAAAACAACTTCTATTATTTCAATCTTGATTACCAACAGTCATTCATATATAACACATCACATAGCACACAAGGAATATATCTATGTAAATGTAGTTTAAACAATGTTTACAAAGAATTCCTGAAGGCTACAGCAGATTTTCACAATGTTTTAGAGAAGGGTTATAAAAATGTAAATAGAGTTTATATTTATAAGGTAAATCAGATGCAGGGAAGATGATACTGTCATGTTATAGTGGGGTTGAAAGTGAAGTCTCAGAGTTGAGTCCAGCTACAGAGACAAAAGAGCAGAGACCAGTCCATGTGAAGGAAATGGAGGAAAGAATGGGGAACAAACAAATAGCAAATGAGCAGGTCCTGTAAAGAGGAGGAATGGAAGAAAGCTGATGCCCCCAGGATAGCCAAAAGTACTTATTTCAGCAAGGAAGAGAAAAAGAAAGGAAAATCAGACATTATGAAAGTTAACAATAACACCAGAGAAAGATATTTTACATAATGATTTTTGTTTCAGTTTTATAATGTAAAGACTTCATGAAGATTTCAGATTAAAAGGAAAGCAGCTAGGCATGATCATAAGACATAGTAGAGAATGAGGAATAGGATTTTCCTAAGACCGGCATTTGGGAGGATGTTGACATTGGATCATTGTTTCTTTGGTTCAACTATATTCATTGGTTTTTAAAAGTAATTTATTTATTTTTATATTAATCATAGGTTATGCACTTTGTATCACAGCCATAGCCACCTCCCTCATTCCCTCCCACTCTCCCCATCCCTCCCTCATCTTCTCCCTGCCCTCCTCCAAGTCCACTGGTAGGGGATGACCTCCCCCACCCCCACCCTTCCATCTGACCCTAGCTTATCATGTCTCTACAGGGCTGGCTGCAATGTCCTCTTCTGGGATCTAGCTAGGCTACCCCTCCCTCCGGGTCGAAGTTTTGCCATTGAGTTCATGACAGAAATAGTCCTTGTTCCCCTTACTAGGGTACCCAGTTGGATGCTGAGCTACCATGGTCACATCCAAGCAGGGGTTCTAGGTTATATCCATACATGGTCTTTGGTTGGAGATACAGTCTCCTAAAAGACCCCTGTGCCCTGATCTATTTGGTCTTTGTGGAGCTCTTGTCCTCTCGAAGTCTTACCAACTCCCCCTTTTTTCATATGATTCCTTGCACTCTGCCAAAGGCTTGGTTGTGAGTCTTAATATCTGCTTTGATACATTGCTAGTTAGAATCTTTCAGAGGCCCACTGTAGTAGGCTCCTGTCCTATTGCTTGTTTCATCCTACATTCAATGTCCATCTAAGCAAGGATTGATCATCCCACCCTGGGTCCCCCTTCTTGCTTATCTTCCCTAGATGTATGGAAATCAGCATGTCCGTCCTATCCTATAGGTCTATATATCTCAGTATATACGAAGTGTTTCTTCCTGCTTTTGGGATACCTCACTCAGGATGACCATTTTCAGTTCCCACCATTTGCCTGCAAACGTCATGATTTCCTCCTTTTTAATTGCTGAGTAGGATTACATTGTATAAAAGTACCACAATTTCTGTATCCATTCCTAAACTGAGGGACATCTGGGTTGTTTCCAGATTCTGACTATTATGAATAAAGCTGCTACGAACATGGTTGAGCAAATGTCCTTGCTGTGTACTTGAGCATTTTTTGGATATATGCCTAAGAGTAGTATAGCTGGGTCGTGAGGAATCACTATTCCTAACTGTCTAAGAAAGCACCAAATTGATTTCCAGAGTAGTTGTACAAGTTTGCATTCCCACCAGCAATGGAGGAGGGTTCCCCTTTCTCCACAACCTCTCCAGCATGTGTTGTCACTAGAGTTTTTGATCTTAACCATTCTGGTGGGTGTAAGGTGAAATCTCAGGGTCATTTTGATTTGCATCTCCCTGATGGCTAAGGGCATTGAAAGCATTTCTTTAAGTGTTTTTCTGCCATTCTACAATCCTCTACAGAGAGTTCTCTTTTTAGCTCCATACCCCATTTTTTAATTGGATTATTTGATTTCTTGCTTTTTAACTTCTTGAGTTCTTTATATATACTGGATATTAGCCCTCTGTCATAAGTAGGATTGGTGAAGATCCTTTCCCAGTCTGTAGGCTCTCATTTTGTTTTGATGATAATGTCTTTTGCTTTACAGAAGCTTTTCAGTTTCATGAGGTACCATTTAATTATTGTCAATCTTAGAGCCTGTGCTGTTGGTGCTCTGTTCAGGAAGTAGTCTCCTGTGCCAATGAGTTCTAGGATCTTCCCCACTTTTTCTTCTAACGGGTTTAGTGTGTCTGGATTTATTTTGAGATCTTTGATCCACTTGGACTTTAGTTTTGTGCAGGGTGATAAATATGGATCTACTTTCATTTTTCTGCATATAGACAACCAGTTGGACAGCACCATTTGTTGAAGATGCTGTCTTTTTTCCATTGAATGGTTTTGGCTTCTTTGTCAAAAATCAAGTTTCCATAGGTGTGTGGGTTTATTTCTGGGTCTTCTATTTGGTTCCATTGATCCACTATTCTGTTTCTATGCCAATACCATGTAGTTTTTATTACTATTGCTCTGTAGTACAGCTTGAGGTCAGAGATGGAGATACCTCCAGATGATCTGTTGTGGTAGAGGATTGTTTTGGAGATTCTGGGTTTTTTGTTTCTCCATATGAAGTTGAGAATTTTTCTTTCAAGGTCTGTGAAGAATTGTGTT
>CM053758.1:38571669-38599794 GCA_028658305.1 Pachyuromys duprasi | reverse complement strand
TTCCCCACCAAGCATTAAAACAAATGTTCATATAACCAAACTATTAAAAAAAAAACTTCTCACTACAAATCTCTCAGATTTTCACCAAACAAAACAAACCTAACTTGGTAACTTTTCTATGGTGGATCCTGTAAATACGGAATTCCCTGACACTTCCCGCTGGCATGGTTTTCCCACACTCAAATCTATCACTAAACAAAACTGCCATGCAAGCATAGACACTAATCTAGGACTGAAGCAGCCACTACCTCCTGTGAGATCACTGCAGTTATGCCTCTCTAGACTCAGATTTTAGAGCTTTTCTTTGATCTGTGTTCCCAGAGTTCTGCTGTATTCGAGAAAGGACAATAGTTTAAATTTTTTCAGCATTTGTGTTTCTTATTCAAAGAAAGTGAATGACAACTTCCAAGATCTTTCCATGAAACTGGAGATCACAGTTTGTGTCTGTGCTTCATAATATGCTGGTTTAAAATGAGATATAAGGGACTATTTTCTTCCCATGCTAATGGAAGGATATGGATAAATAGCATTGAGCATCATTAGGTCCTACTTCAAAAGCCTATATGCAACAAAATTTGAAAATGTAAATGACATTAACAATTTTCTTGATAGATTCCATTTACCAAAGCAGAATCAAGGTCAGGAAAATGAATTAAATAGTCCTATATCCCCTAAGGAAATAAAAGTTGTCAGCAAAAGTCTCCCATTCAGAAAAACCCCAGGGCCAGACAGTTTCAGTGCAGGATGGAGACCTTCAAAGAAGAGCTAACACCAATACTCTTCAAACTGTTCCACAAAATAGAAACAGAAGAAACATTACCAACCTCATTCTTTGAGGCCACAGTCACATTGATACCTAACCTACTCAAAGACCCAACAAAGAAAGAGAATTTCAGACCAATTTTGCTTATGAGCACTGACGCAAAACTCAATAAAATAACTCGCAAACTGAATCCAAGAACACATTAAAGATATCATCCACCATGACCAAGTAGGCTTCATCCCAGGCATGCAGGGATGGTTCAACATATGAAAATCCATCAGTGTAGCCCACCACATAAACAAACTGAAAGATAAATAGCACTGAGCATGTAATTTGGAACAGCTTAGCCTAGGAAGCAGAAACACTAAGACAATTTGAAACAAGGCCCCAGACCTTAGTAGTCACCTAGACCTTAGAACAACTGAATCCATGATAGAAGTGCCATTCAGGCTATAACACTCAGTATGTAGACAGCACTACCAGCCATCGTGAAAACAAAGACCCAATCCATCAGAGTCTACACTTCTTGGAAAGTGTCTGAATATGCTAACCTTCCTTTTTGGCTTCTGTAGTTCTGCTTTTGACTGACTGTTCTTGTTAACAGAATTATGTCAGCCCACCACATGGTTTTTGTAGAGAAAAACTCATCCTGAGAAAGTCCCAAGACTACAATGGTAACCTGAAAATTCAATGTAGTCACAACCTAGACTTTCTATTGGCTTACATCTAAGAAGTCTTTTCTGATGGATACCCCACGGTAAAGTGAACTTCAAAGTCCAAATTAATTAACACAAATAAAGTCACACTTGAAAATATAGGTGGTTGTTTGACTTATAGAAAATTAAAATTAGGAAATGATTAAAGTCTGTATTTCTTTCTGATTAGTTATTTTTCATATTAAATTTGTGTTAAAAAGAAAAAGTTTAATCAGAGAAACTTCTGTTTTCACTTGTTATTTCTATATAGAACATAGGAGACAAATTACTGCATGAAAGCACTTCAAGAGAAGGTTACAAGATGAACACATCAATAGGATTCAAAGACATGACACTCACCTGTTGAAGTTCATCTGTGTATTCAGATGCTTATTTTTGTGCCTCAAGATCTGGTTACAGTGTGAACATGGACATTGTTATCAATGGTGTGTAAACATTGCTCCTTAATTATCTCTGGTTAATAAAGAAGCAGGATAGCCAATGACTGGGCAGAAAGTGCAGGGAGGCTGGATTTCTGTGATCAATCTTGGGGTATCAGTTAGGGACCATGAGGCAGAAAGAGATAGAGCAAAATGAGGTAGAGAAAGGATGTGGCCATGAGGACTCTCTTGGTGGAGCAGAAGCAGCCCAGGCAGGACCAGTATGTTAAGTGTCAAAATAGCCAGATTATTATAGATTAGAATAGTTTACTATCTAATTAGATTAGATTAGATCAACCTCCGCCCACCTCTAGTTCCTTAAAACTTGTTGAATAAATCTAATAAGTTAAAAAAAATCTAATAAGTTTGTGTATCATTATTTGGGAGCTAGAACAGCTGATTAGAAAAGGTCCCCAAACAGTACCTATGTATATTTACATTATCCATAATGAATAATATAACTAGACTAGCTTTCCATGATAAGATTAGAGAATCTGTTAAGAATTTCAGTTGAATCTCAATTCTACTCTATGGTCTCACTGGCAACTATTATATTTTCTGATACTGACATGAAAAATATGAGGAGGTGTTAGTGAACTAGTTCAGACATAGCCCAGGTTAGATTCCCATAAGAACAAGAATCTATCTATTAGCAGCAGAGTTTTTCTGGCAAGCTGCTTAAATTGATGTCCAGTGGGTACTGGAAAGTACTTGAATTTTAACTTGGAATGTGGAAGGTTGGGTTGGTTTTGGCAGGACATGGCACTTTTACTTTGTTATAAATGTAACTTGGAATCTATGAAATGTTGAGGACAAAATAAAATCCATTTTCTAAATGAAGCTTCATTCTGATTTTTATTCTTTGACAGTTCATATTAGCCTAATGATCCTTTGTTTTTGGTTTGTTGTTGTTGTTGTTGATGATGATTCTTTTTTTTTTTTTCATGCTGGAGCTACTGCGTTGCATACCCAGTCCCTAGACTGTGATAGTATCACAAACTTCCCGCTCATAGAGGAAAGTCAGTGTGCTTTTATGATAAATGTTTGACACTAGAAAAGAAAACTGACCAGCAAAGAATTTGGACAATCTCATTCCCATCCTTTTTATGAGAGTTAAATTCTAATTTGTAAATGTGTGGGGTACTAAATTAATCATATTCTAATGATTCTCAATTATATCACTTTTAATTCAAAAAATTACAATATTTAATGAAGAAATCTGAAGATTTGTTCTTATGACCTTTCATAATATTTGGTTTTCTATCTTTTAAGATCAGATAATCACCATGCAAATTAAAAGCACATAATATTGTTAAATATCATAACCGTCAGACACATTGTCAATGTTATTGACACATAAGAGTAAAGAAAGAGACTGTGTATCATCAGCAATATTGCTGGAATGAAGCTATATCAAGACAGTGTCAAAGAAGAAAAGCCTTGCCCTCCAGGTATGCTATAAACCCAAGGTGGCTTAACATGCATATACAAGATACCATTGGGCTAAAGCATTGGCTAACCTACATCGCTGCCAACTACCTACGAAGACACAAAGAGTGCTAAGATAGAATCAGAACTCCTCAAAGAATCATCAAAAAGCTTATTGAGTCCTTCCCTAAGATAGCCTGTTTAGTAGGTCCACTTGGGACCCTAGAGTTGGCATTAGCAGGCTCCTGTTACATAGGTTAATGGTATTACATCACAGTGATGTGTCCTTGGACAGGTGTCCTTGAGCAGAAAGCCTTTATACTGAATGATTTTTTTCCCTTAGGTTTTATTGTAGACTCCAGGTATCAAAATTTGGTTTACAGGCTTGCTGAGCAAGAGCCTTTGCTCACTGAGCCATCTTGTCAACATGTGAACATTCTTTTTAAGGATATTTTTGGTGATTTTTGTTGTTTATTTTATAGAAAATAGGCTTGTAAGATAGATATGAAAATGTACTCTGTGACAAATGACATTTATTTTTCCTGAAAAGGATAAGCTAATTGTAACATAAAGAGTTTTTAACTACCATGTATGAGGAGAGCCTGAGTTTGATAGGGTCCTGTTCTTATAGGGCTTTATAACCCTAAGTTTCTGTCATGTAACACACTGTTGGGATAACTGTCCTCTGAGCTAAGCAAACATCATCTTGAGAAATTCAACTGCACTTCCCTGCAAAAGGATTATCCCAGATAGTTCTGTTAACTTTTTAAACCTCTTTCTGATCTCTCATGGAGGAATAGGGGTGGTCACAAAGCCTTTGCACAAGTATCCAACCAGTCCCTACCACCTCTTTTGTGCAAGTCTGTCTTAATTGCACATAACCTTAGAAAGAGGCTAGAGTATATAGGCAAGGAAGATTAGCACACACATAAACTGACAGAATGACTGATTAATTGTACAGTTAAGGGGGGGATTTTATTGTACATATGAGAGAGAGAGAGAGAGAGAGAGAGAGAGAGAGAGAGAGAGAGAGAGAGAGAGAGCAGTCAAAGGCATCTGGAAGAGTCCAGATCAGAGAGAGAAAGAAGTACTAAATATGGCCAATAGACTGGACATGGCCAGGGCTATGAGTGACAGAGGGGAGAAAGCAGGGATTAGAGAGATTAAAAAAATACATAGTAAGAAAAGCATAAATAGAGCCTAGATGGAGGGGAACATAGTAAGAATAGTAGTGTTACAAGGAGAATGAGTAGCTATGAAAAGGGAACCCTTTGGAGCTGGAGGGAGTTTAGGATAGGGGAAGAGATGGGGAAAGCTAAGATGCTAGCATGGACTTTCAAATGTGTAATAGGTATTTGTAATACTTAGGGAGCTTGGAGTCCAGGATGAGTTTTGATACACTTGTAGAAACCATAGGTAGCCATATGTTTCTTCTATCAGGGGTATGAGAAAGTACTCCTTTTGGTAGAGGGGAACCAATTTCACAAGTTCCCAAGGAATGCTGGATATTTTCTAACTACCAGAAAGCCTTCTCTCATCCAGTCATTTCTGAATATTTTGACTGCTTTTTAGAGTTTGGGGGAACTGGAGTGTCCTTTGGACCTGACAGTGGGGGAGGGGACTCCATCCATGAGACCTAAAGGAAGCCTTGTCCCTCTTAGGTGAGGATTTCCAGGTGCAGTGTATTGGAGGCAGAGTACCCATATTTCTATAAATAATATATCCTTTTTCTGTAAGGATACCCAATAAACTCATTGGTTCTCCAGAGTGAACTTTGATGCAATTGTGCCTTTATCCTTGGGATTTTAGGATAAGGGGTAGATATTGTTTACATCTCCCAATGGGAAGGGATTTTAGTGACACAGGCCCATCACATGCATCAGCACTATACACGGCCCTCAATGAACCAAGACCTGCAGGGCTTAGGGAAGTACACACATGCACAATGACTCTGCATTGCTTTTCAAAACAGTGACTGCTGCATAATGTGGTAGTGAAGGTGCTGTCAACTGCAAACTGAGTGACATCCTAAGCATTCAGATAGAGTTTAATTCTTTTACTCTGAAGATTATCAGTAGTGTCCATTAGATACTGAATACAAGGCAACAGGCTCTCTTATGTCTCACTCACATAGGAAAATACACTGTAGGAAGTCCTTGCGCATGCACACTGCCTTAGGATACTGCCATCTGCACACCCATAATCTTCAGCCTTCTAATTACATAGGGGCAAATAAATAATTAGGACATCAATCACTTTTTACTCATGAGCAACAGCTAATTTATTCCAGGTCCGGACTTTCCCAAGGTCTTCAATTCCTCTGCACATTTGGCAAAGCAGCTACAGGCTTATTTGACAAGTGAGGCTAATAATGCTTCTCTCCTGTAATTGCTCTAAGGATTTCAGAGAACAAATAAAAATGCATATGAAGGCCCCAGCACAGTGACTGGTTTTCAGGAGAATATCAGATTATTATTTTCAAAATTGCTAGTTGACCTTTTTTGTAACTGATTCAAGAACTACATCTGAGTCTGGGAAGCACTTCTTAGCTACATTAGATTAGAGGCAGTCACATTGGAAGCAGTTACTTAAGCCCTGATCTGGGGTCTGATTTGGCCTGTAATGTAATGAAGAAACAGAATGCAACCCAAAACCTTCTAGAAAAGCAACCTCCATTAGCACTCTTCTTGCAATTAGTGGGAATCACTGGGGAAAATGAGTGTCCCCAGTAGCATATAAGGAGTCTTTTTCTCTGCAGTTTTATCTTGCCTTCAGAACCTGGGGCACAAAGAATGCCCACTCTCTATCTTGGTGCTAATCTCTTCTATGGAGAAAAAGACTTCTATATCATCTAGTACATCAATGTTTATTTCGTGTGATGAAAGTCCTGCAAATGGATATTTGTCCCAAGCTCATCCCCAGAACACCAGTGGCCAAGCTCTGGCGAGGAATCCTTTCAGCTCTTTTTGTGTTATAAAATAGGAACAGACTCATACATCCAACTAGAAGGGATCAGACTGTAATAGGAGATGGCCAATTATAACAGGCCACTCTCTAGCCATTCACACCTTGCTCTGCCTCAGAATTTCAGGCTGTAAATTACCAGAATATATCTTCATTGTTCTAGTTATCCTTGTACTCAGAAGAGCTTTCCAAAGTAGTCTTCCTTTCCATTAATACCCTACCACTTCAGAAACTCATTTCCCTCAGAAAAGAGCCTCTCACAAGCCAAATCCTGAAGTTTGTGCTTCAGGACCATCAGAGTGCTGGTTAGAAAAGGTAACTGGTAAAGAGTTAATAGAAACCATAGTACAATATCATGTACTTTTCCCAGAGTGGATGTAGCTTCATTAGTGAATATTTTCTTGAAGTTCTTGTAGTGTGCTCCTGGGAAAACACCTACTGAAATTCTCCTACCTTACAAATACCAGATAGAAAGTGAATCAGGGGGATCAGAGGAAGCTCTTTGTCTGCAACATTGAGGTAGTTAAGAGTTCCGAGCAGCAGACACTGAGACCCAGCAGACCAGGAAAAAAAGCTCTCCCAGGCCATCCAGGCCTGGGTCATTAAGAGTCTCTTAACTATGTTTAAGGGAGTGTAATTCTGCCTGTAAGTCAAGGTTTCAGTAGTAGTAGAGACTCTTCTTTTGTTATCAATTTCCCTTCTCCAGTGCTCTCTTGCTCCACTGTCCTCATTATTCTCATGGGTACCTGAAATGTTCCCATTTGGACCTTAGTTTGGGGGATCTTTTACATTGCTAGTGTTTTCCATGACAATTGCAATAGAGCTGCAATGAGAATGTTGTTTTGCTCTTACAGTCACATTTCCCTAAGATTCATGATAAAATCTTGACCCTTCTGGGTGACAGTATTGAAAGTGGGGGTCTATGGATGGTTACTAGACAGTAGAAGACTTGCCTCACCTCTTTACTAAGTAAAAATGTTGCTATGTTAACTAAACTGTGGCTCTGATTACACCCTGAATGTTGAGCTGGAGGTGCAGGTTTGTGGTCAAGCACTTCCCAACATGTGCTGTGCCCTGGATTTAAACCTCTCCCGTCAGCACCCCAAAGAACAGGTCCAGAATGAGCCAGATACCTATTCTTACATTTACCAATCTCTTGTGCTGAAAGGAATACATTTCTATATTTTATCAGCTACCTTATTTATGATATTCTGTTGTAGCAACCCAAACAGACTATTGCAAAATCAATATGATAAGGTTACCACTTTTATAAGTTATCAATAGTGCAAGATCACCTTTCCATACCATCTTCAAGGAAGAGCACTAGCTAATGCTGCATGCTAACAGCATGGCACAGCTTCTACACCCTCCCTGATATAGCTGGTTGAGTGACTGGTGCCAGAGCTAGTTATAGTATGTGTGCACTGTGGCCAACTTTAACCTTATCATCCCTCCATACACAAAGCAGGTTCTCTCACACCCAAGCAGGACACTGATGTGGTGCAAGAAGTCAGGCCCTTGCTCACAGGTTCCAGCATGCAGCAGTCAGCAAGGCAGAAGCCAGCTTAAGCTAAAAATTGCCCACGTCCATTTCACGTTAGTATCCCTGTAGTTAATAGCAACTCCACTTTAAGAAAGTTGGATCTCCAGTGCTAGGAGATGTTGTTCCCTTCTGTTGATGATGGTTCTTCTATTTTTAAATATTTTTCCATTTTTCTTTTATTTTTGAGATCATAATATAATCATGTCATTTTTCTTTTCTGTTTACGCACACCAGCTAATTCTGAAACTTAGGCAGTTGAAAACAAGGCTATAATTTAGCAGCAAAACTGTGTCATTGTTTGGAAAATTATTCTCCTAATCCTTAGTTTTCAGTGGCTCCCTAAACTTTCATATGTCATTGTAAGCCCAGAGCTGAGTTCATGAATTCTTGTTTAAAGAAAATCATCTCTGTGGACCATCATATGTAGCAAAATGTGCAGTCTACGTTTCCCTTTGTCATCACACCATAACGTTTTACATGCCTGAATTCTGAATGTCACAATGTCAATTTCCCAGCAGCACACCCAGCCTCCATGTGCACTTATTTTCTGTGACCTACCACAGAACAGATTTCTTCCTAAAGTCTCTCCCCTATATTCTGGGCAGGAAAGCTGTTATTTTCACTCCTCACATTTCTCCTGGACTGGAGTAAACAAAGCTCTTGTTCATTCCAACAAACTATTTAATTCAGAAGAGTTGTTAAAATGTCAATCAGTGTTCAAAAGGAAGCTTTCTGGAGATCATTTGAAATTCAAATGATCTGGCTGTGATAAATGAGAGCTGAGGGTAGGAGTTATTAGTCAACCACCTGAATTTGCTTATGAGTACCATTGTACCACAGAGGGATGAGACACAGCAAAGGCCTTGAGAGGCTCACCTGGACAAGTAGACAGAAAAAAAGGGACTCAGGCTACTTCTAGCATGTTCAGGGGTAGCAAGGTTTCTGGATGCAATGCTTTTGTGAATTGAATTAATTCCTTAATTTAGTTCCTTAATTTTTAGTTGTTCATTACATATGAGGAAAAACAGTTTTCCTGAATTGTTTATTAGTTCCATATCTCTGTAGTGAACTCCTTAGATTTGGCATATACAAGTAAATCACCAACAAATAAAGATTAATTTAAATTCTTTTCTTGTGTGTGTGTGTTCTTTATTTTTTCTTTTCTTGTACTTATTTTAATTTTTTGTTTTTTACAGTTTTAATCCCAGCACTCAGGAGGCAGAGGTAGGTAGATCTCTGTGAGTTCAAGACCAGCCTAGTCTACAGAGCGAGTTCCAGGAGAGCCACGGCTACACAGAGAAACCCTGTCTCGGGAAAAAAAAAAGAAAAAGAAAAGAAAAAAGAGAAAAGGAAAAGAAAAGAAAGAAAAAAGAAAGAAAAGAAGAAAATGAAGTAGAATCACTCATTCAAAATATTTTCCCAAATGAAATAGTTGTGTAAGAGATGGAGAGACGGCTTATCAGTTCAGAGCACTAACTCTCTTGTATGGAGCCTAAGTCTGGTTCCCAGAACCTAAATCCAGAGACTCAGACCTGTAACTCCAGCTCCAGGAAGCCAGGCTACCTCTTCTGGCATTTGTAGGCACCTACTTAGGTGTGGCAGGCACAGTGTGTGTGTGTGTGTGTGTGTGTGTGTGTGTGTGTGTGTGTGTGCGCGCGTGCGCGGGCGCGTGGGCGTGCGAGTTATTCTTTCCTGTTGTCTGACTGCTAAAACCTTTGTTATACTGTTGAATACAAGAGAAAAGAAAACATGTAGGGCTGATGCTAATTGTCCAGGGGAGTGCGTCTTCTTTCACTGTTGAATGTCGTGTTCTCTATGAATGCTTGAAGATTCTCCTAATCGGGTTGAAGGACATATCTCCTTTCACCAGTGTGCTGCTGTGTGGTATTTGCTTCTTTTATCATGAGTATTGTATTTTGTTAGATGTTTTCCTGAATTTATTGAAATGAACTTCAGGGATTTGTTTTTTCATTGTATTGATATAATGAATGCATTTATTTATGGATATATAATTTTCTTTCACTTGCCAGTATCTTGAATATTTAAATTGTTTACATTATACATTTTGATCACATTCTTTACCTTCTTTGAACTTCCCTATGCCCTATCATACCCAATTTCACAGTCTCTCTCACAAAAAATGGATAAAACAAAAGTCAAACCAAACAAATAATCATCCTTAAGACAAAAATTATCAAAACAAAAATCACACATACACAGAAAACATTCTGTTCTATATTGACCAACTCCACAACTAAGAAGTTATCCTGATTGATGACCACTTGCAAATGAAAACTTAGATTTTTTCAAAAGAGAAAATCTCTTTGGTGAAACAAACCACTCTTAATGATAGGCCACATGCCCAGCAGTAGATGGACAATGCAAACTAAACTCACTGGTGCAATGGTGTCTTTGGAGGGTTTTTTTTGTCTTTTAATGTTGAGTCAGGCCATTCTTTTTTTTTTTTTTTTGTATAGCCTTATAGGTTCCTTGTATAAACATTATGGCTTCTGATTTTTTGTTTTTTAATTAAATTTTTACTTTTAATATTAATTACAGTTTATTTACTTTGTAGCCCAGCTGTAGCCTACTCCCTCATGCCCTCCCAATCCTACCATCCCTCCCTCATCTCCTCCCTGCCCCTTTCCAGGTCCACTGATAGGGGAGGTCCTCATCTCCTTCCATCTGGCCCCAGCTTATCAGGTCTCATCAGGACTAGCTACAATGTCCTCCTCTGTGGCCTAGCAAGGCTGCTCCTCCCTTTGGGGGGCGGGGAGGTGAAAGAGCCAGCGACTGAGTTCATATTAGAGACAGTCTCTGTTCCCCTTACTAGGATACCCACTTGGTTACTGAGCTGTCATGGGCTACATCTGAGCAGGGGTTCTAGGTTATACCCATGCACGGTCCATGGTTGGAGAAACAGTGTTTTTACAGGATTCCTGTGTATGCAAGCATGTGTGTCTCTGCATCTATACATTTTTTGTGTTTTTTTAATTGACAAGATAATGAGGCCATCTTTATTATTAAAATAATGAAATAATAGTTGGACATAAAAAAGAATGTGTACAAAAATGCATGATTAATATTATCAATGATTTGCATATGTATTTTTACATAATAAAAATTGACATAAGGATTTTTGTTTATTGATTTTCTATTAATTACAGTTTATTCACTTTGTATCCCAGCTGTAGCCCCCTCCTTTGTCCCCTGCCAATCCCTCCCTCATCTCCTCCCATGCCCCTCCCCAAGTCCACTGATAGGGGTGGACCTCCTCCCCTTCCATATGAACCTAGGCTATCAGGTCACATCAGGACTGGCTGCAATGTCTTCCTCTGTGACCTGGTAAGGCTGCTGCCTCCTCAGAGGGAAGTGATCAAAGAGCCAGCCACTGAGTTCATCTCAGAGACAGCCCCTGTTCCCCTTATTAGGGTACCGAATTGGAGCCTGAGCTGCCATGGGCTACATCTGTGCAGGGGTTCTAGGTTATCTCCATGTGTGGTCCTTAGATGGAGTATCAGTCTCAGAAAATACCCTTGTGCTCTTCTTATGGAGCTCCTTTCCCCTCCAGGTCTTTCTATCTCTCCCTTCTTTCGTAATATTCCTTGCACTCTGCCCAAAGTTTGGCCATGAGACTCAGCATCTCCTTTGATACCCTGATGGGTAGAGTCTTTCAGAGGCCCTCTGTGGTAGGCTCCTGTCCTGTTCCCTGTTTTCTCCCTCTTCTTATCAATCCTCACTCAGAAAGGCAAATGAGATAGATATTTAATAAGAATTTTAACAGAGGTTGAAAATATCTAGTCGTAGATAATTATAACTACTTTTTTCCTGATAGTTTTGTGACTAGTAATTTTTTTTTGCTTTCGTGTTTTCCCCATTAATTTATTTATTCATTTTACATCCTGATTACAGCACCATCTCTCCTCCCAGTACCCCTTCACATACCCCTCCACCCATCCTCCCATTTCCTTCTCCTCAGAGAAGGGAGAGGTCATCCATGGTACCAACCCACCCTAATACATTAATTCCCTGCAGAATTAGTCACATTCTCTTGCACTGAGGCCAGACATGGCAGCCCAGTTAGGAGAACTGGATCCAAAAACAGGCATTAGAGCCAGAGCGGGCCTGCTCCAGTTGTTAGGAGATCCGCAGAATACCAAGTTATGCATATGCTACATAGGTGCCGGAGAGCTAGGACCAATCTGTGTACACTCTTTGGTTGGTGGTTCAGTCTCTCTGCGCTTCCATCCCTGTGGGTCTTTTTAAACTCTTTTTCTTCTATTTGTTTCTTTTGTCCTATTCCTATTTGTTTGTTTTTGTCTCATCCTATCCACTTCTCTTTGTCAGTAAACAGCTGTGTGTGTCTATGTATGTATGTTTATTTTAATATTGCTAATTTGCTTTTTCTTTTGTTACAAAAATAAACAAAACCTCAACTAGTTCTCTTTTTTTACTGTGACATTTTCTTTTTTAATTAATTAATTTTCATTAATTACATTTTATTCACTTTGTATCCCAGCTGTAGCCCCCTCCGTCATCCCTTACCAATCCCACCCTCCCTCCCTCAGCTCCTCCCATGCCCCTCCCCAAGTCCATTGATAGGGGAAGTCCTCCTCCCTTTCCCTCTGGCGCTAGCCAATCAGGTCTCTTCAGCACTGGCTGCATTGTCCTCCTCTGTGGCCTGGTAAGGTTGTTCCCCCCTCAGGGGTAGATAATCAAAGAGCCAGCCACTGAGTTCATGTTAGAGTCAGTCCCTGTTCCCATTACTAGGGAACCCAACAAAATTTAGACAAATTCATCAAGGTGAAAGAGATGCTGACCTACTGGATTCAGAAATGAAATAGGAAAATACAATTACTAGGAAAGGATTTTTGGGCGGGTACATCCTTAATCTCAGCACTCAGAAAGTAGAAGCAGGTGGATCTCTGTGATTCTTGGTCAGTCCAGTCAACATATTGAATTCTAGGCCAGCCAGGCTACATATAGGGATACCTTGTCTCAATAAACAAAAAGTTTATACCTAGTGAGAAATATCCACAACTAACTAATTTTTTTAATAGCTGGGACTGAGAGGTAGAATTTGGGTGATCAGTGGCCAAAGCTTATAAATTTTTCTTTAGTTAATGTTTGCTTATTAATTTAAAATTGGTATTATTTTATTATGATGGTAATCTACATATGAAGCTTCTCTATGGCCTAAGATAATAAATCTCAGAAGACATTCTTCTCGTTCAGTTGAGAAATACATTCTTTCATGAGAGACAAATCATCAAGTAGTGGAGCTCAACAGTGACCTCTACTCATTTAGGTAAATTGACTTTGATTTTAAGCTATACCACCAAATAATTACCCATAGCTTATTTAAACTAGATCTTTTTTTTGTTTTTAAGTCTGAAGACAAAGTTACCTTCTAAAAGAAATTTTGCTTGCTTAAAAGTTGACTTAAGAGGTGTCAGAGGATGGAAAGACCTTCCATGCTCATGGATCTTTAGGATTAACATAGTAAAAAATGCCATCTTACCAAAAACAATATATAGATTCAATGCAGTTCACATCAAAATACAAACAAAATTCTTCACAGACCTTGAAAGAACAATTCTCAACTTCATGTGGAAAAACAAAAAGCCAAGAATAGCTAAAACAATCCTATGCAATAAAAGAACTTCTGGATATGTCTCCATCCCTGACTTCAAGATGAACTACATAGCAATAGTAGCAAAAAATACATAGTAGTGGCATAGAACCAGATTGATTCATCAACTGAATCAAATTGAAGACCAAAAAATTAAACCTATACACCAAAACCAAAAAATGGAAAAACAATAGAATCTTCAACAATTGGTGCTGGTCCAACTGGATGTCTATATGTAGAAAAATGCAAAGAGATCCATAATTGTTGTCCTGGACAAAACTCAAGATCAAAGGCCTCAATATAAACCATATACACTAGATCTAATAAAAGAGAAACTGGGAAAGAGCTTTGAACTCACTAGCACAGGAGACAACATCCTGAGCAGAACACCAACAGCTCAGGCTCTAAGATTAACAATTAATAAATGCAATCTCTTGACACTGAAAAGCTTCTGTAAAGTAAAGGACACTGTCAACAGAACAAAATGGCAGCCTACAGAATGGAAAATAATATTTACATACCCTATATCTAACAAATGCTTATAAAGAACTCAAGAAATTAAACACCAACAACACAAATAATCCAATTAAAAATGGGCACAGAACTAAACAGGAAATTCTCAACAGAGTAATCTCAAATGGCAGAGAAATATTTGAAGAAATGGTCAACATCCTTAGTCATCAGGAAAATGCAAATCAAAAGGACTCTGAGATTCCATCTTACACCTGACAGAATGGCTAAGATCAAAATATCAAGTGACAGCACACACTGGCAAGGATATGGAGAAAGGAAAACACATATCTGTCACTGTCTCAGAAATTTGGAAATAGAACTACGTCAAGACCCAGCTATACCACTTCTGGGCATATACCCAAAAGGTGCTCCTCCACACTGCAACTGCTCAACTGTGTGCATAGCAGCTATATTCATATTAGCCCCAAACTGCATAAAACCTAGATGTCACTCAACAGAAAAATGGATAAAGAGAGTATGGTACATTTGCACCATGGAATGAATATTACTCAGCTATTAAAACCAAGGACATCATGAAATTTGCATGCAAATGGATACAACTAGAAAAAAAATCATCCTGAGGTAACTCAGACCCAGAAAGACACACATGGTATGTACTCACTTATAAGTGGATATTAGTCATATATCACAGGGTAACGATACTACTAATCATGAACCCTGAGAAGCTAAGTAACAAGGGTGGTCCAAGGGAGGTCACTTCTTGAATCTCACTCTGATGGAGAAATAAAATAGACAGTGGAATAGAAAGTAGAGAGGAAACTGTGTAGGAGAGGGTGTGTTGAAGGAAATGCTGGTGGGGGTGGGGGAAGATCAGATGTGGGGAGAGTGGGGAGGGGAGTTTTGAAGGCCTGAAAAGAGAAGGGAAACCAAAGGTGGAAGCATCACCAACACAAGCTGCAGACCTGTGGCAGAGTAGGCTACAGGGGGATATGGGGATGTTTCTAGCTCCTAGCAGGTGGGGACAAACGTCATAAGGAGGCCACTTTCTAGCCATGCAAGACTTATAGTGGTGGGAGGGTAACACCATTCTGCATACAAACAGAATTTACCCTCCTTACAAGATGTGCTGAGATAAAGATAGAGTAGCGACTGAGGGAATGACCAACCAACGCCTGGCCCAACCTGACACCCACCCCATGTGAGAGAGCCAACCCTGACACCATTAACAGTACTCTGCTATGTTTACAGACAGGAACCTAACTTAACTGTTCTCTGAGAGGAATTCCCAGCAGCTGATCAAATCAGATACTGAGACTCACAGCTAAACATCAGGGAGAGCTTGGGGAACAGTGGGAGGGAAGTATAGAGAGACCTAGATGGGATAAGAACTTCATAAGAAGATCAACAGACTCAACTAAACAAGGATCATGGGAGCATACAGAGATGGCAGCACTAACCAAATACTTAGGCAGCCTATAGATTTGTAACTGATGGGCAGTTTGATCTTCACGTAGGTTCCCTAGGGTGTTGAATGGGTGTTGTCTATGACATGGACTCTGTTACATATTTCTGATCACTTTGCCCTAGCTGGGCTGCCTTGCCTGGCCTTAGTAATTGAGGCTCAGCCCTGATGTGACTTGATGTGATGGAGTAGGTTGGAGGGGAGGCTACCCTTGAGCAGGGTGGTGGAGAGGATGAGAGGATGGGACCAGGAGGAAAGGAGGGAGAGGGTTATGACTGGGATGGAAATTAAATATATAAATTATAATTATTTAAATATGTAAAGAGTTATTATTTAATATACATTCATTAAAAGTATTTGAAAGACAAAAATGTTGACTTAAGATTCTAAGTCTATTATTTTCATATTTTGTATGTATATTTACTTTATTTTATACTTATAAAATTTGTTGCTGTATTCAGTCTTTAATAGTGAAGATAAGAATATGTCAATAAAAAAACTTTAGAGTCCCAAGACTACTGTCATGTTACTTATGAATTAAACGTGTTTCTCATTGCAGGTCCATCTACGAAGTTAATTGCAAAAGCCAGAAAATAATGTTGGCTTTTTATCCGCCATGCAATCTCTGGCACACTGTCAACTTTGCCATGGTAACATGAAAGCAGCTATAGAAATTATGTTACTTGATACAACTCTGTTCCAATAAAACTTGACGGTCAAAGTCTGGTACTGGTAGTTTCACTCAATGGTTGAAATTTGGCAACCCTGAATTAGAAGAACATGTAACCAAGACTGTCTTAGTCAGGATTTCTATTACTATGAGAAAAACCGTGGCCAAATACAACACATAGAGAAAAGGGTTTATTTGAACTTACAATTGTAGTCTAGAATAAAAGGAGGTTAGGGCAGAAACACAAACAGAGCAGAAATTTTTAGGTAGGAGGTGATACAAAGGCCATGGAGGAGTGCTGCTTACTGTCTTGCTCTACCTGCTTTCCTATAACACCCAGGACCACCAGTCTAATGGTGGTATGGTCCAAATAGAGCTGCCTTTCTCACATAAATTATCAGTCATCAATTGAAAAATGCATCTCAGGTTTGCCCAATGATCAAATCGGTAGAGGCATTTTCTCAGTTGAGGTCCTGTCTTCCAAAATAACTCTAGCTTCTATCAAGCTGACAAAATTAGCCAGTACCAAGACAAATACAGAAATAAACTATACATTGAGAGATGGGTTTCTAGTTTTTCCAAAAGCATACCCATAATGCTCCTAAACACTCATAAACATTTTAATATTTGAGTATGCCAAAATAAGTAAAATTATCAGGACTATAAACATTGACTTGAAGTCAATCAGAGAGTTAAAGAAGAAAAGTAGATGTCATCTCACAAATAATGTTAATAAAAGAAGACTTATTTGCAACATGTAAATAGCAGATATTCTAGTCAGTAAGAAAAATGTTATCATCTAAGCATGTGCAGGATGCTAGCAGATGAGGAAGACATGTGCAGGAAGCTGAGAAGTTACTGGAAATCTGTATTAAATGCTATTACTCCAGTTGAATTGGCAAATTACCAACAGTATATTCAACTCTCATTGCCCCATGTGTTATGTGTTTTATCAGCAGGATAAAACTAAGAACAGTCAAATGAATATAACAATATTTACTGGCTTTTTCAATAGAGAAAAAAGCTTTCTTGTGAAGGCTCAAATAGCCCCCAAAAGAATCTTTTATCTTGACATTTGTGATCCGAATATCTAAGTTAACATTCTTTGCTCACCCTAACATAAAATAATTCTACTAAAATCCCCCAAAACACATCCAGACATAAAGCAAACAATATTGATAATTTAAGTGTGACTATAACTCAGACATTAATAGCATTTGCTGATCTTCTAGAGGATCCAAGTTCTGTTCTCAACACCCCAAATGGGTGACTCATAACTGCTTCTAACTCAGCTCGAGGGGATTGGATACCTTTTCCTGGATTCTGTGGGCACATGCACACTTTGACATGAACGCAAATACACACACACACACACACGCACACACACACACACATTCTCTCTTCTCCCTCCTTCCATCACTCACACAGAGACAGAGACACATACAGGGAGACATATACAGAGGCAGACATAGAAGCTTCATTAAAATAGAGCACACATTGGGGCACAACACATCTCTTAATAAACCCAGTGATAATTAAATAATCCCTTGCACTTATCTGATTATAGTGGAGTAAAGTTGCATATCAATAACAAAAGAAAGCACAGAAAATACATGTAGCTGTGGTGATTGAACAACACATCACTAAATGATAAATTGATTACTGTAGAAATAAAAAAGGAAATTAAAAATCTCCCAGAATCAAATGAAATGAAAAACAGATCAGGTCTATTATATACAATTAAGGCAACCCTAACAGAAAACTTTAAAACACTAAGTTAATGCATAAAAATCTCAAAAACTCAAAAATAAACAAGTTAACAATACATCATAAAGCCTTAGAAAAACAAGAACAAACAGCATCCAAAGGCAGCAGGTAAAGAGAAATCGTCAAGGGCAGAGCAGAAACTAGCAAGATTGAAATAAGCAACATGCAATACAAAGGAAGAATCAATTAAATGAAGAGTTAGCCCTTTCAAAAATGACTAAGATTGATAACCTTTGGCCAAATTAACCAAATTAAAGAGAAAAAAAACCAAAGTAATAACATTAGAGATGAAAGAAAAGGCACTACAGTTAACACTAAGAGAATTCAGAGAATCCTAAGAAAATACTTAGGATATTTAAAATATATGTTCTACTAACCTGGAAAATATAAAAGAAACAGATTAGAGAAGCAAAGAGTAAGTAATTTAAACATACCTATAACAACAAGATAGGCTTTCCAAAATGTCCTAAGTAAGAAAAGGCCCAGGAACAGATGGATTCAGTACAGACATTCAAAGAACTGATAACTTTATTCCATAAAACAGAAAAAAATTCCAATTCTTCTTACTAAGCAAATATTACCATGATTTAAAACCAGATAAAGACCTAACAGGAAGGGATATGTATTGGCAATCTTCCTGAAGAACATAGATAACACACTCTCAGTAAAATATTTACAAACCAAATTCAAGAAACATAAAAAAGTATCATCAATTAGATCAAACAGTCTTTATCCAGAGATGCAGGGCAGATTAAACAGACATAAATCAATAAATATAATCCACCACATTAACATTAACAGGAACCAAAGAGAGAAATCCCATGGTCATCTCAGTAGAGGAGAAATGACCTTTGAGAAAATCAAGTCTTTTTAATTAAAACTCTGAAGAATATAGTGATGCAGGGATATATATCTACAGGATGTAGGCAATATTTACATGTGCAGTATCTATAATGCTAAATAGGGAAAAGTCCAACTCAATTAAAGTAAAATCAGGAACAAAACGAAGATGTTCATTTCTTCTACTCCTGTACAATACAGTAATGGACAACCAGAAGAACTTGAAGAGGGTACAAATAGAGAAGGCAGAAGGCAAAGTATCCTTATTTGGGATTATGTAGTTCCACACATTAAAGCTTCTCCTAGATAATGCATAGAATTAGTAAACACATTCAGTATAGTAGCAGATAAATAATTCATGCACAAAAATTGGTAGCCTTACTATATATATATGAACAGCAACATACAGAAAAAGAAATCAGAAAAATGTCTCACTCAGAATATACTGAAAAGTAAACAAATTATTTTGGAATAAATATTTCACAAGAACTGAATGACTTGAACAATGAAAATTTTAAGACACTAAAGTATAAAAAATAGATACCTACCAGAAGATGGAAGTACCACCACTTATGTTCATGGAATGATATTATAAAAGGAATCTATAAATTCAAACTCATACCCATCAAAAATTTAAACATAATTCTTCACAAAAGTTGAGAAATAATTTTAAAATAAATATAGAAATTCAGATACTATAGTACTACCTTTAATCCCAGCATGTGTGAGGCAAAGAAATGCAAATCTCTATGAGTTCAAGGCCATTATACTTTCTACTTTAAATAATGAGTTCCAGGCCAATCACAGTTATGTAAGGAGACATTGCCTCAAGAAATTTATATAGAAACATAGAATACTCAGGATAGCCTAGCAAATTTGAATAATAGAAATACTGCTGGAATTTCAAATTATATTATAAAGCTATAGTAATAAAAACAACATGATACTGTCATAGAAAAAGACATGGGACCTCATGAAACTAAAATGCTTCAGAATGAGAAATCATCTTTACCAGATTTACATCTGAATAGAACCAAACAGAGTTGTCAAAAGATAAAATGCAACTATAAGAGAAATAAGTTTTAAATGTTCAGCATTCTTAGCTATCACGAAAATATAATTTTAAAATGGCTTTATGATTTCATCTTACACCATTGAGAAAGGCTAAGATAAAACTTGGGTGTTGGAAGGGGTTGGGATGGAATATGGAGAGACATTAAGAAATGTAAATAAAATAGTTAAACACTAACAGCAACAGGATCCTAGGGAGGATGCTTAGTTCTCATTCAGAAGGGCAAATAGAATAGCCACAAGCAGTCCTTGAAGAGAGGCAGCAGGATAGGAGCCTACCATAGATGTGGTCTGACAGACTCTACCATTAGGGGATCAAAGTAGATGCTGAGACTCCCTGCCAAACTTTGGGCAGACCACAGGGAGTCTGATGGAAGAGTGGTGGGAAGAAGGACCTGCAGGAGACAGAAGCTCCAAAAGAAGAGCAACAGAGCCAACAGCTGGGCCCAAGTCGACTTGTGGAAAATGCTGCAGCAACCAAGGATCATGCATGGAGTGGACCCATGCCTCCTGCTCAGATGTAGCAGATAGGCAGCTCAGTCTTCATGTAGGTTCCCTAGTAAGGGGACCAGGGGCTGTCAATGACATGGACTTTGTTGCCTGCTCTATGATGACTTCCCCAGGGTGAGGCAGCCTTGCAGGACCACAGAGAAAAACGAATGCATGCAATCTTGAAGAGACTTGATAATCTGGGGTCAGTTGGTAAAGGAGGAGGGCTCCCCCTTTCTGAGGACTAGGGGAAGGGGGATTGAGGGAAGAAGCAGGGAAGATGTGACTGGGAGGAGATGAGGGAGGATGCTACCATGTAAATGAATGTAAAATGAATAATTCAATAAAAAGGAAAAAATTGATTAAAAAAACAATACAACAAATGAAGACAAATGCTGGCATGGATTTGGGCAGAAAAGAAATGTGTATTTACTATTACTGGGAGTGCAAGCTGGTGCAGCCACTTAGAAGTCAATATGGAAGTTCCTTTACAATATTAAAAATGAATCTACCATATGATCCAGCTATATTATTCTTGGTATATATATATAAAAGACTCTATATCTTACTACAGAGATACCTGCTCATCCATGTTCATTGATCTTCTCTTTATATAAGGTAGAAATGAAAACAACCTATATATCCACTAACCATTGACTGGATAATAAAAATATGTCATATACACACATTCAACTGTAAGAATGATGAAATTTCCACTCAAAGATGAAACTGGTAATAATTATTCTGGATGAGGTAGCTCAGGTCTAGTCAAAAATCATATGTTGTTTTTCATATATTGATGCTAATTTTAAAATTTCAGATATGTGTTTTCAAAATGAAATACCAGTTGATGACAGCAAAATTTTAAGGGGACATGGTGGTGTATGTATACAAAGTGAGTTAGAAAGTAGGTGTTAACAAAGAAGAAAGGGAAATAAGAGAGCAAGGAGGAGTAAATACAAGAGATAAGAAGTTAAGTTATGCTTTTTGGGTTCCTCCAGGCAAGCCCAGCAGCAGTGAAGACCATCACATGCCGTCTGCATGAGTATCATTTTCTAGGCCCCGGCTCTATGTAAAGTTCCAGAGTTTGGGAACCATCAGGATCTACCAGGTGAGACCCTCCCCCAAATCCTTGCTTGCTGGGTTCCTTCAAGCAAACCCAGCAGTAGTGTGGTCTTCCCTATGCCCTCTGCAAGCATGGCATTTCCGAGGCCCTAGATCTAGTTGAAATCCCAGAGACCAGCAGCTATTAGGGACTAGCAGGTGAGACCTTTTCCCACAGGCTCTTGCTTGCCTGGTTCCTCTGGGCAAACCTAGCAGTGTTGAGGTCTGTCCCCATGTCTTTCATATGCATGCAATTTCCCAGGTCCCAACTCTACCTGAAGTTCCAGAGACAGCAGCCACCAGTGGCTACCAGGCCCCAGCTCTACCTGAAATCCCAGACACTGGCAGCCATCAGGGACTACCAGAAGTGGGGGCCATCAGGGACTACTAGAGACTAGCAGGTAGCAGGGTTTGCCGGAGGCCATCAGCCATCAAGGATAAACCAGAAGTCTGCAGCCATCAGGGCCGACCACTTCTACCTGCAACCCCACAGGCCTACTGTCATCAGAGACCACCAGGCCTGCCAACACCTGAGACAACCAGACGGTTAAAGGCCAGAGTAAAAAGACTTAACAAAACACAGGGCAATGTGGCACCAAAAGAACCCAGCTACCCTACCACAGTAAGGCCTGGTTTTCTTAACATACCTGAAACACAAAAAAATGAAGTTAATTCTAATTTTATGAAGATAATAGAGAACTTTAAAGAAGAAATGAATCAATCCCTCAAAGAAATACAGGAAACTACAATTAAATAGGTGAAGGAAATGAATAAATCCCATAAAGAAATACAGAAAAATGCAAACATGACAAGGCAATTAATAAAACTACTTAGACCTTAAAATGAAATTAGAGTCAATAAAGAAAAAACAAACTTAGGCAATCCTGGAGATTAAAAAACAATCTAGGAAAGAGAACAGGAACCATAGACAGAAGCATCATCAACAGAATAAAAGAAATAGAAGATAGAATCTCAGGTATCAAAGATATTATAGGAGACACTGATACATCAGTCAAAGAAAACACTAAATCTAAAAAGAACATCCAGGAAATTTGGGCACAATAAATAGACCAAACCTAAGAATACTAGAACAGAAGAAAGGGAAGACTTCCAGCTCAAAGGCCCAGAAAGTATCTTTAACAAAATCATAGAAGGAAAATTCCCTAACCTAAAGAAGGAGGTGCCTATGAACATACAATAAATTCACAGAACACCAAATAGATTAGATCAAAAAAGAAAATCGGCCCTACGTAATAAAGAAAAAATATTAAAAGCCACAAGGAATAAGGGACAAATACTACATAAAGGCATACCTATTAGAATTACACCAGGCTTCTCAGAAGAGAGTTTAAAGGCCAGAAGGGCCTAGATAGACAGTTCATAAGAGGCCACAGATACCAGCCCAAAGTACTCTATCGAGCAAAACTTTCAATAACCATAGATAGAGAAAATAAACTGGGCCAAAACAAAACAAAACAAAACAAACTTGACAAAGATGCCAAAACCATTCAGTGGAAAAAAGATAACAACTTCAAAAAATGGTGCTGGTCTAACTGGATGTCTATATGTAGAAAAATGCAAATAGATCCATACCTATTACCCTGGACAAAACTAAAGTCAAAGTGGATCAGAGACCTCAATATAAAACCAGACACACTAAACCTGTTAGAAGAAAAAGTGGGGGAAAGCCTTGAACTCATTGGCACAGGAGACAACTTCCTGAATGGAACACAAACAGCTTAGGCTCTAAGAGCAACAACCAATAAATGGACCTCATGAAACTGAAAAGCTTCTGTAAAGCAAAGGACACTGTCTCAGAACAAAACTGCATTCTTTAGACTGGGAAAGGATCTTCACCAACCCTATATCTAACAAAGGACTGATATCCCGAATACATAAAGAACTCAAGAAGTTAAACAGCAACAAATAAATTAGTCCAATTAAAAATGGGGTACAGAGCTAAACAGAGAATTCTCAATAGAGGAATATTGAATGGCAGAGAAACATTTAAAGAAATGCTCAACATCCTTAGTCATGAGGGAAATGCAAATCAAAATGACACTGAGATTTCACCTTACACCCATCAGAATGGCTAAGATCAAAAACTCAAGTCACAACACATGCTGGAGAGGATGTGGAGAAAGGGGAACCCTACTCTACTGCTGGTGGGAATGCAAACTTGTACAACCACTTTGGAAATCAATCTAGCACTTCCTCAAACAATTAAGAATAGCACTATCCAGCTATAGCATTCCTAGGCATATATCCAAAAGATGTTCAAGTATACAACAAGGACATTTGCTCAACCATGTTTGTAGCAGCTTTATTTGCAACAGCCAGAAGCTGGAAACAACCCACATGCCCCTCAACTGAGGAATGAATAAAGAAACTGTGGTATATCTACATAGTGGAATATTACTCAGCGATAAAAATAAAGGAAATCATGAAATTTGCAGGTAAATGTTGGGAACTGGAAAATATTATCCTGAGTGAGCTATCCCAGAAGCAGAAAGAAACACACGGTATATACTCACTCATAAGTGGATACTATACCTATAATACAGGATAAACATACTAAAATCTGTGCACTTAAGGAAGCTAATCAGGAAGGAGGACTCTGACTCAATCCCATTCAGAAAGGCAAATAGGATGGACATAGGAGGAGGCAGAAAACAGGGAACAGGACAGGAGCCTACCACAGAGGGCCTCTGAAAGGCTCTACCCTGCAGGGTATTGAGGCAGGTGTTGAGATTCATAGCCAACCTTTGGGCAGAGTGCAGGAAATCTTATGAAAGAAGTGGGAGAGAGTAAAACCTGGAGAGAACAGGAGCTCCATAAGGACAGTGACAGATCCTAAAAGTCTGGGCACAGGAATCTTTTCTGAAACTGATACTCCAGCCAAGGACCACTCATGGAGATGCCTGAAACCCCTGCATAGAGGTAGCCTATGGCAGTTCAGTATCCAAATGGGCTCCAGAGTAAAGGCGACAGGGACTGTCTCTTACATGAACTGATTGGCCTGTTCTTTGATCATTTCCCCCTGAGGCAAAAGCAGCCTTATCAGGCCACAGAAGAAGACAATGAAGCCACTCCTGATGAGACCTGATAGACTATGGTGAGTGGGAAGGGGAGGAGGGAGCCCCTTTTCAGTGGACTGGGAGAGGGACATGGGTGGGGAATAGGGAGTGTGGGATTGGAAGGGGAGGAGGGAGGGAGGTACAGGGGGGATAAAAAGTGAATAAACTGTAATTAATAAAATAAAAATAATTAAATAAAAAAGAAAATATTTAGAAAGAAAAAAACATACTAAAATCTGTATACCTAAAGAAACTAATCAAGAAGGAGGACTCTGAATAAGATGCTCAATCTACATTCAGAAAGGCAAAGAGGATGGACATCAGAAGAGCAAGAAAATAGGGAACAGGACAGGAGCTTACCACAGAGGGCCTCTGAAAGGCTCTACCCTGAAGGGTTTCAAAGCAGATGCTGAGACAGCCAAACTTTGGGCAGAGTTCAGGGAATCTTATGAAAGAAGGGGGGGATGGCAAGACCTGGAGAGGACAGGAGCTCCACAAGGAGAGCAACAGAACCAAAACATCTAGGCACAAGGGTCTTTCCTGAGATTGATACTCCAACCAAGGACCATTCATGGAGATAACCTAGAACCCCTGCACAGATGTAGTCCATAGCAGTTCAGTGTCCAAATGGGTTCCATAGTAATGGGAACAGGGACTGTCTCTGACATGAGCTCAGTGGCTGGCTCTTTGACCTCCTCTCCCCTAAGGGGGAGCGGCCTTACCAAGGCACAGAGGAAGACAATGCAGCCACTCTTGATGAGACCTGATGGACTAGGATCAGAAGGAAGGAGAGGAAGACCTCCCTTATCAGTGGGCTTGGGGAGGGGCATGGGTGGAGAAAGGGGAGAGAGGGGAGAACTGGGAGGGGAGGAGAGAGAGAGCTACAGGGGGGATACAAAGTGAATAAACTATAATTAACAAAAATAAAAATACAAAATATAAAAAAGAAATGATAAATGAGCATATTATTAAACTACCTTCTAAATATTTAGTTTTATACCTATAGATTAGTTCATTTCTCAACCATCATCAGAGAAGCTTCTTTTTACAGTAGGGTACTGTTAATACAAAGATAGACAAATGTTCTATATGCAGAGAGTAATAGAATGTGGTATGCCCAACCCACAGTGAGACATCTATACCACACCTCTTCCTCCCAAGACTGAGGTACTATCATAGTAGAGGAGGTAGAAAGATTTTAAGAGTCAGAAATGTCGCTTGTACGAGCTCACTGTAGCAGTCAGCACATGCAAAGACTTGCACAAGATCAAGTCAATGTCCAAGCATGAATCATGTAAGTTCATCAAGTCCTACCCGTAGCTGAGTATCTATTGACCATCTATTGATGGTTGCTGAATGAGGGGCAGTCAGTTTTTTTCCAGAGATTTGGCACCTAAGAGGTTACTCATGTTCTGAGAGGTACACATGTTCCATGATCCCATTTATGCATTGAGTATTAAGAAAAGAACTCAGAAGGCTTTTAACAAAACTAACACATAAAGTTGGGAAGGAATTACAGTGGGGATATGAGAAGAGATTGAAGGGAGTGAGTGGGAGGTAAGTGGATTTGATAATTTATATTTAAAAATATTAAAATTTAAAAGATAAAATAAAGTGAAAATTAAAACAACCAAAAAACCCCCACCCCAAAATATCAGCATACACCTAGGAGAGTAACTAATATTTTAAAAACTGATCATACTGTGTGTTGGAGAATTGAAATTTTTATATACAAGTGTAATTGCACAAGGCCCAAACAACACTTTGGTGATCACTTAATAACTTCACAAAGTTGAATACACACGACTATACGATCTACTCTCAGCCATTTACTTAAGAAAAGTGAAAGCATAGTCTAATGCAAAGGTATGCATGTGAAAGTTCATATGAAAGTTGCTTCCTAGGTAAGATTCAAAAGTGAAGAAAATGCAAACAGCTTTCAAGAGATGAATGAATAAACACCTTGTGTATACAAGATGGAATACCGTACATCAGTAAATGCATGGGCTACTTACTGATAGACACATCAGAGTGAATTTCATGTTATGTTGAGAAAATACATATATTGCATTATGCAACATTTTAGAGAATTCAGACAAATATTTTGTCTATCAGTAACTGAAAGCACATTAGCTGTTACTTGGATTATGGATGGAGGATGAATATGTTCACAATTTAGACGATGATAATGTTTCCCATTTTTCATAGTATTTATAATTCTAAAATGATAGGAAATGAACTAGAACTACTAAAAGGTAAAGTAAACCAGCACACATTTCTTGTAGATAACCTCTCCCTTATATAAAACAGTACCAAAAACTTAGGACAAATGAAAGCAATATACAACAGGAGCTGTCATCCTCTGAACAAGGCTTGCTGCTTTCCAAGCTTTTGTTGAATTAGTTCCTCAGTGTGGAGGGGTAGGAAATGTTGGGATTGGTTTTCACTATGAAGTGGTAGGAACTGCTTGGGGTGGTTTCTGTTGTGGACAAACAGGAGCTATTGCAAGTAGTTTTCCTTGTGGGAGCAGAAATGGATTATTCTTCACTCCAGGAGTGGGATTCTTCTTCTCCTTCTGTCATGAGTTGAAGAATCATGTACCTAGGTGACACCACTGGGGTTTTCTAGCCTTGAATAAAAATAAATCCTTACTTATTCTTTTACATCAACAGAAAATTGAGAAAAATAAGAGGCAAACTAGGTACAATCAAAATCTGACCAGGAGTATTGCAAGAGAGAGGATGAAATTTTCTTTAAAATAATAAAAGAAAATTCTTCAAAGTTAAGAGACAAGGGCCTTTGGATTGAGAGTTGCCTAAGAACCAACACAGTAATTAAGGGGTCAAACTAAATGATCTACCCTGTGGAACACTGGAAAGATGGTCTTGGACCAGAACCAGATGTGTTGGAGGTAGAATCACGAATAAATGGATCACCTGACTAGGGCAGAGGAAACAGTGAGGGGAGGAATTGCTCACATCAAGGATGCTTCTAAAAGGCTCTACAGATACCTATTTTGTATGCTTCCTGAATATATATTAATAATAAGAGTTCAATTGGAGATGTTAATTAAATATGATTAACAAATTTAAGAATAATAAGCATTTAACTGTACTCACAAAGTGCAGTTCAAAAATGTGAGTGTTCATTAGTTATCAACTTTCAGAAGTTTGTAAACATAATATTAAATATTGACATTTTGTGACTGCCGGCAGAGTAGTCACATAACATAAAATTAAAGATATAGCTAAGAGAAGATTGGAGGCAGAAAATGAGAAATAAAAAGCCATTCAAGGATGGGAATGTTAATGTTTTTATCTAAAAACTAGTGTCTTTATTTCTGCACCATTCATAGAAACCATGGATCAAATAGACAATAGACAAAAGTGTGGCCTAATATCACTATCATTACTTAGCAATCAAGCAAACAAAAACCACTCAAACCACCAAAAGGAAAAAGAAAACAGTGATGTCCTATTTTTATAACAAAAATGAATTTAGAACTGGGGTCCTCCTGTTTCAGTCATGAACTTGGTGGCTGACTCTTTGACCCTCCCCCATACAAGCCTGGGAGTGACAGACTGGCTAGTTCCCAGGGGAGGACATTGCAGCCAGCCCTGAGGAGACAGGATGAGCTGGGGTTGGATGGAAGGGGAGGAGGTCCTCCCCTGTTGGTGGACTTGGAGGGGGCTGGGAGGAGGGAGAT
>CM053758.1:38537274-38571569 GCA_028658305.1 Pachyuromys duprasi | reverse complement strand
GTGAGAGGCTGGGAGGAGTGACGGGGAGACAGAGGCAAAAGGTTAGACAACCAGCGTAAGCTCACACGCTCAGCAGCAAAGCAGGCAACTGTATTTCACAATAACCTCTCACATACTTTAAAAAATGCTACCATAGAGGAGCAGGCAGGTCCTAAATATAGAGATAAGATGGGGTTATACGTCTGTATACATGGTAACACTGTACTGTATGAATTATTACAAAACAAATTTGAAAACAAATGATAGCAAATTAACTAAATATAGAAGGCAAGAGATAAAACCTAAACACAGTATAAGACAGAGATTTAACTTATTAGAGATGTTTTTAAATCACCTGATTGTCAGAGCCAATAGTCTGTTTCAAGAAGCACAGGGCCTCTAGGTACACTCCGTTCGCCCATTTCGATGCATTGCTTATTTAGTTATTTATCCTTATTTTGTTTCTGATGAACAATGTGGCTGATTGCAGGGTCTGGTGTATGCATGCACCCTGCTTCTGCCCAGATGCAAGTTGGCTGAATTTTCAGCATGTGTGTTTTCTCTGTTGCTGCCCACTACTTTTGAGTTTAACCTGCTTATCTAAAATCAAGCGGCATGGATGGAGCGTGAGTCTCTCTAACGCTAGAACCATCTCAGCCAATAGCAGCTGCTGCTTTAGTCTATCCATGTGGTATAAGTCCTTACCTTAAAACTGTCACAGCTGTGACTTGAGGAGCCAGGGTATGTTAGCACTCCTTGGGGGCCTCCCTTCTCTGTGGAGGAGAGGGGGCCATAAGGGGAGGAGGTGGGGGGACTGGGAGGCGATGAGGAAGGGGGCTGAGATCAGGCTGTAAAGTGATCAAATAAATAAATAATAAACACAAGGAAACAAAAAGCCTTTGCAGCTTTTAAAGAGCTGGTCTTCTCTGAAGATTATCTCCTCTGCAAGGAACAAAGTAAGAAAATTCTAAGCAAAACCTGTGAAGAAGCCTCATGTGAATGCAGGCCAGGCCAACAGTGGGTTGAGGAGTTAATAGCCTGGGTGATGGCTCACAAAAGGCCACTGTACTCATTGGTGACCAAACCAAGTACTTCTAAGAAGCACTTATTTGCTCTTTTAAGTTTGACACAAGGACTGGCCTGGTGACATAGGTGAGAAATTTCCCCACAGAGGTGTTCTCACCGTAGCTAAACAACTTAGTTTAAGGCATGCCCAAGTCATGACCAGAGAAGACTTGGAATGCAAAAGACTTATTTATGTATCAGAAAAGGGGATGAAAATGTCCCTTTCATCATCCCTGACTACTTTGCTTCGAACTACTATGCATGGATGTACGCCAGATGCTCAGTATCACCTTGCTCAGAGCATTTTGAGACCCTTAGGGTCCCCAGGAGTAAGACATGGCTTTCAGTAATCTGTCTGTGTGAACATGCCTGTAGACTGAATGCATTCATTCATTCATTCACTCATTCATTTTTCCTCCCATGAAGACATCTCACTTTCATAGTAGAAAGGCAACAAAGAAAGTTGCCCTAAGGTGCTGAACAGCTCAAGGAAGCTGGCCCTCCAGAGATGGGAGATTGTTCCCTACCTTTTAATATAAAAGGGCATAGTTCCTAAAATAATAAATGAAAGACTAAAACAGATTACAACTCTTCGTGTGGCTAACTGTTCTTTGAAGTTCAATTTTTCAAGCTAAACTGTGACTTATTTTTTTCAGTACTAGGGACTGAACACAGATCTTCACATAAAAATCATATAAGTTGTGATAGCTTAAAAAAAAAGAAAACAGTTTAACTATTCTCTTAGGCAGTCAGTTTAAGGCTTTACATTCATTTTATTTTCACATAACCCAAGTGGACATGTGCAATTAAACAAGGTTGGATTAAAATAACCACACCATTCATCAAGAGAAAGTTAAGGAAAAAAAAATCAGTCTTCACATTTGTCAGTTAGTCCTTTTTTAATAAATTTGAATTCATTCAACAAGTTTCATATTGTATCTGTTACTCAATTTTGCTGTTTTTTTCATGTCAAATAATACCAAAAAATTACATCAATGTGCTTAAGCAAAACCGGGTTTAAGTTTATCTTTACAATGAAATGAAATCGACATGGATATCAATCAGGAGAGCAACCGCCTATTCCTACTAGAACAATCCTGTACTTACCTTGAGCACATCTACGGACTTGGGAAGTAGAAAAATGAGTCACAAATGACATGTTTGTGGGCCATCCCTAGGAGAGGTATGTGAGCCACTCTGGAAGGTTACTTACAAGGTGAGGGGGATTTAGTCATTCAGGAAATCATGGCACCTTTCAATGCAGTAGAAGAGGTAATCAGTCCAAGGCACACTCGCCAGGGTCCTGGGAAATTCCTCCACCAGGGCAGTTCTTTGCCCATAGAGTCAACGTCACTCTGATAGAAAGTTGACACTGACATGAAAGCCAGCATTCATTCCAAGAGCAACGAAATATTTTACCAGTGGTTTAGTTGGCTTACAGAAAATGGCCAGAAATATAAGCTGATTATTAAGTGGAGGGTTATAAATGAATTCTAGTAGGCTTATGCTTTTAAGCACAGAGATTCAACACTTGACACATCTTTTCAGGATGTGTTTACATGGGGCATACACCTACAACCGCAATGTGCCTGTCCCCTCTGAGATTAGCTCATTGGTGAAATTGTCAGTTTTACATTTCAAAAGAGGAGAAGTGCTTTTGATGGGAATAATTGAAGCTGTCCCCATGTTGGCATCAAAACACACAATACTGCAGATGGACATGTCGCTTAAAGCCTAATGGGAATATTACTGTGATATAGTTTCCAGTTTATCTGAGATTCGTGGGCAGTGAGTGGGTCCTGGCACTGACAGCCCTCAACAGTCCCGGGATTGGGGAGCAGGAGTGACTTTTGTTTTAAAGATGATTCCACTGCGCTGAGTCTGTTCTTTGCTAGGACTGATGGAGGAGGGCTATTGAGGTGTCACAGACATATCTGAAAATGACTAATACAGGGCTGTCATCAAGGCGTCAACACCATGAACTCTCTGCGAAGCATTTCAATTTAGAAAGACAGCTCTATTGAGAAAATTAATGGTTTATTAAGTTGATAAATTAATTATTTTGTTTGTTTTTAAGAGCTCTGTGTGTGGGTAACAGCCATCGCCCATCCAAGGTCCTGGTGGAATCCCTCCATACCCTCACTTCTTGGCTCAAGCAGCTGCTGCTGTAAAGTGACATGATTTACGTTCCTGGAACAGGGATCAGCTCCCACTCTTCTGCAAGCACAGCCAGAGTTTTTTTTTTCCAACACTTCTCACAGCCTTAAAAATAGAGAAGCTGTAAAATAATTTATTAGAAGAAAAGGAATTTTCTTCTGCAATGAAGTAAAGCAAACACATACCCAAGGATCTTAAAAAAGATTTTTTTTTACAGAATACATGTATGTATTTGTTAATGTGTATATGTGTGTCTGTGTGTGTCTGTGCATGTATGTGTGTATAATTACAAATACTATTTAGAGTCTAGCTATTATGGTAACTTCATTGCAGTGTCTATAAAGTTGTGGATCCCAGTCTTGGTGCCAAATGCATATAAAAAGCTCCAAAGCTATTATGACTACACCATGCAAAATTATATTCAGAGATTCCCAGGGAGTGCACTGCTGCTCTTCTGAGCCTTGTGATGTCTCTGCCGCTGATATGTGGGTATCTCAACTATGCATCAAAAAAGTGTTGAGTCACTTTTCCCAGAAAAAAAAGGTCACAGTTCTGAGTATGATAACTTATCAGTCACTGACTGCTTCTGCCACATTGCTTGCATTTTGGAGTCCCTCTTCTACACATGGCAGCTACATCTTGAGTTACAGGATACAGAGAGAGATACCTGAAGTATTGAAAGGGATAAGGTCTTTGCAAACATTTGTTTTCTTTAACATGTTACAATGATAAGGCCACTTGCAGAATTTTTTAAAATCTGTTTAACTTTTAGTTTCCTCCTACTGTTACCCATGAAAAAAGAAAATTTCCAGAGAAAAGCCAAAGGCCAAAATTCACAGGCTCATCTCCAGATAGAAAACAAAGAGCAGTAACTGGAAAAATTAGCAGACAGAAATCGAGGAGGCAAAGGGCATAAAAATCAGTAACTGTCCCTCACATGAGATTTTATGGATTAAGCTTTTATTTAATGTTGGATTTTGAACAGTCAAACTCCCACACATTAAAGATTGCTATGGCCACCAAAAACTAAAGTAGTGTCAGTCCATGGTGACAGGCTACACCACACACCTCTTGGAAAGGACGTTGATGCTGCCTTCGTGAAAAACTATGGTGCCAGATTTGAGGGTGACACGTGTGTGGGATTTGGGGGTTGTTAGTAATTTTGCAGTTCCTCACTGCATGTTTTGCTTTTTATTCTGTCTTCCAAATGCTTCGCTGTGACACCTGTTTGCACAACTGCAGTTCGGTTTATGGATGCCTGTGATAGAAATAGTTTACAAAAAATATATCATCTTTGTTTTTCTTTAGAAAGAGCTCATCTAAATAGTAAGTTAAGGTTGCGTCTATGAAACCAGTGCACCTTGTCTTGTTTCTACGAGCTTTAAAAAGTCCAAATACTGATGAGGCTGTGGATCAGAAGGAACCAAAGGAGACTATGTTTGTGGCAGGTTGCCCTCGATGCCTCAGGAGCGGTCATGGGTTGTTGTGTGATCATGGTGTGTACTGGTAGTGTTCCTGCAGAATCCTAGTCAGTCTAGGAGGAATTGGGTGTGCTTATGAGATATGTCAGTACAGAAATAAAGGCTGTGAGGATGTTTAAGTTTCCAAAAGTGAACAGTAGAAACATTTTAGATTCAATCTTAATTTCTAGATAACAGAAACTAGTTACAGCACAGAATGAAAACTATGATGCCGCATGCTGCCATGATAGCAAGCAGAAGAAACAAAATCTTGGTAATATACATATGTATGCATATTATGCAAATATATTTATATTAACATACAATGTTATAAGAATGGTAACATAACTGCAAGGGGGGAAACCACTTTAGATGGTTTGACCTTAGAGTAACAAAGAACCTGAGACATCTATGCTTCCAGTTTAAATAGCAGACCTAGATATCTGGACGAGATGTAGAGCACATTTCTGTGATTGAATGTCATTATCAAAATGTGCCACTGTACTCCCACAAGACAGTTAAGCTGGACCCACTTAATGTTAACAAAAATTCCCACATGTACGGGATGGTGGAGTACTTACAATGGGACACCGTTTACTCCCAGTGAGTTTTTAAAGATGAACATTCAGACATGACCATGGGAGCTGCCTACCAGTAAAAATCAGGTAAGTGCACTGCCAGCGACTCACCTCATGTGCTAATCCACTACAGAAAAGCATACCTGATGAAACAAGTCCATCACAGAGAAGCCAACAAGCCTTGGCTGCAAACTGAAAGAGAGGGAATGAGGTGTACAGCTACTGCTGTGGGAGCTCCAAAAGATTAACTAAGAATTCCGTTCCGATCTTTAAGCAAAAATATCTAACTTATGATAATAAAAGACGCACTTTGGGATGACTGTGTTTCACGCCCTCATTCTTGAGGCATAATATTTAGATACTTGTCCCTTTCAATTAAAAAAGAAAAAAAGCTATGACTTTCTTTAATATGCATCCTGTGTTAAATTGTCCATAGTTGCAAAATGTATGTTATGTATGTGTATTTGTTTTACATACACAGATACTCACACCTGTGTACATAAACATATACACATACATGCTCATATAGATGTGTATTTTATATATATGCTGAGAAAGTTCACATATATATATACAATTGTGTGTGTATGTGTGTGTTTGTGTGTGTGTGTGTGTGTGTATTGGTATAAAAACTTGACAGGCAGGGTAATATTTCACTCAGTGTTAAATGAAGTCTTTGAAAAAAATCAAGTACAGTCACTCAGTTAACATAGTACAGCCAGTAAACTAAGTTGAAAAGAGAAAAGGTGAATGGAAACACGATCCGGGACCATCTGTCTATGGCATTCACATCGGTTAGATCAGGGATTTTGATTTTGAGCTGTGAAGACCTCCTCCGTAGGTGGGTCTTCTTGTGCGGGATGCTTCTGTCTCCCATGTACCGCCCATGCCCTTCCCTGGGCATGCTCTGTTTCCTATACTGGATTCCTGAGTTGTCAAAGGATATTGCTGAATTCCTGGTGTCACCAACGCTGCCTGCAACCTCATTCATTTCATTGTGAACCTCCAGAGATGCTAATAGAATATTCCCGTGAGCATCCACCTAATGGGAAGAAAACACACACTCTTAGGAGGCTGCCATGCCCATTAATCTAATTTTTATATGCAAGCCTTGGACAGAATAATAATATACAATCATGCAACATAGTTTATGAGCATCTGCATGTCAACTCCATATCTCATGTTATAGGAAAGTACTATTTTGGAACTTTACCTGCAGCTTACAGAGCACATTTCCTTTCTCTGAAAGTTCTCTTTACAGATCAGAATCCCTACTGAAGAGAAAACTGAAGTGCAAAGCCCTTTCAGGACTTTCTGGGCAAGGGACTGTTTATAACTATGCACTGAATGGAAATGATTGAGTTTTTCCTTTCTTGGCAATGTCATAATACCCGTGTCACACAATCTCTCTTCTCAGTCACATGGGAATTGAATCATTAACATCTCAACCAGAAATGGAGGTGAGCACAACCATCAAAGATTGCAATACATGGCCTCCTGCACATAGGTTTTCTTGGAGCTCACTGTACAGATTACTCCATTTTCTGTTGTCAATGTCCTACTGTGCCTACTGATAACTTAAGTTTTCTCTCAGACACGAATGAATAGAAATAGCAGAGCACATGAAACATTTGGTACCACCTGTGGCTTCAAGCAGACAAATCCTTAAGATGTTAGCTTGTTCTAGTTTTAATGCTTGCATTCGACCCAGGGCCAACTTCTGCTCTCTTTCCTTCAGCATATTCCAGCCTGCCAGCCTGCCAGCCTTTTGTGTAATGACTTAAATTTCAAGATCATTGAGGGGAAGCACAGGGAAAGTCTTGATGGTGCGCATTGTGGTTGCTGGGATAGGTACAGGCATGAGTCTCTGTCTAATTGTGGCCCTGGCAGAAGTCTTCTTTTGCAATATTTAAATTAGCAAGTCTCTTTCCACAGTGAGGTCAACTTTAAGAGAATGAAGTTGTAATCTTTGTAAATATAGCTTTAGACTTTCCATGACAATACCAATGGGCCATGTTTATTGGTTGAACACAGAATTTTTCTGCAGCTTCCCTGTGGCTGAGAAACCATGCAACATATGGAACCTGTGGCTGGGGTCCCTGGTCGAGTTCCTTCTGGGATCAAAGTGTATCTGCTTTGGTCCATTTTCCTGAGCGCTCATTTCTGAATGCTCTACATCTTCCAATTTGTGTCCACCCTTTTCCCTGGAAGGCTCTATCCCTTTTATTTTCTTTCTCCCTGGCCAGACTACACCTTCTTTTAGCAGTAAATTGATAGTCGTTGGACTTTCCTACCAATCTCTAGTTGTATTTGTAGAACGGCTTATTGGTAAGTTAATTTGAGCCTTCCCAGCTTATAGATAGAGATCTCTCTCATTAACGGTGTTTAGCTGACTGTGAAGGTGGTAAAGTTGGAAGGGAGGATTCCTGACTTCTACGCAGAAGAGATAGGGAGCCATGTGAAACACTGAGCAGGTTAGAGACCAGAGTCGCAGCTAGCAACTGTAAAGTGGTCAAGGCTCAGAAAGGATGCAATAGTAAAGGTCATTCAGGATCTTGCCAGTGAGTTGATCACACTCCTCTTTGAGAATACCTCCAAAGGTAACTTAACTATGTGTCAGCTTGGTCAACTCTCACGTGCCAGAGCTTCTAAGATGGTTACAAGGGGACATTGTAGATGTAATTAAAGGTACAGCCTTCAAGATAGTTTCTTTTGAATTATTGGGTGGGCACAGTCTCATCACATTCTTTTCTAAGCACAGTGAGAACTTTTCTAGCTAGAAGCATATGAAAATCCAGCCTAAAGAGTCAGCTTGCCTTTGGAGGGAGGTTCTGCAGGAACAGCTTCATTAAGAAGAAATAGGACAGTCCACAGGAGCAAATACTGATCCCAGATGACCAGCCAAGCAATTCTACAATGCAAGGAACTACTTGTCCAGCTGTCTGCAGATTGTACACTGTTATCTCAGAGCAACCTTGGGTTTAGTCTGTACGATTAAGGCAGCCTCCCACTCCCAGCCCTACTCTCCTAGTATTTTGACCTAAGAGATATTTGGTAAAATGGTAATCTCTCATAGCACCCCTCAAAAATTCTATGAGATAAGAGAAAATATGAGATGTTCATTTGCTAATTGTATAGAAGAAGACATGGAAAAAAGAGAGATGATTTTTAAGTCAAAGTATCACACACATCACAAGCAAAGACTCAAAGTAAAACATTTTGCGTAAGGTAAACTAGCTGAGTAAACTTAAGTTTTCAAAATAAAGAATCCGCCTAGTTGCTGGTCCATGCTATGTCTGTTGATGGGTGGAAGGCTAGCTGCCTTTTCTCTGTCATCCCTCCACCACCTAAGGATATTAAAGAAGACACTTGGAAGTGCATGGAAGGTAGATTATAGCCGAGGCTAGTAAGGTTTCCTGTTTATCATGCTAAGAAACTCCAACCCTATGCTTTTAGAATGCAACTCAAAAAGTAATCTCTAAACAGAAAAAATCATGATGTCCAATACACATGAAGGAGATCAAGAATAGAACTGAATCTGAGACATGACAAGGCAGCTTGCCACATAGTTCTACATGCCCAAAGGCAGTTTGAATAGAAATGTTAAAGGTCAGACAGATATCCTCTTCCTGGTTTGGTTTTGTGGGTAGCTAGTATGGCTGCAAGAGCAGCAGTTCTGTATTTTGCCTGTTCTGTTTTTGTTGTCTGTTTTTTGAAGCAGAGTCTCAGTCTAGCCTAGGCTAACCAACAACTCACTCTGGAACACAGGATGGCCTCAGACTCATGGCAATCCTCTTACCTCAGCCTCCTGCGTGCTTGAATTACAGGTGTGAGCCACTAAGCTTGCCTTTTATCTTAGGAGTAGTAATGGAGGAGAAGAGAGACAGTCCCTCTTTCTGACCCCACCCAGACTTGATAAGTAAGTTAATGGTGCTTATATCTTAGTATTACAGGGACTAAGAAAGTTGGGATAGGATAGGACTTTGTATTGTCTAAGTTTCTTTTTCTACTTCCCCTTAGAATGGTAAGCAATAAAATCCTTTCCATGACAAGGCTGTTTGCTGTCTTCAGAACCAGGAAGACCATTCCAGAAATTTCTTCAGACTGAGTTCTTAGTGGTTAATTGTTAGTAGTTAGTAGTTCCAGCAGGATGAGACAGCCAAAGCCACAGAATAATTATGCAATGGCTGAAACAGAGAAAACAGTAAAAGGCTGCATCCCTTAGTCCCACTGCGGCATGGGAGTAACAAGGTTTAGATGTGGGAGAACTTGGCCACACCAACTCACTCTACCTATGAAGGGGCAGCTTGAACTACCCCTGGTGGGGCAGGAAGGAGCCCATGAAGAGATGGCTAAGCTGATCTTTGCATACAGGATAGTTAAAAGCACTTGTGCAGGTCAGAGCCTGTCTCACTAGTGTTCACCTCTCTCCCCAACACAGCACAGCTCTATGGCACAAAGGAGTGAGCAGGTCAGTGGCTCAATGGGCTGTGGCTCACAAGGCATCTTGCCTTTCAGGACAGCTGGGAAGGGACTCAGTCAGGTGGATTCTGTGACTTAGTTTATTTCAATACTTCTTTTGAATGCCTTGAGATGGGCATTGTTCTACACATGAGCATATCACAGGTAGATTGTGGAGACACTCGCTCACCAATGTCCTTAAAGAAGTGGGGCCACATTAAATGTTTAAGTTGATTCTTTTTCTGTGTTCAACATTTTAAAGAGATCTACCTTCATGGTAAGCTAGCATTTTAAAAATTACTTTGTTCCTGATGTTGAATCAGAGAACACCATAAAAAGAGAGACACTGATTCTTTAAAGTACCAACATAGAACGTACTCTTTTTGATAATAGTAAATCACTTGTTATAGTAGTTCCCATTAAAGAAAGCTTCACAATTTTCCTTCAAGGTAGAAAAGAATACAGAAAGCATTAGTATCTATAGAAAAATATTCCTCATAGTTCATGGTATTTTTAAAAAGGAAATTAAGAGCTCATGGCCACCCCGTGCCTCTCTGAGGACATTCACAAAAGCTCTGCATCGCTTGGTGTCATTCATGCAAAATATATTTACACACCTGCTTCCCACCAGGGTCATGCATGGGCCAGGCTATGAACCATGAAGATGAATGCAGGGACTCCTCCACTCAATCAGTCTAGTATCTGGGAGCTTCCAACATTGAACAAATACACTTTACAAAGGACTTTAAACGCATAATAGTTACCAAAAATGTGATATGAAAAGTTTATTTTTTTTTACCAGACACTAAGGAATCCAAATAAACAGTTATTTGGAGGGGTAAATCCTACCAGTCTAGTAGGAGCAGATCTACAGTGGAAAACACCACTTGACACAAGCATCTGCTACAGTGGAGTCCTGTTCTTTGTGCTTTAGTAGAAGCAAGGAACTAGGTGCAGTCTGATAGGGGAAATAATTTAAGTAATCTGCCATTTCACATGTATGGAGAATTTGCTGGAAGTTGAGAGAACAGCAACAAAAACAGTGGTTTGGGGCATGGGGTGACTAAAGGGAGATGCAAGCACTAATAGGGAAGAAATAAAAAGAATAATTGAAAAGGAACACCAAGCTGGATGCTGAAGAAAGGGAAGACGTCAATCATGAGGTAAGCTAACAGACTGAAGAAAGAGCAGAGATGGCAGGTGTGGTAATTCAGAAATAGTATAGGGAGATTAAAGAGCATATAAAAAATTAGGTTGATGTTCCCATATACAGGGACATATCTGTGGACATAGTTGTGTGTTTGGGAAATGATCTAATACAGGTGGGAATCTGTTTCTTTGAATGTCAGTGAAGGAAGCGTCGTCTGAGTGAGGCCATACTTCTTTAGAAATATTGCTAATGGTTTACAAATTAAAGAATAAAACATGACCAATTGGTTAGGTTCTCTTGTCTCCTCTGAATGTTGATGACAAGCTTGTAGCTAACTTAGGACTCTCCTGAGACAGCGGTCAAGAATGCATATGCTTTTACACAACTCTGTTTCATAAAGTTGAAGTCCTGCAATGGAAACACGATCACAAATAATAGTTTTTCTGGTGTGCAAGAGATACAAACATATATTGAATTAAGATCTTAGTTTAAAACAGCTTGGCTTCTTTACTTATGGATTCACTATACAAGGGTTTCATTTAAACATAAGCTAATGTGCAGAAAATTACTGGCACTTTTTTTTTGTCTGAAAAAGCTTAAAGGATATTAACTTTTTTAACTTTTAGAAATCTTATTTTTAAAATCAATTTTTCTAAAGAAACAGTAATCTCTTCCTCTCATCCTTACCTCCAGAATGCCAGTCGCAAATAGAAATAAGTGACTTCAGGAGATCTAAGGCTGAAATGCTTTTTACAGAATGACAGGTGGCTTGTAATTTTTAAATTGTTTCATGAATTCCTATTTTGAAGGGTCCAGCACACACTTACTATAATTAGAGTCAATGATTCCAGTGAAGGCTTTTCTTCTGCTCTGAACCCAGACAGGTGCAGCTATCCAAAACTAAAATCATCTCATCCAGAAAACATCAAATAAAAATTTCTTCTTTAGACTATGTAACTAGATTGGTATTCGTGGCTATCTTATTCTTTACTCACCTTCCACATTGCAGTTAAGTAAAAATTTCTAGTTCAGAAGAACATGACATGATTTACCACTTGAGGGGGGCAAGAGATCTTCCTGCTTAGTAAGAATAATATTGAGTCTGCGAATCCAGTCTCTTAACAAGAATTATGGCTGTGCCTAGCACGCTTGAGGTAGCATAGGATCAGTTGCCAGCAACACACACACACACACACACACACACACACAAACACACACACACACACTTATGGGTATATGGTGTAAATGATATTCCAACTGGTCAACTCCTCACATATCACAAGACTTGCAAATGCAATGTGTACACTATAACCAAAAGCTTGCTTTCAGGTATAGAGGAAACCCTTGAACAAACAGGAAGTATACACAGATGAATCAAGTTAAAAGACCCTGTGCCAAATGGAAAAACTGAAAGAAAATAGAAACGTTCTGAGCACTTATGTATCCCTAGCTAAGCTACAATATTGTGTAACTGCTAAATGTATGAGAAATCTACTTGTGGTTTTACATCAGGGTCAGTCTTGTTGGGAACTGATGCCTACAAGGGCATCAGGGCATTCTCTGCCTATCACATACTCTATGGGACATGTAGCTTTCTCAGGGAAGAGTCTAACAAGCAGGTTCCATGCAGTATACCAACAGTTTTTCCTGTTAGAGAAAACTGCAGGCTGTGTCTGATAACCACTGCCAAGTGTCACCATTGAGAACTAAAAAGGGACTGTTTCGATAGACTGCCACATGGCTATCCCCCATACTGAGCTTATTCTGTCTGGTATGAGGTTTGTAGCTCTTGCCTTTCTAATATTCATCCAACATCCCTTTATGCAGACCTTTGGTAAATCTATTTAAAAATTATCAGTAAATTCTTAATTGAGGAAGGAATATTTTTAAATGCTTAACTGTAAGAGCATCAAAAAGATGTCAAAAATGAGAATACTTGATGTTTATATGCTGGCTTCAAAATCTAGGACTAAATGACAATCACATATTTAAAAAATATGAATAAATAAAGCCCCCAACTGAAACTGCTGAGAAAAGAGAAACAAGATTTAGGAGAAAAAAAACTGAAAATTCACTCATAAGTCATTTTTAAATTTCCTTCACATGTAATTTACATTCTGTCTACATTCTGACCATTTTATTTGTGAATGTTACAGGTCTGCATTCTTTTCATTAAATTTTGTACTTCAAATTCAAAAACATGTTTCTGAACAATAATGATTTGACTGTTTTAAACAGACTCATGTAGAGTGAAGAAAACAAAGCGGCAGCTCTTAAATACATTAGGAACTTTGAAATAACACTGTTCATTTATGCATTTGTGCATGTGCTTGGCCACAGAGACAACGTGGTGTGATTAATTCTAGTTTCCTTGGAAACAGCAAGGCCAAGACATATTGTGTATTCATAGTATGGTGTGATCTCCATAGAAACATAACAGTCTGGCAGAGAGTAGATTTTCCAGTAAGATATTGAAGATAATTTTGTCTGTGGAAAACCTGGTGTTATTCTGAGACCAACTTCATTTATGTTTTACAGATAAGAAGAGGCCATTTTCACTGAGTGAAGGGACTCCAATCATTCTTAAACATTTGCCACCCCAGGTCAGGCAGCAATTAGGGATCCATGTTGGCACAAGTGCACAGGAAAATGAAAGGAAACCTTCAAGGGATTGGAAAACATGTAGATTTGAAAAGAGTTAAACAGCATAACAAAAAAAGAAAGGAAGGAAGGAATTAAAAAATGAAGTTCAGTCTTTAAGCTGGTAGAGAGCTATTTTTGAGAATGTGAGAAGAAAGACATGAAGGGTTCATTTAAAAACTTTATATAATCTATACCATTTCATTAAGATCTCATTATAATAACATAAGGGTTTTATGAGTGAATGTATCTAGTGCCGAATCCTTTGTGACTGGGAGGTGAACATTTCTGAGCTGGGCTCTGGCTTTCTGGTACAGTGGGAAGCTGTCCTTTACAGAGACCAGAGCCAGGAGTTCTGCAGAGCTCCTGAGCCTGCACTGACTGGGGCCTTCACGCTTAAGGTTCTCCCTGTATGACTGTGACCAGCAAGAAGGGAGGACCAGTGAGGTGACTGCCCACCATGGCTGAATGAGTGAATTGGTAATCCTACAACTAAAGGAATATTGGGTTCTTTAAGAAAATGATGTTTCCCATGTCAGGCAAGATCCCTGCTTTCCAGGGTAGCGGTTATTCCTCATCCTCATCTGTTCTTTTTAAAGGACAGTGGGAAGGGAAGCTGAGCCTCTCCAGCACCTGATCCAATGTAAGTTTGATAGGAACTCTAGAGGTTTCCCCTAGGAACATTTCAAAGCATGCTGGGCAAGGCTGCATGCCCAGCTAGCTCCCTGCAGGTGAACCAGGAATACATGGCTGGAGTGCCCAGGCAGTGAAGAGCCTACCCGGTTGCTTTCACTCTTGGAACGATCATTCTTGGCCTTGGCTGTCTTCTCTGCAAGCTTCTTCTGCCTTTGGGGACCTCTTCCAAAGAAAATGTAGTTGACAAATGCGTACTCCAGAAGGGCCAGGAATACAAAGACAAAGCAGCCCATCAGGTACATGTCGATGGCTTTGACGTAGGGGATTTTGGGTAGAGTCTCCCGAAGGTGAGTGTTGATGGTTGTCATGGTAAGCACGGTGGTGATCCCTAGGAAGCAAACACAGCATGAGTCCCTTAGCCCAGATCATAGTTACATTCCCACTGCCACGCTCTCTAAGACACTGGACTGCGTGTCACTGGAATCATCTGTGTCTTGTGGCAACATATCGAAAAGCAAGATGTCTAGGCCATCTAGAAGGAATTTGCTCCCTTTGAGCGTTAAAACAAATGCAGGAAGTCCAAGAATGTAACATAAGCACTGAGGGCCTGGCTACAACACACCAGGAAACTGATAGTGGCCTATGGCTTCAGGGATCTGGTAACCAGGGAAGCTAATAATGGTTGCCTGTCTTAATCCAGCCCTTGCTGAGTCAGAGGTTGAAGGGCTTTTCTTGATTAAGGGGAAGCTTAATTTTAGGCTCAAAGAGGGAGGGCCAATTAAGCCAAGCGACCAGAGGACAAATTCACTCTGGAACCATTTCCTCAGGTAGGAACTAATGCACACAATCTGGGTGGGAAGGTTAGCTCAGAGGGAAGCATGATAGATAATTCTGCTCCTATTTGAGAGAGTCTCTCATGTTCTGACACCAAGAAGCTCCTCTGTAAGCATTCTGCTGAGTTCGTTACATAGTTCTGTATAAAGGAAGCATGTCTGTGTTAGGGCAATTGGTTATAGTCCTTAAGATCTCATAAGCAATATATTTTTTAATCTTCCCAGCCACAGTAGGAGACATAGTTTCTTCTACACAGAGATTACAAATTAAGTGATCGGAGGTCACAGTGACCGAAGGGTATGTTGGGTAGAGATGTGACTCAGGCTTGTTGAACAGAGGGAAGTTGTGTTTGGCTGGGTCACTAGCCACTACATGCCACAGCAAGAGCAAGCTGTGAACCTGCCATGCCTGTTCTGTTGTGAAAGTAAGATGTTTGAAGGAAGTGTCCAGCTCTAAAGGCCAGCTTTTCCCATGAATGCAACCAGCACCCCAAATGTAGGCACAACCGATCCCCTGAATTCTCATGTTAGGATTTACTCCCTTAAGGCACTTAAGGAAAGTGACTGGCAATAATTTTTTTTTTCATCTACACACACACATACACACACATCCCCCATTGATGTGACAAGGCAAGGAGGCAGCACTGGCATAGTGCAGTTTCTGGGGTAGAGCCGGGGCTATAGGGGAGGGCTTATGTCATAATATTGTCTTGGTTTTGTCACCCTTTGGATGCTCATCTGCTCCCAGAAGCATGTTTGTTCACTCTGTGTTTTTCAGAGCTGCCTGGGGCTGTTGAGCTCAGGCCTCCATAAGCAAAAAGCAGCAGGGAGACAAGTTAAGGCTTTTTCACACCCTCTCCTGAGCCTGACCCTGAGAGCCTGCCAAGAGCACAGAACACCGAAGAACTATGAAACTATTTTTATGCATAACTGCAAAGCACAGTTGCTTGTGAAATGTTTGGAAATCTCAGATGTCAGAATGTTTTAAGACTCCATTTTACATTACATTCATGTGCACCTGGGGACTTTTAAAATTTTGAATGTGGCAATGGGATAATTATAGTTTACAAATAAATGTGAAAACACCATGCAAAAAGCAATGAAATGACATTCTCACCATTCTTCAAAAATTTTGCAAAGTTCATCACTACTGTTTTCCCCGTTCCTGAGAGATATTTAGCAGCATCTAATTACTCAGCAATGATGAAAGGATGTCCACCTTGGTGGTTTCCCATCTTCAATGCCATCCTGTGGTTGCTCACATGAGTAGGTAGGATGACATAGTAACTCAAGAAGTCAAGTGGAAGGGCACTATCAGCCTCTTATAACAGCTGTCTTTTTAAACTGTGAGGGTCTCAAAAAACTTCATAATCCCCTCTGAGGGTGCTACTGCCAATGACCTGTTAGGTTCTTACCTGTACAGGCCCCACTGGCACAAGGGAGCTCTGGGAATCAGAGTCCCTGGATTTCTGTAAATTCCCATTCTGTTCTACCATTGAGACCTGACTTTTGAGCTTCTAATGCTTTTCTGACTAGCACCATGTCAGCAGAGCCACTGGAGTTCGGCTTAGAAAAGCAGGATATAAAGACAATATGAAAGGAAACTCCTCAGCCAGTATGAATTCTGATAGACTACCTGCTCCACCTGTTGTGATATTTCACAAGTAAGCAGGTACAGAGTTTGTAGTAGCTGGCAGAGTTCACAGGGTCACATCTGTTGTATGTTTCATTCCTTGCAAGACCAGATAATTACATCTCGTTGGTTCTTTCTAATTGCTGTACCAACTGCTCAGCAGGAGAATCACTCTGAAGCTCCTGCCATTTCAGTGTAGATGAGCCTTTTCTAGGCTTCTGGGGGAGGCACAGTAATTTTTAAAAACATTTTATTCATTATATATCCCAATAGAAGCCATCTCCCTCAACTCCTTCAAGTCCTACCTTCCCCACCTCTTCCCCCCATTCCCTTCCCCTAGTCCACTGAAAGGGAGAGTTCTCCTCCTCTGCCATCTGCCCACAGCTTATTAAGTATCATCAGAACTGCCTGGATCCTCTTCCTCTGTGGCCTGGCAAAGCCAGGGGGCAAGTGATCAAAGAGCAGACAATGGAGTTCATGACAGAGGCAAACCTTCCTTCCCTTGCTCGGGAACCCACATGGAGACTGAGCTACCAATCAGCTACATCTGATTAGAGGGTCTAGGTCCTCTACATGCATGGTCCTGGGTTGGTGCATCAGTCTCTACAGGACTCCCTGGGCTCCAGATTCTTAGCTTTGTTGATCTCCTTGTTGGGCTCCCTTCCCTCTGTGTCCTTCTATCCCCCTCCCTTCTTCCATAAGACACTCTGCATTCTGCCCAAAGTTTGTCTGCGAATCTCATCATCTGCTATGATTCCCTGTTGGGTGGAGTCTTTCAGAAGACCCTCTATAATAGGCTCCTGTCCTGTTCCCTCTCTTCCACCTCTTCTGGTGTCTATCTTGTTTCCATTCTGAATGAGATTTAAGCATCCTCCCTAGGGTCTTCCTTGTTTAGCTTCTTGAGGTCTGTAGAATTTAATACGGCTATCCTATATTATATGGCTAATATCCACTTATAAGTGAGTGTATATAATGTGTGTCTTTCTGTTTCTGAGTTACCTCACTCAGGATGATCTTTTCTAGTTCCATTCATTTGTCTGCAAATTTTATCATTTCCTTGTTTTAAATAGTTGAGTAGTATTCTATTGTGTAAATGTACTGCAGTTTCTGTATCCATTCCTCTATTGAGGGACACCTAGGTTGTTTCCAGATTCTGGTTATTACAAATAAAGCTGCTATGAACATAGTTAAGCAAATGTCCTTGTTGGATGGTGGGGCATCTTTTGGGTGGTATGCCCAGGACTTGTATCATTTCTTCACATTTTGTTTCATAAAGAGAGAACCTCAAATTGTATAAATTAACAGCTGCAGCATTTGGAACTGCCCCTACGAGTTCATTGTCACTTAATTTTGCAAATGCAAAAAAAAATCAGCTAGTCTAGAGAAGTAATATTAAAAACATGAAGACATAAGACCTGCAGGCAACCTCTGCCAGTTGCATAGAAATGTAACATTTTAAAAACCTTATCCTTTAAAAATACATAACAACTTTAATAAAGAATTCTTAGTCTTTGTACACTTTACTCTAGCCAAAGTACTGTTTTAAACAAAGGACAACTTTAGGAACCCTGGTAGGGAGAAAGTTTAACCAAAAAGACACTTGTGCAGGTTACATAGCTGTAGGTCTAGCACAAGCACACACACACACACACACACACACACACACACACCATCTTAGAAAATAAAATGACAGGGCTGGAAAACAGAAAATGAAGGTGAGAGGAAGAACCAGAGCCCTGAACCACACCTTTCTGTTATGTACTTTACCAGCAAATGTGTTTCCAGTTATTTTCCTACAAATTTTATAAAGTTCCTTTGTTAGTTCCATCTTCAGAAACTATACTGAAAGCAAGGAAGGACAGGCCTGAGCATGGCTCATCACCTCTTCCACTGATGTATTCATGTGATAATTTTGTCTGTGAAGTTTAATAATGAGCAGAGCATAGTGCTATGGAAAAACAAGCTTTCCCTTAATAAGCAAATCTTAAAAATACTCTCAGAACCTCTAAGATATATTGTATGTCAACTAATAATCTCATCATCAAATAACTAATGGACAGCAAACTTCACTAGGGTCCTTGGGAATGACTCATAATTAGTTGCTTATTTTAATGCTCATTAAATTAGGTAATTTCAATTACATGGTACAATATTTGCTGATTTCTTTTCCTGGCTTGAAAAAGAAGAAAGCTCCATATTAATAAAATCTTTCTGTGTGTGGAATCATTTTGATCAGGAAATATTGATTTTTACTTTAAAATAAAGTGTCAAAAATAGTTACATGCAGTAAATATTCTGAAAACATATTTTCTCTTTCATGGCCATGGAAATTCACATTTAATTCTTATAAATAAATTAACACATCAAGGGATTCATGCATGAAATTACTGTTTCAAGATAAAATGTGACTATGGGGACAAGGCTGGTGTCATGATGCACAGAAATTTTAGTTGCACTCTGGCCTTTAAATTCGCTTAATACCATAATAATGTGGTCATCTTACATTTCAGATACGACTTAACAGTAGCACATACCAAGGGCAACTCGAGCAGCAGATGCGTCATAATTGATCCAGAAGGACACCCACGAGAGGATTGTGATCAGTATTGAGGGCATATACGTCTGGAGAATGAAGTAACCAATGTTTCTCTTCAACCGAAAACTCAACGAGAGTCGAGGATAGGCACCTACAGTAAACACACAAGGGCACAGTGAAGAGCCATGGCAGGAGGTCTGCTCCAACTTCCAAGGGTCAACAGCATGCACCTGGCAACCCCATGAACTGGGGAGCAACCCACTACCATGCAGTTTAACACGATGCTTGCAGAGGAGGAAGGAGTATCTATCAGTTTGCAAGATAATGAACAATGAGGACATTGTCCAAAGGACAAATGCTCAGCAGAGAGATGTTTCTAGGGAGGTTTTGGGCTTGGAATACAGACTAACAGCGAATGTGCTAGTCCATCTACAATTTTATCCATTGTAGAGAAAGAGAATTATATGAGATAAGAGTTTACTAGGAGAAATAGCTGTTACAAGTCATGCCTTGTGCCCATCCAGAGGATTGGCGTTACTGGCTCTAGACTACTGGGGAAAAAATAGTTCAAATATACATAGAGCTGGAGGGGTGAGAAGCAAATACAGGCACAGAGAGAGCTGCAGTGCACACTAGGCTGCCCTGCTGGCCACAGCAATAGCACCAAAGCAAACCTGAGAGAAGTATGTTCTAGCCTGCACATTACTGGATTTGTATCCCAGGCTCTAACCACCAGTGCCACCAGGCATGTAAAAGCAGAGCCTTTGGATGCCACATTAATCAAGCATTTGTTCACCCTGATTTGTGTTGTTTTCTCAGAATAAGGCAAGTGTAACCAATGCTGTCTTCTGTGCATTTCCATACCACATCACTGGCTGCACTTGGCGCAAATGTCTCACCTCCCCATCTCCTGGACTGGAATGAGCCTGGTGAAAGTGAAAGGCCAAAGGACCCTCTGACCACCTACTTCCTGAGCCTTTCCCCACTCTGTTCAGGGCAGGGGCCTCTCATCCCAAGATGGCCTAACGAGAGCTTCTTAGACTTTCCCACACCACCTCTTCTTGCCTGAGAAATGCTTACATGCTTTCAAGTACGCAGGTGTATAATCAAATGTTTACTGATGATAAATCACTATGAAATTAGCTTCAAAACAAATCTTTGATGCATGTAATTTTACTGTTTATTGAAGTAGAAAGCATGTTTGCACACCAGTGAGATGGACACACTTGTTTATTGTTACACAAAGGATTGAATTCCGGCTGAATATTGCTGCTGGAAGGCAAAGAGCATCTTGGATGGCTTAAGAGTTAAGCAATGTTTTATCTGCAGAGCTCTAATGGCACTTCTCATAAATATGTGCAAAATACCAGAAGCATGTTTAGGACCATCTGAGAAAGTTAGGAATTCCATCCTAAACTCAAGCCCAAATTTATGTAGTGGTTTTTATGAAGCTCAAACAGCAGTTTTAAAAACCAAACACTCAAGCACAATAAAATCCAAAAAATATACATCAGTTTGATACTTACATTGGAGAAATAATGGTATGAAAATATGAAAAAAAAATCCTTTTTTCCCTCAACTAAAATCAAGTTTTTACAACACTAGAAAACTTAGTATGTTCAGTCAAAACACTGAAGTTCCTAACATGCACAGTCCTCAATCTGAGCCCAACTGTTCTAGGAAGCATTCAGCTGGCATTGTGTGGTGTCACAGCATGCACAGTGCAAAGTCAAGTGTGTTTGTAGGAACAAACTCTCACTGAAGCTGCGGAATGGAACACAAGAGAGAACTACAACAAACACCATGGATTCATTATACAGTTTACCTCAAACTAATTTTGGTCGCTGCATATTTAAGAATCTTTTACTGTAGAAAACCTTAGTTGAAAAAGCAATGGCCTACAACCTAAGCTACAGGTGACCTTGGCTTTCCTAACTTACTTGTATTTCAAGACTGGCAGGTTACTATTCTCCTACCACCTATATGTACCTTTCCACATTTTCTTCATGCCCCTGTATGCTTGCCCCTGCATTCCTTCTGTAGTAGGATCACTCATTCATATGCCTGTTATTTTATGTGAATATGGCTGGTGTTAGTCCCTGACTGCCTACTTCACTCTTAACCACATTTCCAGCCTGAATTATATAAAAAGAAAACAGACCATTTACTAAACTCAGTATTAAAAGATAAACTGCATGGAACTTTCCCCATTGTTTCTTGTATATCTGTGTAGTTTGCTTTACAAGGTCTGAGCTAGAAGGGCATGGGCAGATGTCACACAGACACTAAGAGACCACAGATGCCAACCCAGACTGCTATACCCAGCAAAACTTTCAGTCACCATAGATGGAGAAAACACGCTATTCCACAACAAAACCATATTTAAACAATATCTGTACACCAACCTAGCCCTACAGGAGTTACTAGAAGGAACACTCCAACCCACAGGATGTAGATTAAACAATAAAACAAAAAGAAAACAAGCATAAAAATACACAATTACAACCTATGCCCCAATAAAAGGAACTAGCAATCATTGGTCACTAATATCTATCAACATCAATGGACTCTCCAGTAAAAAGACACAGGCTAACAGAATGGTGGTGGAAACAGGATCCAACATTCTGCTGCATTCAAGAAACACATCTCAGCAGTAAAGATAAACACTACCTCAGGAAAAAAGTGCTAGAAAAAGGCTTTCCAATCAAATGGACATAAGAAGCAAGCTGGAATAGCCATCCTAATATCTAATAAAATAGCCTTTCAACCAAAATTAATCAAGTGAGATGGAAAAGGACACTTCATTCTCATCAAAAGAAAATCCACCAAGAGGACATCACAGTCTTGAACATCTATGCCCCAAGTACAAGGGCACCTGCATTAGTAAAAGAAGTATTATTAAAGCTTAAATCACACATTGATCCCAACACATTAATAGTGGGAGACTTCAACACCCCACTCTCACTAATGCACAGAAGCTAAATAGAAAAATAATGAAACTAACAGAAGTCATGAATCAAATGGTTTTAATAGATGTCTACAGAACTTTTCACCAAATACACAAAAGATCATATTTTTTCTCAGCACTACAGAGAACTCTGTAAAATTGACCATATAGTAGGTCACAAAGCAAACCTCAACCAATAAATGAAAATTGAATTAACCTATTGTTGTTTATTAGATCATCATGGATTAAAGCTAGACCTCAACAACAACAGAAACAACAAAAGGCTACACCCTCATAGAAACTGACAACTTCCTGCTCAATGATCACTGGGTGAGGGAATAAATAAAGAATCAAATTAAAAAGCACACAACTTACCCAAACTTATAAAGAGAATTCTTAAGGACTTCATGCAGAGCTCTGTGTTAGACTTATTCTCCAACACTGCCAGTCCAGTGCTTGGGGCTTTTTGAGTGTTACTAGTTTACTTTGCAAAAGGAGCCTAATCTGCATTGTCCCCTTCATCACTTTCTCCAGTTCCCTGTGCAGGTGTGACAATATTGAGTGGTTCTCAACTTTTAAGAATTCTTAAAAGATAAAGCATGCCATTTCAACCTATTTCTAGTAAGAGTTCTACCATTCAACTACGTTTCAACTTCAATGTCTTTAATTGAATATTTCTGATGTATTTATTTGTTCTCCATTTTTAATATTGTTCATTATCTCATAATTATATTCTTTTCAGTGTTTCTTGTCTCACTTTTTCATTTTAGATCTGTCCATATAAATTCTCACTAGGAAGTTAAACAATAATTTCCCTAATTGTATGTTCTAAAACTTCTAATGGGTTTGAATGGGAACATAGAGACATTTACCTTTTTGTGTGCAATTATATCAACCCACTGTTTTTCCCTTCTGAATGCTGTGGGTTGGATGCAGGGTCTCAGGTCTTCTGGGAAGGATCCCACGCTGAGTTTTAGCTCCAGCTGTGTCTCTAAGAATCTTTTTCTACATGGAGTCAGTGTCCTAGTGGATTGCTAAGGCTGGCTTTGAACTTGTGATCCTTCGTCAACCTCCCAAAAAGCTAGGATTGCAGAAATGTGCTTACCACACTGGATTCCTATTTCAAATTTTCACATAAGGTGAGAGTCTATGCTGAATTTTTGTTTCATTTTCAAACACCATTAGTGGATTGAAACTTCTAAGCAACCCAGTCAGCAGAGACATACTGTCTACTCCAGGTAATAATAGAGTGTTTCCATGCTAAGTCATTAAAGATTCCTGTGCAGGCCCAGCACCTGCAGGCTTCCACTCTCACCTGCACATTTCAGATGCACAGAAGAACATCACAGTAGCCCATACTCAAAACTCATCCGTGTTGCCAAACCAACTAAATTACTTGGGAATGAAGACTTCTTAATGTTTCCACAATTAACTTGCTGTAATTTTTATCATGCCTCTGCATAAGCATTCCAGTGTCCACTCAAGGATATTTTCACCACCTCCAGTTTTATCCATTACTTCCTCACTGCATGTTCTTAACCCCTGTTTTAAGAAATGCCTTCCCCTAGCTGTAACTGGAAAGTCTTGGCCCAGTTCAATTTACATTAATTCTTATTGTGTGCTACCTCTAAATGTCAGTGGTCATCTTCTTGAATTGTTGTCATTCTTGTTAAAATTTAATTACTGATATTCACAAATGTTAGATTTTTGTTGGGAGACATACATTCTCCAAGATGCTTGTGAAGCAATGAAATGACAATGCTAAGGTAAAGCCTGGATCGCAAACCATTATCAGTGCACCCACATACAGATGTGTAAAAATAGTAGCACTTAGTTCGTTCTCCAGATGCTATAAAGGAGCTTAATGCACAAATCAGTCAATATCTTCACTGCATCTCAGTTTGAAATCACATGGCAGTTTTAGGAGATATTAATGAAGTAATTTCAACGCTGACTCTTAATTTGTGATTTGATGTCACTGTCACATCATGCCATTTGTAAATCGCTTCCCTTGTTTCTCCACTGTAGGTGAAAAGTCCGTTTCAGTCAGTATGCCACAGTAACAAATATTTCCAAATCCCAGCAGTTTAAATCAAGGAATTCTTTTTTTTCCCCTAGCTACATAGCTTCTTAGGTCTTTCTCTTCAAGAACTGTGGGATGATATGTTTGAGGTGCTACAAATACTTACCACCTGTTTTACTGGCCTCATTGTCAACTTTTATGTCCTGTTTAAGTATGTTTCATCCTCTTCCAGGAAAGAGTAATAGATATTTTTTACATGCAATTAAATTTACTGCATTTCTCAAATTTATATTTCCCCCATCAAATTTCTTAACATTTTTCTAAAGTACAACTTTAAAGAAACTATTTCAATACAGACTGAAGCCAACACATAGGAAATGAAAAACCACTGCAATTGTATGAGAAATTTACCCTCCAGCAGCACGGGAGTTACAGACAGAATGACAGAATCAAATTCTACAGAGCCATCAGAAACTCCTATACAGACAACCTTAATCTAGCTTCAAAAATATTTCTAGAAATTTGCCAACTTTAGAACTAAGAAAGTATACTAATTTTCTACTATACCTGTCTACCAAATACATTATATTTCAAAAAAGTGAAATACTGTTTTGCAAATACCATTTTAGCACTTAGCTCATGGCCTGTACCTTACTTGGGTATAATAAGTGAGCAGATAACAGCACAAAAATGAAGAAATGGCAATCTCCAAGAACTCCCAAACTAAGCCAGGAGACTACAACAAAGGCAGCCTGGGCAAGTACAAGCTAGCCTGGGCAACCATGACAAACATTCTATATCAGACATGCACATACATAGGATTTAGTGATTTGGGTTTCCAACTCAATGAAATCAAATACTCAGGAATGAATACATTCTTTTGGACGAGGAAAAGAAAGCTTTCAAGGTAAAGAGCCCCACAAAGCCAGAAGATTATAGGAATAAGATTCCTGAATGCTCCCAAGCATTCAGGAGGCAGAGGCAGATAGATCTCTGTGGATTTGTGGCCACCCTACTCTACAAAGTGAATCCAGGACATCCAGGACTCTGTTATGTAGAGAAACCCTGTCTTTAAAAAAGTACCTGAATGCTAGTAAACTTAAGAATAATAAGAGGTGAGAGTCATTTGTCTAATCATGGTCTTCTGCCAATTCATTTGCATCTTACAGAGTATAGAAGACCTCATGTAGCTCTGACAGATGATGTCCTGGAATTGTTGAGATTAAACACCCCAGCACATGCTACTGTCTATAGAAAATTTCCCAAGGATTCATAGCCAATGGTTAATAATTTAAAACTGAAAAGCACTGAATACCCTTCAAAACAGCATTGGAAGCTCAAAGATGACAATAGAAATGCAGAGCCCTGGTCTCGTGACTGTGTGCCAATGCAGATATAGGCGAGTCCCCAGTAGATGCTGAGTCAACAGGCAGAGGTGCAGTCCCCACACAGCATACTGTTTCAAGCCATGGCTGGCTTGGCAAAAGTATCTAGCAAAGATGCTGATCTCAACTTTTTCTCCTTAGATGCAATGAGAGCTATGCCAAAACCAGGTTCTAGACCTCCAAACCTCCTAAATTTACACCACTCTCTAGGCATCAATATTTTTGAAGATCTCATTAAAAATGGACACATACCCTGTCAAGCTAGTTCTATAGGCTGATGGAAACCATTCCAGTGTTTCTGAAAAGTAACAAGATGATATTTCTGTAGCTGAAGCAGAGTAGATCTAGGCACATGTGCCTATTCCTTTTCCAGGCAGCTGCTAAAGGACTTTTATCCTTACCTTCTTGAAAGAGCATCAGTGCCATTCTTGGGTCCTTTATCGAGCTATCTTATTCACTAATAATTTACCTTTCATTTTGTAATATAGCCCCAAATCAAGTATAGTGTCCTTTGAGTACAATGTGCACACCTGCAATCCCATCACTCGGCAGGAGGTTCAAGGCCAAACTAAGCTATACATTTACAACTTACAAAACAGAGAAAGGAGAACAGTATGACTAATTTTCTTCTCTCATTACTAGTCATTGCAACATATGCTGAACAGCAACAACAAAAAACTATGAAAGAGAAGGAAAAAAACAGGTGAAATGGAAGAGAGAGAAAAGGAAAACAGAATTCAAGCTGAAAATACACATCAAGCAGGCTGAGCATCCTTTCAGTTGTCCACAGTAAAAGTGTATTTTTGACTCATGTAATGCTGTCACAGAGGACAGGGGCTCAGATGGTGCAGCTTCATAGTTTGTTCAGATTATTCCTGCTTGTGAGGCTGCCCAATCTTACAGGACCTCTGTTTCCTTGTGCATAAAACCAGGACAATAATACAACTAGCAACAGAAGAAAATGTGATGAATTACAGTTCATTAAAATGAAAAAAACTATTATGTTGAAAATGATTCTCCCCTGAGGGAGAAGCAGCCTTGCCAGGCAACAGAGGAGGGCATTGCAGCTAGACCTGATGAGACCTAATAAGTTAGGGTCAGATGGAAGGGGAGGAGGACCTCCCTTACCAGTGGACTTAGAGAGGGGAATGGGAGGAGATGAGGGAGGGTGAAATTTGGAGAGAATGAGGGAGGGGGCTACAGCTGAGATACAACGTGAATAAAATGTAACTAGTTTAAAAAATAAAAATTTAATAAAAAAGAAAACATAAGCAAAGAAAAAGAAAAAAGAAAGTGATTACAAGCCAGAAAATATAAAGATAAGCCTAAGGATAAAAGTAAATACTTCTGAGGTATATATCTGACTAAAAAAATTGTATCAAAAGCATATAAAGAATGCTTACTCCTCCTCAAAAATATCCCAGATAAGTAAACAAATAAAGGTATGGAGAAAGGTCTAAAATAAGTATTTATCTAAAGAAAGCAAACACATGAACACCTGCTATATGAAGAGAGACTCAGCTAGATTTATCACCAGAAAATAATGCTAGTCAAATACACAACAAGACACCACTTCAGGTTGGACAGTTACAATGAAAACAACAGAGTGGACAGGGTACGGTGTGAAGGAATTAGACTTTGTACTTGTTTCTGGTGTCAATGCCTGTATCGCCTTAGAAAAAAGTTTGAAAGTCCCTCATAATGTTAGAGCATCACACGAACTAGTAATTTCACTTCAAAATGTACAAATTCACTTTTTGAGAGAATAAAAATGTGTCTATGCATTACCAAATTAAAAATCACAGTGTATGGCATGGGATGCCTTGTCTTACAAGTTATTGGTCAGGGTGACTCCAGATGTCTCCAAAACAGCATGTTACTCATCATAACTACATGGTAAGACTACATGGCTAAGGACACTAAACACTGATTACAGGACACAGAAAAATCAGTTTTGAGCCCACTGCAAAACATCCTCTCTGATGGCTTGTGTTCTTAGAGTTGCTGGGAAGGCTGAAAATATATACTCATGATCTTAGCCAGCACTGGACCCTGGATGCTAAAATCCCAACTGGCTAGGAAAGGTCTTTCCACTGGCGTAATTCCAATACAACTATTACTGGGTAAATAACTGCCTTCTGCCTTCATTATGGCTATACCCATAGACTCAGTCTACTCTCGGCCTAGGTGAGAGAAGCTTCTTTTTGCAGTGGGCAACAATCAATACAGAGATGCATGACTGGTCAAATTGCTGAAAAAAGAGACTGAGGGTTCATCCCTAAATGGGACACCTGTATTAATCCCGCCACCACCAAAGCTCCCCTCAAAGAAGAGAAGGGAGAAATAAGGGAAGACTTGGAGGATGAGAGAAGTCCTGTGAAATAATGTGTTCTTGACATGATACACACTGTTATCATATTAATAAACTCACAGAAGCTGTGGTCCTACAAAAGATGCAGAAAAGACCATGGCAGTTGAAGTCGCAGTATAGATGTTGTGGGTGATTTCTAGGCTACATCTCTTAGTAAGAAGATACTGACAGGTGATACCCACTAAATAGATTTTGTGTGTGTGTGTATGAGTGAGGATGTGGCCACTGGTAAGTTTCTCATGCTCTAATGGGTTGTTTAATACCAATACATAGAATGGCAGCACCAAGGACCATACATGGAGATAACCTAGAACCCTTAGAACGGCTGCACAGATATAGCCCATGGCAACTCGGTATCCAAGTGGGTATCCTAGTAAGGGGAACAGGGGCTGTCTCTGACATAAACTCAGTGGCTAGCTCTTTTATCACCTCCGCCTGAGGGGGAAGCAGCCTTAACAGGCCACAGAGGAAGACCATGCAGTCAATCCCTATGAGACCTGATAGGCTAGGGTCAGAGGGAAGGGGAGGAGGACCTCCCCTATCAGTAGACTTGGGGAGGGCCATGGGAGGAGATAAGGGAGAGAGGATGAGATTGGTAGGGGATGAGGGAGGGGGCTATAGCAGGAATACAAAATGAATAAACTGGAATTTATAAAAACATAAATAAATTTTTAAAAGGGAAAACACTTCAAGATTAATTATGTGTAGTTGTTTAATTCCAAAAATCAGGTGCTCCAAAGGGTAAAAATATATCATGATAATTATCTGAGAGCCTAAGACCTGTGCTCTGTAAAAATCTTGATCAGCAGTGGGTGAATTGGTTATAAATTTGTACCCTCAGAATGAAACAACTAAGAAAAGGAATATAACTAATTATACTTAGTCGGTAATAAAGGCTAAAAAAGACATTGAGTTGGGAGGGAGACCTGTTGGAGAAAGTATGAGGGACAATAAGGGGCATACAGGTTGATGTTATCATATTTTATTGTATATATGTAAGAAATATTTAAATAAGGAAAATTATTTAAAAATAACTAAAATTATTAGATTATGGAAAATGAATTTAAGTGAATAAAGAGAAAAATATACAGTAAAACATGTACACAAATGTTCACAATAATCTCATTCCAAATAGCCCCCAAATGGAAACTACTCAAATGTTTATCAGTTGCTAAAGGGATAAGCAATGCCAAGTCCATTCATAAAATACGGATTATTCAGCAATAAAACATAATCAAGAAATGACACAGCTCACCATGAGTGAACCTAAAAAAACTTGGTTGAAATCAGCCACTTACAAAGAAGTTTGCTGTATGACTCCATTTGCATGAAGTGCATGGAAAGGACATACACAGTGAAAAGGGAAGCGGGTTAGTGGCTGTCTGGACTTGTGGAAGGAAGAATGAGGGTGAGGAGGGAAGGGGAATGACTGCTAAAGGCTATGTGCTTTTTTTCTCCACGGCAGTAAAAAATTTAAAGTCAGTTGTGTTCAAGGGTTTCAGAGGCATATAAATACATAAAATACCAGTGAGTTGTAGACTTTAAATGGTTAAATTATTCCGTGCAGGAATATATCGATAAATCAGTAGATAAAAGATGAAAATCTACTATGTGTCTACTACTGGGAATTACATGCCTTAGCTGATACCAACTAAAACATGTATTATTTTGCCAGTGGATACATATTTTTCTTCTTTGTAATCAAAGTGTTTTCGCCATGTTTGCTAGAGTCTTAAAGGTAACCCCAAAAGATGCATCTAGATAAATATTTTATAAGAATGTACAGTAATGAATTTTTGAAGAGCCCCATCTTCTGCAGTGAGACATATGTCAGGAGCCTTTTAAAAATAATTTATTCATTTTATGTCTTGATTGTAGACCCCTCCCCTCCTATCCTCCCGACTCCACCGTCCTTCCCTCTTCCCCCTTGTCCCCCCCCCCCCCTTTGTGTGGACTAGAGGAACATCAGGAGCTCTTAAAGGCAAGTGAATTCACAGCAACACACTTGTACTCAAGTTGTTCTTTGGCACAGGCTGCATGCATGCTCAGGGCCTGCTATTTAGGATGCAGGAACTGGGAGTGGGGTCCAGCCTAGTAACACAGCTAAAGGGTGTGCAAAGATTCCTAAAAAAAAGAAAATGGGGAATGTGGGAGCTAGAGGAGGAAGGGCTATTTCTTATTGAGTTCAAGATGAGGTTAAATAGAAAAAAAGATAAAGATGATGTAATATAGGATAAACATACTAAAATCTGTACACCTAAGGAAGCCATTCAAGAAGGAAGACTCTGGCTAAGATGCTCAATCCCCATTCAGAAAGGCAAAGAGGATGGACATCAGAGGAGGGAGAAAATAGGGAACAGGACAGGAGCCTACCACAAAGGGCCTCTGAAAGGCTGCAGGCTATCAAGACAGATGCTGAGACTCATAGCCAAACTTTGGGCAGAGTGCAGGGAATCTTATGAAAGAAGTGGGAAATAGTAAGACCTGGACAGGACAGGAGCTCCATAAGGAGAGCAACAGATCCAAAAAGTCTGGGCATAGGGGTCTTTTCTGAGATGGCCTGGAACTCCTGCACAGATGTAGCCCATGGCAGTTCAGTGTCCAAGTGGGTTCCATAGTAATGGGGACAGGGACTGTCTCTGACATGAACTGATTGGCCTGCTCTTAGATCACCTTTCCCTGAGGGGGGAGCAGCCTTAGCAGGCCACAGAGGAAGACAATGCAGCCACTCCTGAGGAGACCTGTTAGATTAGAATCAGAGGGAAGGGAAAGAAAACCTCCCTTGTCAGAGGACTGGGGGAGGGGCAGGGGTGTGAAAGAGAGAGGGGATGGGATTGGGAGGGGAGGAGGGAGGGAGGTACAGGGAATACAAAGTGAATAAACTGCAATTAATAAAAATAAAATAATAAATAAGCACATACACTGAGCCTGGTAAAAGATAAAGTGGAGAATATCATTGAGCTTATTAGCACACTTATTATTCAATAAACTTCATTAAAGAGAAAAAAAAGATGGTAAGCTCATCTTTCTGCTTTGCTTCTCTATACCTACAAACTTCTTCACAAATGAAGGATGACTGGCAACAATTTGTCAATCTGAATTCAGGAAAAACTAAAGTTTTGGGGTCCATGAGCACACTCTCCTAAGTGCATGAGTTAATAATGGGACATGTAGACGTTAAGGGAAGCTCAGTTTGCCATTATCTCTAGTGAAGAAACAAGACAGTATTTCTGAAAACTGACTTTTAAAGAATTCCTTTCTGAGCTGATCAGTTTCACCATCAGATATCTTAGTCTTTCTCTATATTTCAAAACTTTTGAAATAAAATCAGAATCTACTTATCCAATTGAACCTCAGGGGATAAAAAGTAAAAATGTCATAGTAAAAAAAAAGCATATTAAACTCCAAGGATCTTGCAAAAATCTTAAACCTTTAATGTAAACAACAGAAAAACTGGACCTCACAAATTTTGGCAGTGTGCACAACAGACATTCAGAACCTGTGTGAATGATGCAGTGTGATTTGGTGAAGTATGAGCCTAGAGATCTCCCCTAATGTGCACTGAGCACATTTGCTCAGATCTCCTTAATTCAGTATTTCTTTAAACCCAGTTCTTTAACTTGTCTGCGATACTCATGCTCTGCGCACATTTTCATTGCTCATTAGTGTTACAAGCAAAGACTCCAACCTCCTGACTTTGAACTTCAAAATATTTTTCTCCAAAAGCAAACTGTGCTGGATGAAGCTTCCTCTGAATGTTGCCAGAAAAACACAGAAGCATCTGATCCATATTTTCTGTAGTGTGAACATGAGAAATGTTCCTCCAACTTTTCACTCTCATATTAATAGCCCAAATAAAAGAAGATGTAGACATTGAAATTCCTCTAAAAAATGAAGATGGGTATTAAAAGCACTGTTTGGGTATAATAGATATATATCTTACAGTAGAGTGTGGCATGTGTCTGTGAGAATCAGATCCAGAATGTTAACAAACATCAAAATCCAGGAACTCAACAAGAGCCGTATTTTCATAAAATGTGCAAACACATTTTTATATTCTTTATATTAAATCCAATTTGGTTTCAATAGCTAATACTATCCAAGTTGTCTGTCTATCTTATTTTTGAGAAAGGATCTTGATATGTAACCTAGACTGGTCTTAAACTTCATATCTGCTGCCCTCTGTTCTTCCAAATGTGGACATTGTAGCATCTACAGCCACACCAGCACATTTTAAGTAAAATCATCATCATCTTCTTCGTCTAGTGAAATTATAAAGAAAGGAAAATCAGGAATAACTGAGCCAAGCACAAATAATAAGTAAGAGTGAAGAGCGGGAAAGACATTGCCAACTTAAACCAATAATGCAATGAGTACTGTGACTTTCAAAGATGAATAAATAAACCAATGTAGAGAACAGAAATCTACATTATTGCTTCATTTATTATTTATTTCATTCTTTTCTTGATGAGCTGGAACTACTTTCATTTGACAATTACAAACTACATATTCATTAGTTATAGTTGGTACATCCAAAATTATTTCAGTAACATTTAAACTTACTATATGTAACTAATTTTAAAAAATGAGCAAAATAATGGAAAAGATTCTTTTATTGCCACTCCTGCGGGGATCAATACCTTATCTGAGCTCACCCAGAAATTACATTTGCCTTATTAAATATTTTCTTCTGAGGGAAGTTCTCAGGTCCGCTTGTTAAGTGACAGTGTTCAAAAATAAGGTTCAGAAAACAAGGTGCTTACAACACTCACGAAATTTCTATAGAAGCCCCAGTACCATTTCAGGTCTTGACCAAAAGAATGGTAAAACTCTAGTTATGTTTGGTTTCTGTTAGTTTCCTAGAATTTCATCATAAAAGTTAATGAGTCCCACAGAGCTGGACTACTATCTACTGAGCACATGGACATGCTCATATTTCCAGTATTTGCTGGAGGCAAGAGATGTCACACAGTTTGGAAACTAGCTCAGGAACGGGGACAGATGCAAGACAATCCACTCCCCTATCACCTTGTTTCTCACTGGCTTTGTAGGTCTATCTCTCCTCCCCACGCTTTTGTGCTTTCTTAGAAAACACGCCAATGCAGCTTCCAGATTTGAATTAAGATTGCTGCTTGTAAACACTTAGTAATATGTTCATAAGCATGTTCATAAAAATTAAACTTCAGAATGAGTAAGGAAGGGTCTAACAGACCTAGAATTTCTAGAGATAATAGTTGCTTAGTCCAGTGCTTAATGAGAATAATACATACACCTTCTCTTTTCTCACTTCCGGGGGTCTACACTGGGAGAACCTATTGTTGGGAGTTTGGCTAATTTGTTGGAACCCCAGTTAGGAACAAATACATTTACTCAAGAGACTTTTATAGAATATCTGAAAAAGCATGGGAATAACACAATAAGATGACAAGAAATGACACCAGATGTGACTCAAAGCTTTCTAAAGAGCAAATAAGAAAATGAAGTGCAAGCACAAGGAAGAAGAGCAAAGGCACCGGAAGGAGAACTCCTCAATGGAGACTGTGAATGAACCACATCAATGTAAGACAGAAGAAGGAAAATATGCCAAATGGAGGCTAGAATCTAAACAAAACTTTGGAGGTGCAATGAAGAATGAATTATAAGAGAAAAGAAAGAGAACTAAATGCAGCCCGTAAACTGAGGAGCTCATGGGTCAGGGACTAATGGCAGGGAAGACAGTTGCAGAGCTGGTCAATAGCTGAAGGAGTGCGGCATCCTTTGGCTAACACAGCAGCTGAGAAGAGGAGGGCTCCCTGGCAGGGACCTCATGTGTTTCTTGTCTTATATGACTTCTGTGTATTGAATTAAGTCATTCCCCCTGGGGTGACCCTAACCAAGAAAGTGAAAGACCTGTTTGAAAAAAACTTCAAATCTCTGAAGAAAGAAATTGAAGAAGATATCAGAAGATGAAAAGATCTCCTGTGCTCATGGATTGATAGGATTAACATAGTTAAAACGGCCATACTGCCAAAAGCAATCTATAGATGCAATGCAATTCCCATCAAAATACCAACACAATTCTTTACAGACCTTGAAAGAAAAATTCTCAACTTCATATGGAGAAATAAAAAACCCAGAATTTCCAAAACGATCCTGTACAACAACAGATCATCTGGAGGTATCTCCATCTCTGACCTCAAGCTGTACTACAGAGCAATAGTTATAAAAACTGCATGGTATTGGCATGGAAACAGAATGGTGGATCAATGGAACCGAAGAGAAGTCCCAGAAATGAACCCACACACCTATGGAAACTTGATTTTTGACAAAGAAGCCAAAACCATTCAATGGAAAAAAAGACAGCATCTTCAACAAATGGTGCTGGTCCAACTGGATGTCTATATGCAGAAAAATGAAAATAGATACATATTTATCACCCTGCACAAAACTAAAGTCCAAGTG
>CM053758.1:38503381-38537174 GCA_028658305.1 Pachyuromys duprasi | reverse complement strand
AAAAAAGTGGGGTATGGAGCTAAACAGAGCAGTCTCTATAGAGGACTGTAAAGTGGCAGAAAAACACTCAAAGAAATGCTCAACGTCCTTAGCCATCAGGGAGATGCAAATCAAAACGACCCTGAGATTTCACCTTACACCCACCAGAATGGCTAAGATAAAAAATTCAAGGGGCAATACATGCTGGAGAGGTTGTGGAGAAAGAGGAACCCTCCTCCATTGCTGGTGGGAATGCAAACTTGTACAACCACTCTGGAAATCAATTTGGTGCTTTCTTAGACAATTAGGAATAGTGATTCTTCAAGACCCAGCTATACCACTCTTAGGCATATATCCAAAAAATGCTCAAGTACACAACAAGGACATTTGTTCAACCATGTTTTTAACAGCTGTATTCGTAATAGTCAAAAGATAGAAACAACCCAGATGTCCCTCAGTCGAGGAATGGATACAGAAATTATAGTACTTTTACACAATGGAATACTACTCAGCAATTAAAAATGAGGAAATCATGAAATTTGCAGGCAAATGGTGGGACGTGGAAACGATCATCCTAAATGAGGTATCCCAAAAGCAGAAAGACACACATAGTATATACTCACTTATAGAGACTTATAAGATAGGATAAACATATTGAAATCTGTACACGTAAAGAAGATAAACAAGAAAGTGCACCTGGGGTAACATGATCAATCCTCACTTAGACAAATTGGATGGACATTGAATGTAGGAGAAAACAAGCAACAGGACAGGAGCCTACCACAAAGGGCCTCCAAAAGACTCTACCTAGCAATGTATCAAAGCAGATATTAAGACTCACAACCAAACCTTTGGCAGAGTGCAGGGAATTATATGAAAGAAGGGGGAGTTAGTAAGACTTGGCGAGGACAAGAGCTCCACAAAGACCAGGGCACAGGAGTTTTTTATGAGACTGTTTCTCCAACCAAGGACCATGTATGAATATAACCTAGAACCCCTGCTGGGATATAGCCCATGGTAGCTCAGTATCCAACAGGGCACCCTAGTAAGGGGAACAGGGACTATTTCTGTCATGAATTAAATGGCTGGCTCTTCGATTCTCCCCCTGCCCCAAGGGTGGAGCAGCCTTGCTAGACCCCAGAAGAGGACATTGCAGCCAGCCCTGAAGAGACATGATAAGCTAGGGTCAGATGGAAGGGGAGGGGGTCCTCCCCTAACAGCAGACTTGGAAAGGGACAGGGAGGAGATGAGGGAGGGATGGAGAGAGTGGGAGGGAATTCAGGAGAGGGCTACGGCTGGGATAAAAAGTACATAACCTGTGATTAATATAAAAATAAATAAATTATTCAAAAAGACATTCCAGGGTCCTGAATTAGTATGTAGGGACTTCCAAACCCAGGATCAGTTCTCAAAAGCTACACAGTAGCCCAACTAATCTAGAATATGTGGACTTTGGTACAAGACTGCGAAGGAGTAGGATAAAGGTGCCACACAATTGGCCAGTGGATACTGGCTCTCTCACCTTCATACTTTGTATGGCTCTTTTGAAAATTGAATTCCATGTTTTTGTAAGAACTCACATAACATAAAAAAAAGTGGAAAATTATGACTTACAGTCTAGAAAGACTAGCAATGGAAAGGTGTCAAAGACACATCATGGTTAGCATGCATGAAGAGCCTTGAGCATCATGGTAGCTGTGGTTCAATGTGCCTTTATCATAACCACTTTGATTTCCTGATTTGTTTGTTTTTATACTTTGCAGTGCTACGAATTAACCCTGGGGCTCATGAACATACTTGTGCTAAGCTACCAATCAACATCAGCAGCTTCCAATGTCCTTATATTTTAGCATAAGCTAATATATTGCTTCTGCAGAATGATTAATTTTAACATATACCTGCCAACTAGCTATATTTTTCTCACTTGAACAGCTATGCATGACTCAAGCTGCTTCTCAAGTGAACAGAGATTTTTGCTCTTTCCTAATCCTTGTTAGACATTTTTGGTTTTAGGCGATAAAGTCTTTCAATCCAAGTTATTGATAAGAATTGCATTCATCCACAACATCAGGGGATAGAGAAAAATTAGGATTGCATTGTGGGGAGAGGACAGAGGGCCTGCAGAGAGAAGAAAAACCATGAGTGGGAGCTTCTCTGTGACAAGCCAGAGACATTAGACAGGGTAGGCTTCTGGGAGGATATAGGGACAACTCCACCTGAGACTCTTGGTAGCAGGGTTCATGAACACCGAAGAAGACATCCTCTAACCAGACAGGACTCCCAGCTAGTATCATGGGTCATGGAGACTAAATAGGACACCCTCTAACTAGACAGGGTGAACTAGCGAAGAGAGGGAAACATCAACCCAGCCACAAAAACCTCGATCCAAAATGTACCCTGCCTACAGGATGTTCAGGGATAAAAGTAGAGTAGAAATTTAGGAAATACCCAACCAATTCCTGGCCTAATCTCAGACTCACTCAATGGGAGAGCGTCAACCCTTAACACTATTAACAATACTCCACTATGCTCGCAGACCAGTGCATAGCACAGCTGTCCTCAGAGAGGCCTCAGGCAACAGTGGATCAAAACAGGTGCTGAGACCAGCCAAACATTAGACAAAGCATATAGAATCTTGTAGAAAAGAGGGGGGAATTATAGAAGGACCTGGAAATGACAGGAGCTTCACAAGAAGATCGAAAGAGTCAACTAATCAGGCCTCACAGGGCCTTCCAGAGACTGAAGGACCAACCAAGGACCATGTATGGATTGGATCTAGGGCCCTTACAAAAATGTAACCAATGGGAAGCTTGGGTTTCATGTGGGTTCCATAGTAAGGGAAGCAGGGGCTGTCTCCAATATTAACTCTGTTGTCTGCTTTTCAATCACTTCCTCCTGGCAGGGCTCCCTCACCAGGCCACAGGGGAAGAGAACTTGCTTAGCCCTAATGTGACTTGATGAGATGAGGTGGGTTGGTGGGGGAGCTCCCCTTTTATGAGGAATAGGAGTGGGGGATGGGAGAAAAGGGATGGAGGGTGGGGCCATGAAGAGAAGAAGGAGGGGACTATGATCAGAATGTAAAGTGAATAAATAAATTAATCAAAAATATAACTTTAAGATTATAACGGTCATGCTATTTCTTCATTCATGGGTCTGTCAGCATAATTTGAAAGTACAAGTTCTTTAGGAGTGAAAGGTTTCATAACTGATATCAAGCCCCCTGCAGTACTTGATGAACATGGAACTCAAAACAGGTTGGAAGGAAGGCAATGCTGCAGTGCTGGCCCCACAGGTCAATACATAGACTTCCCTCTGTTCCTGTAACATGCACACATAGCATGTGTAGCCTGACTTCCATTAAAACACAGTTGCTAAGAAGAACAGTGCCAGTCCCAGAGGCAGACTCAGGGCTTTCTATTCCACACCCTCTCCAGGTTTCTGCGTGAGTATTGGAAGAGATTCTTAGGTAAGCAGGGTTTGGTCACAAAGGCGATGTTGTAGACAAATGCAGCCATTGGCAGAATCTCTCCTCTGTGTAAAAATTCTACCAGCCTATTTTGAGTAGACCTTTCCCACGTAATGCTTGGGGCATTGGACTGTTGAAGCCTAAATTTTATATATAATAGATGAGCCATTTTCTTCAATGCATCAGAGCAATTTTCTTGATTGTGCACCCAATTCCTTGATGCTAAGCCTCAGATCCTTATTTTCTCACTCCTCACAAAAAATGAGAACTTCAGTATGTGTCCACAGATCTGCAGCCCAGGGGTAAGCAGCACTGCATGAGAACGGACTTTATTTAAGAATTCAAGGTTTTATCTCCACTAACACAACGGCTGGTAGGAGCCAGGCTGGAGAGGGGAGATAGAGTGAAAAACCTTGAGCCACTGTGCAGGTACTGAATGACTGGCTAAGGCTCCAATCTCACGCAGGAAGTAAGCTGGGGGCAGAGTTAGCTATGCTCTGAATAGGACCAGTTCCTCCTGGTGAAATGCATTCTTGCTGTCCAGGGAAATACAGCTGTGAGTAGAGATGGGATGGGATTGTAAAGGTATACAGAAACAAGTTAACACAGCCAGGATAGCTGTGGCAGTAGGTATAGGTCAGAGGGCCTCCTAGAAAAAAAAAACAGTGTGAAGGTGAAATGAACCAGAAGAGAGTAGTCACCCATAAGCACTAGGCATAGAGAAAAGAACCAGCTTTCTTAAGACCATTGCAGCCTGAGACTGATTCATAGTTGTTGGCTTTTGTTCAAATTTATAGACAGTTCTGCTTTCCCTTAGCATTGTCAACACTGTTTGTGCACATGGCCATTCTTTACAGTTTGCAAAATACTTTTATTTATCACCTCAATTATCATGCGGAGCATGCACTGAGAGAATGAAAAGCAATGGAGATATCAGCACAGCGATAAAATACACGTGACAGAAATGTACTCAAATCTCAGCAAGCATAGATAGAAGAGCAAAAGATATCTTCTCTGGCCATGGATAGTTGGAGAAAAACGGCAATGAAGCACAGGCCATGACCACCTTAAGCATACAGCATTCAGTGAAGATCATGTACAAGGGGAGGAGACAGCAGCATGGATTTCTGTTGTCCTGTTGAACTGAGCCTGGTGAATGGAGAAAGTGGCCAGCTCCTGAGAGAACATCTCCTATAATCCCTGTCCTTTTCTTTATATCTCCACGGCCACCTAGCCTCTTCTCTAATCAAGAATTGAACATTACTTATGATATCAAACAGGGAACAGTTACTTTCTCATCCACTGTCATATTTCACAACATATTTCACAGCATACCCTGGGGACTGTCTCATTTTCAGGAGGTCCTTTTTTTCTTGTTTCAGGAACTAACGCTTTTTATACAAACCCTAAAGTAGTTTTCGTGATGGTCTGTTTCTAACAATACATGTAAGCCAGCCAACACACATTTCACTAAGAGAACACAGTGTCGGTGCAGGCAGCATCCTTAAATGACTGAGAGTAGACACAGGAGTCACCTGTGGCGAAGACAACATTCCTGGAGACCAGACGGTGCTCCACAATGGAGAACTGTGGGAGCTCGATCCTCTCCACGCCAGTGACAGCCTTGTCCCCGCCTCGCCAGTAAAATTCAATGTCATCCGTGGTGTAGCCATCTACCAGGAGAGAGAAGCGGGAACATGGTGGATAGGAGACACTGTCACTTTATAACAATGCATAGCCCAAGAAATAATTTTTGTTAAAAGGAAGTAATGGCTTTATTAGACTGAAAGAAATCTTTAATGTGCACATCTGTGAGAAATGTGAATAAGTTAGCTTTCAGGTATCTGTGTGCTACCTCAGCAGTCTGACTTGTACAAGGATGGTCCAGAAAGGTAGAGAGCTGTAGTTCTGGGAAAAGATAGCTTGTACCAGAGTTCTTAGTACAATGCATGACATTACAGATACTTGTACATCACCCAGTTGAGGATTTCAATGCATCTTTACAGTGAGGAATAATGGTGGCAGTCTCCTAGAAGATCACAGCAAATTATGTACTTATTTATTTCCATCTCTTTCTTTGAATCCTTTATTTTTCTTTTCTCCGTCTCTTCCTCCATCTCCCCTCAATTCTCTTTCATTTACCTCTTCCCTCATCCTCCTTTTTTTCATTTCAGCCTTCTTTCTCTTTCCTCACTTTTTCCTTTTCCCTTGCCTTATTTTCTTTTTTTCTTTCTTTATTTTTTAACATTTTTATTTTATTTTATATTAATCACAGGTTATGTACTTTGTATCCCAACCATAGCCGCCTCCCACATTCACTCCCTATCCCCTCCATCCCTCCCTCATCTCCTCTCGGTCCCTTTCCAAGTCCACTGATAGGGGAGGACCTCCTTCCCTTCCATCTAACTCTAGCTTATCAGGTCTCTTCATTGCCTTATTTTCTTTCTTCCTTGACTTCTTGTTTTTTTGTTTGTTTGTCTGTTTATTTTTTCCTTGAGTCAGGTCTCATGACCAACATGGGATGACCTATGCCATCTACTAAGTGCTAGGATTACAAACCATCATATCTAAATCGAGTTTTAAAATGGGATCAATAAAACACAAATCTGATTAAAAATATAGCATTGCAATATAGCAGACTTTTGGATCTGAACAGTTTTCATAGCTCAGTACCTCAGTCCTGGCTGTTCCTGCAGTGGCCATCATGGCTCTAGAGCACTCTGCTGTCCCTCTGTGGAGACCACAGTGTGGCACCTACTACTTAGTACCTTCCTTCTGTCTTTCTGCCCTCACAATGTCTTCTCTAATAAAATTCTCACCTCATTATAGCACTCTTTTAGGTAAAGTCCTCAGTTACTTTCTATGCTATGGGAAAAACAAACCCAGACAACTCAATAACTTTTACCACCTACCCCAATGTGATGTTCCTCCCTCTCTCATGACCAGTCCAGGAACTCAGGCCTCTTATTGCTCAGAGCAGCTCTTGTGCCTAGGTTGCTGTGCTCTCTGCAGGAGCCATTCTAAGGTGTTCGAATCTGCCCCTTTTCTCCAGGTCACCTCATGATTTACTGAAAGCTTCCTGCAGATGCCCCCCATGTGATCCTGTCTCCCGAGGAACCCTGAAATCACCCACAATTTTTTGTTTATCAAATCATTTATTGCTCTTTTTGCCTGTTTCTCATTTCTCTGGATTGGGATCACATCCTCCAGGTAGGAAAGCATTTTGACTCTGTGTTCTGGATGTCCCTGTACTTACAGCAGTTCCTGCACAGGGCTGGAGTGCAGCTCTGTGGAAGACTGCTTGTTTCATATGTCTGAAGACCTGGTTTTAATCCCAAAGCCAGAAAACAAAATCAGAGCTAAACATCAGTGTTGGCATAGGAACTGAAGCCAGCAAAGTATAAGAGGAATAGATTAGTGGATCAATGAATTTGTGCTCAGCTGGAAAACAAAGCTGCCATTTTCCACTCCACTCTCAGTGCAGACAAACCAGCAGAAAGGGATTTCCCGCTTGTCTCTACATGCTTTCAGACTGGAGTTCTGCAAGACAAGCCCTCCCTTACCTATCACCACCCACTGAAGTCAGGCCACACAGTAACAACAGCCAGAGGTCACACTGTGTCCAGGCAGTTGTAGCTGAAGCTGATTCCTAAATAAAGGCTCAACTCACTTCCTAAACTTTCCATTGTCCCAACAGAGCAATGGCCTCTAGCCACACAGAAGCCACCTGACTTCCTAGGATAATCTTAGGAACTGTCGGGATCACCTTCTTTCCTATGAACCTTGGAAGCTCCAACGCCAGTGTTCCCAGATGTTTCAATTCTGCATCTCTGGATGTGATTCTATATTCTCTGAAATCAGCGCTGTCAGGAAGCACGGACAAAGATGCAGTACAGCAGTGAAGGGAACAGGGGGACCAGCTGTAGGCCACACTGTGCACTCTCCAATGTGCTTAAGCATCATACACCCTCCTCAAACACAAATGCTTCCAGCGACACAAAGGCAACTTCCCTTCACTTTGCAGACCTCAGTAGAACCCCCATTTAGGCTAGTAATAAATCAGGCTGAGACAGACTCAGTACAAACACTTGTTGAGACTAGTAATATGCCAGTGTGTGACAGGTCAGGATCAATAGGCACAGTTCAGGTAGCAGGAGGCACATCTTGTTAGATGTTGGCAACACGGCTTCACCTCTCACAGAGAGGTACACAGTACTGAATTATCAATAAGGCATCTGAACACTCCTCAAATTGAAGAAAATTGCCAAGATGCAGAAATGGCCAGCTTGTAAGGCTGTGATTCTGTTGGGAAATGAGTTTCACTCCGACTGCCCAGGGTCCCAGCAGTCCAGCCACTCAAGCATGATGAAACAGATTGTAAGAAAATTGCATCTCAGTGTTTGCTCTCTTCTTGCTGAATGGATTGAGATGGGAAACATTTGTTTTCTTCTATTTCAGCACAGAAAACAGACTCTCTAATCAGATTTGATTGAAGAACTCTTTTATCCTGAGTTCCACAGACACACACACACATTCCTAGCTTTCAGTCTCTTGTTTTCTCTTTCTCTTTTTGTACCTCTGCCTTTTTCTGTGTTCACAGTGAAACTGGTAAGGGTTAATCCTCTAATAGTTTGCTTTCTTTTGTGTGTTGGGAATGATACACAGGGTCTTGTGTGTAGGAGGCAAGCATTCTACCATTGAGGTACCTCCCCAGCCTAATTTTAAGATAATTAAAAGTATGATAAGAGCATTATGGGTGCTTTGGTATACATGCTGACTTATAACAACAAGAGCAACAAGAAAAGACTTAAAATACAAAGGACAAGAAAAAGGAAGGCAGACTCGAATACACACAGCTTTCAATTTCCAGGGTGCAGTTTTGCTCATCCAGTGGATATCTTCTGAGGTCCATCATGCACGCTGCTGTGGTCGTGATCCTGCAACACATAGCAGGGGTAGCATTAGAGGTGTGCTAAGGAACAGACGAGGGAAACTGCTTCTAGACAAGCATACGTCACGTCAACTTCTTTCTGAAGTCCACCTGACCAACGCCTCCCTCACAGCACCCTGAGAAATTTGAAAGAGTAAGGAATTCATTGAATGCGCTGTTTGAATATACTACAGATCAGCTTTATCAAGAAAACAATGACAAGCTTAATTTCACTTCCTTTAATTATTTTAAATTGACAAGTAAAATGTAATGCTTATTAATGATGTGTGGAGTAATATTTAGAAGTATGCATGCATTACAGAATGAAAGTAAAGGTCGCACCCCACCTAATATTCCAAAGCTAAATACATTTTTCTAAATCATGTAATTATTTAGCCTAAAGTGTCAGCCTTTTTATTAGAACAGAGTCTATAGTTATTACCTTTCAGTACTTACTTTCTTATTCTAAGCAGCCTGAAGTCATATGCACATGGATGCACTGGTTAAGGACATTATATGCTTCATAGCCTCCAACTCCTTTGGACACTATGTACAGTCTGAATGACAATTTTGAAAACTTGGATGGGGAAGCCTGAATAAGTATGGAAGTCAATTCCTCTTGCCAACACCTGTTTCTAATATGTAGGATTTATCCAGATATTCCGGTTTGGGTGTAATAGTTATTATTTTATCTACTAATTTAATAATGGAAAATATGTGTTCACTATTTTTATTTCTTTGGAAGAAATACCTAGGAAACCCCATGAATATAGAGAAATGTGAGCTGTAGCAGGAACACATACTTGTGAGGGGTCAAAGAAAGATCAGGCTCTGTTGGGCTGCATGAGAAAGAACAGTGGGAAGGGGTAGCAACAAGAAGAGGGAGACATAGGGCTGTGCAGCACTGAAGAGCCTCTCACTCAACTTGCAGGCTAAGAAAGTAACCTGAGTCTGAAATAAGCTTGCACCACTGAGCTCTAGCAGAAATGAGAAGGGCAGGGAGTTTCAGACTCCAGAGCTGCCAGCTCCTTCCTGGTGACTCAAGCTGGCCCAGTGTGATAAGCCCAGTGGCACCTGAGGCGCTATGTTTGCAATCCTCAGTCCTTCCACACACGTCCTGATAGCTCCTTCCCTCTCTCCCTTGCTTTCTCCCTCCTCCCACCCCTCTCTTTTCTCTTCACTTTTTCTTTTTCTCTTTTTTCTTTTTTCTCCTGAGAGAAGATTGATCAACATTAAACTCCACTTCCACAGCCTGAGAAACACACACCTATTTTTAAGGAATAATGGCACCAACTAATTGAAATCAAGCATCACCAGGTGAGAGTGAAGGTTGCTGTTAGCTTTCCAACTTTACAAAAATAACTTCACACACCTGAGACTCGGTTTAAGAGAGATGTGCCTCTAAACATGTCTATGAGGGGTTTTCTCAATTGGCTTATTTGAGGTATGAGGACCCACCCTCAAAGTGGGCTGAAGTACATTGTATGTTCTGCCCTGGACTGAAAAAAGAGAGAGAGAGAAAAAGAAAAGAGGAGGGAAAGGGGAGGGGAAGAGAGAGAAGCACTGGCATGCACAGTTTTTGGACTGCAAATGCAACGTGACTCTGGATGCTCTGACGTCACTTCTCAATGGACCAGCACCCAGAACCATGATCTAAGAGAAAGCCCTTCCCCTTAAGCTGTTTTTGTCTGTATTTTATTACAGCCACAAGGGAAAACAAAACACCACCACCACCAAGACAGTGACATTCTCTGCAGTATTTTTTTTAGCAGATTATTTTTTTAAGGTTTTCTTTTTTTGTTTTTGTTTTTGACTAAGACACAAAAGTGAGTGGAATCTTTTTGCTTCAGAGAATGCTTCTGATAGCAATGCAGAGAAATATTCACAAGTCGTGGCAAAGGAGATGGCTGATGTCCTGGACAGTGAGATAGTAAATCCACTACCACCCAAAAGGCTGACAGACTGCTACTCCTGTCCTCTGCATCGGTTTCTGTCTTTCCCTGACTCTCTCTCTCTCTCTCTCTCTCTCTCTCTCTCTCTCTCTCTCTCTCTCTCTGTCTTTCTGTCTCTCTCTGTGTGTATAAAGATACACATATATAATAATATTAACGATACATTACACTAAAGTAATGTATATTTATAATCTATTTTCCTTTCCTCCCTTCTTTCGTTTTTCTCTTTCCTTTCTTCATTCACTTTCTTTTATTCTCTCTTCTTTATTTATATTCTTTGTATTGTTTTTTTGTACTAGGATATCAGCCAGTCATACCTGTGTTTAGGTCTGTGCAATGCACTTTAACAGACTCAGTCAACATATCACCAACTGCTTAGTAAAGTTTATTAATGCTGTTATTTATTATTATTATTCCCATTGCAGATGAGCAAACAAGAGCAATTGACTCAGCACATCCACATTCTTCTAGAAGGCAGATACATCTTGGATCCAGGCAGCTTGTATTGTACATCCTAGTAAGTCTTTGATACCTCTTTACCTTTGTGTTCATTTATTAGATAGCCAAAAAGTACAGAAGACAGATGTGAGTATTAATTGTGATGTGCCTAGCCGAATACTTGCCAGCTTTCTCAAATACAGCCGGAGTTAAAAACCCTGGCCCTGCAGTCTCTCCGCCCTCTGCCCCACCTCAATGCATTCACTGCATTAAGCACCATTTGCAAAAGGGCACATCCATCTGACTACTGACTGATTGGCTCTTTGTCTACTTTGGTTTGAGTCTATGAAGTCAGAGCTTAGCCTGTCCTGCCCACAGAAAACTTTTGGTACCAGAACAGAACTCCCACAACAAGTGATCCACAAAACCTCATAGAATAAGTGACTTTAGAGAAAAACAGACCAAACTAAGTTGGAATTGTTGGCATAGAAAGATATCCTGGCCCTTCTTGACTTCAAGGTGGTGGATATGAGTCAGCAAGAGACAGCAGCCCACAGTCAAGCACTCTCAGGAAGAGCCTTGGACCCTCTTATTCACCATGGTTTCACTGTTCAAGAGTCTCAGATGAGCCCCTGCTTCTCAGATCAAGTGGCTGCTGGAAATTTTTTTGCTGCAGAACGAAGCCTCACAGAATCCAGACCACTGTCCACCATGAGCTTGACAGCTTTACCTCAATGAAAACTACAGTGAAACATAACCTTTTGCTCTGATCCCAACCTTGCCACACCGAGGTTGTATAATAGATCAGCACAGGTGTTTGAGAACTGAAAATTATCTGTATCTATGGCTGGGCCAGCACCACATGTCATTTGTTTTCTACGTAACCGCTACTTCCAGACCCATTTAACTGCCTATGGCATCTCTCATGATCTGCACTCCAGACTGTCTGAAATCCAGGTGCTTTTGGTAACAAAGGCAACTATCACTTTTCAAGGTCTAGGAACTCAGGTGCCTAGACTGAGCTTCTAAGCCAAGCACTACAGAAAACACATTCCCCTTTAGCAAGTACTTACAGAGTAGTATTGAGGTCGCAGGGCATGGACCAGTAATCCAGTTATCCAACCTTTTGTCTTTGATAACATATAGAAAAGCACATTTACAGGAATGTCCAAAGCCTTTTGCTGTGGAAACGCCTCGAGGCTGTTACTGGGAAAGTCATCAGGTCAAACTGAGTGTGTTGTTGCTCTGCCCTCCTCACTTCTTTCCTATGTGGCATTCTTTGTCTATATCTTAATTACATGGATCAACCCTGGAGCTTGCTTTATCTGATGGGACAGTAGATGGGACAGTTTGGTAATCAGAAGAGGAACTGGTCTCTTTAGCCTCTTCCACTGCCATGAGAAAGCTATGCCAGGTGAGTCTGCTGGTCCCGGAGAATGGAGACAGGGATAGGATTGAGGTGCTGCTAGCACTCTCAGAGACAACATCAATGTGCTAGCTAATGACCATTCACTTCAGCCTGTGAGTGAGCCAGCCAAGGCCAGGAGAAATATTTGTTAATGCAGCAGACAAATGAACAATGCACACCAAATATGCGCTTTAAGGTATTCCTGCTGCTTGTTACACTGCAGTGATGTAGCAGTTGGTAACTCCTCTTTAGTGGTGTCTTTTTGTAAAACACAGGTATCTGTTTCTACATCAAAGCATCAGGGATAGTACCTTTAATCACTGAGTCATCTCTGTCAGGTGAGATGGGATAACTTCTCTCCTATTCATTTGTCAATGATCTGAGGGTAGAGCTACATAAAACGGACAAGCCACTGTTGTGCTAAAAACAAAATGGAGAGTATAGTATCCTCAGTTCCCTGCCAGGAAAGCAGTTACCCAGACCCCAAAACCAAGGACCTCAGAAGGAAAACACCACAGGCTCAACCCTCCAATGAGAGAGAAAAGTTTGAAACAATCAGAAAAGTACTTTGAGTCCCTCCTACTATCTTCATTTGATTAGGATGCTTGATGGCGAGTCTCTCTAATAGGGGACCGCCTCCACTCTGTTGATCTAACTGTGGTGCCTGGGGTCTGCTTTCCTATGCTTATTGTGCCCTTTTATGCATGGAAGCTCCTCAAATATTGCCATTATCCAATTTCTGTTTCTGTTTTACCCCTCGGCTGTGTTTTCAGTGTTACACTCAAAATTCAGTGCCACGTCCAATGCCATGCAACCATTCCTATTTTCTAAGAATTTTATAACTTTTAAATTTAAAGATTAACTCTTTAAGATTTAAGATTTACTCTTTAAGATTTGGATCCGTTGAACGGGCTTTTGTAGTTCTAGAATCATTGCTTCATATATGTCCTCCAGTTGTTCCTAGCATCATTTAGGAAGACTACCCCCTCCATGCTATTTAGTGAATACTATCAGAATCCTTGTTAAAATTCAATACATAGAGTTAGAGTAAGGCTTCAGCAGTCAAGAGAATGTGTTCTTGCTGTAGACCTAGTGTTCAATTCCCAGCACCCACATGGCAGCTCACAACTGCCTGCAACTCCGATTCCATAGGATCAAGCATCATCTTTTGGCCTCTGTAGGTACTGCACACCAGTGCTGCATAGAAAAACACTCAGAAAAAATGTCCCCACACATAACATAATAAAAATGAATTTAAAATAGTTTCACATATGTCAAACATATTTATTTCTGTTATCAATTCCCTTTCACCGGACAATGTGTCTGCCCTTAAGACAAATGGTTTGTTTTGATTAACACAGTTTTATAGAAAATATTAAAGCCACACACTGTGAGGTCTCTGTCTTTCTTCTTTTATTTCAGATATTTGGAATCATTTAGGATTTTATAGGAAATTGTGATAGGTGTTTCAATTTTTACAGATACTATGATATTCTGATACACCTTAAGCTGACTGTGGAGCTGGCTGTGGCAGTACTGTCCTCTTACACATTTCTTGAGCATCTTTTGGATATATGCCTAGGGGTGGTATACCTGGATCTTGAGGTATACTATTCCTAATTGTCTGAGAAAGGCCAGATTGATTTCCAAAGTGGTTATACACGGTTACATTCCCACCAGCAATGGAGTAAGGTTCCCCTTTCTCTACATCCTCTCCAGCATGTATTTATTGTTATTTGAGTTTTTGATCTTAGCCATTCTGATGGGTGTAAGGTGAAATATCAGGGTTGTTTTGATTTGCATTTCTGTGATGACTGAGGACATTAAGCATTTCTTTAAGCGTTTATCTGCCATTCAATATTCCTCTATTGAGAGTTTTCTGTTTACCTCTGTAACCCACTTTTTAATTGGATTACTTGATTTGTTGCTGTTTAACTTCTTGAGTTCTTTATATATTCTAGATATTAGCTCTGTGTCAGATATAAGGTTTGTTAAGATCCTTTTCCTATCTATAGGCTGTTATTTTGTTCTGATGACAGTATCCTCTGCTTTACAGAAGATTTTCACTTTCATGTGGTCCTATTTATTGGTGGGTGGCAGCCTTATCAGGCCACAGAGAAAGACAATACAGACAGTCCTGATGAGACCTGATAGGCTAGGATCAGATGGAACCAGAGGAAGATATCCCCTATCAGTGGGCTAGAGAAGGGGAATGGGAGGAGAAGAAGGAGGAAGGGCTGTCTCTGACATCAACTGATTGGCTTGCTCTTTGATCACCTCCCCCTGACGAGCATACTGCTCTTACAGAGAACAGGAGTTCCCAGCCCCTACATTGGTGGACAGCCCACAAGCAACTGTAATTCCAACTCCATGAGATCTAATGTCTCTAGGCTTTGCAGGTAGCTGAATTCCTGTGTGAGTACTGACCCTCCCCCCGCCATGTTTATACTTAATTAAGAATGGTTTTTAAATCTTGTTTTAAAAACTAAGTTTTTATCTTGTTAGATTATGACCTTAATGGATCTGCTTTCTTACTTGCTTTTAAGGCCATTCCTTTTTACACAAAAGTACAGATTGCACCTGTTCATTTTGTCCTTCGCAGTTTTTTGGTATTGATTTTTTTGCTATAGTAGACTGGAATATTCATATAATCCTGTGGCTTTTATACATCATCATGCTGTCTTTGAACAAGTATGTTTATACCTTTCTTTTCTACTCTAACATAAGTGACACTTGGGTATCTTATTCTTGATTTTAGAAAGAAATTTTCAGTCTTTCACCATTATGATCTTATGCATTTTCATACACAATTAAATCATCTCCTTGTGCATTGCAATATTTTACCGTGAAAATGTGCTAACTTTGTTCATTTTGGGGCTGCTTGGATTGAAATGATCCTGTGTGTTGTTTTCCCTTATTTTATTAGTGTGGTTTATTACACTGATTTTTATGTGAAATTATTATTTTTTGCAATACTTTGCCACTTGATTAAGGCATATTGCTAGATTTGGAGTGTTAATATTTTATTGGTTTTTGCATAAGGACTCACAAGGGATGCTATTTTCTGACTCCTCCTGTAGTACTTTGCTCTGGCTTTGACTTGATATAGCTGAATTGCTGGCCTCACAGAACACATGAAAAGTAAGGAAGCACTAAATCCTCTTGGCATACTGAAAACAAACTTTGACTAATTAGTATTAACTTTACTTTTCAGCGTTCCGTAGAATGGACCAGGGTAGCCATCCAATGTGGCGCTTTAACTTTGAAAAGTACAGTCTCTATTTTCTGCATGATTCCATTTTGGTGTATTTTGCATTTCTAAAAAATTGTCAATTTCATCCAATTTTTATAATTTTATACCACACAAACTTTATTATGTTCCTTTCATCTGTAATTAATTGTTATTGAAGTCCCATGTTTTAAAAATATCTGATTTTAGTTATTTGAGTCTTTTGTCTTTTTCCTTGTCAATATAGATAAAAGTTTGTCAATATGTTACAAAATATTCATTTTTGGTTCCATCTCATTATATAAAAGGAAATTTGGGGTTTTAATAATCTTGAAAAAATTGAAAATACACATTTAAAATTAGTGGATTACATGTGCTTTTATTCAGCAACAGTTTTTGCCCCCATCAGCATTTAAGTGTAGACTTGACTTCCATGGCTGACATGTTCCATGTGTGTCATCATGTTTGAAAAACTCCCAACAGGGATGTCTGCAGTGATCACACAGGGACTTTCACTTTCTTACCTTTTATCCTAATACAAAAATTTGCATAAATACTGCACTAAGAAATCTAAAATCTCTGGTCTCACAGGGAAAAAAAAATCTCCAGCAGGCCAGTACATGACAAAGAAAGTGAAAACGAAACTTTCTGTTGTGATTCTGGAGCCCTGAGGAGTGCACTCTCAGGAAAGGCTTTAGCCATCTCTGTGTATTATCGCTCCACTTCTGTTCTAATATGCATCACCCTATGGCTTCAGATTTTGGTGGCCTCCTCCCTATTTCAATTCGTTAGTGTCACTGATGTGAGAAGATTCGTCTTTTCAGTGCATGGTCTAAACACACAAGTTACTCTCAGAGCATGGCACAGGCATTTGATATGGTTGCTATCTCTCCTTTCTCCTTTTTGACACTATGCTTCCTACATTTTGTCTCTCTGATGGTTAATATGTCCATGTTTGTTATATCTTCTTGGTGTCTCTTTAAATCAATGCCTAGTATTTTGACTTTTGTTACAGTTCATGACTTAGAGATGGCTTTCTCTAAGATCAGCACCATTACCTCACATCTTCTTTGGCTACCATTCATATGGAACACACATTTTCACTTTCAACTTAGATCTTGACTCACATCCTTTCTTAAATGTCTGTTTAGGCCTGTGCTTCTGGATTACATTTTGTAGACAGTGTATAATTGGATCCTGATTTATTTCTAGACATTCTGCTCTGTCAGTTTTTAGTTTTTGATTGGTTCAATCCTTTTGTATGTTAAAGTAATTACTAATAAGAAAAGAGGAACTTCTACAGCACTGCCACTTGCTTTCTTTGTTTGGGAGCTTTTTCTTCCCTCGTTTCTTTGTCTGGTTTATTCATTATTTAGTGGATTTGTTAGCACAATTTGATTTCCTGCTCATTTTGTTTGCAGCTATTTCACAGATACATTCTTTTTGGTTATCATGCATATTAAATTTAACATCCCAAATTTATAACAACACACTTTGTCCTTCAATTAGCTCTGTGCCCTGTATATTACCAGCATTACAAACCGTGTCACTGAAAACTGTATGCCAGTAACATCAATTCATCACTACCTATATGTGTATTTCCTTTGGGGGAGGAACAGTGAGACAAGGCTTCGCTATGTAGCAAAAGCTAGCCTAGACCTTGCTAGAGCATAGCCCAGGCTTGTGATTTTCCTTCTGCTTGAAAAGTGACGGTGAATTTGTCATTTAAGTCAGGTAGAGGATAAAAATTTGAAAGTGCAGTTACAAAAAGTTTAATAGTGCTAGTTTTCATTCACCAACACTGGACATCATCATAGTTTCATTTGCTTTTTTGTCAATGTCCAGCATCTTTTCCTTTAAACTTAAACACTTTAACACTTCCTTTAAAGCAGGTCTTTTAAACAAAAACAAACTGCCTTAGGATTTGCTTATCTTGGAGAATTTTTTTTTCTTCTTTTCTGAAACAGGTTTTCTGTAACCTTGACTGTCCTAGAATTCATTGTAGTCCAGGCTGGCCCTTAACTCAGAGATCCACCTGCTTTTGTCTCATAGTGCTGGGATTGAAGGCATGTACCACCACTGCCCAGGTATTTTAATTCCATCTCATTTTAAAGAGCTCTTTGTACATACAGAATTGCATATTGACAGCATTTTTCCCCTCACATACATAATGTATTATCCATCTGGTTTTGGTGTCCATTGTTTCTGGAGACAAATGGGTGTGTAATCATTTTTTAAAATCTGATATATGGGATATAGGTACTTTTCTTTTGATGCTGTCAATATTGTCTGTGTATTTAGTGTCTGAAATTTTAGTTATGATAGGTCTCAACATAGATCTTTCAGATATTATTGCCACTGGAGTTCACTGGGGATCTTGGATTTGTACATTCATATCAGCCATCAAATCGGTGATGCTTTCAGCCATTCCTGTTTCAAATAGTCTTGCTCTCCCTTTCCCTGTTCCTCTCCTCTTCCTTCTGTCCCGCGCTCTCGTCTTCTGGGACTCCTGCAGATTTTGTTTTACTATTATTTTCTCACAAGTTTCTTGAGCTTTGTTAACTTTTCCTCTTTAACCTTGTTTCCTGTCCCTTAGATTCTACAACTTTTGCTGTCAGATTTTCAAGTATATGGACTCTTTCTTCTGTGTGTTCAAATCTACTGTTCATCACTGCAAGTGAATTAGTCAGTTGAATTATTATACTGATGGGGTTCAGAATTCCTGTTGGGCCTCTGTATAATTTCTATTTCTTGGTTGATTTTTGTGCATATTACTCACATATAGTCATCGACTTCCTCTGATCTTTGCTCATCTCTCCTGTTACCTTTTGCATTGTTACATATGATAAGATGAACAGTTTAACATTTTATGTAGCAGATTTAATGTCTCGCTTTAGTCTAGTAACTGTCAATTCATGTTCTTCTTTTGAGGAAAATACATATTTCTCTTTCTTTGTAGGGCTTATGCTGGAAGTTAGGAATTGGATTACAGTAATGTGATAAATTAAAATGAGATCATTTCTTGTCTCAGCTTTTCTAGGTCTTTGCAGAATGGCTGTGCACTGGGGCACTCTGAGGCCTTATGGATAGGCTTGCTTTGTGCCAAGACATTATTAGTCCTAAACAAAAACTGAGGATTACTCAAGACTTGTAGAACCATACGCCTTTCCTAGAAATGATTATGACTTTTAAATTCTCTTACGTATGTGAATATTTTTTCTAATTTGCTCGTTTCTTTTTTTTTTTTTGCCTTTAGTTTGTGTTTTTTTTGTGGTTTATTTTATGTCCTTGGTAAGGGCAGCACATCATTTTGTACCCTTTACGACCCTTGTCTGCATTCTGAGTTACACAGGACAGAGCATGCATTGCTTCAGTCCTCTAGGTATTCTGCAGACAGTTCAAAGTACAACTTGATAACTTAAAACAAAGGTCTTATCTCCTCCCTCTGATGTTAGTGGAGAACTAGAAAATAGGATGTGATGCTCTCAAGTCTTCTTAAGGAACTGTTCAGCAACTAGTAAGCAAAGACTGCCCAAATCTCTCACTGAATACAGATTTTCTTGATTGTGTATTTGGGTTGTTGCTATGTGCCCTGGGCTGCTTTTTGAGGAATTGTACAAAACTGCTGCAGTTCCCATGATTCTACAGGGAACAAGATCTTGGGAGCTTTTTTCTTCCATTTCACCAGTGTCCTTAACAGAACAATCTATACAGACATAGGAGGGTGTTCATGAAAACAGGGTAGAAATTATCAAAGCTTAGACTGTAAAAGTAAAATGAAATAGTATTTTACTCTGTAGCCTAGGCTGGCCTGTGTGTTATGCTCTTGCCTGCTGAGTCTTGGAATTATAGGAGTGGTGTTATAGCGCATAAGCTTGGCTTGAAATAGTTTTGACACTAAAAACCAAAATAACAAAGAATATAATAAAGCAATATGGTTGCAACAGATAATAATTAATTAAAAATTCAAACCAAAATGATTTTTTTTCTGAAAAACATGAATTTTCAAGACAGACAAGAAAATCTGAAGAGACCGTAAACATGGTAGTAAAATTGGAAGTAGTATGCACTTAAAGAGAGAGAGAGAGAGAGAGAGAGAGAGAGAGAGAGAGAGAGAGAATATTCTGAGCAACTTTATAGAAGACATTTGAAAAACCAGATAAAATAGGCAAAGGTCTCAACACTAATATTCCCACTCTGAGTAGTGTGGCTGTTCCAAACTCTGGAGGAAAATAGACTTCATCATTTTAACATGTTGGGACAGGTTCCTTGAGGTAAAAACTTTCAAAGGAAAATCTGACAAGCATTTAAGGATAAAATTAAACCTATTTTTGGTGCAAACATAAAGAAACAAAAAATCCCATATTTCAAAATATACCACAGAATTATAGTAATTAAAACAGCATGGTACTGGCCTAAAATAGACTCACAATCAGTGAAAAACAATTTAGGACCACCATATAAGCCCACATCCCTAAAACTTTATGATTTTTGATGAAAAGACCACAAATACACATGGAAGAAAAAACAAAAGCAACTAACCAAAAATAATAGCAACTTCAAAAAAAATTATACTGGTCCACCTGAATAGAAACATGTTGAACAATGAAACTGGATACTTCTTTATCTCTCACCCCTCACAAAACTCAACTCCAAATGGATGAAAGATTTAAAAAAAATCTAAAAACCTGAATCAGACAGAGGACAAAATAGAAAATTCAACTGAACTCCTTGTCTCAGAAAAGAACTATCTGAAAAGGGCCCTATAATTAGAAAATGGGACCCCATCAAGGTAAAAAGTCTCTGTATAGCAAAGGCTACCAACACTCAAGCAAATCATCAGCTTTCAGTATGAAGAAAAAAAAACATCTTTATCAGCTCTACATCCCACAGAGAGTATAATCTTGATTACACAAGAAAAATTCAAAACTCTAACATCAAACAATCAAACAACTCAACTAATATGGGGCATGGAACTAAACAGAGTTCTCAAAGGATAAAATATAAGTGGTTGAGAAACATTTTTTTTTTTTTAAAAATTCAACATCCTTATTGATCAGGGACAGCTAAATTAAAACTTTTCTGAGATTTCATGTTACCCCATTCAGAATATTAAAATCAAAACTATAAATGACAGCATTATGTGCGGAAATGGGAACACTTACTGATAGCGAGAGTGTGACTTGGTGAAGCCACAATAGGAATACATGATCCCTCAAAAAGCTAGACCGCATGACCCAGCTCTGCTACTCTTCAGCATATATCACAAGGACCCTATATCCTACTATAGAGATGACTGCTCATCCATGTTTATGCTACTCTCATAGCAGACAAGAATTGAAAACAGTCTTGAAATCCATCAGCCGATGAATGGCTATCTGGTTGCTAATTAAAACAAACTTATGGAATTCTCTCTGGTAAATGGACAGAACTAGAAACAATAAGTCAGCAAAAGGTAAATTAGAGCCAGATAGACAAACATCCCATGCTTTCTTTTATCTGTGGATATACGCTTTGGATCATCAGATATGTGCATTCCATTTGGAATACTCATAAATGCATGGAAAGTGGTAAGGGTCAATGGGAGAACTTTCAAAGGAGACATAACACAGTGATATAAAGAAGTAAAGTGATGATGGAACACGAAGGATTAAAATAGTATTGGGTTAGGAGCCAAGGTAAAGAAAAGAATACGGAGAGAGACAAATAACAGTAAAGACCTTTGAAGATGTATAGAAAGCTACAGATGTAGAAGCTTCATAATACACACACACAAAAAAAAAACCACACTCAAACAGTTAAACTGGTGTTATATTAACAAGGCAACAACAAACTTAGCAGAAAATAAAGGCTAACAAATAAACGGCCCAGTGCTAGGAAAAGGTTCTACCTTTTGGAGTTGGTGGTGGTCCTATAGATCCCAACATTACCTGCTATTGCCAATGTTATTGGTTAACCTTTAGAACTTGTTCTTATTGATGAAAAACACCATATGCTTAAGTCATAGAATACAGAGAAATCAATCTGGTACTTACCTGGAAGATTCATACCAACTGGCTAACTTTCATAATACTAAAATGTGCTACACACACTATCAGAGGATAAAAGTAATCACAAATCTTTCCCAGTTGTGAACACAGCAAACTACAATAATGACCTCCCTGGCAGACTATGCCTGCTGGGGCAATAATGGCAAGAACATGGGATAAGACAACTACATTCTGATTGGATTTAAGGCCAGCTCACAAGATGAAACTCTGGACTGACACCATCATCAGACTAAGAACCTGTCATCAAATAGGTCAGAGACCACAGGGTTTTATTCTGCTAAATGGACATATTATTAATCTGACTCCTAATGAGTTTTCATTGTAACTATAGATTAAGGTGCCTCTTAACCCTCATTAGAGAAGCTTCTTTTTTACAGTAGGAGATTATTACAAAGACCCACAACTGATAAAAGTCCAGAAAATAAATGATAGCTGAACTCTTAGCCTTGAATGGACAAAGGCTCAGGAATTATTGTGGAAGAAGAAAGATTGTAACATCCAGAGGAGGTGGATAACTACAACGAAACAGTGCTTTCTGAACATAGTAAGGCAGCTGCACACCAGACCGAATCTCATTGTTCTTTGATCACCTTCACCTGAGTGAGGAGCAGACTTACTGCAAGTCCACAGAGGAAGACAATGAAGCCTGATGAGACCTGATAGACTAGGATCAGATGAAGGGAAGAGGACCTCCCTTATCACTGGATTAGGGGAGGGGCATAGAAGAAAAGGGAGGGAGGAGGGATTGGGAAGGGGTCGGGGAAGGGGCTATAGCTTAGGATACAAAGCGAATAAACTGTAATTAATAAAACTATTTTTTTTTAAAAAGAGGAGACATGGCAATGTAGTCTCACCGCTATAGAGAGGCTATTGGCAATTGTTAGCATCTACGAGAGAGAATCAGTTTTCCTTAAGAGTGTAGCCCTGATAGGTTGACCATGTCCCAGTGGGAGGCCAAACAACTAAGGATATATGGATTTAATTTTTTTAAAGGACATAAAGTTGCTTGGGTGTATGGAAAAGGATAGATTTGGGAGAAGATTCAGGAACAACTAGATATGATTGAAATGCATTGTGCAAAACTCTCAAATTAATGAATAAAAATCTGCCCAAAATATTTCCACATGAAGGATGTATTTATATATAAATATTTAAAGGAAATTTCATATAAATAGATAGCCCTATATCATATATCCTATTACAGAGCATGAAGAAAGAGAAATCTTCTTTATTCATAATAACAAAACACAAAAGAAATCGCACAACATATACAATACACTGGCATATTTAATAGAATATTTGTGACACACACACCTCATACATAATAGATGTTACACTACTATCTCTCTAAGGATGGCTATCATGAAAATCAAGAAGTATTAGCCAGGATGGGAAGAAAAGAGTACCCTGTACTCTGTTGGTAGGAAAATAAGTTAGCAAAGCCATTATATAATGTGTTGTGGAGGGTTTTAAATCACTAAAATAATAGTAACAAAATAAGTGAACTAGCAAGTCCATACTTACACAATTTTAAATCAGTTTGTCAAAGAGGTATCTACACTCCCATACATATGCAACATTGTTCACAATTGTGAAGTTATAAAATATACCAAACTACCATTAGCAACATTAACAGGGAAGAAAATATGGTTTAAACATCACAACACTGTCTAGTTGATAACAAAACTTCTGTCCTTTGTGACAGCCGGGATGTAACTGAAAACATTATGATATCAAATAAGCCAGGCAGAAAAAAACAGGTATGCGATTAGCAACTAATCCAATCAAACTCAAAAATAGATAACAGAATGGGGTTAGTGCACGGAATCATAAGAAAGAAGGAAGAAGGAGTTAGTATGATCTGGAGAGGACAGTAGCTCCACAAGGACCAAATATATCTGGGCACAGGGGTCTTATATGAGACTGTATCCCCAACTGAGGACGATGTATGGTTATAACCTAGAACCGCTGCTCGGATGTAGCCCATGGTAGCTCAGTATCCATGTGGGTTCCCTTGTAAGGGGAACAGGGACTATTTCTGACACAAACTCAATGGCTGGTTGTTTGACACCCCACCCCCGAGGGAGGAGCAGCCCTGACAGACAACAGAGGAGGACTTTGCAGCCAGTCCTGAAGAGACCTGATAAACCAGGGTCAGATGAAAGGGGAGGAGGATCTCCCCTAGCAGTGGACTTGGAAAGGGGCAGGGAGGAGATGAGGGAGGGAGGATGGGATTGGGAGGGAATTAAGGAGCGGGGAAACAGCTGGGATACAAAGTTAATACACTGTAACTAATATTAAAAAATTGATGAATACAAAAAATTACAAACAGAAAAAAAGGCTGGGAGAAGGAAAGGATAACTGTCAAATTACATGAAATCTCAGGAGGGAAAATTAGTTTTCAGATCTACTACACAGCGTGGAGAACAAGTACACTGAAAATTTTTAAATTGCTAGCTGTAAATTCCTAAAAGGAAATTTCAAGTTTATTCACCACAGAGGAGATTAAATATTTAAGTAGAAATATGATACCTGGTTTGATTCAATCATTCCACACTGCATGCATAAATCATAACATCGTTTACCATAAATACATGCAATTATAAATTGTTAATATATAATAAAAATAAATATTTAATAGTGAATCAAGATAGAAAATTAATATGTAACAGGCACATAAAACTGCCATATAAACACAGCCTGAAGTGTTAATATCTACTGTCATTTAAGAAAGTTCTCTACCATTGATGATCATATTAATAGTTGTTAAATACAAATGTTGTAAACTGGTGCATGTTTTACTTGCCATATTTCAATGTATATCACAATTTCTAGAAAGTACTTAACAGACTTTCTCTCACACACACACCTCTCCCTACCTGGGAAGAAGAATACATACAAGTTACCCTAAACACGAAGTACCATCATCTTTGATAACGGGCATAGACAACACCTATGTCATAGCAGAATGAGCTGGTGCTGTACACTGTCAGATTACCACTGCTCTGGAAATCAAAATCAGTGCAATAGAGCAGACAAAAGAACTAAGGAAAAAACTATTTCAAATGAAGAAAAATTTAGTACAAAAAACAATGTCAGTATAAAACTGAAATGTTTATGAGGGTTAAGTAAATTCTTGGGAGGAAGAAGAGATTAGCATGGTTAGATGGTTTGGGGGTATTGTGTTAATTTGAATGAGAAGTGTCTTCCATAGCTCATGCATTTGATACTTAATGGCATTGTTTGGGGTGGTTAGGGAACCTTTGAAAGGTGTGGCTTTGCTGTAAGAATTATGTCATTGGGGGCAGGCCGCCTGACCTCTACTTCTAGTTTCATCCCTTTGCTTTGTATTTATGACTCGTGATGTGATCTCTCATCTTCCTGCTCTTGGATGCCTGCCTCCATAACCCCTTTGCTATTGTGGCCTCTCACTCTGGACTTACAGGCCAATATATGTCCATATGACTCTTTCAGTTACATTGTTTTACCCCAACAATAACAAGTCACTGATACAAATGTTGGTCCTAGAGACATGCTCTTGTAAAGGACCTGACCATTTGAATTTTGGGGAGCAATGTGGGAGACTTTGAAACCTTGAACTGGAAAGCCATGAGCAGAGTTTAATGGGCTAGTCCTTTTGGAGCCTATAAGGCAGTTATGCTGAAAGAAATGTGGAAGGTAGAGGTTGAAAATTTCACTATTAGTAACTGGGCTAGAGAGACGTCATGGGATATTTTGAAAAGTGATGTGGATGCTTTCTGCCCTTGTCCTAAAACCTTGCCCAAGGCTATACTAAAAATATTGGATACTTTCATTTTTATTTTTTTTGTCAGAGTCAGCATAATGTTGATTCTGTGGATTGATTATTACTGGTAACTATTATGCAGATATATAATAAAAAAAGAGCAAGTGGGACAGAAGAAATACAAAATGTAGTTTAGAGAGAAAAACAGCACAAGGGAGCTTAATGTTACAGCCAATGCACATGCCAAAAGAGAGGCTGCAACATTAAAGCGATAAGGACCATTAAGAAGCAACCTTCTAAGCTGTACTAGAACAATGAGAATTGTATCCTTAGGTCAAAATATCACTATGTAAGCTTCCAAATTGTGAAAGAAAAAGCCTGAAGACGTTCCAGCTTCAAGAAACTACACACAGAAGAATCGGTTAATATAGTCCAAAGTGGGAAGGGTTCATCCCAAGATGGCTGACAAACTTGTCAGTGCAATCCTCATAACACTGGTTTTGGAAGCATAAAAAATGCAAGAACGAGGGGTCATAGATGCTTCCTGAACTCTTCAGAGAGCTGCTGAAGATGCATGGTGCAGCACAAGAAAACTAAAAACAAGGCCATGAAAAGCATTGCATAAAGCTGTGAAGTGAAGGCTGGGCTCAGGGGAGACCCAATCATGTTAGAGACCCCAATATCTCTAGGAGACCAGGTATTTTTCTGGAGTACATAGATAACTGGACTGAAGGAGCATAAAAAATACAACTTCACAATAAGAAGTTAGGTCAATTATAAGACTCAATTTGGATCTTTTGAAACCCATTTTAGGTTTGATTTAATAAGGCATTCAAATCTTTAGCCATAGGAATGGTTACATTAACAATTTTCAATGGTTTTTAACAGCATGTAGGAACAGTACAATGTATTGTCCAAAATATTTGAATATTTCCCATAAAAGTATGAAAACTTACTTTTATGACCATCATTAAAACTCAAGGGCTTTATATGGCAAGTGGCATATTTGTAATGTCCTTATCAACACCTAGCACGAACAAACACCCAATGTTTAATGGAGCAAATAAAGACATTTAATGGCAAAAGAGTACCCAGAAATTGCGAAGAAGTTAGAGAACACAGCTGGAAGATGATCTACCTTCTGACAGATGGCAGGAAAAAGTAGAGCCGGGGTCAGATGTGCAGGGGCAGCTGAGGGTTCCTGAGTCCAGAAGCCCTAGGTATACTTACTGATACCTTGAAAGGCATGCCTGTCTAAAGAAAATTTGAAAGGTACATGCCATGTCAGGATAGCACTGTGCCTCATTCAAAGATCCCCTAATATCATAGCTTTCTGAGCCTAGGCTAGAGGCTCAGTCTGCTGTTGTGGTCAGCTGTGTCCAAGTTACTGACAATCAAAGAGCTCATGCAAAGCTTGAGCTCAAGCACTGGAATAGCTGAGAGAAACAACCCCCAGGGCCAGCACCTTTCATTAACTGTAGAGCATGCGTGTTCTCAAGAAGTCATGGACCACTCCATCAGCAGAGTGAAAGATCAATGCTTTCCCAGAATGTGACTTATCTGACGTACTAATGTATGTCACTTCTGGTTTATAGCCAAAGATCTTTATCTTTTACAGAAAATGCAGAAGCCTTCTTGATGCTGGTGCACCATGGCTCTATATGTGGATGAGAAGAAACCCAGAGACATGAAGTAGTGGCTGACCACTAATATGGGCATTAACTGTAGAGACAGGGTGAAGTACAAGCCCAATGTCCCACAGTGGAGAAATTCAACTGCAAGTGTAAGGAGCAGTCAGTCCAACTTACACCCACAGCCAGGAGGAAACTGCCCCTGCTGGGTGGGACTTCCACAGCAGCAATTCATGAATGCAAGTTTTGCTGCTGTGTCTGTATCGTTCATTCCCACATACAGTACAGACACCACCGGGTCAATTTCAGCTTTCTGATGTTTCTGTGTAAAGGGAAAAGGCATTCAAAGAGAACCAACTTTGGATGTTGAATTCTGCTCTTTTCCTAGGAGCCTCTGTTATATTGATGGAGATTAGCAGAAACTCACAGCTTCCAGAAAGAGACAGCCAAGATGTACAGTGTATCACCCCACTGAGCACTACCATGCTGTAGGCTGGGGAGATTCTATGCATTATGATTACAGGGTGTTCAGCTTTTGATGAGTTAATAAACACACAACAATACTGTAAATTAAGGAGCATCTAATCCTATTTAAAAAAGATAAAGTGTATAATCCAGGCTCAAGATACTGGCTTAGTCCTGTCTTGTTATGTCAGTACCATGATTAAGCAAGGGAAACAATAAAAGGAAGAAGGGCTGAGGATAGTATGGAGGGTGACATCCACAAGAGAACTCGCACCTTATTTTTACAGAGAAACATTATATGTATTTCTATATGAAAGACTAGAATATATTTCATAGATTAGACCCGGATGAATAAATGTATAAAAATTAATCAGTACCTTTAATTATTAATAGTATTTTTCCCAAAAGCTCAACTTAAACTTTATGAAGATATAATGTTTTGAATATCAGGATAGAAATTTGTAGACTAGCAGAGTTCTAAAAGTCAGATGACACAGTGCGGAGGTTCTATGCATAGGATATGCAGGTCTGTCTGCACTTAGGGTGATTTGTGTAGGTCCAGAGAAATCTGAAGAACTGTTACAGAAATAGAGGTTCTCAATAAATATTTGAACAGCATGTGGCAACTGTTTTCAGGGAAAAAATAGGCTACATTGGAAGTCGCTTCCTGACTGCAGTAACTAGTCGAAAGTCAACCAAAAAGATTATTTTTACATGGCTGTACAAAGGCCATTACAAAAGGCCCCCAGATTATTACTGCATTACTATTTAATTTTGATGCCAAGTGTGAGCAAAAGATACAAATTTTTTAAAAAGTATTTTCTTGTTGGTTTCTTTTTTTTTTCTCTTTTCATTTTTCACTCTAACCCATTGTTTGGCACTAAATTTAACACCATAGAATAAAAATATGTAAATGTACTAGAGCACTTGCATATAACTCTATTTCCATTCCTTAAAGTTAAAGTCCGTTGACTTTAATAAAGGCAAATTGATTTACTCTACTTCTGGCAAGAAAATAAAACTGTGGGCCAGCAGGACAACTCTGGGTAAAGACACTAACACCAAGCCTGACAAGTGAAGTTCAATTCTGGTATCCCGGGCTGTCTTGGAACTCACTCTAGACCAGGCTAGCCTCACCTGCCTCTTCCTCTGGAGTACTGGGATTACAGGCCTGTGTTACCACCACCCAGCAAAATTAATAAACACTAAACAAACAAAAATAAATAAACAAATAAAAGTTAAAATGAAGAGAACCCAAAGAGCATTAAAAAACTCAAAATGTCAGAAACTAATTTTAGTTGATATTTGCTCCCAGCTTCCTTCCATTACACACATGTACACACACACACAAAGAGAGAGATACACACAAGTGCCTACACTCATGTACACACATGTAGACACAGGCGCGGCACATGCACATACTGCCAGCCCTGCTTTGGTGATGGAAGTACACAAGCAGGTATATGGCTTTCCTTTTAATGTCCCAAGATACCTTAGTTCTCCAGCGTACTCTCAGAACCTCTTATATTCATTGTGGAGCAAAATATAAAATGCTAAACCTGGCCACAGAAACATCAGGCTAGACTTTTTTGAAGCATCACCACACTTTTATTGACATATGTCATTTAGGAAGGTCTGATTTGGCAAAAATTCCAACTTTTGCTCCAATACTGTGTTTTGTAAAAAATAAAAGGGGGGGAGGGTCAGCATTTTCTAGGGAGGACAATGTTAAGTAATTTTCTCTACTCATATAGAGGCTCTGCAAGCCACAGGATGTAGATTTCAACACCTTTAGTTTGGGTCTTCACTTTCAACTATTGGAGTCTTCTGAAAAAGGTGTGGACTCAAAACTTGAAATAGGTTTTTCCTCCAAGAGACCCACAAAGGTTCTGTTCAAAACTTTGGGTCTCTCCTAGAAGGCCTCAGGGACACTTCTAGCTCAGGGCATCAAGGGAGTTAGACATGCACATACACACTTCTATACCAAACAACATCACAGAACCGAAGTTAGTTTAAAATCCATGCGGAGACCAAGGACTTAAGAACAGCATTCAGGAAAGTTATAATATGCACTTATTAAGCAGCAGAATGGAGCACCAAGGGAAGATCAGGTCATTTCCTCGTAAGCAGGGAAGTTCTGGACCTCCTCTGTGCAACTCGGGGAGCAGCTTGGTTTTCAGGTGAGGGGCTACATCCTGAGGCCTGGAGAAAACTCAGTCTCCTATTGAAACCTCTAGTTCAGTCTGTCCATAAATCTCAGTGGCACTGGCCCCACGGAGTACCGCTGAGACTGTGCCTTAAATCTGCTCAGTAGACATTTTTTAAACAGTGCAGCTAGCTTTGAAAAAAAAAAACCTATTAAAGCATCTCAAGTGTCAGGACAATATTAATTACAGGCTTTGTGATTCTGATATGGGAATCTGTGTTCTTAGATATGGCAACCCAATTATATACAAACTATCCAATAGGCTACTTTGCAACTGTTGGTGACTATTTATAGTAACAGTGATGCCCCAAATCTTAAGAGTGATGAGATTTCTTTTTCTGCAAAGCTCAGAATATTTCACGGATATTTACCAATTAATTTAAGGACATGGTCTCACTTACTATAATCATCTCAAACGAGAAACTCAATGCCAGTGCACTACATAGCTTCAAAACTGGCCCTGCAGAGCAGACAGACCTGAGCCCATACAGCACTGTCCCATCAGGGTGGAGGCGGATCATGCGGTTTTTCACTGTCACTCCGTGCACAAATGACTTTTTGTCATTTAAGAAATATGTGTCGGGCACCCAGAGCTGGTCAGCCACTCGATTGTCAAGCGTGAGGTTGAGAGGGATCCCAGAATAGGCGAGTCTTTTATCTCTCCAATATTGTTGAAAATACATAGTTAAGGTATAATCCTGGGGGGGAGGAGAGAAAGAAAAGAAAGAAAATTAGTTTGTGCTCAACACAGGTGTAACACTGGCATGCAATGACAAATCCAGGCTGAATCCAATGCCCTGTAATGGGCAGAAACAGCAGTGCTTCCTTAGGAATAAAAACAGAGTTTAATAAGCACACTATATGAAATGATGCATGGCCCATATATAGAATTTTGCTTAACTTAGTTAAGGGGATGAGACTGGTTGAATTTTGAGGCAACCAAACAGAAATAAGGGATAAGAAACCGTTATTTTTAAATCAGATGGCTGGCAGGAACCTTGGTTTACTCTCTAGACACATGCTTTCCCACCAAGCAGACAGCATTGTAAGCAAGTGCTGTGGGTGAGCTCTATCTATAAAGTTGACACTCTTTTCTGCCCTTGCAAAGGTTATTAATACAGGCCTTCCAGAAACACCCACTGGAGATGAAGTGGCCTCTAGGAGGGCTCTGTGTCCCAACGTTCACATGCTTTCTTTTCTTGTTTTTTAAATCTCAGTTTACCCTGACTATACTACATTAACTGGGAAATAAACTCACCTGGAGATAACATGATGACATAGAGAATATGGTAACCTGAAACCAGAGCAAGACATGGGAGAAGGAGACTACTTCACTGTCTCACACAACCAACAAAATCAACAAATCTCCACTCAGGGAGCCATAAACTTATTTTTGCTTTTTGTTGTTATGGACATAACAGTTAACTGGGGTGGGGTAAGAAAGTACAAAGGCTGAACATAGAAAATCAAGACTGTGTGTGTTTGTGTGTGTATGTGATATGTTTAAAATGATAAATCACAGGTGCCAACCTGTCCTCTCCGGATGTGCTCAACAAGAGGTTGCAAGAAAACTCACACATGCTAACCAACTCTAAACAAAGCATAAATTTTGGATTGGAGGTACCGTTCAGGGTCAAAATGTATGCCTAGATTGTGTGTGGCTCCAGCATAACAAATGGGCCTTTCAAAGCCATAAAGGCACAGAAAAAGCAGAGGAGAGATGAAAGAGGGCAAACTCAGGTCAGCTAGTGTTCACAAAGATTTTATTGTAATTTTAATGATGATGAAGCACCTGAGAAGTAGAGATTTTTTCACAGGAACATCCAGGAGTAGAGCTCTGAGCCTAGTATGTCCTATACAGATGTTCACTACCATTCTAACCACAAGTTAAATATTTTCATGGAGAAGATGTCATAGGTCTCAGGAAGCTAGCTAAGAGGACTCGGAGCATGACAAACCTGAGACCTGCTGATTTACTACTTACATATTACAAGTGTGTGGCGTGAGCAGCAACACTGGACCCCACAGCAGTGGCTGAGAAGTCTGGAAATGGACGCACTATGCGGTAAATGCCAGCACAGTTTCATGTGTCAGGGTGACTACCAAGTACATTAAGCCATGTGGCTTAGTTTTTGTGTGCTTTGACATCTAGGACACCTCTGAGCAGGGGGAGCTGCACCCCCAGGCTTATCCAGTTACTACGCAGAGTGGACACTGACAGAGCTGGAATGATGGTTAGCACACACTTTATATCCGAGACAGCGGATCCAGAACCCACACCCTAACACTTCCTTTTTGGAGATCACACACAGCAGCCAAGGATTCTCAATGGTTAGTGGCCCAGTTTAGGTACCATAATAACTAGGAAAAAGTCTCTATGGTTAGGAGCCTTGCAATCACTTAAATGAGACAACTCTGAGATATTTGCCTTGATTTACCTGTTCTTTTTCTGGACACCACAATAAAGACCTTTATTTAGAGATGATATTTTCTTCCTACCACTTGACTCGTATTGGCAACATGTTGGCCCCCATGGTGTGGTGTGTACCTCCTTTTGTGACTCTTTCTCTGGCCGCCATCTCCTAATATGCTGGCCTCTCCATACCTGAGCATCTTATGATGAAAAATATTGTCAACTTGACAGGCCCTAGAGCACACAGGAAACAAACCTTGGGGTGTTGTGTATGGGAGTTTCTAGATTGGATAAATTGAACTGAAATGTATGGAAAGCACAATTTCATGTGTTGGGTGGGAATCTGAGGTGAATAAAAAGAAAAATTTGAGTTGAGCAGAAGCATTGGTTTCTATGCTTTCTAATTGTGAATGCCGCCAAGCCATAGCTCTCATTAGGTACTGTATGCTCAAACTGTATGCCAAAATAAGCTTTTTCTTCCTTAAGAGGTTTCTGGCACTTGTTTTGTTATAGATATGAGAAAAATAACTTTCCATCATAGAAAACTAGCATTGAGAAGTGGGGCCAGTTGTTAAACTGCCCACACTCCAGTGGACAGCCCCACACTGGTGAATATAGGGAAGTACAAGTTGAACTTGGAGGGTTATATATATGTCATAAATTTGAGAGGAGGTAGAAGGCAAATCATGGAAGAGATAAAGGAAGAATGTGGATAAATCAAAACACATTGTATGCAGGTATGATATGTTCAATCTATGTTTAAATCCAAAATGAAGTAGGGACATTGCCCTCAGGAACCTTATCATGTGATTTGAAGGTCTTTGGAAGTGGTTTATGGAAGAATGGGAGAGCATGGAGCGCTGAGCTTGAAACCCTCAGAACACAGAAAACATAACTTAATGCGTCATTCTGATAAGGATTCTGAGAGAGTAGAGGCCCAGCTCATGTGGTTTCACAGGGGGACATGGACTTTAATGAGAACTGAGCTGGGAGGGATCATTCAGGTTATACTCTGGCAAAGAATCTAGATGTTCTCAGTCCTTGTCTTGAACTTGAGTGAGGTTGAATTCAAAAGTAATAGACTAATGGTTTAGTGGAGGAAATCTCAACACAGGCTAGCATTCAGGCTGAGTCATGGCTACTGCCAGCTACTCTTTTCCAGGTATGCAGTGAAAGATAGCAACAAGCGGAGCCAAATGATATGAAAAGTGTGCCCTTTCAGAGGGAAAGAAATTGAAGTTTCAGAGAAGGGTAAGGGGAAATCAGCTGTAGTTAAGGAATGAGCCCCAACAAAGAACAGCTGCCTTCTCAGCAGTAGGGCAGCTGGAAAGGTATCTTTGAAGGCAGAAACCCACCCAGTAAAGGTGAAAATCCCAGTTCATCAAAAGGAGAGAGCCTAAACTGAAAAAGCTGCTGAAAGGCTTCCTTGCTCAAACCCAGCCACCTCCGGAAGTGTGCCCCAGAGTTTTAGCTATTGATGCCAACTCAAGAGGCAGGGAAAAGCTTCCTAGCCGTAGAATCCCATTGTAAACTCTGTAAGCCCTCAAGTCAAGAAAGTGGCCTGGCTCCTGCCTGAGGAGTTCTAGCTGCCATGCACCTACCCCAGACCTCTGTAACTGTCATAACAGCATTCCCAGCCTCTGTAAGTGTCACAAAGGTCATCTCCAGCCCCTTGATAGGACCCTCCCCAGATTATGCTAATTTCAGGTAAAAAGTCTAAACAAAAAGCCACTAATCGGATCATTACCAATCCCACTTCTGACAGAGGGCTAATATCCAGTATATATAAAGAACTCAAGAAGTTAAAAAGCAAGAAACCAAATAATCCAATTAAAAAATGGGGTATGGAGCTAGAAAGAGAACTGACTGTAGAGGATTATA